>JAMJFZ010001567.1:0-688433 GCA_026225945.1 Cricetomys ansorgei
TCAGCATCGTTTACCTCCTTTCATTTCAGTATATGTTGCCTTCAAATCAAGGCACGGCTAAAACCTGAAAGCTGACCAGGAGCTGGCACTAGAACTCAAGGTACTAATGGCAGCTGGCACAGGTTACAACTGTGGATAAACTGATCCAATAATTTTGGTTGTGAATGTCCACCTTCATAAGAATTGTTACTCTGAAATGGAAACCTCAGCCCTAAGATGTTTGTATCCACAACACAGTGAGTTCTCCACTGTGTACCCACTTTCAGGAAACAGTGAATTCATTTCTTAGACTAGTCAGTCCCTGGTTCATGAGGTAGATGTATTTCTTTATTGGAAACTTCTCAAAACTTTTGTATGTTTATTTTATTCTTCCTTAAACAATACATCATGACATCAGTTTTTTTTCTTTCTACTACTCCCCAAGCCCTTCCCTTTGTCTCCCAGATGCACTGATCTTAATTTCTCTTCTGATGAGAGCTTTTCTCTCACAGATATCAACAGAACCCAGCCTAAGAAAAACCTAATATCAAAGTAGGATGAGAAAACTCACTAGTAGGTAGTGAGTACCAATAGCAGGCAAAGGAGTCAGATACACCCCCATTCCCATTGCTACAAGTCCCATGAAAACAGGAGGCTAAAATGCATACCATATATGCAGAGGATCTCATGTAGATGCATACAGGCTCTGATTTCCACTTCAGTCTCAGTGAGCCCATATGAGCACTGTCTAGTTGATACAGTGGGCTGTGTTGTCCTGGTGTCTGTGATAACTCTGGCTTCCACAACCATTCCCTCCCCTCACTGTAGTGTTCCCTGAGATGTTAAGTTAGGGAACATGTTGAGATCTTTAGTTTACACACTCTCTATACCTAATATGTGTAGCTGTGGGTCTCTGCATCTGTCTTTATCAGCTGCTTGAGGAAGCCTCTCTGGGAAAGATTAACAAAATATCATTAGGAATTATTTAATTTATGTTTTTACCAAATTTTTTTCTAGCATAGGTCTCTGGGGTACCCTGCCTCAGGTTTCTGGCCATCCAGGCAGTGTCAGCCATAGGCTTTCTCACCTGATGTGGGCCTCAAGTAAGACCAATCATGTGTTTGACCCTCCCACAAGATCTCTGCTTTCATTGCCCCCGCATATCATATATGCAGTACTCTGAGTAGGTCAAAGGTTTTGAAAATGTATTGTCTATATTTGGTAACACAATTGGAGACTCTACCAACATAATAATGACTGTGATATCAACAGTGTGGAAAATCATAATTGCAAGAATCTGACATCATAATACTAATGAGATGAAATCAACACATCAACAATTGAAATATATGGCATCATAATAAAGATATGAGAGCAAATTTGAAAGGAACTGACATCATAATCAATGTTATTGATATGAACAATGTAACTATATGACACCGATAAACAAAGGAACTGAAATATTAATCATGATCATGGGACAACAGTGTAAACATATGTCTTTATAAAATGAGTGATATCACACCGAAATTAGAAGGAAGAGATATCATAATTGTAAAAATGTGACACCATCAACATAAGTATGTGACATCACAATAGGAAGAAATGACCAGAAATCTGGAGAATATGAAACAATAATATGGATTATGTGACATTAGCCATATAATAAATATGATATAATTTTCAGAAACAGATATAATAACTATGATGATGGTACATAAATAGTATAAATACATGATGTCATAATAGTAGGTATATGACAGAATAAGTGGCAGGAACTGACATTGTAATTTTTATGATGTGGCACCATCATTGTAAATGTGTGACATCACAATAGAAAGGAAATTATGTGATAATTAGAGGATGAGACATCATAATGTGGGTCATTTGAATTAATCTATGTAAATATATGACCTCATAATTGGGAGAAACTGACAATTATGAAGAGCTGACATCAACAAGATATCACAACAAGATGATATCACAATCAGAAGGATATGACAGCATAATGAATGAACTGATATTATAAATGGGAAGATGTGAAACCATCAATATCAGGTTGTGACAGAACAATTGGAATGAAATGGCATGTTAATGGGAAGAATAAGAAATCATAATGTGGATTATGGTGTGACATCATTAATATACATATATGTCAGCATAACTCAAACAAACTGACATGAAATTGTGATGAAATGCTATAAAAAATGCAAAAACATGCCCAATGGAAGATACTGACATCATAATTGGGATGATGTGACGTCAACAATGTATATGTATGACTTCACAATAAGAAGAATATGAAAACCCATAGGAAGGATCTGACACTCATTATAAATGGTTTGTGACAGCATCAAAGTAAGAATATGACTCATAACTGGAATGAATTGATATGATAATTGAAAGGATAAGTCATCCTAATTGGGGTTATGTGATGTCACCATATGAAATCATTATTGAAACACACTGCTGTCTTATACATGATAGTAGGCAACAACAATGTAAATATGAGATACCATACTTTGATTGATATGACTGCAGTATTGGAAAGAAATTAAATCATATTTGGGATGATGTGACACCATCAAGGTATGTAATATCAAAATTAGAAGAAATGATTTGAAAATTGGAAGGATAAAACACCTTAAAATATGGGTTATGTTACATCATCACTGACAGGAGTGTAAAAAGCGACACTCAAAATGTGTCATTGACATCAGTAAGTCTGAGCAGTTCAGGAACAACGCCAATCAACTGGAAAACCTTGACATGGAAAAATTCAAAGCCCTCAACCCTACACATAAAACTACAGAGAATTGAGCAAAGCTAAGAGTGGAAAATATGTATTCTTGGAAGAACACTCATATTGGATTTTCAGAGTCACATGGTCAGACCCCAAACAAATCACAGACGTAACAATACAGATTGAAATCATTGAGGAATATGTATGCACATACATATAAATAATAACAATGAACAAAGTGGTCAAGAATTTGAAACACAGAAAAGGGAGATCTATTGGAGGCTTTAGGGGCAGAAAGGAAAAAGGGATCTATATGGTTTTATTTATTTAATTTCAAAGTAAAGAAATTATACATACACATATAAATTTGTATATGTTTGTATATGTTACATATACATATAGCTTGATACATATAACCTATGTGTATTATATATAATATTTTATATGTAATTATATGTAATAATATGTTGTATAATTTGTATATATTATATATAATTTGTACATGTATGCATTTTATACTAATTATAAATGAGATCTTTAACTTTGATACAAAAATAAAAATATACAAACACATATGTGTGTGTGTATATATATATATATATATATATATATATATATATATATATATTTCCTGCATATCAAACAGTATAAAAAGCTACCGAAAAACCAAAAATAAAATTTTATATGCAGAATCAATCAAATTCTCTATTAAGTGTCAGTGCTATCTCCTTATGTATGGTATGTCTATATCATTATCTACATATCCTCTTTGCAATTCAGATGTCATACCCTTCCATTTGTTGTGTCATATCCTTACATTCATAGTGTCATTGGCACAGTTCATATTTATATCTGTTTTTTCCTCAGTGTCAAGTTCTTCCAGTTTTTGTTGATGTTTATTCTTGCATCCATTTTTCCTCCAAGTTGTGAATTTGAATAAGTTCATACTGATATTCTGGCTTCCATGCATGCACACTTCATCCTCTATGTTAGGATGAACCATTTTGTATTATGTTAACTCTCCTGGATCAGACTCGACATGTTTGTTCTTACTTCAATCAACAGATTCTCCCATGTTAGGTTAGTGATTTAGAATTAACTGGTATTTGCCAGTTTCCCTTACCTCTGCTGCATGTTAAGTCCCAATCACAGTACACGTGTGCCACTTGCTGTCTACGTAAGGAAACTGCAAGCAGTCCTCAAACACAGGAGTATGTCCTCAGACAGGTGGCAGTACCTTAGGGATGCACTTCCAGCAAAAATTATATACACGAAAGGAGTAAAAAACTACATTCATAAAATGTCACTAACGTCACTTATTAATATGAGCAGGACAAAATGTCATAAACAGACATGCCAATATGGATGGGGAAAAACTTAAGAGACTTCAGCACTACACATGAAAATAGAACAACTAACTGAGTATAGCTGTGAGTAGAAGACATGTATACAAGGAGGATCGTCTTAATAAGATGTCCTTCCGTGGTCGACACCTTAAAAGCCTGCATGTAAAATACATCTCACAGATTGAGCAGGACACATTTTCAAATTTATATTCACATGCATATATATATAATATATATATATGCAATAAGAATTATAAATAACAAAGAGGTCATCAATTTGAAGGAGAGAAATAAAGGGTATATTGAGTGTCTGTGGAAAAAAAAAAGAAAGGTGGAAATGGTGTAACATTCTTATTATCTTACTACCTCAAAAGTAAAACAAAATTATATATTATGACATCGTGTCCTATACACAGAACCACCAAGACTATGTCAATCAGGCAACACCAATGAAGGCTTAGAGACAGGTAGTTGCTGTTCCATACTATAGATATAGGATTTATAGGATTTCGGCTGGTGATCGGTAGAAGTGAGGTGGAGACAATGAAAGGAGTGAACTGTTTCCCAAGTAAATACCAGCTGGGATTTCCAGACTATATGGTATCTGTTTGTTTATTTTGTGGAACTGTCATTGAACCCAGTGCATGGCACTCAAGCACTCTCCACTGTGAGTTATGCCTACAGCTCTGTGCTCTATGTTTCTTTTATAACACTTAAACACCTCTTTGAAGTGATAGCTTCAAAGAGTCTTTGATTCAGAGAATGTTAGACTTGGTCTGTAATCCCATATTTGGAAAGATGAGGCAGGTAGATCCCAAATGTTATCAGCTAGCCTAAGCTATATATAACAACCATTTCTTAAATAAATACTATTTATAAATCGTTTTTCTTAGGTGAAAACAATAATTTTGGCAACATACAACTACATTATGGGTCTTGATAGATGTTTCATATTTAAGAGTACGTACTGCTCTTGAATACGATTTAGGGTAAGTTCCCAGAACCCACATGGGCTAGAAATTTGCCACCTGTAATCCATTCCCAATGGATAAGATACCTCTGAGTGCACTTGTATTTGTGTATCACTGACACAGTCTTGAAAATAATACTCCTAGGAGCATATGCTAAATTTTTAGAAAAGCCCTGATTCTTCAGTTAACATATATTCTATTTTGTTTGCCTAGTAGGAGTATGTTCCAGTTTGGTGTCTTTGGTGCAGTTGGATGATGTCTATCAAACCAAATGTCTACTGCTTACATCTAAACTTACTGCAATAGCCTAGGAAGAAACTGCATATTTTGCAGAGTTCCAGCATTTTCCATATGAGCATTCCAATTTAAGCAGGACAAAATCAAAGGAAGATGATGTATTGCATCTTCACTTACCAAAGTCCATTCAGGAAAATCCAGAAACTCTCCTGTGAAGACAAGGTCTGTGCAACCTTTCAGACTCTTCAACCTCTTCTCAAAAGTAATTGTAAATATCCCACTGTCCTTCAAGTTGTGGCAGGAGTGAGAACTATTCATACTTGCTGCAAGCATATCATAAACTATTCGTAGCTAAACTCACCTTCCAAGGAGACAGAGCCACATTTAGATCTGCACAGTGCCTAGACAGGAAGTCAGCACACTTAGAAATACAAATGGATAATTCACCCCTAAGTAGGCCCCACGTTTATGTACTAAGACTATACAGACCTAGAATATAGTATTCATTAATTAAACTATTGTGTTAGTTTTCTTAGTAAAAATAACCTTGAAGGTTAGAGCTTACAGCTTCAATCTATGAAGGACATTCCTGCTTATTTTGTAATGTGCTTAACACCAGCAAAGTACAAAAATTAAAGAAGTATTGTGTTCACTTTTTAAGCTACAGTAAACTTGGATCAGGATGAGAAGTATTCTTTCAAAGAGAAAAGACTCTCCTGAGTGAGCACTCTTCCTCTGTGGCAACAAGTGCATGATTGCTCCTTCTTTCTCAAAAGTGTTTGTATTTTTTTAATCAAAAGTTATGTCTGAGCGTGTCAGTTTAAAGTGTGAATGTACAATCTATTTTTGTCCTGAAAAAAGAAACAACTGTCTGTGTTTGTTTATCATAACTTTTCTTCAGCAGTCTATTGTCTTCTGTGGAGAGTTTCGTAGAACCTATCGTGGGTGAAGGCTGGACAGTAATCTACACTCCTCTCTCTCAGGTCCTCACTTATACGCTCTCTCTTGTGTCTCATTCTCAACCCTCAGTTCTTCCCTGTTCCCACCTTTCACTGAAATCCAATTCCTCTGGCTCCCCTTCCACCTCTAGAAAGAGCAAATATGAATCAGTGTCTCTCTTCTGCAGGATGTGACAGAACAACAACATGACAGACACTTGCTTGAATAATCAGGCCAGTGCTTAGCAAGCACAGCACAGAGGACTCACTGACTTCCACAAAGGAGCCACAGAAGCAGTCTCAGAAAGGACCCCACCAAGGAGAGGTTGCTGTTCCAGGTAGAGGCTCATGTTATCAAAATTGTTTGTTCATGATGTGAGAACTGCAGATCTCAGGAACATTGACAATAAAAAGTAGTATACATGGGAGCTAGAAGTGAACTGTTATAAAAGTGAACTTTCTCCTGAGAACAATGTACACAGGTTTGGGCTTCCAAACTTTCATTTGGTCCACAGGCTTCCACCCACAGTAACTATCAGCCAGGGACCCTCTATTCGGGACAAGATTAATTCAGAAGGTACTAGAGACACAAGAAGGAATCATCAGAAGCAAAGTTATGCCTGTGTGTTTGAGAGATAAAATCACAGCAACCTGAACAAGTTGTCTTTTCTATTTAAAAATTCGTATATGTTTTGTCTGCTTGAATATTTGTATACCGCCTGTGTGCCGGGAGCCGAAGGACGTCGGAACAAGACACCAGATCCCCTGGAACTGCAGTTACACTGACATGAGAGTTGCAAACAGAATCTTGGGAACTCAGAAAGTTCTATTAACTCCTGGGCTACATCGCTTTTCCTTTGTGTATGATTTTTATGTACACCTGTATTTTATTATACAAAAACCTAATGACTTCGTGATATATGTTAACTCTAGATTTTATAAGATACCAAAATGTTCTCCAGACTGGTTATACCATGCCCACCAAGCACTATATGACCATTTAATTTCTAATGTCACCACTAATATCTTTGGTGAGATCCATTCCTGGCAGGAGTTCAGTGATCTGGTAAGGAGAGACAGATTGTGTGTGGATAATATGAATAAAACGTCATGTCTTATAGATGGGAACAGACTTCTCTCTTTTTTCAATATTTTTCTCTCCTCCTATCCTTATCTACTTCTCTCCATCTCTCTACTTCTTTTTCTCTCTACTCCTCTAATGTCTCTCTGCTTTTTGATGCACCTTATATCATATTTACAAAGACCTTATGGAGAAAAATCATACTTCAACCAAATCTTAACCATAAAATACCTTCACTTAATGATTACAAGCATTAAATTTTAGTGATTAAAAGGTCCATATTGTTAAAGACCAAGTTATCTTAAACTCACAAGTGAACACCTAGTATTTTCTCCACACAAGACATCTAAAACCAATACTTTTTCTATTATAGATTAACAGAGTTTACGGAAGCAAAAGTATTTTACGACCAGATTCCGTTGTTGCTGGTAGGTTGCAGTTGGTAGAGAATGAATATACCTCATGTTATTCTAGCTAAACTATTTCATTTAGCTAATACAGTAAGTCAAATTTGTTATAACAAGAAAACTTTAATTTTTTTTTTCCTTTCTTAGGTAAAAGGAGAATCTGCTGCAAAGCATTATGTCCACCAAAATCACCCCAACCTCATAAGCTTATAATTAAGTATAGAGACCAAAGAAGAATAAATTTTATTTTTATTCAAGAAAGTTCAATGTTAACAGTGGCCAATGACTAATTTGTTATTTCTTGATAATGGTACCACCTGTCTTTCATACATGAAATTCAAGGGCCCTTGAAATTAAGTTTTCTTATTTCTTGCTTTCTATCCCTGATGAAAAACAAGTCCCTAGCAAAAGTAAGGTCTCTTATTTTTACATTATTTCTTAGGCTGCTAATGTGTCCAAGGGTATTGATTCTAAGGCAGCTGGTAAAATCATTATCTGATACTATACTTATACATGAAAAACACCTAATGTTCCTAACTATACATGAATTTTTGTTATTCTTTCCACAATTTCAACTGAATCATAATTTACCTGAGTGGCATTGCTTTTGGGAAAATCACCTCTATTGCTATGGATAATATCACAAAATCACCACTGTTGTATTGGATAGTACCATCATAAAGATAAAATTACTATGATCACTACATTTATAACCAAGCCTATTAGCAGCAGAATCAGAAAGGGCCAACCAGAAGACAATACTCCCAAGGAGCTGAAAAACTGGAGGTAAAACTCATTACTACTACACAAAAAAAATGGTGAGTTATAACTTCTGTGGTTCATAGACAGGTTGTAGTTATTCTGACAATACCTGTTACTGTCGTTTTTAACCTAGTCATCCTGTTTTTCCATTCTTTAAAATGATATATCTGTTTTTACTTCACAGGTATGAATGTGTATGTAAGTGTACCACATGCATGTAATGCTCACAGATGCATTGGATCCTGTGAAACTATATTATATAGATGATTGTGATGTGCTATGTCTGTACTGCGAAGCAAACCTGGGTCCTCTGCTAGAGCAGCCAGAGCATCTAAATGCTGAGGCAACCCTCTAGTGACCACATTGTTTATTCTTGGGACACAGCCTTGTGTTGACTTCTAAGATATGACACTCTCCTAGTTTGTCTTCTACTTCTATTGTTGCACTTTCTTAGTCCCTGTGTATGTTTCTTCCTCTTCCTCAATCCTGTTCCTCCTTGCCCTTCTTCTCCCCCTCCATCTCCTTGTCTTCCATTTCCTCTCTCTTGCTTCTTCTGCTCTCCTCTGTCAGATCTGTCAATATCAACTTGAATGTATTTATCCCTGTAAAACCATGAATATATGTAATGTCACAAACTGTCATCCATAGCTTTACATTAGTGGAATGGGCTGCAAATTAAGACATTCAGTCTTGCTCAGCAGTTTCATAACAAGTTCAACCATCTCATCGTCCATACCTACTTTTTATTTTTTTCATAATCAGACAAAGGAGGAAACAATGCAGATTCACAACTCACTGACGACCCATGCTCTCTACTATGACTCAAACTGCACACTATAAAAAGTAAGGCATTTTTCCTGATATTTTCATGAAGTTGCACAAAGAACAACAAACATGGAGAGCATGTCCAAAGTGTACAAACCTCCTGTAAAAAGGAATCTGTCCACATGAAGATGACTCTCCAGGAAACATAGGCTATAATCACTTATCTTTAAGACAAAATTGTCCCAAATGTAGCTTGATATCTGAGCTATGTTTTCCTGCTATGATGTCTTCTATAACAGATGTTATGGCTCCCATGGTTGACTTAAACTATGGAAGCCTTCTCCATATACTCACAATAAAAGGAGAAATTAGCATAATCGCTGTACCCCTGAAAGGCCACTATGCCTCAGATAAGAGACATTTGTATGAGCCACAAGAGAGGTAATTAATCACTAACGAATTATTTAATATTGTTTCACGTTTTATGAGAAATGAGAAAGTATATCATCCAAAGCATTTTATGATATCCTTAAAAATGTTCCCCTTTCCACAAAACCCAGTCAGGGCCTTTGTCACAGTATTCCGTCCTCTTTCTCAGAGCATGTGTGTCTATGCTTTCGCTTCCATCAAGCCATGCTACTTAAGTAGCACAGAACCAGACAGTGTAAGCCATCCAGACAGCAGTAATTCTGAGTAATTTTCTAGAACTTTGTTCACTTCCTGATGCTAACACTCACTTGAGCTCTGCACACTTGGCTTTCTATACATATCTACAATTTCAAGAAGGAGAGCCTCTCTCAAAAGTACAGTACCTTGACCATATTCTGGTGACCCACCTGAAATTGAAATTCCCCCCCATTCTTAAGGGTCCTTGAAACTTTCCCCTTCTATCAAACTGTTTTAAAGGACACTCAAATCTATACAGGTTGGTAATTGGAATTTTAACATCTGCCCATGGGTTGCTGAGGACTTTGATATACATCTGGAAGGAGAAGTAATACTTTTTCACTCTCATGAAAATGGCCTCATGTTTCTCCTGTAGCCAAGGGGATCGCAGCCATTCCAGTTGTCCGCCAAACAATTTAGACAATTATCCTCTGCCCAATGCTATTTAAAATATGCATTATCCTACCAAAAAGGCTCGAAACTTACTACTGCCATATGGGCTCCCCAGTATTCCACCTCTTTTCAAAAAGGCCTCTTCCATTCCTCTTAATTCCACAGGAGCCTAAAATATTCATCTCTGCCAAAAGAGTATCAAGAATGAATCTCTCTCAAAACAGGGCATAAGATATGCCCCTTCTCACATTAGGGACTCTAGAGTCCGCTTCTACAAAACTAAGGTTGACACTTGCCCAGGCAAACCAAGAGAGTTTCAGAATTTGCCCCATCTGAACAAGAGTGTTTTAAACATCCTTTATGCATAGGGAGGTCTGATCTTTTTCTAATCTCTAAAAGGAATAAGGCCAAGCATTTGTCTTCAAGAGATCCTCACATTTTCCACATCTGACAAAGAGTGTGTGGAAATGTGGAAATTCCTCTCTCTCTCTGTCTCTCTCTTTCTCTCTCTCTCTCTGTCTCTCTCTCTCCCTACCTTGAGAAGGTTTTCAATAATTTGCCCTGCTGAAGTGGCCACAGCCATTTTAAATCTACTAAAATTAGTTCAACTCTCATTCCATCTGTGCAATGAGAAATTCCCAAAAAGTTTTATAAACTGGGAGAACAACATTAGCTTCATCCCATTTATCACATTCTCAGTGGATATTTGAATTTTTTTTAATTCCTTCAAGGGTCTCTGACACTGCCTATAATTACAGAATGGAGATTAATATCTATTGCCTCACATTCAGTTAATTTCACACATTCTCATTTTTAAAGGGATCTTGAACATTTCCTCTTCTGCACAAATAGACTGTAACAAAGAGCTTTCATAATATCATATCACAATGACTTAAATCTTCACTCTAAGCGCCAAATGGTCTTATCTCTGGATTTCCAGCTCAGGGACGGCTCACGCAAAACAATGTGGCAAATATTATATTTACTTTACTCTACAATTCCATAGGACTCACAAATTTGCATAATCTTCATAAAAAGCATAGGCAATTCGAAATATCGGAGAGACGGCTCAGTATCTTATTATCAAGGGGCTGTAACACCTTCCAGCATGACCAAAGGAGAAGACACAAAACACGCCTATATAAGGAGCTATACACCATACCCTTATGTGCAGCAAAAGAACTTTTCAATACACTTAATATACATAGGAAATATATGACCTTGTGAATCTCTGCAGGCATTTCTGTAGACTGCTGCAGTTTCTTCAAAGATGGCTCTAGCAAGAACCACATATACATGAAGGTCTTAGAGTCTTCCATCCCTGTGTTGGGATTTGTGGCCATTCTATGTTGACAATTATATTGCAAGCAAATTCCTAGCAGTCCTCATTGCCTCCCAGAATATTTCCATCTGCCTAAGAGGTACAGATAAGAAATAAAAGACCAACAAGGCAGTGATGGAACCTTTAACAGACACGTTTGGTTTCTGGAGTCTAGACAATTATACACCAAATGATGTCATATCTTCCACATCTTCTGAGGCATTCTAGGATCTGGCACACAAACAAAAGTGGTGGTTGGATATTCCCGTGTAGCTCAATTGGATTCACAATTTACCATATATACACAAGGGGCTGCATGTGTGCCCTTATTTTCCCAAGTCACTCACACCTTTGCAATTCTCCCAAGGGTCTCTGACACTGTCCATACATGTAGAATAAAGTTTTCAACATTCTCTCTACTATGCCGACCATGTCACATAGAGTTGTTCTGGAATACTAGTGGCATATGTTACAATATAAACAAAAGGATATTCAATGACGCAACCCATGTATAAGGATTCTTCAATATATCTAGTAGAGATCAAGATATCTTCAAGATATCAGAAGGATCTAGCACAACATTTTCTACACAAGAAGTCCTCATACCTAACATCTAAGATGAATGGAACCATCATCTTATTCTTCCTTTTTGGCCTTTAACCTTCCATGCATTTCGGAAAAATGCTGAACTTTTGAATCATAAGGATGAGTTCTTAACATTATACACACGAACAAGAGAGAATGAGATATTCCCAGTGTGACTCAGGGAATCAAGTCCTGATCAGTCCTTCACCTGTAGGTATAGATGTCTACAAAAGGATTTTCAAAGTTCTTCACAAACACAAGAGGACGTAGGGTTCTGTTCATGTATGCAGTACTCTTTTTCTTACCAGTTCCTTTGTGGCAGGAGGTCCAAGAAAAACCACCAGAACACACAGATCTGAAAATCTATGTCCTATTCAAGGGCCTAACAGAGATTCTTGCTCCACAAAGTGGTTACTAGGAGTTTATTCGACTATCCTGAAACCTACTGAAAGCCTGACATCTGTGCAAGGGTTGATGTCAGAAGTAACACACACACACACACACACACACACACACACGCAAGACTTTTGGACTTATCACAAGTGTTCATGGTTCCTGGAGTATGGACAATGCATAAAAGAGGATGTAACCTCTCTCCGTTTTTCATAGAGGTTCTGAGATCCTGATCATATAAATTAACAAGACTGGAATCTTTCAAGATTGCCCAAGGGACTCTGGATGCTGCTGCATTGGTACAAGTTGCTGGATCCCCTTCGTCCTAGGAACCAGGGTGTCTTATACTTTTACAGTTTCTACAGGGGCCTTTGGCACTGTCCATATATGCAAAATGGAATTGCATAGGTAAGCACTCAAATGAACAGGACCTCAGCCCTCCTTAAAGCAAGTATGACCCATAAAAATTACTCTTCCATTGAAATAAGACTGAAACAGGCACCCTTGGCAAAGGAGTTTTAATACTTCACCATCAGATCACAATAGCCTAGGTCAACAATTTATTGACTCAGAAAGCAATATATGTGTTCTTCCTAATGAGGTAGAGTTCAAATTCAACACATCTGACAGATAGTATCTTGTTCTCACTATACCTTCCTTTAATTCTCTAGAAATTATCTTACCATTAAAAAAGGACCATGAATTTTCCAAATACTTGGGAAGGATCCAAGAATCTTGTATGCATGAAGAAGAAGCTGTGAAACAGTACATACTTGCCTCGAGAAAAGGCTACACTTGCAAAATGATATAATCTTAGACATAACTACAAGGGCTGTTCCAGGTTTGTCAATATACATCAGAAGATGTGGAGCACTCTGCACCTGTGAATGCCACTCAGGAATAACATCACATCTCATGGAGGAGCCTTGGAAAAAAAAATATGTACACTAGAGTCTAGAAAACCTTCCCATACTTATGAGGTGGTCTTCAGACATTCCACAGCGATGGGAGTGTTTTGGGAGATCCTAGAGCTTTTGGAGGATTTGCTCTATGTTGAAAAAAGGAATACAGTAACAGGACTGCTTTTTACAGGACATTTAGGATCTTTCACAAATATGACTTTTTCAGTACACAAAAATACAGAAAGATGACATTTCTCCAATACTTGATAACATAATTCTGGTTATTTTCCCATATACATCAGTGACCCTGGAGGAGCTATAGAAACTGCAAGCACTGGCACACTGCTGTGGTCTCTATTTCATGTGCACCAATGTTTGATGGACCATTGCAATTTTTCCTAGTGCCTCTGTCACTGATCATACCAGCAACATGGAGTTTTCTACCTACACTTCATATGCAGTTGTATATCCCATAGGTACTTTGTCACTCAGCAAAAAAGATAAAGAGATACTTTTATGCATTGAAACACTTCCAGATATCAACAAAGGGAACCACCTTTCGTAGCAAGTGACATACTGCGTAATGAAATATGGATTGCCTCATATATGGCGTTTTAACATATACAAAAACTCATCTGATGTTCTCTTGATGTTAAAACTCTGCCAGCCCCAATCCAGAAGCTTGTTTGTAAATATTAGGAAACACACATGTTAGTCTTATCCTATAATCTAGTTATGTCACCTTTACAATGCATAGTCAAGGACCAAGAGGAGACCTCAATCATTTAAACCTGTTACATTTAAAGTGGAAAATTCAAGGCCTTACAAAAGTGTTTTATGTTTGTTACCAGAGTACTTTGGAAGATAACAAGAATACCTCCACAATTAATTTGCTCTTCTACTGTGGCACTGATAGAGAGCAGTGAGCTGATGCACATTATGAGGGAGAAAACATCTTCATCATAGATTTACATAAAACAAATACCTGCAGATAATACAAATTGCCCAGGCTTAGGCAACCCTTGCCCAAAGAGTGTACAACACAATTATTTTAAAGTTACAAAAGCAGAAATAAATTCCCCCAACATAGTGTATCTCACACAATCTCCTTCTAGTAAAGGGGAGGGGCGTATGTTACAATGCTCAGAAAACACATCGAAATTGGCATTCTGCAAACAATGTGAGTTCAATATATCCTCCTTAGATCAAAACAGTTTCCAATTGGTCTCCCCTGACCTAAGTGTACTCATACCTAAAATTTCAGATTAATTAGTTCGTAAACTTATTCTTCCTTCATTTGATTCTCTAAAATTTACTCTAAATTTAAGAAGGGTGCTTGAAAGTTTCAAATGTGACTTTGATGTTTGTAATGACCTTGTGATATGCTATACTCATGAACTATAATAAATGTGAAATTTCCAATGTCACCTAGGATTTCAGGAACCTACATGAGGCGTTTTGGACCTGTCCACATCTCTCTAATGTGTTGTTTAAATTCTATCATATGCAAACAGATAATTTTGCATCTGGGTGTGGGTCTCTCTTATTTCACAGCTTCTCTTTGGCTAGAGCTCTTGAACAACAATACTTACACACATATATGTATGTCCTCCAGTCCTATTGAAGGGGCTACTAGCTTTTCCAGACCTACACGTGAAGTGGTTGCTACATGCTTATCAATATGTTCAGGAGCATTCTAAAAGCCTGCTTCCTGTTCAAGATAGGCTGTGGAATACCCAAGAACTTGTGAGGCTCTAGACGCTTTCACATTTTCTTGGAATTATATTGTTCCACAAAACCTACAATAAAGATAAGTTAGTGTCTTCTATATTTGCTGAAATGCTACCCTAGTCTTACCCTTATACACAACCAGCCTGGAAATCCTGTGAAATGTAAAATTCTTGGTGGAGGCTTCCTGATTTGCACAAGTAACTGGACCATCTTCCTCATTTTCATCAAAGTGTCTCGGATCTTGCTAGTTCACAATCTTTATAATGACAATATGGAATTTCACATCTATCGCCCTCAAAATGAGGAGACCTTGTAATTCTCAATCTAGATAAAAGTTGGAATATGGCTTTTTTTTAAACAAGGAGACAGAATTAAATAGGCTTCTTGACTACATCGACATCACGTCATGATTTCTTGCACCAACTCTCTGCTGATCCAAAAATACTAACTTCCTAACCTGAAAGTACAAACAAATCTTACACCTAATCAATGGAATCTTGACTTTCACTCTAGGTTCCTACAGGTCTCTAGAATCTCTATTATCTTTGTTAAAGGCACACAAAACTTCCACACATGCAGGAATTGTCCAAGCCCTTCTGTTCATTAAACAGTGACTTTACATGATCCAACAACTCAGTTACAAGTTACACCTACAAAAAGATCTGTAGACAGTTCTATGTCCCTTTGAATGGTCTTTCATTGATTCTTTATATGTATCAGGCTACGCATTACCATCTACATCTGTGGAACCATTTCAGTGGCCTATCTGATCATCTCCAGAAGAGGCTCTTGTAAGATTCACGTGTACATGAGGGTTAACAGGAACTTTTCATAGTAGTGACTCCACAATAACAAAGGCTGTATTGGGAGACACCCAAATTGCAGCAGAGTCTCCAGCCTTCCTATTATCTGTGCCAATGCTGCAATAACAGGAGACAAGTACATGGGAACCTTTAGGATTTTTCACAAATTCATGGTTTCCTGGGCCTAGAAACCACTATATAGAAGTTCATCTAATCTTAAACACTTCACAAATTTATCTCTCCTCTGGCACACATGGACAAGCAGCCTTGGCTTTTTCACAACTTGTCAAAGTGGCTCTGAAAACTCACAAATTTTCAGGACTGTCTGTGGTTCTCTCTTCTGCTCTCTGGTTTCATGAGCATTTGCTTTTCAGTAGTGGTAGGGGAAGATGCCATTTTTGCAAAAGTGGCTGGAAACACTTTCTCATTTGCAACAGGTTTTCCTGGAACTTTACTCTTTATTCTACTACCTCTTGCATTCTCCCTACCTACAGAGTGGAGGTTCATGCCTACCCTTTCACATGCTACAAACCTCAGAAATTCTCATAAGTGTATAATCCATGCATTTCAATTCTACAAAAAGTAGATTGAAACAGCCACCTTTCAACTGCAAGTGATGCCATCTTGGATGATTTCTGATCAAGGTAGTAAAGGGAAAATGAAGGATAGGAAAACAAAAATGTGAAAGTACTACTAAAATATACAAAGATATCCTATTTCTCAATTGCTAAGTTCATATCTTAAAAAGACACTGAAAATTCACAGATGTATCAAAATATTAAAGGACATTTAAAGATGTGCACTATTAAGGTTCTCTGTAGAATCTACCATAGGATATCAATTAACTTCTTTTACTCAAAGAACACACAACGATGTGAAATCGGCTTTTTATTTTATATGAAGCCAACATTGACAAGATTTGCAAAAGTATTCATAGAAAATTCTAAATCAAGACAATACAGGAATAATAAAAGTTGTATAGTAAAAGATAGATGCTTCTAAAATTTCATTCATTTTGTAGATGTGTAGATATCATAGAGACATTGCTGCTCCAAATAATTTCATTGTTGTTCCAAAACTGGAATTGGAAAGAAAAAAAAATTGAAATGTAAGCGTCTGTCTCCAATACAAAGAGAAGGTAGTTGGAAATATATGAATGTATTTTGGAAAAGCTTTTAGGAATTCTCAAGACTAAATCACATCATAGAATTCAATTTGATGTTGGTCATATATATTTCACACTTACACTTAGCCTCAATAATGTAATAATTTAGTAGATCCATCTATTATCAAATTTAATATATTTTTATATACATGGAATGAT
Source organism: Cricetomys ansorgei (assembly GCA_026225945.1). Taxonomy (NCBI): domain Eukaryota; kingdom Metazoa; phylum Chordata; class Mammalia; order Rodentia; family Nesomyidae; genus Cricetomys; species Cricetomys ansorgei. The sequence goes on from JAMJFZ010001567.1 coordinate 17,348, forward strand.
GTCTAAAATAAACAGAGAATGTATGCATTGCTAATTTACACATGACATTGTTGGATGTCATTACATTTAAGAAATGCCTGTTCTTCACGATGTAATAGAGTTAAACACCCTTGGCACTATTAAATTTATTCTCTATTCCATGCATACTTTATATTACTGTGATGAGACACCATTACCAATGTAGTTTATACCTGATAGCAATTTATTTGGCATTAAATGGGTTTAGAGGGTTGAAATCCATGACCATTTTGGGAAGCAATATGGCAATAGGCAGACTAGTTGCTGGAGCAGTAACTCAGAAAATATACCTTGAAACATAGCCATAAGACACAGAGATGTAATTGGTCATGGGTTATAATTTTGAAACCTCAAAACTCACCAACCTCCAGATACCTACTTCAAACTTATGCCTATACAATTTTGCCAGCATATCTTCTGAATATGGACCAGGTATTCAAAGATATGAATGTGTTTGTCCATCTCATTCCAACCACCAAGCACAAATTTATTTTTTAGTTTGTAAATTGTAGAAACATATTTTATTTTTCTAAAGTACTTGAGTCTATTATAAGCAGAAAATACTTTATCTTAAGAAATAGAACAATTTGTTATAATAGAGTAGATATTGATAAATGACTTGACTGAAAAAATATCATAGTCAATTTGTATGAGTCCAGATTTTTACTTATTATACTTCTACTTACATGACATATGCTTTCATTTAGGACATGGGTTTGCAAATTAAAACAAACATGATAACTTCATAGATATTTTTAGTCCCTATTTCTCAACATTATATTGGAATTTTAAAGAAATCCAAGAGCTCTTCTGGTATCTGTATATTCTACACTAAAGAACAGTGATTTACCTGCATGGGAGACATATTGAATATCTGTAGTAGTAATTGATAATTTCCTGTTTATGTTCAAATATTTGTTCCAGAATTCATCCGTGATATTTTCTCCTTTTGCTGAGTTTTACAGAAGGATAAAAGAGATTTCCATTAGAATATTATCCACACTCTGAATTGGTTAAACTTTGCTGTCAGTTGTTAAATCCTAAGACATCTCCCCCTAAAACCAGAACAGGGATACCCCTCAGTATATAAGCTTAGAATACATGTGAATGTCTCATACACACCATCGTGCTACTTCTTCAGTTTTTATAGTAAGGCAGATATTAGATAAAGTATCTCCTGCAATTTTTTCATTCCTGATGATGTGATTATTTGAAGCCAAATCAGGACATTGTAATGTTTGTACCTGATATTTGGAAGTATCCGAATAAAATATTTTTCTATGTTACCTGTCTTTCCCTGAACTATAGTGCCCATATCTTGGAGTTCTCAATGACTAATTAGAATATGAAGTAAATAATCTGTAGATTTTATTTGGCACAATTTATTTATTCATATTCTCTAAAAGACTAAAAAATCATAAATAAAAATGAGTTAAAAAACTCATTTTGTTTTCTCAGAATAAATTTGCAGAACCTGATATCAATAAATAGATTTAATAACAGGACCATTATAATTACTGTACAGATGAGCTGGCGAATTGAGAATATATTACGTCTAAATGTTGAATTTTAATATTCAGGATCTTATATCTGGACAACTGAATCTAAAGAGAAGTTAACATTTAATTGAACAAATTAGATTTGTCACTCCTTAAATTGTTATAAGGACATTCAATTATACGTATTGGGATTGTTCAGTCATGATGATTGCCAACCAATTAACTGATACTGGTCAAATGTAATGTGCAGATATATACCATGAAAACAGTACAAGAACTTCAGTGATTTGTAATTGGTTACTGCCTTCTGGTATTATTCACAATCCTATTCATATTCTAAGTATTGTGTGTTATTTATTTCAAGATGGTTGTATCTACCAAGGAGTAATTGTATACCTATTGAATAGGCCATGGAAGAGTCTTCCTTAGTCATGATAATGTGTGAAAACACATGAGTGTTTAGATTATATCTGCATCAGTATATTTAATGCACAGAAATTACAGAAAAAGTTTCCTTCTAAGTAAAAACTAGGTAGCATGTTTCTCACATATAAAATTACATAAACTTACCCATTGCTACAGTCACATGTGTTGGATTATTCAGGTAACTTTGATAATCAACACTTAAGAAGATGTTGGTACTTGACACAGAATACACTGCTATAAATACATGAGTTGGCCCTGAGAAGAAATAAAACATACTTAAGGATATCTCAAGATAGCTTCTCCTATTTATTTTGAGTTGCTTTATTTTTAAACACTGACAGTGTTTCTGGAAATGCTATCATATATCAAGGAAAACCGTATTTCATTGGAAAACACAGAGTTACTGTAACTTTCCAAACTCACCCAATAATATAAAAAATTAGTTTTGTTTCCTACATTTATATACATGTAACAAAACTTTATTAGACTCAGGTTTCTAATTTACCATGGGTTGCTACTCATATTTATATTAAAGAGTGAAGTATCTCAGGCTAATATAATACCAAAAGGAAGCTGAATCCTCTATAATATCCTGAATTACTTAGTTGTTAATAACAATTATTTACTACCAGAACCAAATATATACAATAGAATTAAGTAATTTATTGAGAAGATAGGTCAAATATTACCTATTAACTATTAAAGACATTCTAGATATAAATGACAGTTGATGTTTTGGTTTTGGAATATAAAACCTAGATTTGCCATGTATTAGGTGGATAATCAGGCTATGAAATTTATACTATAACACTGAGAAGAATCTTAGTTCCAGTCAAATACTTGATAAAATTGGCACTCTTTGTAAGAAAGTCAAGGGTGAAAGGGATTGCCAGTTTTCCTTCCTATTTTTTTACATATGGGCTGTAGTATTACAAACACCAACATTCTAGACTCAAAGTAATAAAACATGCATATATGAATTTATTTAAAAGTAATTGTCTTTATGGTAGATATAACTGAATGATAAAATTGAAACTGATATTTGCTCTGAAATTACAATATGAAATTTCAACTGTAAAGTTTAAAAGAAATTTAATTCTAGAAAGAATTATTTTTTTTGGTATTTTTGAGATAGAGCTTCTCTATTACAACACTGGCTGACTGGGAATTCACTCTGTAGGCCAGGTTGGTCTGGAAATGACAGATATCTGCATGTCTCCGTCTCCCAAGTGCTGGGATTAAAAGCATGTACCACTAGGACCCGCCTAGAAAAATTATTGATGAAAATATTTTGTTTAGAAATTTATATTGCATAATAGTTTTTGTCTTTGTACATAGTTACAGATTTTAAAAACATTTATTTAATTTCATAAGCGAGTTAACAATTTAACATTATTGGCCATATACTTAATGGAAAAGTATTCAGAGCAAATTTTGAATGCAGTATAAAGAAATAATATTTATTTTTGTCTATTTCAAACATAGAATTTTTGCTTGATTAATTTAGGTATTTTGTATCGTTTCTAACAAATCACTCCTGATAAAACTTTTGGTGAGAACTCAGCGCACTGGCCAGTGTGTAATAGTCAATATGTTGATGAAATTGTGGTAGACATGACCATTTTGAAACTTGGAATTTTTGTGAGTATCGAAGTCAATGGCACAATGAGAAAAGAGTAAAAATCATATTCATGATGATATCTGAACTCTAAGACATAGGAAGCATGCAGGCTTGAAAACGTATTTTGAAAACCATGACCAGAGTCAGAGCTGAGATCAAACAAGACCTGAGTCCTCTCAGAAAATGAGTTATTTTTACTGTAATTTTTGGGTTGACAGTTGATCATACCATGTGTTTTTGTCACAAATTGAGAAAGCTAAAAGTATCATTCATACTAAAATAGTGTACACATGAAAGGCAAATTTGCTAGTGGGAACACAATGTACACTAGTATTTATAAACAGTTGACATTTGATAATTGTTTTTTTCAAAAATTAAGTTAATCCGACAAAATTGTAGATAACATTTTTCCCTTTATCAATAAAATTATGAACCATGATTGAAAAAGCTCTCATTAAGATTATTTCAACAAGCAGAATGTTAAATAAATAATTCATGAAATTTAGAACCTTTCCACACTATAAAATGTAGCAAACATTGTTCTAAGTTTCGTTTATCCAACAGTGTAAGAGAAAGTTCATACCAATCATGGTGTTTGGATATAAAGTGACTTTAGTGACTTCTTACATACTTTTTGTCACATAGCAAAGTTTGCACAAGATTAGAGAAAGAGTTAGTGTCCTACTTTATGTGCTTCAGTGAATAAAATCATTTTTGGCTACTATACCCACTTCTTGCTGTAGCACCTCCTCCAATATTTTTTTAGTATGTTTCTGGAAAGCTACAAAATCCATTAAAAAGTGCCCATTGGCCAGTGATATAATCTTCTCTTGTCTCTTCCTTGCATTTCAAACCACAACTATAATCTGGAGTGTGACACAGTAAAATAAGATCACAGAAATGTTTGCTCCATTGAAGAAAAATAATAGTCTATAATGTTGTAAGCACTATAAAGACTGTTTTGTGTATCCTTCCTAAAAGCAATTATACTTACTTAAGCCAAAACATTTTAATGATAACCATCTTTGTGCAGTAGCTGAGCAGTTATAGCATGTCCCAAATTTCCTAAATTAAAGAAAACAAGGAAATATTAATCATAAAATTTTCATTTCAGTTTTAGTATGTTAGTACCTTCATCAAGAAACTTCCCATTCCCTGAAGCCTTATTGAAATCCCTAGCCTCCATAAAAAATCTCCATACCCTTTATCCTCATTGTCATTGTCTAACTCAGTCACTCTTTGTCACGAACATTCTGATAGCTGGAATAAGACAGGTTTTAATGTTATAACAGATTTGTGTAAATAAACAATTTCAAGAAGTACAAATTGAAATCTTGCATGTAGCCTCCTGCAGCTGTATCCATCATCCATTTCCCCAAACCTCCCATATTAATTCTAAGTATTAATTCATCTTCGTAAAACCCTCTTTCCTGCTGCTTCAGTTCTTACCTCTTTGATATAAACAGTCTCACTTACTGAAGTAATACTGCTGACATTCTGCCCTCTGCCTCATAAACTTAACTTTCTTCATCATCCACCATGGATACCACACTCTCTATACTGAAGACCACATCACTATGTGTTTTTCACATAAAAAAAAAAAATGAAAACAAAAACCCACAAAGTTTTGTATTTGTTTTTGTGTTTGTTTTTAATTCATGGGGAGACCTCAACCTTGCCACTTGTTCTTCTTCATTCTAATCTTTTCAATCTAATACACTCAATAATGTGTATATTTTGACAGAATCTGGAACATAATTATGTAACCCAATTTATATAACTTCATAAGGTAGAATGGAGAATGCTGTGAGATACTTTTACCCACATCAATGTCAATTCGTATTAAATGTTTTCATCCCTGCCATTCCACCTGCTAAGAGTAGACTTTGATGTGTACCATGGAAGATAGAAATAGAAATAGAAGCTACTCGCAGTCACATTGCCTGCTGTGTCTACTGAGTCTCAAAGCCTGCTTCTCCTAAGTTTGGCTAGCCTATGTGCTCTTGATAACCCTGTGCCAGCAAGTAGAGAATGCAGACTCTTGCACACTTCCAGCTACATTTAGCTTGTCATTCCTCAATCTTCCTATATAAACTACAAGTATTTACTTCCCCCCTTCTCTGCTCTTGATAACCCTGTGCCAGAGAGTAGAGAATGCAGACTCTTGCACTCTTCCAGATATATTTAGCTTCTCATTCCTCAAAATTCCCATACAAACTTCAAGTATCTACTTCCCCCCTTGTAAGCACTTTGATCCAGCTGTGCCTACACATCATACTGTTTGAAGTGAGTAGTGTTGTCTGCTGAGATCAGACTGTTATATTTATGTCTTCTGTCAGTCTTCAGTTCCCCTGAATTCTGACAGCTTGTGACTAAAGAATAGCACTATTACTTTTATTCTTTCATTTATATTATATTTTTAGAGTCAGGGTTTCTGTTGTAACACGACCTGTACTGAAACTCAGTCATTAGTCCAAGCTGGCCAGACATTCACAAAGATGTGCCTTTGATGATTGCCGATACTAAATGTATGCACCACCAAATCCTGGCATTCATTTCTGCTTTAATTTTTTTTTCAATATAGATCTCAAAGATAAGTAAAATTCATGAAAAATCATATATTTTGCTGCATGCATATATCCAGGAGCATGCTAGGACAAGGCAGAAGAAACAAAAGGTCTATAATATGCTTAAGTATGTGATGAGTATAAAGATATCTTAGAAGTCTTGAGACTTAGGCACCAAAAATATATTTATCAAATCAAGACAGAATCATTATTTTAATGGATATTTTCACAAATCTTTATTTAAATACGGAAGTTCATTTTTTGCCGTCTTCTGATATTTGAAAAAAGTAAGCTAGTTCATTCAAAAATTTCTATTCTTAAGCCTTGTAAAAATATTTAAGATACTTATATTGTATTATGAATTTAGAGAGTTATAGCAAGACTACTACACAATCAGGACTATGATAACTTCTATTTAAAATTTATTTTCTAGCACTGCTATGAGGAAAATTTGTAGTTCTAAGTAACTCAAAAAAAGACTTGACAGATCTCATACTAGCAAATTAACAGCACATCTGGAAGCTCTAGTACAAAAAGAAGCAACCACAGGCAAATGGAATACATTACAAGAAGTCATAAAGCTGACGGTTGAAATCAATAAAATAGAAACAAAGAGAGAACTTTGAAGACACAATGGAACAAAGAGTTGGATCTTTGAGAAAATCAATAAGATAGACAAACTGCTATCTAAACAAATTAAAAAATGGATAGAGAATATCCAAATAAACAAAATCAGCGACAAAAAGGGGGATATAAATACAGACACTGAGGAAGTCTAAAGAATCATTAGGACATTCTTTGAAAAGCTATGCTCTACAAAATTAGAAAATCTTAAAGAAATGAATAATTTTCTTTACAGAGACCACCTACCAAAAGTTAGATCAAGATCAGGTAAGCAATTTGAATACACCTTTAAACACAAGGAAATAGGAGCAATCTTTAAAAGTATTCCTACCAAACAAGCAAACAAATAAAGACAGGGCCAAATAGTTTAAGTGCAAAATTCTATCAGACTTTAACAGAAGAGTTAATATCAATTCTCTTTTTTAGATGATTATTTTTTGTTCTGTTTAAAATAATTACTTTGTACACTGTTTGGTGAGATCCTGCATAAGCCTTGGCATTTTGTTTTGTCAGCAGGTTTTGCATTAATGTGGGAGATGTTTGATTTCTTATGACCTGCACATACTCTCATTAGAATTCTGCATCAATTAAAACACCTGAGTCCAGATGCTCAATATTCCATTCTTGAGAATTTTGTCTGGCATTATGGTGGTTCCTTATGCTAAAGTCTGGCAAAGTTTGCACTTTTGTGAATGCCTCCATGTCCTCCTTGTTGAGCCACCACAGTAGGTATACAGCTACAATAATCATGAAAGTCTTCTACAAAATACAAACAGATGAAAGGCTACTAAACTCATTCGACAAGTCCACAGTTACCCTGATAGCCAAATCACTAAAGAATTTAACAGAGAAAGAGAATTCCAGACCAATTTCCCTCATGAACATATCAATGGAAAAATAATCAAGAAGCTACTGGCAAACCAGATCCAACAACACATGATAAAGATCATCCACTATTATCAAGTAGGCTTCAATCCAGGGAATAATGGTTGGTTCAACATACCAAAATCAGTCAATGTAATCCACCATAGAAATAAACTGAAATAAAAGCAAATGATCATTCTACTAGATACCGTAAAAGTCTTTGACAAAATCCAACACACTTCATTATGAAAGTCTTTGAGAGATTAGAGATACAAGGAATGTACCTTAACATAATAAAGGAAGTTTATAGCAACCCTAGAGCCAGCATCAAATAAATGGAGAGAAGTTCAAAGCAAGTGCACTTAAATGAGGAACAAGATAAAGTTGTTATCTCTCCCTATTCAATAGAATGCTAGAAGTCCAAGCTAGAGCAATAAGACAACTATTAGGTAATCACCAGAATGGAATGTGGAAAACAGAATTCAATGTATCATTATTTGCAGATGAGATGATAGTATATATAAGTGACTCCAAAAATTCTACCAGGGAACTCTTGTTGCTGTTAAACAACTTCTTCAAAGTGGCAAACTACAAATCAACTCTAAAAATCAGTAAACCTCCTATCTACAAATGATGAATGACTTGAGAAATAAATCAGGGAAAAAACTCCCTTCAAAATAGCCACAAATAACACGCAATATCATGGGGCTGAGTCTAACCACCCAAATGAGAGACTTGTATGTGAAAAATTTTAAGTCCAGAGGAGAGAAATTGAAGACCTCACAGTGGAGAGATATCCATGCTCCTGGATTGGTAGAATCAACACAGAAAATATTGTAACCTAATCAATGGGAATCCACAGATTCATGTCAATCCCTTTGAAAACCCCAATAAAATCCTTTACACACTTTTAAGGGAAAATACTCAAATTCTTCTGGAAAAGCAAAATCCAGAGTACCCAAAATAATTAAAAAAAAAAAAAAAAAAAAAAAAAAAAAAAAAAAAAAAAAAAAACTTCTGGAGGCATCAATATTCCTGATATCAATCTGTACTACAAAACTAGAGTTATAAAAACAGCACAGTACTTGCATAAAATCAGACATGTTCATCAGTCAAAATAAATTGCAGATGCTGACATAGACCCCTGAACTGAAGGACACCTGATCTTTGATAGAGATTCTGTAAGTATACAATAGAAAAAAGAAAGCATCTTTAACAAATGGTACTGGTCTAATTGGGTTGCTAACTGTTGAAAATTGCAAATTGATTCATGTTCATCATCATACAAAAAATTCAAGTCCAAGTGGATTATGGACATAAAACCAGATGTATTGAATATGATAGAAGAGGAATTGGGGACATATTGGCACAGGATCAGCTTTCTGAACAGAATACCAATACCTTAGGCACTATGAACAAAGATTTTTAAAAGGGACCAAATGAAATGATTTTGTAAGGCAAAGGACACTGTCATAACTGGCAACCTAAATTATGGGAAAAGGTATTCAACAACTCCACTTCTTTTAGAGGCCTAATACCTAAAATATAGAAGGAACTCAAGAAAATACATATCAATAAAATTCAATTTTAAAAAATGGGTTACAGATCTAGACAATGAATTCTCAAAATAGGAATCTAAATTGCTGGGAAAAACCTAAAGAAATGTCGTTCATCCATAGCAATTAGGGATAAGCAAATCAAAACCACTTTGAGATTCCATCTTACAGCACTCAGAATGACTAAGAGCAGTAACACAAAGTAGAATGCTAGTGTGAATGTGGATAAAGTGTAACACTCCTACTTGAAGGTGGATTTGCAAATTTGTTTAGCCATTATGGAAATAAGCATAGCAGTTCCTTAGGAATCTGGAAGTTGTCCTACCTGAACACCTTGCTATACCATTGTGGGCACATACTCAAAGGATGTCCCATCCTACCTGAAGGACACATGTTCACATATGTTCAGAGCAGTTATATTAATAATAACCAGAAATTGGAAATAACCTAGCTGTCCCTCAACTAAAGAAATTGTGTCACATTTACACAATGTAGTACTACTCAGCTTTTAATAAAATGGCATCATTGACTTTGATGGCAAATGGATGGAACTAAAGAAAAAAACCATGCTGAGTGAGGAAAAAAAGTCCTAGAAAACAGACATATTATATACTCACTTATATGAGGACACTAAATGCTAAGCATAGGAAAAAGGTACTAGTATGTACAGTTATAAATATTACTTAAAAGGAAGGCCCCAGTATGAACACCGGGATCTCCCTGGTAGAGTTACATTAAAACATAAGATTCAGGCAGGTTAGACCTTGGTGGAACTGGGAGTGGACTAGTTCACCAGGCAGAGAAGGAGGGAGAGAGAAAATATGTGGAGAAAGAGCAAGAAATGTGGGTCAAATTCGGAGACCTAGTGTAGTAGAAACTCACAGAAATCTATGATGGAGACCCTAGCAAGGATCCCTGGTTATTTGGGATAGGGATCCTGAACAGGCCATCTCCTCAGGCCAGGCAAGTATTCCAATGACAAGACTGGGACACCATCCTACCCACAAAAATCTCTGAATTATGACTTATCTGTCCAACAAGATCCTCATTGACAGCAGAAAGGCATAACTGCATGCCAATGGAGGTAACACCTACCTGAAACTACAGAAGAGTACAGTAACTAAAGATTGTATAACACTAGTCAATTTCTAATGATGTCATGCCCTGCTTATATATGGGTACCTAACCAAGTCCTCACCCAGAAATTCCCCTCCAGCACTGCGAGGGGCATATCTAAAGGCCTAGGGCCAAATTTCTCTAGTCCCAGGGCAAAACATCATATAGAGATCAAGGAATCCCAAGGAAGATGGAAAGGAGGGATGACATAACCCAGAGTGGCTTAGGACACCAGTAAAACAAGTCCTACATTGTGAACTGATTCTTAGGGCCCCACAGAGTCTTAATCAATAGACACAAAGAACCTAGAACCCGTCTTAAATACACCTCATGGCTGTCTTGAATGGGGTCTTTGGAAACCACCTACAAGCTAGAGTGGGCAGTCTCTGAGAATTTTACCTTCCCTAGAGACCTTATTTTTCTTGCTGAGTTTCTAGGAGATCCCCTGATTTAAGGATTGGTTGTTGGCCTCATTACTTCCCACTGTGGCATGCCTTGATTGTGCTGTAGCCCTGGAAGCCGGTTCTTTTCTGGCCAGATATTTGTAAATTATGAAAGGGGTAAATCTGTGGGAGTGGGAGAAGGGAGATAGAGAAAAATGGGGATGTGGAGGGAGAGGAAGTGTGTTATGGACACATATTGTAAGTTATATAAGTTGAGACTAAAAAAGAAAAATAATGATTTATTTAATAAAAGTAATGCAACATGCCAGACATAGCAAATTTCACACTTTAAAATGCTTTTTCTTCTAATGCGTAAATTTCGCTTACCTGACATAGAAAGTCATGTTCATTCTTTTATACATATTAAAAATCTTAAATTCACACATGAACATCCTTGGCTGACCATTTTCTTGTATTTCTCCCATATGATTTGATGATAAATAAATGGTAATACACTTGCCTGAAAACTAAAATAGAAGTACAATGATATCAGCCTTCCATATTTTCTACAAAATCTACTGTAACCGCTATATCTACTTTGTTTAAATAAATTGAAACATCAAGACAATACATGTAATATGCTTTCTATTAGCAAAGAACACATAGTCCTCATCGAATGAAAGCATGGCAGGTAAGAGTGAATTAGTTTTGACATTTTCAGCTGATATAAACTGAAAAATATGAACAGATGTGAACATATGAACATATGAACATAATCTCTGTCTGTTTTTAACTTGAAATTGATTACTGTTTTATTTGGTAACATAATGAACATATGTGATGAATGATAATGATCTTAACTTCTGCATAAAAGAAATGGTTGCTATTTTTTGTATATAAGCACTGTATTTCAGGTAATAGACTTCCAGCAGAAAAAGAGTGAGCCTGAGGTCTAAACGATCAAAAAGCACCCAAGAAAAAATTCAATTTTCTAGCTGTATTAAAAAAAATTAAAAATTAAGAAGGTATTTTTGAAAATTGAAGTTGCTTTCAAAGTCAATGCCTGATTTTCCTCAAGATCTCCATTTCAATAATGTCCTTTCCAGAAAGAGATGAAATTACGTCTGTTGGCATAAGCAAATACAAAAGAGCTTAAAATTTTGGCTATACTTCCCAGATAGCTTCAGTTCAAATGTTAATAACTCAAGGAAACACAGAAATGGTAAAGAGTGTCTTTAACCTGAGTGCTCCTATGGTGATATGGGACATGGATGCAAAACATAATGAGTGACAGGTTGTTATGAGGACCTTACTTGTAGAGTGGAGATGAAATATCTTCTCAGTCTAGGAGAAAAGCTTGAAATGAATCCTAATATTTCCACTGAATATAGATTCATCTCTCATACAACACATCATGAAAACATTTTCCCTCCCTCTATTTCTCTCAGCTCCTTCACACCTATTCTATTGTCCAGATCCACTTCCCTTATGTTTCCCTTCAGAAAAGAGCAGGATTCCAAGAAAAAAGAACCAAACAATAAAATATGATTTAAGATAACAAGGCAAATGCTGTCATATTGAGTCCAGACAAATTAAACCTATAGAAGAAAAAAAGAGTAACAACAGAGAAGAGAGTCAGAGACAGAACAATGCACACTGTTCGGAGTCTCATAAAAAACAAATGAACAGTCATAACACATAGGCTGAGTTCCCTGTACAGATCTACACAGGCTATGTGTTTGCCACTTAAGTATCTGAGCCCATATGAGCTCCGCTTAAATGATTCAATCAGCCATATACTCCTGGTGTCCTCCACCCCTCTGACTTTATGATCTTTCTTCCCCCTGAACATTATCAGGGAGGCTTCCTGTGATTGCAGATTAATGTGGGTGCAGAAACCCACAGACAGACATTATACAGAGAGAAAATAAAATATTTTATTCTAACTTTCACATGTGTGTTAAAAATATGAACATCCACATTCACAAACTAATCCTCAAAACTCCACACATGCACATTTACAAAAATATTACCATGTTTATGGTAGATATAGTTGAGTGAATGGAACAAAATATACCCTATACCATATTATCCATTGAAGAGGAACTATAAAGCATTAGATTCATATATGATCCTGAATTAAAATTGATACAGTAACTCTTCAGACTGCTATTAATAATATACTTTATGAAGAACTATATTATATTTAATAGGTATTAAGGTGTATATTAACTTCATATTTTCTCATGTACTTATTAGAATTTCTACGTTGACTCTTTGAACTATGAAATATAACACCCAAGCTTCCACTTCAATTCTTTAGAAAATACTCTTATTCTTTTTTTCAATAAAACAAATTGAGAAGACACAAAATGAAAAACTTATTTTTTATTCATTCTTACCTCAAGAAGAAAGCAATTCAGAAAAAAGTAGGAGATCAAATGCCAAATAATTTCGACAACACAGAGTAGTATGAAACAATATGCTCACTGAAACACATAGAAACATGAGTAAAAAAGTGACACATATTCTAAAATTATATGCATTGTACCCCCAGAAACCCAAGGCAGACTACCCATGGTACCCATGGTAAGGGATTCTCAGAGTTCACCAAAAGCAAACAAAATATAGAAGCTGGTATAAATCTCCTCTTCTTCTTTCTTTTTTTCCTTCTATGAAGAAGAGCAGAGTATTTCAGTTTCTGGAAAAAGCTGGAATGAAGACAGATGTCATGCATTTATAGGTTTCCTTGACAGGAAATAAATCTGCTGTTATTTTACCCTCATATTTTTAGACTTTTGAGTACATCCTGGTTCTCAGTCTGTATTTGCTTGTGTTTTACATCACATGAATGAACTTATGTAATATTCACAAAAGTGAAACATAACGTGACTAGACTGATGAAATTGTATATGTGATTAAGTACAATCACCCAGCTGCATGACAATGAAAAAAATGGTAAATTAGTGTTTCTACTTGAATTATGCAAGTGGTAATATACTCTAAATTCCCAATGACATCTTTCTTTAGTAAAGGAATATTTGCAATGTATGTTTACAAAATAAAGAAATCGCTTCTTCCCAATTGAACATTAGTAGAAAAATCCATGTTCCTTGAGTCTGATTTGTATTTAACCTATATCCAGATATCCAGGAAAATATATATCCTGGAATATAGCAATGCAATTAGTAAAATTTATCTTATTAGTAAATTAAAATGAAATGTAAACATTGTTTAAAACATGCATATGTATATTATATATTTAAAGCATAACTTTACAAAGAATTACACTCTAAAACTCTATCTTAAATGAAAATCAGAAAATATTATACCTTATAAAGGAATTCTTAAGAAAGTATTTCATGTAACACAAGTAATTCTAGAATTACCAGTTTTCAGAAGATGACGTTTTGCTTCTTTTCTCTTAAAAGACCTATGGAAAAATTGATGTTGGTGCTTAAAGCCAGCGTTCCTGGCTAATATTTTGCAACTATATTTGGAGGATAAACATAATGACAAAAGTTTTACACGTTGGAACTTAAAACAATTTTCTGGACTGTTCCATATTATTCTTTGTTATATCTTTACATTTAAAGATTTTTATCTATGAATCAGTGTGTAAAAACTACATTCTGATGTATAATATAGTGTTTATGCATGCGTACATTTGATAGTTCGTCCTGTCACAAAAGCAGTTGCCCAGATATGGGTAGAAAAAAATGAAAAGATGATGAAATATGTTTCATATTTTCTCTGCTTTTGTAGGGAAAAGAAGATGGGAAACTGTAGAAGAAGTCATGGAAACATACTTGAGGAAAATAGTTTACTTTAATTTTCAATATAAAAATTAATATCTCAACCTATACTATCGATACGTACTTCCTTGTTATGTGCCCATTAGAAGCCTGTTAATCAGAAAACATTCTGCCTATGTTCTGCATGGATTTAGAATAACTTAATAAAAATATTTAAGAGACTCAAAGCCTGACTATGAAAGTTTGAGAAGTGGCAACAGATACTGGTCTGGTCTTGAATACTGTGGGAGAGGATGAATTTAGCTATATATATACTTTTTCATCATTGATAAGTTTATACAAATTAAGAAAAATCATGGAAGTCTTTCTCTGAAGAATTTACATGTAATAGAGTGATTTAAAATATAAAATTCAGATGGGTGGTGGTGGTGCACACTTTTAATGAAAGCACCATGAGACAGAGGCAGCTGGATCTCTGCGAGTTTAAGGGCAGCCTGATCAATAATGTGATTTCCAGGACACCCACCAGTATAACAGAGAAGCCTTGTCTTGAAAAAAGAAAAAAGAAAAGAAAAGAAAAGAAAAGAAAAGAAAAGAAAAGAAAAGAAATAAGATATAAAGTTGACACATGTTTTTCCTTATGTGAGACCGTGAATCTACCATGTACAACAAAACAGTATAGGTGTCATAGACACCAATGTTGAAATTTAACCATCACAAGGCATGAACAATTTTCTTCTTCTTGAAGTATTTTTACATGGGATAGAAAAAAATCAGTAAATCCAAAAGTGACATGAAGAATGTAATTGATAATTAAAGTCTGAGTACACATTGCTTTAGGATCACACTGTTTCAGAGGAGGATTAATTCAAATTGCCCTTATTGTTCTTGGCTGACAAGTAAATACAAGCCAAATGAGGTGACTCAGAAACAAATATGATGAGATTAATATCAATCTAGAGTTGCTAGGAAAATATACAAAGAATCAAATTTTGATATTTATAAGCCACTCAAGTTTTCAAGTTGGATTAATACTTCAGTATATATTTGGATAAAATAACACATAATTGGGTAAAGTAATGATGTGAAAGGTGAATCATATCTCATTTGTTCACTTTACCCAAGGAATGTTCAATGTGTATCACTGTGATGTATTTTTGAATAATGAGATTTTGGTGGATCTCAGTGAAAGAACAATTTGGTAGCCATTTTGTGGTTAACCGTGCCGTATGCCACATAGACTACAGTCTGTTAATTCGTGACTGACTCCGGGTCACATATATCACAGCCTGGTGATTTGTGGCTTGACACAGACCTTGGGCTTCTTTCATCCCGTACCAGGATGTTCCTTGTTGGCCTGAGTCAGGTTTCGGTTCCCATGAGAAACTGATTTGTACAGGGTAAGCATTGTGGTAATCTGTCCCAGACCTGCGGGTTTCTGCAACAAAAAACTCTTGGAGAGGGAGCGAGGATTGGCAGGACAAGGAAGCACGAGAAATGAAAGGCAAGTCTGATTGATATCTGATCAAGCCTTTGATTTATTGAATACAAGTACTAGTATTTATAAGAAGTTCTCAAATGGGATGGGCAAAGGGTAATGCATAAGCAAATGTCTGAGGTAATCCTACCTGACAGGTGAACTAGTCTATCCAATGAGTTAAGAAATCTTAGTATCACAGGTTTCAGAGAAATAAGGAAGTACTGTGAAATTTCTCTAGGGCTTCCTGTGTAAACTATAGGGGTGAAAATGTGAAATGAGGAAGCAATAGGGATGGTTTAGTTAGACAGTTTCCCAGAAATAGGCAGCTTCAGGCTATCTGAACTTCTCTGAACTCTGTCCACTAAGATCAGAGAGAAACGGACTTTTAAAAGGTAGAATGCTTTGTGTTTCAAGCCAGCATCCAGGGGTCTGCTTACACAGATTCCCCTTTTTTATTTATTCAAGGCAGCAGAATTAAGTTGCTGCCGAGTAACATTTAGCCCTCTATGACTAAACCATAGATATATGCCATGTGTTCCAGGATGTCCTAGAAACTTATGAATAAGAAGTATTTCTTGAGTTGCTATGGGGGTTTATAATTTTTTGTCCTCAAATTTCCACTTTTTGGTAATTATTAGTTTCCTTTGATTCAGCTTCATAGAGATCCTTAAGTTTAATGGTTAAGGCTGCTCATTTATTTACCTCATTATTATGTTTGCTTTGTAAATTATCCTTACTCTGATGGGTATGCTCCTGCTAATATCTGCCAGTTCTTCCTATGCTTCTCTAGACTATATAACTTTTCCATCGTTTTCTCCAATTAGTAATTTTCCATTTGCCAGACCAAATAGCTAGGCCATTAACCACACTCCATGAGTCGTTGAATAAGTGTACAGGTGTGTTCTCCTTTAAAAACTGTTGACCTGCTAATAACGCAGCCACCACTTCTGCATGTTCCACAGATTTTGTCTTGTCCTGGTCTGATATGACCATCCCAGCCACTGGTCTCAAGGCTGCTGCCGTCCAGAGGACAAAAGTGTTTCGGGCATTTGAAAACAATCCGTGAACCAGGTATTAACCAGAGAGGGGGTGTATTGACCTGTCCCCCATTTTCTAATGAGTACCTGTATCTGGGGAGGGATGGTGTCTCTAGGAGGCACAATAGTGCCTTCTTTAGCTGGCATTAAGCACAATACCTGCTGGCACCATTGGTACTAACCCCTTTACAGACAGGTATGCACCTTGAAGGACCTCAGATAGGTACCATTTCCATTGGAGGACCTTTCCTTCCATGGGTACCCCATCCCATGACTCTGCTGGTGCCTTTACCCATACTAAGATGGGTACGGTAGATCTGAGTACTATCTGGTTCAGTCTTAGGAGACAATGGCAAGTTCTAAGTCAAATATGAAGTCCAAATTGTTTTCTCAAAGAGTGAGAACTTGGTATCTGACTATGGAAAAATATTTTTTACAGTAAAAAGCCAATTGGTAATAGCCTATTGGCCATGGCAAATAGATTCCAAATACTGCAAAAGGCCATTAGTCCTTGACCAGGTCTTTATTGGCCTGATCTAGCCTATCATAGTGGTCCTGTATGGGTTTTTCTCTAATGGCATCCACCTGTTGTTTTATACAATTGGTCAGCTTCATAAAGCCAAGGGCCCAAAAGATATTAAACGGAGTAAGACCATTAGATCCTAGCAGAGAATGTAGGAGAATTGTTAGTCAAGGGGAGGTGAAATACCAGTTTTGGAACAAGCTGTGCTAACTTTAGCCATGGAATCCTTAATTAACCAGGAGCATTCCTCCCTGTGGGCAGCGGAAAGTCCATGCTGCTGGAGGTGAATTCTAAGCCTCGCCTATTCTGCAGGAAAACCTCAGCAAGTGGGGAATTTTTCAAGATGGAGATGGCAGACTCAAGTTGTCAAGATCTTCATCAATTGACAGGCGGAAATCTGAGTAATGCTTGTTGAATAGAACAAGAGAGGTTATTCCCAACCCAGGTCCTGTGGCTCCCAGGCCTAGGAGAACTACCAGATGGCAGAAATATTCTCTCTGTTTGTTCTTAAAACAGGCCATGGTCATTTTTTGGGTCCCATTCTAGGGAGAACTGCTCTTTTGTATAATACTTTAATCTTGGTATAATCTGTACCAAGAGGCAGTGCATGGTTTGTTTGTTTGAAGGAATTTAGCAAATATGCAGGGGGAAAACCCATCACTACAGCCCCACCGAGTGTCACTGAGAGACAAGAGATAATAATTATCTGGAAGGGTAGCAAGGTTTGTTACAGTGATATCACACAAGTGACACATTGTGACATGGGTGTGTCTCCCAGGCAAAGGCCTTTTCCTGAGACCAACTGTAAGGTTAGTTTTGAAGAGCTTTGTTCAAGAATGTCTGAATCCCCCTTTTTTATTTATTCCGACATATTTTTAGTGTGTAGTATGCTTTCTCAACAGTCCACTGTCTTTGAGGATTGTAGGGGATGCCAGTCATATGGATAATCTGAAAATGTAAATATCAACAGTCATACGTAGAAACTTTAAATTACCAAATTCAGGAACATGAGTAACATCCATCTGACATATTAGACTAGGCTATAAGCTTCTAGGATTTACCCCATACTGAGGTACTACATGATGTTGTGGGCATGAGATGCATTGTTTAACAATTTAACGAGTTGCATCTCTGATAACATTACATTTTTTTTGAAGACTTTAACTATTTTGATGCATTCAATTTTAGTCCAAGTTGCAATTGGATAGAACTGCAGTTTTAGATAAGATATTTGCAGCCCATTCTTGATTATAATCTATATATTGAACTTGTTGTTTTTCAATGGCCTGTCCATATACTGTTAACTACCTAGGGGATGTAAGTGAAACATTTACCAGGTAGTAAGGCTCCCATTAATTCTATTGTCTTATTTAGTTTTCTCAAAACCTGTAATTATCTCCATATCCCAGTTTTCCTTTTTAATAACAAAAATAGGAGAATCCCATCTGCCTGTACTTAGAGGTCACTGTTCCAGTCAAACAGAAGTGTAGTGTGTACATACTACAGGTTGTTTGGTAGCTTCTGCTAAAAATATTCTTAAGCCATCTCATAAAGGCCTTTGAGCAGGAGTTAAAGGTTACTGTATACTTTGTCCCTTAAGACCCAAACCTTGATTAAATAAACATTATTTTATCGGTGGAGCTATCCCATTTCTATTGTAACATCTCTTTCCTATAAATTTATAGGTAATCTTTAATTATGCATGTATAAAACGTTCCCTGATGCCTTTTAGCAACCTTCCAATTTAGAATATTATTTTGTTTGAGGTTTTGGTTCTGTCCTTATTCCTTGTTAGACATTAACTTTTAAAAATAATTCCTGATTTGAAACTCCTTTCAAAGACAAAATTTGAACTTACAACTGTAATTTATAATTTATAGAGAGACAGGGAATTTTCCTTTACTGGGCTTTTGAGAATCTATCATTCCAGAATATTATAAAAATTTTTCTTCACTTTAATTACCAAAATAGTTAAGGCTTAACAAAGCTAGCAAAGACAAACAAATAAAACACACATCTTTGCAGAAACAAATTAAGAGAGGTTCTTAATCTTTCTGATGTTATGACACTTATAACACAGTTCTCATTTTGTAGCGACTTCCAATCATAAATCTAAAATACCTTAAAAAGTCTGTTTCCTTAAACTCTATTCTTGCAAGTTTCCAAATTTTAAAAGTAGTTTAAAAACCTTCCAACTGTGTGCCTGCAGCACTACAAATAAAGCTTCTCTATTGTAATGTACATTCCTTCTGTCACACCAGCAGAGGAAGTCTGCCTTGCATGCCTGTCCAATTCAGTTCTGGTGTAGTGGCAGTTCAGCTATCTTAAAAATCCTTTCTTATTTTAGTATAGAAAAAACCATCACATGACCTCTCGATCTCTAAAGACAGCCAGTTTTTTCATTCAAACCTCACCTGTCTTGATTTACTTTGTTTTAATCCCATAACTCTCACACTAAAAACATTTGGATATGCACAGAGACAAAGCTTTAATACCTTATTAAACACTGTTTTTAAAAATCCTCTTATTTTTAGCATAGAAAAATACCGTACAAAATCCAACTTAATTTAAAGTATCTTAGATA
Organism: Cricetomys ansorgei; assembly: GCA_026225945.1. Classification (NCBI taxonomy): domain Eukaryota; kingdom Metazoa; phylum Chordata; class Mammalia; order Rodentia; family Nesomyidae; genus Cricetomys; species Cricetomys ansorgei. The sequence goes on from JAMJFZ010001567.1 coordinate 37,401, forward strand.
TATTGTCTCCTTGAATGGCAACATGTGGCTACCTCCACTTAAATGGTCGTGAAGTCAAACGTCATTCGTCCACTTCCACCCTGGAAGAAATGGCAGCGTCTACGTGGTCATTCTGGCAGCCATGTGGCCACTTCCTTGATTTCTATAGTCTTATGAAGCAAAGGCTGTTCTGTTAAAGATAATCCTTGTAACATCCTTTCCATATTTCTAGACATAGATAGCAGAACTGTATAATTCAAACTGTCTCCACCATCTAGATCAGAATCCAAATAGTGATCTATGACAAACTATCTCTCTGTTTCAGACTCATCTCCTGAATCTGATTCATTATTTTCTATGTCTTCTTTGAAAAACATATCTTCCTCAGTATTTTTAGCCTTTTTTTATTGACACTTAGCACACTCTCCATTGTCTAAGCTTTCTGTAATCAATCTCCATATTTAAAAAATATCAATTGGTACATTCTGCTCATCACATTTTTCATGGTACTGTTGTAATTCCTCACCTAATTTTAGTCACAGGTGTAATTTCATGGTTCCTTCATTTGTCAGGAAGTCACATGTAGTCCACATCACACATGCTGTAGTCAAGATTATTATCAACCACATGTAATAAGTTTTAATTCAATGTTCTCTTTTTAGATTTACACCATAAAAATGCATTGCAGTCCACACACACACATACACACACACAGATAGAAGAACCTTTTAGAGAAAAAACAAGCCTAGAAGAACAAAGAAACCTTAGAACTTCTCTGAGGATGATCTGATGATTTTTTACAGCCTGTATGCTTAAGCAGAAATGTGAAACAGTTCAGCCTGTGCCTTTCAAAAAGGTCTATCTCTGTAGCCATGTGCGCAAATGGATATAGAGACAACAGGGACAGTGGATAAACCATTCTGGAATTTTGGCTAGTTGCAGAAACTGCTGCAAGTCTCTCTTCTGAATTTGCAGCATGAACCATTTCCAAGGTAAACCTGCCCTAGATTTTGATCATCCAGCATTCAGGACAATGATATTCAAATGAACACAGAACATACATACATTTCCACACATTTACACACCATCCATATACAAATAAGAACAGACAGAACAACAAAATGAAGACATTGACAATTGATGATCATCAAAGCAAAACGAATCAGGCCCGAGAAAAAGGAAATGTGTTTAAAAGAAAGAGTGCACCCAGGAAAAAAGGCAGAGCTCTCAGAAATTTCAGAACAGCATGCATGCCAGTGTTAATGAAGTATAACCTTTAGTTTTTGTTCAATGGTATTGGAAGTGAAACTGGAAGCACTTCTCCAATGTGAAGTACTTAAAATCTATATCTAAAAAAAATTTAAAATCTAGAGTTTATTCCTGCTAATAGAAGATCAGTTTATCAGAACTCTACAAAAACATGTATATACATTTTAAATCACTTTTTCTGACCCTTTCCAATCACATAGACTTCACACTTCCAGATCTGTAAACTTCAAAGCAATTTACCATTAGCTCATGTGGAACACATTTTAATTGTGCCTTCTTGGTAGAAGCAAGCTAGATTGTTACTTTAGCTTTGCATAAGCGGCAGAGGTGAGGACTCCATCAGCGGCTGGAATGTAACTGATGCTCCATCAGCTGCTGTGACTGCACAGGCAGCTATGGGTCTGCTTACAGCTAAAATGTGCAAGCAGCTGCGGCAGTCTCAGTGGCCGAAGCTATGCCCATGGTTGTAGGCTGTGCCAACAGTCGTAGCTGTCCCTGAGACTGTGGCCATGCCAGTAGCTTTAGCTATGTCAGAGACGGGGACCGAACCATCAGCAAAAGCTGACCCAGTGGCTGTGGCTCCGCCAACAGCTTTGCTGCCTCAATGACTGAGATCATGCTATCAGCTGTGACTGTGATTGAACTGAAATGGCAGCATCTGAGTGGCTGTATGGGCGGCAGTCAGAGCTATATGTGGTGGAAGTGGACTTGAATTTCTGTATGGTCTTGAGGAGCATTAAGATGTAGTACTTCCTTGATTCTTGCAATTTTCTGAAGTGAAGGCTGTTCTCATGGTATCTGGCAGCCTCACTTTCTAAATCAAATTCATCTCCTGGATCTAATTGATCATCAATCCGCCTCCTTTAAAAGACATAACCTCCACAATATATTCAAACTTATTTCCTGTTTTTATTCTGACTATGTCTGGCTCTAGAATTTCTTCTAAGCCATTCTTAATCATTTCCCATAGGTTAAAATCATCAGACATATCTTGCTCCTTCTTTTGTTCTTCGTATTGCCACAAAGCTTCTCCTTCTTTTAACCTGATGTTTCCTTTATGAGGAAAACACAGACACACTTCTTTTTAAATGTTGCGTCTCTCCTGCTTGGTCCTTACCATCACCTTTACAAGTAAAAAGGCTACAATAAGAAGCAATATAAACAGACACAAATAACTTTTCTGTTTTTTAAGGTTAGTTTGAGCTATTCGCAAGCTACTTTTCTATTTTTACTTCATTCTAAAAAGTTAACTAAATCTTTCTTTTAACCCTTACTCCTCTCACCTTTAGTTAAATCTTTAAAGTCTCCTCTGAGCTTTTCCTTTACACTTATGCCTTGTCCCATAATTGTGTCCCCTTACCTTCCGGGTCTCTATTCTGTGGGCGGGCGATTCCACGGTGACCAAATTTTTTTCCTTATTCACTGGCCAGCTTCTTTTTATCACATGACACACTCGATCTGTCATTCCTAGTGCCCCATGTTGTATGCCAATTGCCCCATACCTGCAGGGTTCTGCAACAAAAAACCGTAGGAGAGGTAGTGAGTATTGAGGGGACAAGGAAGTGTGAGAAATGAAAGGCAAGTCTGATTGATATCTGATCAATCCTTTGATTTATTATATACAAGTTCTCGTATTTATAAGAATTTCTCAGGTGGGGAGGGGAAAGGGGAATGCATAAGCAAGTGTCTGAGGTAATCCTACCTGACAGGTGAACTAGTCTATCCAGTGAGTTAAGAAATCTTACTGTCACAGGTCTCAGAGCAATAAGTAAATCCTGTGAGATTTCTCTAGGGCTTCCTGTGTAAACTACAGGGGTGGAAATGTGAAATGAGGAGGCAATAGGGATGGGTTACTTAGACAGTTTCCAAGAACTGGGCAGCTTCTGGTTATCTGACCTTGTCTGAACTATGTCCATAAAAACCAGACAGACGGGGCTTTAAAGGGTGGGATGCTTTGTGTTTCAAGCCAGCGTATCCAGAGATCAATTTGCCACTGTAAACGGTCCCTCTGGATATGCTGGCTTGAAGCATAAGGCATCCCACTTTTGTATAAAAGCTCTGCTTCTGCCCTGGTCTTAACGGACAGAATACGTACAAGATACAGTTTTGGGAAACTGTCTGTCTAAGTAACCGACCCTATTGCTTCCTCATTCCACATTTCTACCATTATAGATCACACCGAGAAAATCTCATACTACTTCCTCATTTCTCTGCAAAATCTTGATTCTGCATTTTATTGACCCAGTGACCCCCAGTAAAACTAGACCAGTCCACCTGCTAGAGTAGAGTTACCGTAACATCCTGCTTATGAATTCCCCAATACGCTCCCCACCTGAGAACTTTTCATAGATACTGGTACTTGTCTTCAATAAATTTGAGGTTTGGTCAGAAAAACTGTCTTGCCGCCCATCATTCTCACACCCCTGCCCATACCCCATTCCCATGCCCTCTTCTAGGGTCCTGGTTGAAGATCCCACGGGCTGGGACAGATTAGCGCCCCATTGTGTGAACCCAGGCATGAGGAATTCCATGAGGAACACCGTGACAGGAGTTCAGGCCTTCTCTTGCGTCAAAAGTATAAGAAGAGCAGCTGTGACAGCCATCAGCTTCGAGATAAATAACAGTGATATCATGGGCCAGGAAAAAATTCAGGAAGAGAAATTCATTGTAGGTTTAAAAAAGACATTTCAGGCACATTGAATAGGCGTGAAAAAGAAAGATTTAATTGGATTTTTTAAATTTACCCGGGAAGTATGTCCTTTGCTGCCATCCATAGGGACAATAAGTAAAAGAAGATGGAAATGAGTTGGTGATGCCTTCAGAGACTATTATTAGATTTTTGGACCCAAACAAATTCTTTTTTTGGCATTTTCCTATTGGAGTCTGATTAATGAAATCATTACTGTTCGCTCGAAAAGCCTTGAAATTGACAAACTTGTAAAGGAGAGTGAACAATTTTTAGAAAAAGAAAGGGAGAGGAGTTTTCCACCATCAGGGGCAGACCTCTCCATGAACACACATCCAATAAGACAGATTTAGAAAAAAAGGAAAATAAAGAACTGGGCTGCCAGACCGGGGTTTGGAAAGATGTCATCTCTTTTCATAGGAGTGATGATGAATTCCCAAGGGCTAAAAAATCTGAATAAAGCCTAAGATTATCTCTAAAACGGGGAGTGACAAGGGCCCACCACCTCACCCTAGGAAGATCTGTCCTTCCCTGGGAGCTTTTCAGGCCAACCTAAATAAAAATATTGATGACGATGATGACTGGCTTGATACTGAAGAGGAGGCTGACTTAAAGGAAGAGGGAGGCAGATATTGTAACCCTGATTGGGCCTCCCTCTCAAGGCCTCCTCCCTACAATTTTTCCCCATCAGAATTTTCTAAATCCTCTCCCACAGGTGACCCAAGGAGTCACCTCCCTCTGATAGCTTCCTGGAAAGACTGAGAGGGAGTCTAGCTCTTTAAAAGGCAAGCTTATTCAAAATATACAACTGAAGGAAGAATTAAAATTAAAGAAGGAACATAATCAGCTTATAAAAGAGATTAGAGAATTGGATTTAGAAGTGACCTCCCCCGGAGTCACCACACTCACCCTCACTGTAACAAGGCAGATACTGGTCCCAGAATAGAGACATAACCCCCATGACCCCCTAAGGGACTGATTAAAATAAAGATCCTCAAACCCTTATAACAGAGGTTATTCCGGTAATAGAGGAAGAGGGAGAGGAGGCACAAGAACCAGTCTGCTCCCACAGTCATATTGATTTCAAAAGTATAAAAGAACTCAAGGCAGCAGTCACTCAGTATGGGCCCACTGCTCCATTTACCTTGACTATTTTTGAAGCTGCAGGGGATCATTGATTAAATCCCAATGACTATTTCCATCTCACTAGGGACACTCTCTCTGGAGGGGATTTCTAACTTTGGAAGTCTGAGTACAAAAAAAATTGTAAGGATCTGGCCAGGCATAACACACAGGCACGGATGAATTGGAATATCGATATTTTGGTTGGTAATGATCCTTATGATTCCAATCATGCTCAGTCACAATATCCACCTGGCTTGTACACACAGATTCAAAATGCAGCCTTAAAGGCTTGGAAAAAACTCCCCTCCAAAAGACCACCTACTACATCCTTGACTAGTATCAAACAAGGCCCTGATGAATCTTTTTCTGATTTTATCAGCCATTTAACCACAGCAGTTGACAGAGTGCTTGGAATCACTGACTCAGGAAATTATTTTATTAAATAGATGGCTTTTGAGAATGCCAGCTCTGGCTGTCAGGCTACCATTCGCCTCACCAAACAAGGCAGACCTCTCTGAATATATTAGAATTTGTTCTGATATAGTCTCAGTTAATCAGATGAGTCTGGATATTGGAGCTGCCCTTCGAGGACTGACAGTCAACCAAATGCTGAGTAAAAAAAACAGGCATTTGATTAACTGTGGAGAGGAGGGACATTTTGCAAAAAAATTCAGAGCTCAAATATGGCCCAAAAATAATGATCTTCCTCGCCTGTGCTCTAGATATAAAAGAGGAAAACTTTGGGTGAAGGAATGTAAATCCTGAGCTGATGTCCAAGGGAAAACCCTCCTTCTGAAACAGGAAAATGGCCCTTGGGGCCAGCAGCCCCAGGCCCTGAAGACAAAACAGACCTATCGAGCAATAATGTTTGTTCCCCCAGCCTACAATCCTCACAATCAGTTTTACAGCCTTCAAGAGCCACTTCAGGGAGTGCAGGACTGGACCTCTGTTCCACCTCCCACACAATATTAACCCCTTAAATGGGGACCTAAGCTTTTCCTACTTGAACGTATAAAATATTTGGACTTCTAATAGGCAGCAATAGTTTAACCCTTAAGGGATTACAAATTTATCCAGGAGTAATTGATAATGATTTTACAGGAGAAATAAAAAATCATGGTGGCTTCTCCAAATCATGTGATGACTATTGAGAAAGGTCAAAGAATTGCTCTGCTGATTCTTCTTCCCCTACTCGAAACTACCAACTTGGTTTGAACTGCCTTTAGAGGAAATTGTGTTTTGGCCCTTCTGATGCATACTGGGTAAAGAATGTTACTTCTCAAAAACCCATGTTAAAGCTTTGATTGGATGGAAAAGAGTTTGAGGCACTTATAATTGATACAGTGGTAGTTGCTACTATAATAAAGAAGGCCAGCTGGCCAAAAAGTTGGCCCCTCACGCCTTCCTTAACTAACTTACAAGGTGAGGGCCTAAGTAATACCCTGATAAGAGTTCAAAAATCATACAACGGAAAGATGAAGAAGGGAACTCAGGTACTATCCAGCCCTATGTACAACCAGGGCTTCCCGTTAACCTCTGGGGAAGGGACATTTTGTCTCAATTAAAACTTATAATGTTCAGTCATAATGAGATCCTCACTGACCAGATTCTTAAACAGGGTTTCATTTTGGGACAAGGCTTAGGAAAATAAGCTCAACGGACTAAAGACCCAATTCAGGTCACATAAAGCCCAAACGAATCTGGCCTGGGAAATTAATCTTAAGGGCCAATTACATTCCTGTACCCAATGCTGATAAGATTATGTGGAAAAGTAATGTCCCTGTGTAGGTGGATCAGTGACCTTTGTCTACAGAAAAGCTCACTGCACCATCTCAGCTAGTGCAGGAACACCTGGCTTCAGGTCATATTGTAGAAAGTGTTTCACCCTAGAACACTCCAATTTTTGTAATTAAGAAAAAGTCAGGAAAGCGTAGGCTCTTACGAGATCTTAGGGAAGTAAATAATACCATGATTTTAATGGGCTCTCTCCATCCAGGCTTGCCCTCACCCTCTGCCATCCCATTAAATTATTTTAAGATTGTAATTGATCTAAAGGATTGCTATTTTACCATTCCTTTCCATCCGGATATTCAGAAAAGATTTGCTTTTAGCCCCCTCCATTAATTTTAAAGAGCCTATGCAAAGGTTCCAATTGAAAGTTCTACCACAAGGTATGGTGAATAGTCATACATTGTGTCAAAAATTATTGGCCTTGACCATTAATCCCATTAGACACTTGTGTTCTTTGATTTGTATGATTCACTACATGGATGATATTCTGTTAGCTGGAAAAGATGGTAAGGAACTTCTTCAGTGGTGCAACCAATTAATTAAGGACCTCTCAAAACAAGGGTTACAAGTGGCCTCTGACAAAATTCAGCTAAAGGTTCCTTATACTTATCTTGGCTTTGAACTTCAAGGATCCCAGATATTCACCTAAAATCTCAATTACAAATGGATCATTTAACCATAGTTAATGATTTCCAAAAGCTCTTAGGAGACATAAACTGGCTCAGCCATTATCTAAAGCTCAAGACAGGAGAATTAAAGCCTTTGTTCCATATCTTGAAAGGAGATCCTAACCCAATATTCCCCAGGGCTATTATGCCTGAGGCTAGATTGTCCCTAGCCAGGGTTAAGGAGGCTATTCAGAGTCAATTTTTCCCCTGTATAGACCACAATAAACCTTTGTCTTTTGTAATTTGTGCCACCACCCACACCCCTACTGGGGTATTGTGGCAGACTGGCCCCTTATGTGGGTCCATATACCTTCCTCACCTAATGAGGTAATTTTCCCATATTTAAATGCAGTGGCTGGCTTGATTATACAAGGCAGAGAACATAGAATAAAATATTTTGGAAAATATCCTTATTTAATTTTTCAACCCTACACTAAATCACAAGTTAACTGTCTTCTTCAAACTACTGAGTGTTGGCCTTTTGTTTGTGCTAACTTTACAGGCCAAATAGATAATCATTATCCTGCCAACAAATTGCTTTTGTTTTTCAGATACCATCAGTTTGTTTTTCCCCTTTATACCTCCCTCATGGCCGTACAAGGTTCACTGACTATATTTACTGATGACACTTCCACTGGATGGGCCACTTTTGCAGTCCAAGATCAAACCAGAGTCATATGTACCAATTATACCTCTGTTCAACTTGTTGAATAATAAGCTGTTGCCACAGTTTTTCAAACTTTTCCTAACAGACCCTGTAATTTGTATACAGATAGTGCTCATATTGCCCATTCTATTCCTCTACTTGAGACTGCCACCTTTATTAAACCTGTATATGAGTCTGCCTCATTTTTTTGATTATTCAAAATGGTATTCGAACAAGGACTCATCCTTTCTTCATAGGTCATTTAAGAGCACACAGCAATCTGACTGGTCCTTTAGCTGAAGGCAATGAGAAAACAGATTTAGCCACCCATATGGTATGCTCTATTGCTGATACTGCTGTAGCCAGAGCTCAATCAGCTCATGCCTTACATCATTTAAATGCCCATAACCTTTGGCTTTTATTTAAGATTACCAGAGAACAAGCCAGACAGATAATTAAACAGTGCTCCTCCTGTGTGACATTCCTACCCACCCCACTCCTGGGGGTAAATCCCAGAGGCTTGGTTCCTAATGACATCTGGCAGATGGATGTAACACATATCCCTCAATTCAGTAATCTCAAATATCTTCATATGTCTGTTGACACATTTAGTGGATTCATTCATGGTGTGCTCCAAACAGGAGAGGCAGGAAAGCATGTTATTGCATACACTCTTGTGTGCCTTTCAGTCATGGGAAAACCAAAAATTACTAAGTCTGATAACGGACCTGGGTATGTGGGAAAGAATTTCCAAACATTTTGCTCTTAGTTCCAGATTAGACATGTCACAGGCATTCCCTACAATCCCCATGGTCAGGAGATTGTTGTTGAGAGAGCTCCTTTGAAAAATTAAAAAAGGGGGAGATATACTCTGTGAACGGTTCTCCAGGAAATATTCTTGGTCACCCCTTGTTTATTTTGAACTTCTGAAATTTGGATGAATAAGGAGAAATAGCGGCAAATCACCTTTCGCAGCCTGTCCCAAAAGACAGCTATAGCACTGTGCTGTGGAAAGACCCACTGACCTACAAACTGTCTAGCCCTGACCCAGTGCTGATATGGGGTGGGAGATCAGTCTGCATATTTGACACAAAACATGAATCTGCATGATGGCTGCCAGAGAGGCTGATGAAACAAATTGATTCTAATGTTTCTTCCAGGGATGAAAATCAACCCTGAGAGAGCATTTCATTACTACTTTTTTACAGAAAATGCAACCCCTTGGGATACAACTGTTCCTTCTAATCGGAGCCTGGATACTAACTGTGGCTGATACAGGACCTGGTAAACATACTTCATATAAACTCACTTAGAACATTGTATGTGTCAAGGGGAAAATCTTTCACCAACAAACTGAAATAGCTCCAGTGGGAACCTGGTTCCCTGACCTCAAACTTAGACTCGACTCCCTATTCTCATGCCTAGATATTAAAAGAGTCTGGGGAAGTATTTTTTACATCTGCCCCTCTCACAACAGCAAATGTAGGAAGTGTGGAGTCCCAAAAGAGGCCTATTGTGCTTCATGGGATTGTGTCTCTTCTGGACACATTCCATGGGAGGCCCCTGTAAAGAATGATCTCATGACTACCTACATGGAGCAACCTTTCAAAGGTCACTACCCCTGCAATAATGGAAATGTTCTCACTGCCATCATTAAATTTACTGATGCCAGTAAGAAGGAGAGTTGGGAAACCAGTAAGCCCTGCAACATTAGATTATATAAAGAAGGAAATGATCCTGGGTCTATTTTTCACATTCGGCTTAGTAAGGAATTAGCTTTTAAGCCAGTGGCACTGACTTAAATGAGTTTATAGTCCCCTCGACCTCAGCAACTTCCCTCTTCTCCTACCTTTTCCCCCCAACTGGATCATGTTGGCCCCACTTCAAGCCCCTCTTATAAGGATGTACAACGTAATACATGAGATGTCCTGACTGATATTATTAGCCATGTTTATCTAACCTTGAATAACTCCAGACCTGGCCTAAGAGAAGCTTGCTGGTTGGGCTACGATGCCAGACATCCCTTCTATGAGGGAATAGCCCTCTCTGGAAATTTTACCAGTTCCTTAGGCCCTACACAATGTTGGTGGATTCAACAAAGCTCTTCAAAACTAACCTTACAGTAGGTTTCACGAAAAGGCTTTTGCCTGGGAGACGTACTCACGTCACTTAAACACTTATGTAATGTCATATAAACACTTATGTGATATCACCATAACAAACTTAGCTACCCTTCCAGAAAATTCTTATCTCTTGCCCCTCAATGACACTTTGTGGGCCTGTAGTGATGGCCTTACCCCCTGCATATTTGCTAAATTCCTTAAAACAAAACAAACCATGTACTGCATTTAGGTACTGCTTATAACAAGATTAAAGTATTATAGAGAAGAGCAGTTCTCTCTAGCCTTGAACCCAAAATATGACCAAGGGCTGCTGAAATCTAAGAGAGAGCATATTTCTGCCCTCACTCTTGCAGTTCTTCTAGGCCTGGGAGCCACAGGAACCGTGGTGGGAATAACTTCTCTTGTTTTATCCAATAAGCATTACTCAGACCTCTGCCTGTCAATTGAAGACCTGGAAATAGTGGAAACCACTATTTCCCATTTAAAGAAATACCTCTTCTCACTTGCTGAGGCTGTCCTACAGAACAGACGAGGCTTAGATTTGCTTCTTCTCCAAAAGGGTGGGCTTGGTGCTGCCCTCAAGGAGGAATGCTGTTTTTATATGGATCACACCGGGGTAATTTAGCATTCCATGGCTAAAGTCAGGGAGGACCTAGAAAAGCTCAAAAAGCAAAGAGAGCAAGAGCATTGTTGGTTCCAAACTTGGTTCTCTACTACCCTTGGCAAACCACCCTCTCACCCAGTTTTCTGGTCCCCCTTCTGGGTTTTTTACTCATCTCCCTTGGTTCTTACTTTTTAGAAAATTAACAGCCTTCATGAGAGTGCAGAATAAGGTGATTCAGGCAAAGCCCATCCAGGTTCATTATCAGAGGCTTGAGATGGCAGACCTGGGCTCAGCCTTTTATGAAGGTGACAGGTAATGGGACCAATAGTGTCCATCCCCAGCCATGCCTCCTCAATGCCTAAGACATGAAACCAGCCTATTCACTGCTGGTACCCAGTAATGGGTTTAGAGTGGGAGGTACGGACCTTGGCCCTAACCAAAGACAGACATGATCTATGATCTTCTAATAACCTACCTGACCTTTGAAAAAAGGAAAAAGAAAAGAGGGACCTGTTGAGTGCTGAAGCCTTACTGAGAGTGTGACCAGGACGACTCCATTTTGGCTCTTAGTCAAAAAGCTGCTCTGAGTTATATATAGCTTGGAAAATTACCACTCCTGGCTGTTTTTCAGAAAAGGTTTCTTGACTTACCTGACTTCTTTCTGTTGCAAGATATATACTACTTTTCCGGTGCATCTGGCATTACCATTCCCCTCCCTGACTCTACCTCTTATCATTAAGCAGAACAAACTGCAGTTTGGCCCAGGCTCCAGCTTATCTAGAATAAATAAAGTGTTCATTTCTTAGCTAGGTTACCATAGCCACCTGCTTACACACTCCCCTTCTCCCCTTCCCACCTACAGATCATTTATATACCATGAGTTTGTATTCAATAAACTGAGGCTTGATCAGAATCTTGTCTTGCCTCCATTTCTAGTGTTCCTGACCCACTCCCCCATTCTCACATCCTCTCCTAGGGTCCTGGTAGATGAACCCGCCGGCCGAGGCAAACATATATTAATACACTTGGACGGAATTAGCCTTTCTACAAATGGTTTCATGAAAGCTCTACACAAGAGGGAGAATGTAGGGCAGGAAAAAAGAGGACTGACAAACAAAAAGAGTAGTTTGTTCTTCTATGGGACCCAAGGAAATGGCACAAAAGATCATGCTTTAAAATGACACATAGAATTCATTAGAAGTAATATGCAGGAGCATGTTTAATAGGGGAATTAACAGTATACATATTAAGAAAAAAGGAGCAAGAGAGACATTGACAATGCACCTTGCCAGTGGAAAAAACACACAAAAGGAGAAAGAGGGAGAGACTGACAAATGTACATTGTCAGGGGATAAGCACACCAGAAAAGAGAGAGAGAACTGCTCTAGTAAAAAGCTGTAAAAATCTAAGTGTAGATCTTTCTGTTTTGTAGATGTTGGTCCGACCTCCAGACGAACCCGTTTGATCATGCTCAAGAAATAGCCAGGTGTCCTTTCTCCTGTGACTTACAAACTTGAAGGTTATCTTGTTTACTATGAAAGAACATTGGATTCAAAAACTCATAATTGTTTGAATGTTACCATTTACTGAATAATATCTCCATCAGCCTCAAACAGAGCAGGGAGCCATGCAGGCACCAAAGAAAGTTTCATGTTACAGTTTTTGCTCTTTATTGCATATTTATTTAATTCTATCTAGGCTCTTTTTGCTTCTTTCTGTTAAAGGCTTGTCTCTTCCTAGGAGGACCAACACCCATTCCAGGAATAGCCTTTACAATGTACTATCAGTATGAATAAGTAGCTCTACACATGCGAGGACTTAGAAGCCTGCAAGTTAGTTTACAACGACAATTACTTTTGAGTAAAAATGGGTGTGCACCCTTCCCAGTCAACAGCTCAGATATTACTAGGCCATCTAAACATTATCATTACTGATGAAAGGCATTTTGTGGCAATTACAGCAAAGGGCAGAAAGGGCAAAATGGCTTGTGAGCCAAAATTCCCTGTCCAGGGAGTCTGGAACCTTGTCCAGAAGACTTCATCCATGTTACCAGTTTATTGGGGATCCCAGCAAACTATATATATATATATATATATATATATATATATATATATATATATATATATCAGATTTCCTTTGAAAATCCATTCTTGTCTTTAGGTCTTTTATACTCCACGCACCTTCAGACTCATTGAATTTTTGCTGCCTAATTAATTATATTCAGAACCCTCTGGAATATACAACATATATAAAGGTCAATGAAAATTATTGAAATATATTAACAACTCTTTCAAAGTCCATCACCGACTACTTCTAAAAGGCATTTCAATTTATATAAGCGAATGAATCTTTTCATCAATCATTAATATTAGGCTTAGACTTCTGAACTTCCTATCAATCATTGCAGTATTTTGGCAAGTGTTTCTGGCAACCAATGGCATAAAATGGCAGATATATGTGTAAATATTATTTTTCTGGAGGACACACTATCCCCTCATTATACTTTCATTCCAGTATCTACATTTTATCTCTCAGAACCAAATGTTAGTTGATTGGGCATACAATTCAGTAGATCATCAATGTTATTCATTCTACTTATGAGGGTTTTTTGACTTTGTTGTAAAAAACATCAAAGAATATTAAGAACTCAAGAAAGATGTTACTTCTTCCTGTTCTTTTAGCATGTGTGAATATACTTTCCATCCACATACTTCTGAGTGAACTTAGAAACCGTTTGTTTTGTTTTTCTAAATTTGTAATCCACATAATTTGACATAATATTAAGAATTCCTTCATAAACAAGTGTGTACTAAGTACTAAGTGCAAGTCTCTGCTCCAAATAATTATTGTTTGGCCTTAAAATACAGCTAAAATGATAATAAAAGTTTGCTAGCTCCTACTCACTGAAAAGAGAACTGATTTCATACATTAATATAATTATCATGAAAGAAATGTGGCCATGATGCACATGCTTCTAATATCCTATATTTTGAACAATTTACTATGTAAATTGTTTCAATGAAAAAGTGAATATCACATAAACTTTTGTCATGATCTTCTATTGTAGGGGTGAACAGAATTTTTTTTTATTGATACTAAAAATTCTGTATGTCCTGGAAAGAAAGTGGTCTGTCTCTCTGTCTGTCCCTCTCTGCCATCTCTCTCTGATAATCTGTCATCTGTTTTTCTCTGACTCTCTGTCTTTCTTATTTATATATTGCTTCCTAGGCAGTTATTCAGATTGCTTATTTATTAATGGATTGTTCTTTCTCTGAAATCCAATAAATCTCATTATTCATATATATCATACAGATACACATTGAACACTCCTTAGGTCAAGTGAAGAAATGAGATATGATTCACCTTTAACAAAATCACTTTACCCAAATATGTGTTATTTTATCCAAATATATACTGAAGTATTAATCAAACTTGAAAACTTGAGAAGCTCTGAATATCGAATTTGGATTCTTTCTGTATTTACCTAGCAACTCTAGATTGATAAAATCTCATCCTATTTGATTCTGAGTAACCTCAATTGGCTTGCATTTACTTCTTAGCCAAGAACAGTAAGAGCAACCTAAACTGATCCTCAACAGAAACAGTGTGATCCTAAAGCAATGTGTACTCAGACTTTAATTATCAATTACATTCTTTATGTCACTTTTGGATTTACTGATTTTTTTTCCATCCCGTGTAAAAATACTTTCAGAATAAGACAACTATTCATGGTTTTTGATGGTTAAATTTTAACAATGGTGCCTATGACACCATATTGTTTTGTTGTACATGGTCGATTCATGTTCTCACATAAGGAAAAGAATGTGTCAACATTATATCTTGTTTCTTTTCTTTCTTTTCTATTCTTTACTTTTTTGAGACAGGATTTGTCTTTTATACTGCTGGCTGTCCTGGAAATCACCCTGTTGATCAGGCTGCCCTGAGACTCACAGAGATCCAACTTCCTCTGCCTCCTAGTGCTTCCATTAAAGGAGTGCACCACCATCACCCATCTGAATTTTGTATTTGAAATGACTGTTTTACATTTGAATTCTTCAGAGAAAGACTTCAATGATTTTTCTTAGTTTGCATAAACTTATCAATAATGCAAAAATATATAAATATATAAGTTCATCCTCTCCCACAGCATTCAAGAGCAGACCAGTATCTGTTGCCACTTAAAAAACTTTCATGGTTAGGCTAATATTTTCTTAAATATTTTTATTAATTTATTCTAAATTCATTCAGAATATAGGAAGAATCTTTTCTGGTTAACATGCATCTAATGGGCAGACAAAAAGTAAGTACCTATCAATCGTATAGATTCAGATTTTTACTTTTGTATTGAAAATTAAAGTGAACTATTTTCCTTATGTATATCTTCCATGACTTCTTCTACAATTTCTCATCTTTTTTTCCTACAAAAGCAGAGGAAATATGAAACATATTCCATCATCTTTTGATTTTTATTCTACCCATATCTGGGAAACTGATTTCGTGACAGGAAGAACTATTAAATGTATGCATGTATAAACATTCTATTATTCATCAGAATGTAGTTTTTACACACTGAGTTATAGATAAAAAATTTTAAATGTATAGATAAAACAAAGAATAACATGGAACAGCGCATAAAATTGTTTTAAGTTCCAATTGTGAAACTTTTGTCATTTTATTTATCCTCCAAATATCGTTGCAAACTATTAGCCTGGAACGCTGGCTCAGATCACCATCATTAATTTTTCCATAAGTTTTCTTAGAGAACAGAAGGAAAAGGTCATCATATGCAAACTGGTCATTCTAGAATGGCTTGTGTTACATGAAATATTTTTTTAAAAATTCCTTTTTAAGGTATAATTCATTCTGATTTTCATTTAAGATGGAGTTTTGGAATGTAACTCTGAAAAGTTATACTTTAAATATATAATATGCATATGCATGTTTTAAGCATTGCTTACATTTCATTTTCATTTACTAATAAGATAAACTTTACAGTTTGCATTGCTGTACTTCAGGTTGTATATTTTTCTTGATAAGTGGAGATAGGTTAGATAAAAATCAGACTGAAAGAAGATGGATTTTTCCACTGAGGTTTCATTGGGAAGAAGCGATTTCTTTATTTTGTGAACATACTGCAAATATTCCTTTACTATAGAAAGATATCATTGGGAATTTAAAGTATATTACCACTTGAATAATTCAAGAAGAAACATTAATTTACCATTTCTTTCATTGTCATACATCAAGGTGATTTTACTTAATCATGTATACAATTTCATCAATTTGGTCCCATTATGATTCACTTTTGTCAATATTACATAAGTCCAATCATGTGATGTCAAACACAAGCAAATGTAGACTGACAACCAAGATGTATTGAAAAGCCACAAAATGTGAGGGTAAAAAACAGCAGATTAATTTCCTGTCAAGAAAACTTATAAATGTATAACTTCTGTCTTCATTCCAGCTTTTACAATAAACTGAAGTACTCTGCTCTTCTTCACAGAAGAAAAAAGAAAGCAGAAGATGAGGATACTTTTACTAACTTCTCTGTTTTCTTTGCTTTTGGTGAAGGCTGAGAATCCAGTACAGGTATCAAGGGTAGGCTGACTTCGGTTTCTGGGGGTAATAGGAATATAATTTCAGAATATGTGTCTCTTATTACCTGTGTTTCAATGTGTTTTGATGAGCATATTTTTTCATATTACTCCATGTTGTCAAAAATATTTGACATTTGATCTCCTATTTTGTTTGAGTTACTTTCTTCTTGAGGTAAGAATAAATGAAAAATAAGTTTTTGCACTTTTTGTCTTCTCAATTTCTTTTACTGAAAAACAGTATGAATTTTATTTTTTAAAGAATTGACGTACATCCTTGGGTGTTATATTTCATAGCTCAAAGAGATTCAATGTAGAAATCCTAATAAGTACATAAGAAATATGAAGTTAACATACTGCTTAATACCTATTAAATATAGCATAGCTCTTCATCAAGTATATTAACCATAGCAGTCTGAAGAGTTACCGTATCAATTTTATTCATAATCATATATTAATCTAATGCTTTATAATTCATCTTTTATGAATAATGAATGATATATTTTGTTCCAGTCACTCAACTATATCTACCATAAAGATTGTAATATTTTTGTAAATGTGCATATTTGGAGTTTTGAGAATTTGTTTGTGAAAGTGGGTGTTGATGTTCATCATTACACATGTGTAAGTTAGAGTAAAATATGATACTTTCTCTCCATATAATGTCTGCCTGTAGGTTTCTGCACTCACATACATCTGTTGTCAGAGGAAGTCTCACTGATGATGTTCAGGGGGAAAAAAGATCATAAAGTCAAAGGGATGGAGGACTCCAGGAGTATATGACCCATTGAATGAACTAAGCAGGGCTCATATGGGCTCAGATACTTAAGTGCCAAACACGTAGCCTGTGTAGATCTGTACAAGGAACTCAAACTCTGTGTTGCGACAGTTCACCTGTTTTTATGAGACTCCTAACAGTGACTTGTTTAGTCTCTGACTTTTTAGCCTATTCTTGTTACTCTTTTCCTTCTATAGGTTTTCTTTTTTGGAGGGAAGATAATGGAAATGGATCTGGACAATAGAATAGGTGTGAAGGAGCTGAGAGAAATAGAGGGAGGGAAAATGTTTTCATGATGTGTTGTATGAGAGATGAATCTATATTCAATGGAAATATTAGGATTCATTTCAAGCTTTTCTCCTAGACTGAGAAGATATTTCATCTCCACTCTACAAGTAAGGTCCTCATAACAACCTGTCATTCATTATGTTTTGCCTCCATGTCCCATATCACCATAGGAGCACTCAGGTTAAAGACACTCTTTACCATTTCTGTGTTTCCTTGAGTTATTAACATTTGAACTGAAGCTATCTGGGAAGAATAGCCAAAATTTTAAGCTCTTTTGTATTTGCTTATGCCAACAGACGTAATTTCATCTCTTTCTGGAAAGGACATTATTGAAATGGAGATCTTGAGGAAAATCAGGCATTGACTTTGAAAGCAACTTCAATTTTCAAAAATACCTTCTTAATTTTTAATTTTTTTTAATACAGCTAGAAAATTGAATTTTTTCTTGGGTGCTTTTTGATCGTTTAGACCTCAGGCTCACTCTTTTTCTGCTGGAAGTCTATTACCTGAAATACAGTGCTTCTATACAAAAAATAGCAACCATTTCTTTTATGCAGAAGTTAAGATCATTATCATTCATCACATATGTTCATTATGTTACCAAATAAAACAGTAATCAATTTCAAGTTAAAAACAGACAGAGATTATGTTCATATGTTCATATGTTCACATCTGTTCATATTTTTCAGTTTATATCAGTTGAAAATGTCAAAACTAATTCACTCTTACCTGCCATGTTTTCATTCGATGAGGACTATGTGTTCTTTGCTAATAGAAAGCATATTACATGTATTGTCTTGATGTTTCAATTTATTTAAACAAAGTAGATATAGCGGTTACAGTAGATTTTGTAGAAAATATGGAAGGCTGATATCATTGTACTTCTATTTTAGCTTTCAGGCAAGTGTATTACCATTTATTTATCATCAAATCATATGGGAGAAATACAAGAAAATGGTCAACCAAGGATGTTCATGTGTGAATTTAAGATTTTTAATATGTATAAAAGAATGAACATGACTTTCTATGTCAGGTAAGCGAAATTTACGCATTAGAAGAAAAAGCATTTTAAAGTGTGAAATTTGCTATGTCTGGCATGTTGCATTATTTTTATTAAATAAATCATTATTTTTCTTTTTTAGTCTCAACTTATATAACTTACAATATGTGTCCATAACACACTTCCTCTCCCTCCACATCCCCATTTTTCTCTATCTCCCTTCTCCCACTCCCACAGATTTACCCCTTTCATAATTTACAAATATCTGGCCAGAAAAGAACCGGCTTCCAGGGCTACAGCACAATCAAGGCATGCCACAGTGGGAAGTAATGAGGCCAACAACCAATCCTTAAATCAGGGATCTCCTAGAAACTCAGCAAGAAAATAAGGTCTCTAGGGAAGGTAAAATTCTCAGAGACTGCCCACTCTAGCTTGTAGGTGGTTTCCAAAGACCCCATTCAAGACAGCCATGAGGTGTATTTAAGACGGGTTCTAGGTTCTTTGTGTCTATTGATTAAGACTCTGTGGGGCCCTAAGAATCAGTTCACAATGTAGGACTTGTTTTACTGGTGTCCTAAGCCACTCTGGGTTATGTCATCCCTCCTTTCCATCTTCCTTGGGATTCCTTGATCTCTATATGATGTTTTGCCCTGGGACTAGAGAAATTTGGCCCTAGGCCTTTAGATATGCCCCTCGCAGTGCTGGAGGGGAATTTCTGGGTGAGGACTTGGTTAGGTACCCATATATAAGCAGGGCATGACATCATTAGAAATTGACTAGTGTTATACAATCTTTAGTTACTGTACTCTTCTGTAGTTTCAGGTAGGTGTTACCTCCATTGGCATGCAGTTATGCCTTTCTGCTGTCAATGAGGATCTTGTTGGACAGATAAGTCATAATTCAGAGATTTTGTGGGTAGGATGGTGTCCCAGTCTTGTCATTGGAATACTTGCCTGGCCTGAGGAGATGGCCTGTTCAGGATCCCTATCCCAAATAACCAGGGATCCTTGCTAGGGTCTCCATCATAGATTTCTGTGAGTTTCTACTACACTAGGTCTCCGAATTTGACCCACATTTCTTGCTCTTTCTCCACATATTTTCTCTCTCCCTCCTTCTCTGCCTGGTGAACTAGTCCACTCCCAGTTCCACCAAGGTCTAACCTGCCTGAATCTTATGTTTTAATGTAACTCTACCAGGGAGATCCCGGTGTTCATACTGGGGCCTTCCTTTTAAGTAATATTTATAACTGTACATACTAGTACCTTTTTCCTATGCTTAGCATTTAGTGTCCTCATATAAGTGAGTATATAATATGTCTGTTTTCTAGGACTTTTTTTCCTCACTCAGCATGGTTTTTTTCTTTAGTTCCATCCATTTGCCATCAAAGTCAATGATGCCATTTTATTAAAAGCTGAGTAGTACTACATTGTGTAAATGTGACACAATTTCTTTAGTTGAGGGACAGCTAGGTTATTTCCAATTTCTGGTTATTATTAATATAACTGCTCTGAACATATGTGAACATGTGTCCTTCAGGTAGGATGGGACATCCTTTGAGTATGT
This sequence comes from Cricetomys ansorgei, assembly GCA_026225945.1. Lineage (NCBI taxonomy): Eukaryota > Metazoa > Chordata > Mammalia > Rodentia > Nesomyidae > Cricetomys > Cricetomys ansorgei. Next base: position 57,518 of record JAMJFZ010001567.1, read on the forward strand.
GCCCACAATGGTATAGCAAGGTGTTCAGGTAGGACAACTTCCAGATTCCTAAGGAACTGCTATGCTTATTTCCATAATGGCTAAACAAATTTGCAAATCCACCTTCAAGTAGGAGTGTTACACTTTATCCACATTCACACTAGCATTCTACTTTGTGTTACTGCTCTTAGTCATTCTGAGTGCTGTAAGATGGAATCTCAAAGTGGTTTTGATTTGCTTATCCCTAATTGCTATGGATGAACGACATTTCTTTAGGTTTTTCCCAGCAATTTAGATTCCTATTTTGAGAATTCATTGTCTAGATCTGTAACCCATTTTTTAAAATTGAATTTTATTGATATGTATTTTCTTGAGTTCCTTCTATATTTTAGGTATTAGGCCTCTAAAAGAAGTGGAGTTGTTGAATACCTTTTCCCATAATATAGGTTGCCAGTTATGACAGTGTCCTTTGCCTTACAAAATCATTTCATTTGGTCCCTTTTAAAAATCTTTGTTCATAGTGCCTAAGGTATTGGTATTCTGTTCAGAAAGCTGATCCTGTGCCAATATGTCCCCAATTCCTCTTCTATCATATTCAATACATCTGGTTTTATGTCCATAATCCACTTGGACTTGAATTTTTTGTATGATGATGAACATGAATCAATTTGCAATTTTCAACAGTTAGCAACCCAATTAGACCAGTACCATTTGTTAAAGATGCTTTCTTTTTTCTATTGTATACTTACAGAATCTCTATCAAAGATCAGGTGTCCTTCAGTTCAGGGGTCTATGTCAGCATCTGCAATTTATTTTGACTGATGAACATGTCTGATTTTATGCAAGTACTGTGCTGTTTTTATAACTCTAGTTTTGTAGTACAGATTGATATCAGGAATATTGATGCCTCCAGAAGTTTTTTTTTTTTTTTTTTTTTTTTTTTTTTTTTTTTTTTTTTTTAATTATTTTGGGTACTCTGGATTTTGCTTTTCCAGAAGAATTTGAGTATTTTCCCTTAAAAGTGTGTAAAGGATTTTATTGGGTTTTCAAAGGGATTGACATGAATCTGTGGATTCCCATTGATTAGGTTACAATATTTTCTGTGTTGATTCTACCAATCCAGGAGCATGGATATCTCTCCACTGTGAGGTCTTCAATTTCTCTCCTCTGGACTTAAAATTTTTCACATACAAGTCTCTCATTTGGGTGGTTAGACTCAGCCCCATGATATTGCGTGTTATTTGTGGCTATTTTGAAGGGAGTTTTTTCCCTGATTTATTTCTCAAGTCATTCATCATTTGTAGATAGGAGGTTTACTGATTTTTAGAGTTGATTTGTAGTTTGCCACTTTGAAGAAGTTGTTTAACAGCAACAAGAGTTCCCTGGTAGAATTTTTGGAGTCACTTATATATACTATCATCTCATCTGCAAATAATGATACATTGAATTCTGTTTTCCACATTCCATTCTGGTGATTACCTAATAGTTGTCTTATTGCTCTAGCTTGGACTTCTAGCATTCTATTGAATAGGGAGAGATAACAACTTTATCTTGTTCCTCATTTAAGTGCACTTGCTTTGAGCTTCTCTCCATTTATTTGATGCTGGCTCTAGGGTTGCTATAAACTTCCTTTATTATGTTAAGGTACATTCCTTGTATCTCTAATCTCTCAAAGACTTTCATAATGAAGTGTGTTGGATTTTGTCAAAGACTTTTACGGTATCTAGTAGAATGATCATTTGCTTTTATTTCAGTTTATTTCTATGGTGGATTACATTGACTGATTTTGGTATGTTGAACCAACCATTATTCCCTGGATTGAAGCCTACTTGATAATAGTGGATGATCTTTATCATGTGTTGTTGGATCTGGTTTGCCAGTAGCTTCTTGATTATTTTTCCATTGATATGTTCATGAGGGAAATTGGTCTGGAATTCTCTTTCTCTGTTAAATTCTTTAGTGATTTGGCTATCAGGGTAACTGTGGACTTGTCGAATGAGTTTAGTAGCCTTTCATCTGTTTGTATTTTGTAGAAGACTTTCATGATTATTGTAGCTGTATACCTACTGTGGTGGCTCAACAAGGAGGACATGGAGGCATTCACAAAAGTGCAAACTTTGCCAGACTTTAGCATAAGGAACCACCATAATGCCAGACAAAATTCTCAAGAATGGAATATTGAGCATCTGGACTCAGGTGTTTTAATTGATGCAGAATTCTAATGAGAGTATGTGCAGGTCATAAGAAATCAAACATCTCCCACATTAATGCAAAACCTGCTGACAAAACAAAATGCCAAGGCTTATGCAGGATCTCACCAAACAGTGTACAAAGTAATTATTTTAAACAGAACAAAAAATAATCATCTAAAAAAGAGAATTGATATTAACTCTTCTGTTAAAGTCTGATAGAATTTTGCACTTAAACTATTTGGCCCTGTCTTTATTTGTTTGCTTGTTTGGTAGGAATACTTTTAAAGATTGCTCCTATTTCCTTGTGTTTAAAGGTGTATTCAAATTGCTTACCTGATCTTGATCTAACTTTTGGTAGGTGGTCTCTGTAAAGAAAATTATTCATTTCTTTAAGATTTTCTAATTTTGTAGAGCATAGCTTTTCAAAGAATGTCCTAATGATTCTTTAGACTTCCTCAGTGTCTGTATTTATATCCCCCTTTTTGTCGCTGATTTTGTTTATTTGGATATTCTCTATCCATTTTTTAATTTGTTTAGATAGCAGTTTGTCTATCTTATTGATTTTCTCAAAGATCCAACTCTTTGTTCCATTGTGTCTTCAAAGTTCTCTCTTTGTTTCTATTTTATTGATTTCAACCGTCAGCTTTATGACTTCTTGTAATGTATTCCATTTGCCTGTGGTTGCTTCTTTTTGTACTAGAGCTTCCAGATGTGCTGTTAATTTGCTAGTATGAGATCTGTCAAGTCTTTTTTTGAGTTACTTAGAACTACAAATTTTCCTCATAGCAGTGCTAGAAAATAAATTTTAAATAGAAGTTATCATAGTCCTGATTGTGTAGTAGTCTTGCTATAACTCTCTAAATTCATAATACAATATAAGTATCTTAAATATTTTTACAAGGCTTAAGAATAGAAATTTTTGAATGAACTAGCTTACTTTTTTCAAATATCAGAAGACGGCAAAAAATGAACTTCCGTATTTAAATAAAGATTTGTGAAAATATCCATTAAAATAATGATTCTGTCTTGATTTGATAAATATATTTTTGGTGCCTAAGTCTCAAGACTTCTAAGATATCTTTATACTCATCACATACTTAAGCATATTATAGACCTTTTGTTTCTTCTGCCTTGTCCTAGCATGCTCCTGGATATATGCATGCAGCAAAATATATGATTTTTCATGAATTTTACTTATCTTTGAGATCTATATTGAAAAAAAAATTAAAGCAGAAATGAATGCCAGGATTTGGTGGTGCATACATTTAGTATCGGCAATCATCAAAGGCACATCTTTGTGAATGTCTGGCCAGCTTGGACTAATGACTGAGTTTCAGTACAGGTCGTGTTACAACAGAAACCCTGACTCTAAAAATATAATATAAATGAAAGAATAAAAGTAATAGTGCTATTCTTTAGTCACAAGCTGTCAGAATTCAGGGGAACTGAAGACTGACAGAAGACATAAATATAACAGTCTGATCTCAGCAGACAACACTACTCACTTCAAACAGTATGATGTGTAGGCACAGCTGGATCAAAGTGCTTACAAGGGGGGAAGTAGATACTTGAAGTTTGTATGGGAATTTTGAGGAATGAGAAGCTAAATATATCTGGAAGAGTGCAAGAGTCTGCATTCTCTACTCTCTGGCACAGGGTTATCAAGAGCAGAGAAGGGGGGAAGTAAATACTTGTAGTTTATATAGGAAGATTGAGGAATGACAAGCTAAATGTAGCTGGAAGTGTGCAAGAGTCTGCATTCTCTACTTGCTGGCACAGGGTTATCAAGAGCACATAGGCTAGCCAAACTTAGGAGAAGCAGGCTTTGAGACTCAGTAGACACAGCAGGCAATGTGACTGCGAGTAGCTTCTATTTCTATTTCTATCTTCCATGGTACACATCAAAGTCTACTCTGAGCAGGTGGAATGGCAGGGATGAAAACATTTAATACGAATTGACATTGATGTGGGTAAAAGTATCTCACAGCATTCTCCATTCTACCTTATGAAGTTATATAAATTGGGTTACATAATTATGTTCCAGATTCTGTCAAAATATACACATTATTTGAGTGTATTAGATTGAAAAGATTAGAATGAAGAAGAACAAGTGGCAAGGTTGAGGTCTCCCCATGAATTAAAAACAAACACAAAAACAAATACAAAACTTTGTGGGTTTTTGTTTTCATTTTTTTTTTTTATGTGAAAAACACATAGTGATGTGGTCTTCAGTATAGAGAGTGTGGTATCCATGGTGGATGATGAAGAAAGTTAAGTTTATGAGGCAGAGGGCAGAATGTCAGCAGTATTACTTCAGTAAGTGAGACTGTTTATATCAAAGAGGTAAGAACTGAAGCAGCAGGAAAGAGGGTTTTACGAAGATGAATTAATACTTAGAATTAATATGGGAGGTTTGGGGAAATGGATGATGGATACAGCTGCAGGAGGCTACATGCAAGATTTCAATTTGTACTTCTTGAAATTGTTTATTTACACAAATCTGTTATAACATTAAAACCTGTCTTATTCCAGCTATCAGAATGTTGGTGACAAAGAGTGACTGAGTTAGACAATGACAATGAGGATAAAGGGTATGGAGATTTTTTATGGAGGCTAGGGATTTCAATAAGGCTTCAGGGAATGGGAAGTTTCTTGATGAAGGTACTAACATACTAAAACTGAAATGAAAATTTTATGATTAATATTTCCTTGTTTTCTTTAATTTAGGAAATTTGGGACATGCTATAACTGCTCAGCTACTGCACAAAGATGGTTATCATTAAAATGTTTTGGCTTAAGTAAGTATAATTGCTTTTAGGAAGGATACACAAAACAGTCTTTATAGTGCTTACAACATTATAGACTATTATTTTTCTTCAATGGAGCAAACATTTCTGTGATCTTATTTTACTGTGTCACACTCCAGATTATAGTTGTGGTTTGAAATGCAAGGAAGAGACAAGAGAAGATTATATCACTGGCCAATGGGCACTTTTTAATGGATTTTGTAGCTTTCCAGAAACATACTAAAAAAATATTGGAGGAGGTGCTACAGCAAGAAGTGGGTATAGTAGCCAAAAATGATTTTATTCACTGAAGCACATAAAGTAGGACACTAACTCTTTCTCTAATCTTGTGCAAACTTTGCTATGTGACAAAAAGTATGTAAGAAGTCACTAAAGTCACTTTATATCCAAACACCATGATTGGTATGAACTTTCTCTTACACTGTTGGATAAACGAAACTTAGAACAATGTTTGCTACATTTTATAGTGTGGAAAGGTTCTAAATTTCATGAATTATTTATTTAACATTCTGCTTGTTGAAATAATCTTAATGAGAGCTTTTTCAATCATGGTTCATAATTTTATTGATAAAGGGAAAAATGTTATCTACAATTTTGTCGGATTAACTTAATTTTTGAAAAAACAATTATCAAATGTCAACTGTTTATAAATACTAGTGTACATTGTGTTCCCACTAGCAAATTTGCCTTTCATGTGTACACTATTTTAGTATGAATGATACTTTTAGCTTTCTCAATTTGTGACAAAAACACATGGTATGATCAACTGTCAACCCAAAAATTACAGTAAAAATAACTCATTTTCTGAGAGGACTCAGGTCTTGTTTGATCTCAGCTCTGACTCTGGTCATGGTTTTCAAAATACGTTTTCAAGCCTGCATGCTTCCTATGTCTTAGAGTTCAGATATCATCATGAATATGATTTTTACTCTTTTCTCATTGTGCCATTGACTTCGATACTCACAAAAATTCCAAGTTTCAAAATGGTCATGTCTACCACAATTTCATCAACATATTGACTATTACACACTGGCCAGTGCGCTGAGTTCTCACCAAAAGTTTTATCAGGAGTGATTTGTTAGAAACGATACAAAATACCTAAATTAATCAAGCAAAAATTCTATGTTTGAAATAGACAAAAATAAATATTATTTCTTTATACTGCATTCAAAATTTGCTCTGAATACTTTTCCATTAAGTATATGGCCAATAATGTTAAATTGTTAACTCGCTTATGAAATTAAATAAATGTTTTTAAAATCTGTAACTATGTACAAAGACAAAAACTATTATGCAATATAAATTTCTAAACAAAATATTTTCATCAATAATTTTTCTAGGCGGGTCCTAGTGGTACATGCTTTTAATCCCAGCACTTGGGAGACGGAGACATGCAGATATCTGTCATTTCCAGACCAACCTGGCCTACAGAGTGAATTCCCAGTCAGCCAGTGTTGTAATAGAGAAGCTCTATCTCAAAAATACCAAAAAAAATAATTCTTTCTAGAATTAAATTTCTTTTAAACTTTACAGTTGAAATTTCATATTGTAATTTCAGAGCAAATATCAGTTTCAATTTTATCATTCAGTTATATCTACCATAAAGACAATTACTTTTAAATAAATTCATATATGCATGTTTTATTACTTTGAGTCTAGAATGTTGGTGTTTGTAATACTACAGCCCATATGTAAAAATAGGAAGGAAAACTGGCAATCCCTTTCACCCTTGACTTTCTTACAAAGAGTGCCAATTTTATCAAGTATTTGACTGGAACTAAGATTCTTCTCAGTGTTATAGTATAAATTTCATAGCCTGATTATCCACCTAATACATGGCAAATCTAGGTTTTATATTCCAAAACCAAAACATCAACTGTCATTTATATCTAGAATGTCTTTAATAGTTAATAGGTAATATTTGACCTATCTTCTCAATAAATTACTTAATTCTATTGTATATATTTGGTTCTGGTAGTAAATAATTGTTATTAACAACTAAGTAATTCAGGATATTATAGAGGATTCAGCTTCCTTTTGGTATTATATTAGCCTGAGATACTTCACTCTTTAATATAAATATGAGTAGCAACCCATGGTAAATTAGAAACCTGAGTCTAATAAAGTTTTGTTACATGTATATAAATGTAGGAAACAAAACTAATTTTTTATATTATTGGGTGAGTTTGGAAAGTTACAGTAACTCTGTGTTTTCCAATGAAATACGGTTTTCCTTGATATATGATAGCATTTCCAGAAACACTGTCAGTGTTTAAAAATAAAGCAACTCAAAATAAATAGGAGAAGCTATCTTGAGATATCCTTAAGTATGTTTTATTTCTTCTCAGGGCCAACTCATGTATTTATAGCAGTGTATTCTGTGTCAAGTACCAACATCTTCTTAAGTGTTGATTATCAAAGTTACCTGAATAATCCAACACATGTGACTGTAGCAATGGGTAAGTTTATGTAATTTTATATGTGAGAAACATGCTACCTAGTTTTTACTTAGAAGGAAACTTTTTCTGTAATTTCTGTGCATTAAATATACTGATGCAGATATAATCTAAACACTCATGTGTTTTCACACATTATCATGACTAAGGAAGACTCTTCCATGGCCTATTCAATAGGTATACAATTACTCCTTGGTAGATACAACCATCTTGAAATAAATAACACACAATACTTAGAATATGAATAGGATTGTGAATAATACCAGAAGGCAGTAACCAATTACAAATCACTGAAGTTCTTGTACTGTTTTCATGGTATATATCTGCACATTACATTTGACCAGTATCAGTTAATTGGTTGGCAATCATCATGACTGAACAATCCCAATACGTATAATTGAATGTCCTTATAACAATTTAAGGAGTGACAAATCTAATTTGTTCAATTAAATGTTAACTTCTCTTTAGATTCAGTTGTCCAGATATAAGATCCTGAATATTAAAATTCAACATTTAGACGTAATATATTCTCAATTCGCCAGCTCATCTGTACAGTAATTATAATGGTCCTGTTATTAAATCTATTTATTGATATCAGGTTCTGCAAATTTATTCTGAGAAAACAAAATGAGTTTTTTAACTCATTTTTATTTATGATTTTTTAGTCTTTTAGAGAATATGAATAAATAAATTGTGCCAAATAAAATCTACAGATTATTTACTTCATATTCTAATTAGTCATTGAGAACTCCAAGATATGGGCACTATAGTTCAGGGAAAGACAGGTAACATAGAAAAATATTTTATTCGGATACTTCCAAATATCAGGTACAAACATTACAATGTCCTGATTTGGCTTCAAATAATCACATCATCAGGAATGAAAAAATTGCAGGAGATACTTTATCTAATATCTGCCTTACTATAAAAACTGAAGAAGTAGCACGATGGTGTGTATGAGACATTCACATGTATTCTAAGCTTATATACTGAGGGGTATCCCTGTTCTGGTTTTAGGGGGAGATGTCTTAGGATTTAACAACTGACAGCAAAGTTTAACCAATTCAGAGTGTGGATAATATTCTAATGGAAATCTCTTTTATCCTTCTGTAAAACTCAGCAAAAGGAGAAAATATCACGGATGAATTCTGGAACAAATATTTGAACATAAACAGGAAATTATCAATTACTACTACAGATATTCAATATGTCTCCCATGCAGGTAAATCACTGTTCTTTAGTGTAGAATATACAGATACCAGAAGAGCTCTTGGATTTCTTTAAAATTCCAATATAATGTTGAGAAATAGGGACTAAAAATATCTATGAAGTTATCATGTTTGTTTTAATTTGCAAACCCATGTCCTAAATGAAAGCATATGTCATGTAAGTAGAAGTATAATAAGTAAAAATCTGGACTCATACAAATTGACTATGATATTTTTTCAGTCAAGTCATTTATCAATATCTACTCTATTATAACAAATTGTTCTATTTCTTAAGATAAAGTATTTTCTGCTTATAATAGACTCAAGTACTTTAGAAAAATAAAATATGTTTCTACAATTTACAAACTAAAAAATAAATTTGTGCTTGGTGGTTGGAATGAGATGGACAAACACATTCATATCTTTGAATACCTGGTCCATATTCAGAAGATATGCTGGCAAAATTGTATAGGCATAAGTTTGAAGTAGGTATCTGGAGGTTGGTGAGTTTTGAGGTTTCAAAATTATAACCCATGACCAATTACATCTCTGTGTCTTATGGCTATGTTTCAAGGTATATTTTCTGAGTTACTGCTCCAGCAACTAGTCTGCCTATTGCCATATTGCTTCCCAAAATGGTCATGGATTTCAACCCTCTAAACCCATTTAATGCCAAATAAATTGCTATCAGGTATAAACTACATTGGTAATGGAGTCTCATCACAGTAATATAAAGTATGCATGGAATAGAGAATAAATTTAATAGTGCCAAGGGTGTTTAACTCTATTACATCGTGAAGAACAGGCATTTCTTAAATGTAATGACATCCAACAATGTCATGTGTAAATTAGCAATGCATACATTCTCTGTTTATTTTAGACATCATTCCATGTATATAAAAATATATTAAATTTGATAATAGATGGATCTACTAAATTATTACATTATTGAGGCTAAGTGTAAGTGTGAAATATATATGACCAACATCAAATTGAATTCTATGATGTGATTTAGTCTTGAGAATTCCTAAAAGCTTTTCCAAAATACATTCATATATTTCCAACTACCTTCTCTTTGTATTGGAGACAGACGCTTACATTTCAATTTTTTTTTCTTTCCAATTCCAGTTTTGGAACAACAATGAAATTATTTGGAGCAGCAATGTCTCTATGATATCTACACATCTACAAAATGAATGAAATTTTAGAAGCATCTATCTTTTACTATACAACTTTTATTATTCCTGTATTGTCTTGATTTAGAATTTTCTATGAATACTTTTGCAAATCTTGTCAATGTTGGCTTCATATAAAATAAAAAGCCGATTTCACATCGTTGTGTGTTCTTTGAGTAAAAGAAGTTAATTGATATCCTATGGTAGATTCTACAGAGAACCTTAATAGTGCACATCTGTAAATGTCCTTTAATATTTTGATACATCTGTGAATTTTCAGTGTCTTTTTAAGATATGAACTTAGCAATTGAGAAATAGGATATCTTTGTATATTTTAGTAGTACTTTCACATTTTTGTTTTCCTATCCTTCATTTTCCCTTTACTACCTTGATCAGAAATCATCCAAGATGGCATCACTTGCAGTTGAAAGGTGGCTGTTTCAATCTACTTTTTGTAGAATTGAAATGCATGGATTATACACTTATGAGAATTTCTGAGGTTTGTAGCATGTGAAAGGGTAGGCATGAACCTCCACTCTGTAGGTAGGGAGAATGCAAGAGGTAGTAGAATAAAGAGTAAAGTTCCAGGAAAACCTGTTGCAAATGAGAAAGTGTTTCCAGCCACTTTTGCAAAAATGGCATCTTCCCCTACCACTACTGAAAAGCAAATGCTCATGAAACCAGAGAGCAGAAGAGAGAACCACAGACAGTCCTGAAAATTTGTGAGTTTTCAGAGCCACTTTGACAAGTTGTGAAAAAGCCAAGGCTGCTTGTCCATGTGTGCCAGAGGAGAGATAAATTTGTGAAGTGTTTAAGATTAGATGAACTTCTATATAGTGGTTTCTAGGCCCAGGAAACCATGAATTTGTGAAAAATCCTAAAGGTTCCCATGTACTTGTCTCCTGTTATTGCAGCATTGGCACAGATAATAGGAAGGCTGGAGACTCTGCTGCAATTTGGGTGTCTCCCAATACAGCCTTTGTTATTGTGGAGTCACTACTATGAAAAGTTCCTGTTAACCCTCATGTACACGTGAATCTTACAAGAGCCTCTTCTGGAGATGATCAGATAGGCCACTGAAATGGTTCCACAGATGTAGATGGTAATGCGTAGCCTGATACATATAAAGAATCAATGAAAGACCATTCAAAGGGACATAGAACTGTCTACAGATCTTTTTGTAGGTGTAACTTGTAACTGAGTTGTTGGATCATGTAAAGTCACTGTATAATGAACAGAAGGGCTTGGACAATTCCTGCATGTGTGGAAGTTTTGTGTGCCTTTAACAAAGATAATAGAGATTCTAGAGACCTGTAGGAACCTAGAGTGAAAGTCAAGATTCCATTGATTAGGTGTAAGATTTGTTTGTACTTTCAGGTTAGGAAGTTAGTATTTTTGGATCAGCAGAGAGTTGGTGCAAGAAATCATGACGTGATGTCGATGTAGTCAAGAAGCCTATTTAATTCTGTCTCCTTGTTTAAAAAAAAGCCATATTCCAACTTTTATCTAGATTGAGAATTACAAGGTCTCCTCATTTTGAGGGCGATAGATGTGAAATTCCATATTGTCATTATAAAGATTGTGAACTAGCAAGATCCGAGACACTTTGATGAAAATGAGGAAGATGGTCCAGTTACTTGTGCAAATCAGGAAGCCTCCACCAAGAATTTTACATTTCACAGGATTTCCAGGCTGGTTGTGTATAAGGGTAAGACTAGGGTAGCATTTCAGCAAATATAGAAGACACTAACTTATCTTTATTGTAGGTTTTGTGGAACAATATAATTCCAAGAAAATGTGAAAGCGTCTAGAGCCTCACAAGTTCTTGGGTATTCCACAGCCTATCTTGAACAGGAAGCAGGCTTTTAGAATGCTCCTGAACATATTGATAAGCATGTAGCAACCACTTCACGTGTAGGTCTGGAAAAGCTAGTAGCCCCTTCAATAGGACTGGAGGACATACATATATGTGTGTATGTATTGTTGTTCAAGAGCTCTAGCCAAAGAGAAGCTGTGAAATAAGAGAGACCCACACCCAGATGCAAAATTATCTGTTTGCATATGATAGAATTTAAACAACACATTAGAGAGATGTGGACAGGTCCAAAACGCCTCATGTAGGTTCCTGAAATCCTAGGTGACATTGGAAATTTCACATTTATTATAGTTCATGAGTATAGCATATCACAAGGTCATTACAAACATCAAAGTCACATTTGAAACTTTCAAGCACCCTTCTTAAATTTAGAGTAAATTTTAGAGAATCAAATGAAGGAAGAATAAGTTTACGAACTAATTAATCTGAAATTTTAGGTATGAGTACACTTAGGTCAGGGGAGACCAATTGGAAACTGTTTTGATCTAAGGAGGATATATTGAACTCACATTGTTTGCAGAATGCCAATTTCGATGTGTTTTCTGAGCATTGTAACATACGCCCCTCCCCTTTACTAGAAGGAGATTGTGTGAGATACACTATGTTGGGGGAATTTATTTCTGCTTTTGTAACTTTAAAATAATTGTGTTGTACACTCTTTGGGCAAGGGTTGCCTAAGCCTGGGCAATTTGTATTATCTGCAGGTATTTGTTTTATGTAAATCTATGATGAAGATGTTTTCTCCCTCATAATGTGCATCAGCTCACTGCTCTCTATCAGTGCCACAGTAGAAGAGCAAATTAATTGTGGAGGTATTCTTGTTATCTTCCAAAGTACTCTGGTAACAAACATAAAACACTTTTGTAAGGCCTTGAATTTTCCACTTTAAATGTAACAGGTTTAAATGATTGAGGTCTCCTCTTGGTCCTTGACTATGCATTGTAAAGGTGACATAACTAGATTATAGGATAAGACTAACATGTGTGTTTCCTAATATTTACAAACAAGCTTCTGGATTGGGGCTGGCAGAGTTTTAACATCAAGAGAACATCAGATGAGTTTTTGTATATGTTAAAACGCCATATATGAGGCAATCCATATTTCATTACGCAGTATGTCACTTGCTACGAAAGGTGGTTCCCTTTGTTGATATCTGGAAGTGTTTCAATGCATAAAAGTATCTCTTTATCTTTTTTGCTGAGTGACAAAGTACCTATGGGATATACAACTGCATATGAAGTGTAGGTAGAAAACTCCATGTTGCTGGTATGATCAGTGACAGAGGCACTAGGAAAAATTGCAATGGTCCATCAAACATTGGTGCACATGAAATAGAGACCACAGCAGTGTGCCAGTGCTTGCAGTTTCTATAGCTCCTCCAGGGTCACTGATGTATATGGGAAAATAACCAGAATTATGTTATCAAGTATTGGAGAAATGTCATCTTTCTGTATTTTTGTGTACTGAAAAAGTCATATTTGTGAAAGATCCTAAATGTCCTGTAAAAAGCAGTCCTGTTACTGTATTCCTTTTTTCAACATAGAGCAAATCCTCCAAAAGCTCTAGGATCTCCCAAAACACTCCCATCGCTGTGGAATGTCTGAAGACCACCTCATAAGTATGGGAAGGTTTTCTAGACTCTAGTGTACATATTTTTTTTTCCAAGGCTCCTCCATGAGATGTGATGTTATTCCTGAGTGGCATTCACAGGTGCAGAGTGCTCCACATCTTCTGATGTATATTGACAAACCTGGAACAGCCCTTGTAGTTATGTCTAAGATTATATCATTTTGCAAGTGTAGCCTTTTCTCGAGGCAAGTATGTACTGTTTCACAGCTTCTTCTTCATGCATACAAGATTCTTGGATCCTTCCCAAGTATTTGGAAAATTCATGGTCCTTTTTTAATGGTAAGATAATTTCTAGAGAATTAAAGGAAGGTATAGTGAGAACAAGATACTATCTGTCAGATGTGTTGAATTTGAACTCTACCTCATTAGGAAGAACACATATATTGCTTTCTGAGTCAATAAATTGTTGACCTAGGCTATTGTGATCTGATGGTGAAGTATTAAAACTCCTTTGCCAAGGGTGCCTGTTTCAGTCTTATTTCAATGGAAGAGTAATTTTTATGGGTCATACTTGCTTTAAGGAGGGCTGAGGTCCTGTTCATTTGAGTACTTACCTATGCAATTCCATTTTGCATATATGGACAGTGCCAAAGGCCCCTGTAGAAACTGTAAAAGTATAAGACACCCTGGTTCCTAGGACGAAGGGGATCCAGCAACTTGTACCAATGCAGCAGCATCCAGAGTCCCTTGGGCAATCTTGAAAGATTCCAGTCTTGTTAATTTATATGATCAGGATCTCAGAACCTCTATGAAAAACGGAGAGAGGTTACATCCTCTTTTATGCATTGTCCATACTCCAGGAACCATGAACACTTGTGATAAGTCCAAAAGTCTTGCGTGTGTGTGTGTGTGTGTGTGTGTGTGTGTTACTTCTGACATCAACCCTTGCACAGATGTCAGGCTTTCAGTAGGTTTCAGGATAGTCGAATAAACTCCTAGTAACCACTTTGTGGAGCAAGAATCTCTGTTAGGCCCTTGAATAGGACATAGATTTTCAGATCTGTGTGTTCTGGTGGTTTTTCTTGGACCTCCTGCCACAAAGGAACTGGTAAGAAAAAGAGTACTGCATACATGAACAGAACCCTACGTCCTCTTGTGTTTGTGAAGAACTTTGAAAATCCTTTTGTAGACATCTATACCTACAGGTGAAGGACTGATCAGGACTTGATTCCCTGAGTCACACTGGGAATATCTCATTCTCTCTTGTTCGTGTGTATAATGTTAAGAACTCATCCTTATGATTCAAAAGTTCAGCATTTTTCCGAAATGCATGGAAGGTTAAAGGCCAAAAAGGAAGAATAAGATGATGGTTCCATTCATCTTAGATGTTAGGTATGAGGACTTCTTGTGTAGAAAATGTTGTGCTAGATCCTTCTGATATCTTGAAGATATCTTGATCTCTACTAGATATATTGAAGAATCCTTATACATGGGTTGCGTCATTGAATATCCTTTTGTTTATATTGTAACATATGCCACTAGTATTCCAGAACAACTCTATGTGACATGGTCGGCATAGTAGAGAGAATGTTGAAAACTTTATTCTACATGTATGGACAGTGTCAGAGACCCTTGGGAGAATTGCAAAGGTGTGAGTGACTTGGGAAAATAAGGGCACACATGCAGCCCCTTGTGTATATATGGTAAATTGTGAATCCAATTGAGCTACACGGGAATATCCAACCACCACTTTTGTTTGTGTGCCAGATCCTAGAATGCCTCAGAAGATGTGGAAGATATGACATCATTTGGTGTATAATTGTCTAGACTCCAGAAACCAAACGTGTCTGTTAAAGGTTCCATCACTGCCTTGTTGGTCTTTTATTTCTTATCTGTACCTCTTAGGCAGATGGAAATATTCTGGGAGGCAATGAGGACTGCTAGGAATTTGCTTGCAATATAATTGTCAACATAGAATGGCCACAAATCCCCAACACAGGATGGAAGACTCTAAGACCTTCATGTATATGTGGTTCTTGCTAGAGCCATCTTTGAAGAAACTGCAGCAGTCTACAGAAATGCCTGCAGAGATTCACAAGGTCATATATTTCCTATTGTATATTAAGTGTATTGAAAAGTTCTTTTGCTGCACATAAGGGTATGGTGTATAGCTCCTTATATAGGCGTGTTTTGTGTCTTCTCCTTTGGTCATGCTGGAAGGTGTTACAGCCCCTTGATAATAAGATACTGAGCCGTCTCTCCGATATTTCGAATTGCCTATGCTTTTTATGAAGATTATGCAAATTTGTGAGTCCTATGGAATTGTAGAGTAAAGTAAATATAATATTTGCCACATTGTTTTGCGTGAGCCGTCCCTGAGCTGGAAATCCAGAGATAAGACCATTTGGCGCTTAGAGTGAAGATTTAAGTCATTGTGATATGATATTATGAAAGCTCTTTGTTACAGTCTATTTGTGCAGAAGAGGAAATGTTCAAGATCCCTTTAAAAATGAGAATGTGTGAAATTAACTGAATGTGAGGCAATAGATATTAATCTCCATTCTGTAATTATAGGCAGTGTCAGAGACCCTTGAAGGAATTAAAAAAAAATTCAAATATCCACTGAGAATGTGATAAATGGGATGAAGCTAATGTTGTTCTCCCAGTTTATAAAACTTTTTGGGAATTTCTCATTGCACAGATGGAATGAGAGTTGAACTAATTTTAGTAGATTTAAAATGGCTGTGGCCACTTCAGCAGGGCAAATTATTGAAAACCTTCTCAAGGTAGGGAGAGAGAGAGACAGAGAGAGAGAGAGAAAGAGAGAGACAGAGAGAGAGAGGAATTTCCACATTTCCACACACTCTTTGTCAGATGTGGAAAATGTGAGGATCTCTTGAAGACAAATGCTTGGCCTTATTCCTTTTAGAGATTAGAAAAAGATCAGACCTCCCTATGCATAAAGGATGTTTAAAACACTCTTGTTCAGATGGGGCAAATTCTGAAACTCTCTTGGTTTGCCTGGGCAAGTGTCAACCTTAGTTTTGTAGAAGCGGACTCTAGAGTCCCTAATGTGAGAAGGGGCATATCTTATGCCCTGTTTTGAGAGAGATTCATTCTTGATACTCTTTTGGCAGAGATGAATATTTTAGGCTCCTGTGGAATTAAGAGGAATGGAAGAGGCCTTTTTGAAAAGAGGTGGAATACTGGGAGAGCCCATATGGCAGTAGTAAGTTTCGAGCCTTTTTGGTAGGATAATGCATATTTTAAATAGCATTGGGCAGAGGATAATTGTCTAAATTGTTTGGCGGACAACTGGAATGGCTGCGATCCCCTTGGCTACAGGAGAAACATGAGGCCATTTTCATGAGAGTGAAAAAGTATTACTTCTCCTTCCAGATGTATATCAAAGTCCTCAGCAACCCATGGGCAGATGTTAAAATTCCAATTACCAACCTGTATAGATTTGAGTGTCCTTTAAAACAGTTTGATAGAAGGGGAAAGTTTCAAGGACCCTTAAGAATGGGGGGGAATTTCAATTTCAGGTGGGTCACCAGAATATGGTCAAGGTACTGTACTTTTGAGAGAGGCTCTCCTTCTTGAAATTGTAGATATGTATAGAAAGCCAAGTGTGCAGAGCTCAAGTGAGTGTTAGCATCAGGAAGTGAACAAAGTTCTAGAAAATTACTCAGAATTACTGCTGTCTGGATGGCTTACACTGTCTGGTTCTGTGCTACTTAAGTAGCATGGCTTGATGGAAGCGAAAGCATAGACACACATGCTCTGAGAAAGAGGACGGAATACTGTGACAAAGGCCCTGACTGGGTTTTGTGGAAAGGGGAACATTTTTAAGGATATCATAAAATGCTTTGGATGATATACTTTCTCATTTCTCATAAAACGTGAAACAATATTAAATAATTCGTTAGTGATTAATTACCTCTCTTGTGGCTCATACAAATGTCTCTTATCTGAGGCATAGTGGCCTTTCAGGGGTACAGCGATTATGCTAATTTCTCCTTTTATTGTGAGTATATGGAGAAGGCTTCCATAGTTTAAGTCAACCATGGGAGCCATAACATCTGTTATAGAAGACATCATAGCAGGAAAACATAGCTCAGATATCAAGCTACATTTGGGACAATTTTGTCTTAAAGATAAGTGATTATAGCCTATGTTTCCTGGAGAGTCATCTTCATGTGGACAGATTCCTTTTTACAGGAGGTTTGTACACTTTGGACATGCTCTCCATGTTTGTTGTTCTTTGTGCAACTTCATGAAAATATCAGGAAAAATGCCTTACTTTTTATAGTGTGCAGTTTGAGTCATAGTAGAGAGCATGGGTCGTCAGTGAGTTGTGAATCTGCATTGTTTCCTCCTTTGTCTGATTATGAAAAAAATAAAAAGTAGGTATGGACGATGAGATGGTTGAACTTGTTATGAAACTGCTGAGCAAGACTGAATGTCTTAATTTGCAGCCCATTCCACTAATGTAAAGCTATGGATGACAGTTTGTGACATTACATATATTCATGGTTTTACAGGGATAAATACATTCAAGTTGATATTGACAGATCTGACAGAGGAGAGCAGAAGAAGCAAGAGAGAGGAAATGGAAGACAAGGAGATGGAGGGGGAGAAGAAGGGCAAGGAGGAACAGGATTGAGGAAGAGGAAGAAACATACACAGGGACTAAGAAAGTGCAACAATAGAAGTAGAAGACAAACTAGGAGAGTGTCATATCTTAGAAGTCAACACAAGGCTGTGTCCCAAGAATAAACAATGTGGTCACTAGAGGGTTGCCTCAGCATTTAGATGCTCTGGCTGCTCTAGCAGAGGACCCAGGTTTGCTTCGCAGTACAGACATAGCACATCACAATCATCTATATATATAGTTTCACAGGATCCAATGCATCTGTGAGCATTACATGCATGTGGTACACTTACATACACATTCATACCTGTGAAGTAAAAACAGATATATCATTTTAAAGAATGGAAAAACAGGATGACTAGGTTAAAAACGACAGTAACAGGTATTGTCAGAATAACTACAACCTGTCTATGAACCACAGAAGTTATAACTCACCATTTTTTTGTGTAGTAGTAATGAGTTTTACCTCCAGTTTTTCAGCTCCTTGGGAGTATTGTCTTCTGGTTGGCCCTTTCTGATTCTGCTGCTAATAGGCTTGGTTATAAATGTAGTGATCATAGTAATTTTATCTTTATGATGGTACTATCCAATACAACAGTGGTGATTTTGTGATATTATCCATAGCAATAGAGGTGATTTTCCCAAAAGCAATGCCACTCAGGTAAATTATGATTCAGTTGAAATTGTGGAAAGAATAACAAAAATTCATGTATAGTTAGGAACATTAGGTGTTTTTCATGTATAAGTATAGTATCAGATAATGATTTTACCAGCTGCCTTAGAATCAATACCCTTGGACACATTAGCAGCCTAAGAAATAATGTAAAAATAAGAGACCTTACTTTTGCTAGGGACTTGTTTTTCATCAGGGATAGAAAGCAAGAAATAAGAAAACTTAATTTCAAGGGCCCTTGAATTTCATGTATGAAAGACAGGTGGTACCATTATCAAGAAATAACAAATTAGTCATTGGCCACTGTTAACATTGAACTTTCTTGAATAAAAATAAAATTTATTCTTCTTTGGTCTCTATACTTAATTATAAGCTTATGAGGTTGGGGTGATTTTGGTGGACATAATGCTTTGCAGCAGATTCTCCTTTTACCTAAGAAAGGAAAAAAAAATTAAAGTTTTCTTGTTATAACAAATTTGACTTACTGTATTAGCTAAATGAAATAGTTTAGCTAGAATAACATGAGGTATATTCATTCTCTACCAACTGCAACCTACCAGCAACAACGGAATCTGGTCGTAAAATACTTTTGCTTCCGTAAACTCTGTTAATCTATAATAGAAAAAGTATTGGTTTTAGATGTCTTGTGTGGAGAAAATACTAGGTGTTCACTTGTGAGTTTAAGATAACTTGGTCTTTAACAATATGGACCTTTTAATCACTAAAATTTAATGCTTGTAATCATTAAGTGAAGGTATTTTATGGTTAAGATTTGGTTGAAGTATGATTTTTCTCCATAAGGTCTTTGTAAATATGATATAAGGTGCATCAAAAAGCAGAGAGACATTAGAGGAGTAGAGAGAAAAAGAAGTAGAGAGATGGAGAGAAGTAGATAAGGATAGGAGGAGAGAAAAATATTGAAAAAAGAGAGAAGTCTGTTCCCATCTATAAGACATGACGTTTTATTCATATTATCCACACACAATCTGTCTCTCCTTACCAGATCACTGAACTCCTGCCAGGAATGGATCTCACCAAAGATATTAGTGGTGACATTAGAAATTAAATGGTCATATAGTGCTTGGTGGGCATGGTATAACCAGTCTGGAGAACATTTTGGTATCTTATAAAATCTAGAGTTAACATATATCACGAAGTCATTAGGTTTTTGTATAATAAAATACAGGTGTACATAAAAATCATACACAAAGGAAAAGCGATGTAGCCCAGGAGTTAATAGAACTTTCTGAGTTCCCAAGATTCTGTTTGCAACTCTCATGTCAGTGTAACTGCAGTTCCAGGGGATCTGGTGTCTTGTTCCGACGTCCTTCGGCTCCCGGCACACAGGCGGTATACAAATATTCAAGCAGACAAAACATATACGAATTTTTAAATAGAAAAGACAACTTGTTCAGGTTGCTGTGATTTTATCTCTCAAACACACAGGCATAACTTTGCTTCTGATGATTCCTTCTTGTGTCTCTAGTACCTTCTGAATTAATCTTGTCCCGAATAGAGGGTCCCTGGCTGATAGTTACTGTGGGTGGAAGCCTGTGGACCAAATGAAAGTTTGGAAGCCCAAACCTGTGTACATTGTTCTCAGGAGAAAGTTCACTTTTATAACAGTTCACTTCTAGCTCCCATGTATACTACTTTTTATTGTCAATGTTCCTGAGATCTGCAGTTCTCACATCATGAACAAACAATTTTGATAACATGAGCCTCTACCTGGAACAGCAACCTCTCCTTGGTGGGGTCCTTTCTGAGACTGCTTCTGTGGCTCCTTTGTGGAAGTCAGTGAGTCCTCTGTGCTGTGCTTGCTAAGCACTGGCCTGATTATTCAAGCAAGTGTCTGTCATGTTGTTGTTCTGTCACATCCTGCAGAAGAGAGACACTGATTCATATTTGCTCTTTCTAGAGGTGGAAGGGGAGCCAGAGGAATTGGATTTCAGTGAAAGGTGGGAACAGGGAAGAACTGAGGGTTGAGAATGAGACACAAGAGAGAGCGTATAAGTGAGGACCTGAGAGAGAGGAGTGTAGATTACTGTCCAGCCTTCACCCACGATAGGTTCTACGAACTCTCCACAGAAGACAATAGACTGCTGAAGAAAAGTTATGATAAACAAACACAGACAGTTGTTTCTTTTTTCAGGACAAAAATAGATTGTACATTCACACTTTAAACTGACACGCTCAGACATAACTTTTGATTAAAAAATACAAACACTTTTGAGAAAGAAGGAGCAATCATGCACTTGTTGCCACAGAGGAAGAGTGCTCACTCAGGAGAGTCTTTTCTCTTTGAAAGAATACTTCTCATCCTGATCCAAGTTTACTGTAGCTTAAAAAGTGAACACAATACTTCTTTAATTTTTGTACTTTGCTGGTGTTAAGCACATTACAAAATAAGCAGGAATGTCCTTCATAGATTGAAGCTGTAAGCTCTAACCTTCAAGGTTATTTTTACTAAGAAAACTAACACAATAGTTTAATTAATGAATACTATATTCTAGGTCTGTATAGTCTTAGTACATAACGTGGGGCCTACTTAGGGGTGAATTATCCATTTGTATTTCTAAGTGTGCTGACTTCCTGTCTAGGCACTGTGCAGATCTAAATGTGGCTCTGTCTCCTTGGAAGGTGAGTTTAGCTACGAATAGTTTATGATATGCTTGCAGCAAGTATGAATAGTTCTCACTCCTGCCACAACTTGAAGGACAGTGGGATATTTACAATTACTTTTGAGAAGAGGTTGAAGAGTCTGAAAGGTTGCACAGACCTTGTCTTCACAGGAGAGTTTCTGGATTTTCCTGAATGGACTTTGGTAAGTGAAGATGCAATACATCATCTTCCTTTGATTTTGTCCTGCTTAAATTGGAATGCTCATATGGAAAATGCTGGAACTCTGCAAAATATGCAGTTTCTTCCTAGGCTATTGCAGTAAGTTTAGATGTAAGCAGTAGACATTTGGTTTGATAGACATCATCCAACTGCACCAAAGACACCAAACTGGAACATACTCCTACTGGCAACAAAATAGAATATATGTTAACTGAAGAATCAGGGCTTTCTAAAATTTAGCATATGCTCCTAGGAGTATTATTTTCAAGACTGTGTCAGTGATACACAAATACAAGTGCACTCAGAGGTATCTTATCCATTGGGAATGGATTACAGGTGGCAAATTTCTAGCCCATGTGGGTTCTGGGAACTTACCCTAAATCGTATTCAAGAGCAGTACGTACTCTTAAATATGAAACATCTATCAAGACCCATAATGTAGTTGTATGTTGCCAAAATTATTGTTTTCACCTAAGAAAAACGATTTATAAATAGTATTTATTTAAGAAATGGTTGTTATATATAGCTTAGGCTAGCTGATAACATTTGGGATCTACCTGCCTCATCTTTCCAAATATGGGATTACAGACCAAGTCTAACATTCTCTGAATCAAAGACTCTTTGAAGCTATCACTTCAAAGAGGTGTTTAAGTGTTTAAAAGAAACATAGAGCACAGAGCTGTAGGCATAACTCAGTGGGAGTGCTTGAGTGCCATGCACTGGGTTCAATGACAGTTCCACAAAATAAACAAACAGATACCATATAGTCTGGAAATCCCAGCTGATATTTACTTGGGAAACCAGTTCACTCCTTTCATTGTCTCCACCTCACTTCTACCATCACCACCGAAATCCTATAAATCCTATATCTATAGTATGGAACAGCAACTACCTGTCTCTAAGCCTTCATTGGTGTTGCCTGATTGACATAGTCTTGGTGGTTCTGTGTATAGACACGATGTCATAATATATAATTTTGTTTTACTTTTGAGTAGTAAGATAATAAGAATGTTACACCATTTCACCCTTTCTTTTTTTTTTCCACAGACACTCCAATATACCCTTTATTTCTCTCCTTCAAATTGATGACCTCTTTGTTTATTAATTCTTATTGCATATATATATATATATATATATATGCATGTGAATATAAATTTGAAAATGTGTCCTGCTCAATCTGTGAGATGTATTTTACATGCAGGCTTTTAAGGTCGACCACGGAAGGACATCTTATTAAGACGATCCTCCTTGTATACATGTCTTCTACTCACAGCTATACTCAGTTAGTTGTTTCTATTTTCATGTGTAGTGCTGAAGTCTCTAAGTTTTTCCCCATCCATATTGGCATGTCTGTTTATGACATTTTTGTCCTGCTCATATTAATAAGTGACGTTAGTGACATTTTATGAATGTAGCTTTTTATACTCCTTTCGTGTATATAATTTTTGCTGGAAGTGCATCCCTAAGGTACTGCCACCTGTCTGAGGACATACTCCTGTGTTTGAGGACTGCTTGCAGTTTCCTTACGTAGACAGCAAGTGGCACACGTGTACTGTGATTGGGACTTAACATGCAGCAGAGGTAAGGGAAACTGGCAAATACCAGTTAATTCTAAATCACTAACCTAACATGGGAGAATCTGTTGATTGAAGTAAGAACAAACATGTCGAGTCTGATCCAGGAGAGTTAACATAATACAAAATGGTTCATCCTAACATAGAGGATGAAGTGTGCATGCATGGAAGCCAGAATATCAGTATGAACTTATTCAAATTCACAACTTGGAGGAAAAATGGATGCAAGAATAAACATCAACAAAAACTGGAAGAACTTGACACTGAGGAAAAAACAGATATAAATATGAACTGTGCCAATGACACTATGAATGTAAGGATATGACACAACAAATGGAAGGGTATGACATCTGAATTGCAAAGAGGATATGTAGATAATGATATAGACATACCATACATAAGGAGATAGCACTGACACTTAATAGAGAATTTGATTGATTCTGCATATAAAATTTTATTTTTGGTTTTTCGGTAGCTTTTTATACTGTTTGATATGCAGGAAATATATATATATATATATATATATATATATATATATATATATATACACACACATATGTGTTTGTATATTTTTATTTTTGTATCAAAGTTAAAGATCTCATTTATAATTAGTATAAAATGCATACATGTACAAATTATATATAATATATACAAATTATACAACATATTATTACATATAATTACATATAAAATATTATATATAATACACATAGGTTATATGTATCAAGCTATATGTATATGTAACATATACAAACATATACAAATTTATATGTGTATGTATAATTTCTTTACATTTGAAATAATTAAACCATATAGATCCCTTTTTCCTTTCTGCCCCTAAAGCCTCCAATAGATCTCCCTTTTCTGTGTTTCAAATTCTTGACCACTTTGTTCATTGTTATTATTTATATGTATGTGCATACATATTCCTCAATGATTTCAATCTGTATTGTTACGTCTGTGATTTGTTTGGGGTCTGACCATGTGACTCTGAAAATCCAATATGAGTGTTCTTCCAAGAATACATATTTTCCACTCTTAGCTTTGCTCAATTCTCTGTAGTTTTATGTGTAGGGTTGAGGGCTTTGAATTTTTCCATGTCAAGGTTTTCCAGTTGATTGGCGTTGTTCCTGAACTGCTCAGACTTACTGATGTCAATGACACATTTTGAGTGTCGCTTTTTACACTCCTGTCAGTGATGATGTAACATAACCCATATTTTAAGGTGTTTTATCCTTCCAATTTTCAAATCATTTCTTCTAATTTTGATATTACATACCTTGATGGTGTCACATCATCCCAAATATGATTTCATTTCTTTCCAATACTGCAGTCATATCAATCAAAGTATGGTATCTCATATTTACATTGTTGTTGCCTACTATCATGTATAAGACAGCAGTGTGTTTCAATAATGATTTCATATGGTGACATCACATAACCCCAATTAGGATGACTTATCCTTTCAATTATCATATCAATTCATTCCAGTTATGAGTCATATTCTTACTTTGATGCTGTCACAAACCATTTATAATGAGTGTCAGATCCTTCCTATAGGTTTTCATATTCTTCTTATTGTGAAGTCATACATATACATTGTTGACGTCACATCATCCCAATTATGATGTCAGTATCTTCCATTGGGCATGTTTTTGCATTTTTTATAGCATTTCATCACAATTTCATGTCAGTTTGTTTGAGTTATGCTGACATATATGTATATTAATGATGTCACACCATAATCCACATTATGATTTCTTATTCTTCCCATTAACATGCCATTTCATTCCAATTGTTCTGTCACAACCTGATATTGATGGTTTCACATCTTCCCATTTATAATATCAGTTCATTCATTATGCTGTCATATCCTTCTGATTGTGATATCATCTTGTTGTGATATCTTGTTGATGTCAGCTCTTCATAATTGTCAGTTTCTCCCAATTATGAGGTCATATATTTACATAGATTAATTCAAATGACCCACATTATGATGTCTCATCCTCTAATTATCACATAATTTCCTTTCTATTGTGATGTCACACATTTACAATGATGGTGCCACATCATAAAAATTACAATGTCAGTTCCTGCCACTTATTCTGTCATATACCTACTATTATGACATCATGTATTTATACTATTTATGTACCATCATCATAGTTATTATATCTGTTTCTGAAAATTATATCATATTTATTATATGGCTAATGTCACATAATCCATATTATATTGTCATATTCTCCAGATTTCTGGTCATTTCCTTCCTATTGTGATGTCACATACTTATGTTGATGGTGTCACATTTTTACAATTATGATATCTCTTCCTTCTAATTTCGGTGTGATATCACTCATTTTATAAAGACATATGTTTACACTGTTGTCCCATGATCATGATTAATATTTCAGTTCCCTTTGTTTACGGTGTCATATAGTTACATTGTTCATATCAATAACATTGATTATGATGTCAGTTCCTTTCAAATTTGCTCTCATATCTTTATTATGATGCCATATATTTCAATTGTTGATGTGTTGATTTCATCTCATTAGTATTATGATGTCAGATTCTTGCAATTATGATTTTCCACACTGTTGATATCACAGTCATTATTATGTTGGTAGAGTCTCCAATTGTGTTACCAAATATAGACAATACATTTTCAAAACCTTTGACCTACTCAGAGTACTGCATATATGATATGCGGGGGCAATGAAAGCAGAGATCTTGTGGGAGGGTCAAACACATGATTGGTCTTACTTGAGGCCCACATCAGGTGAGAAAGCCTATGGCTGACACTGCCTGGATGGCCAGAAACCTGAGGCAGGGTACCCCAGAGACCTATGCTAGAAAAAAATTTGGTAAAAACATAAATTAAATAATTCCTAATGATATTTTGTTAATCTTTCCCAGAGAGGCTTCCTCAAGCAGCTGATAAAGACAGATGCAGAGACCCACAGCTACACATATTAGGTATAGAGAGTGTGTAAACTAAAGATCTCAACATGTTCCCTAACTTAACATCTCAGGGAACACTACAGTGAGGGGAGGGAATGGTTGTGGAAGCCAGAGTTATCACAGACACCAGGACAACACAGCCCACTGTATCAACTAGACAGTGCTCATATGGGCTCACTGAGACTGAAGTGGAAATCAGAGCCTGTATGCATCTACATGAGATCCTCTGCATATATGGTATGCATTTTAGCCTCCTGTTTTCATGGGACTTGTAGCAATGGGAATGGGGGTGTATCTGACTCCTTTGCCTGCTATTGGTACTCACTACCTACTAGTGAGTTTTCTCATCCTACTTTGATATTAGGTTTTTCTTAGGCTGGGTTCTGTTGATATCTGTGAGAGAAAAGCTCTCATCAGAAGAGAAATTAAGATCAGTGCATCTGGGAGACAAAGGGAAGGGCTTGGGAGAGTAGAAAGAAAAAAAACTGATGTCATGATGTATTGTTTAAGGGAAGAATAAAATAAACATACAAAAGTTTTGAGAAGTTTCCAATAAAGAAATACATCTACCTCATGAACCAGGGACTGACTAGTCTAAGAAATGAATTCACTGTTTCCTGAAAGTGGGTACACAGTGGAGAACTCACTGTGTTGTGGATACAAACATCTTAGGGCTGAGGTTTCCATTTCAGAGTAACAATTCTTATGAAGGTGGACATTCACAACCAAAATTATTGGATCAGTTTATCCACAGTTGTAACCTGTGCCAGCTGCCATTAGTACCTTGAGTTTTAGTGCCAGCTCCTGGTCAGCTTTCAGGTTTTAGCCGTGCCTTGATTTGAAGGCAACATATACTGAAATGAAAGGAGGTAAACGATGCTGATCTTGAGTTATAAAAAAAACAACAGCAGCAAAAACCCATAGCACCTCAGGAGTTTCATGCCTGTTGAATGCATGATATGGGACCATAAGAATCTCATTGGTGTCATTAGGGAACCAGTATGATCTCATTGTTTGCCATAATTTAATACTTCCCGAGTGCCATAGAGATCCTACCCACTCATGACAATTCACTATATACCTATTCACTTTTTCCGAAATCAAAGTCTGAGTTATAACTCTATTTTACTTCTCCTGCCAATAAGTTAACCACAATTGCTGTTGCAAACCAGTCAAGTAAGTGAAGGTACTACACTGCCAATCAACGAGATTCGTATTCTCTCAGACTTATGTCAGATACTTGTGTGTTCATATCACCAGACTGCATACTAACAACAATCTGTGACTCTTTCGTACACAGCTCCTTTGAAATCAAAGGAAAACAAGTTCCCTAATCTGTTTTTTTATAGGAGAATTAAGCCACAATGGAAAACTGCAAATGGGTGGAGGAAATAGGTATGTGAATATCTCTTAGTGTTGAAACAAATCAAAACTGACAGACACACAACATTCATACACACACACACACACACACACACACACACACAAATTAAAGATACAGTAAATGACATCCATGCGGACACATATCCATGCTTCCATAGATAATGTAGAACAGGTACCCAGGACAGATACTTATCTGTTGATTCCTGGAAAATTGCCATTTTACTTTGAGAAAAGCTTTTCATATCCAAACACGAAGCATTCCAACTGTCTAAGTCCTGAGACTACAGAAGATGCCTCTTCACTATTGATATCTTTGAGAATATCCAGAGGAAAAAAAACAATAACGTTTGCTTGTAGACATTCTACCCACCATCCCCCTCCTCTGTATAACCAGATTCCAGTATGTATTATATTTCTGAAGTGTGAATCATATGCATGTTGGCATGAACTGACTTCTCATATGGAATCGGCTATAATTCAATTGAATGATGAACTGCTGTTTACAATTGTCAGTCAATTGCAGCCAATATTCTCATAATAGACATTTATACTGACTACAGAAAGTACTTAGCTGTGTGGTCCCTGCACTATAACCTGTATTATTCTGGGCTCCTCTTGATGGTTGTGATTGCACAGGGAATGTACAATAGACCTTTTTTTTTTAAAGGGAGGGAGCATATAATAGATATACTATGCTACATCAACTATGTACATAACACCCTTTACCATGTCTTCTGCACATTTTGAGACTTGGCTTCCTCTCTTGGGACAGTATACAGCATGCATGCTCACTTGTATTTTCTGGGCATTTTAACACCTGTCCTTTATCAATGATTGCAATTAGCCAATGATCCTATATGTTCTGTCACAAGAACAGACAATTACACTAATTAGAATACATGCCTGTGATCATTGAACTATAGAAAGTACTGATGTACATGAGCTCCTCTTCACAGTTGAGATTGTAAGGGAATTCTACCATAGGACAATCTTTTTGTTTAAACTTTTGGGAACAAGTATATGACATGCTGAACTACATCTAAAACAGACATAGCTTACACTCCATGGCCTTCTGAACTGTTAAAGGCTCGCATTCCAATCTAGCGGAAGAACACAGTATGAATTATCCCTGTTAAATATATGAATTTTTGTATACCCTATCCCCTTCCATGGATTAATATTAGGCCCTATGATACCCATTCTCCCATCATGAATAAATCACACAGCTTTCTGCTGTTTGCTGATCCACATCTTTTAGCTTTACAAGATGTCTAGTCATAGAACAATTCTCCCAGCACCTTGTATTATTAATGGACATGAGATTTTCTATAACAAACATTTTATGACAGGTTGTTGGATGGAGACTACACATACAACACTCCAAAAGAAGAGCATTTAAAAATGCAAAAAGAATTAAGAAAGGAAAAGGAAGGAAAGAATAAAAT
Source organism: Cricetomys ansorgei (assembly GCA_026225945.1). Taxonomy (NCBI): domain Eukaryota; kingdom Metazoa; phylum Chordata; class Mammalia; order Rodentia; family Nesomyidae; genus Cricetomys; species Cricetomys ansorgei. Next base: position 86,314 of record JAMJFZ010001567.1, read on the forward strand.
CAAAATCAAAGAGGCAGAAATGAATGTAAGTAGGAGTGAATCATAAAAGATAAAGATGGGAAGTGGTTAAGGAGGCATGGATAAAGAAGTAAAGGATGATTGAATGAATGTAAAAGACAGGTGATTTGAAATGTTGCATTATGTAGTTATTGGTGTGTATTCCAACAAACGTGCTTTTGTGTGAAATTAGAGAACAGAGAAAGCAGCTTACGGCAGTGATTGGGGCTGTAGTAAATTTGGATCTCTCAGTTTACTGTTAGGAACACAAGAAAGGACCCAGACAAGTCCACATTTACCCAAGCCCCATATGCACTCTTGGGTGACTACTGTTTTGCATCTCTTCTAATCATGGTTACAAAGGGCACCAGGAACTGTTTTTTTTATATCTGCTAGGACAAGAATTCTAGAGCTTTACAAGCCTCAGAAGACATCATGTTGGTTTACCTCTCCTGTACATGAACCGCCAAAGATCTGCCTTGGTGTCAGGGTTCCCATGCAAACTGCTGGTGCCTGACCCGCGGTGACCTGCTTTGCATCCCCTGGGCAGAAGGGCAGAGCTTGAGTTTGAGTAGAGGGAAAATACTCAGAAACCAAGGAGTGAGTCTACGTTGTTTTCTCTCAGGTTGTGGTCTTGCAACTTGAGAATAGAGGACCAGATGCAAAAGGAAGCCTCAGGAGAAGTATCTGATGGATCATGGTCTCCTTTATTGGTGGGCTTTTCCCTGTTTAAATATCTTTCCCCAGAAGAAGTAGGGTGCTGGTACTCTGGGGGAGGAAGTCCCATTAGCATGAGGGAAGGATGGGCAGATGGCCTCATGGTTTTTGCAAAGACAGAGGGAGGTGGCTAATCGGCCACAAAGTGAACAAACACTTGCCAGGTTATTTCCTTTTTGCTCTTGTGAACAATTTGAGTCCCTCCAGGACTGAAAAAGAAGGAGCTTGCAAAGCATCCTATCAGCCTTCTTCGCAGGGGCAAGGCACCTTTCTGCTGCTTCAACTGCTCTACAGCCCCAAATGTCCCACAACTTCACTGGTCACCAGATTCAAAAGACTTTAAATCCCCATGGAAACATGAGACCATTGCCATGTTTTGGAGGAAACAGACCATTCTCCTCTCAAGGCCTGAACAGAAATCAAAGGATAGAATTGATTGCATCACAAAGACAATTCTGATTCAGGGCAGGATTTCACCTAGAATATCATGTTCCTTTTAATCTAGATCCACTCAAATGGCCCTCTATTGAGTCAGATTTCCCAATTTACTGACCAAAGCAAGACATCCTGGTGGCAATCCACTCACTATCTTAGGCAATGTTGGCAAGTAATGTTATTCCCATGTTGAGTAAGTGTAATGGTCTTAGGGTTGAAGATTATACAGGATACTCATTTCAAAGGAATTTGAGTAGTGTCTAGCAAAATGACTCTATCTTAATGAGAGGTCCACTTTCAAAAGATTTGTGGAATTCCATTATTACATAGATGATCCTACAGAAACCTGAGGAAAAATATCATTGACACTGGAACCAAAGGCAGAGACATCTCAGGCAACCAATATAATACTATGAGTTGTCACCTACCATTATTCTTAATGTTATGCAGATCCTACCCTTTCATGACATATCAGTATATATGTCTTTACTTTATCAACAGGATATAAGTCTCCTTATGAGTTAAGAAACATTCATTTTTCTAACCACACATTTATATACGAAGGCTATAGTAAAGCACACAAGCAAGTGGATACTGTATTATGCCATTCAGTATATATTGATGGGCTCTCAGATATATTTCAGATACTCTTGCTCTAATACCATGAAATTGGAGACTAACATTCTGGTGCTTCTGCCTTATTCACTCCCTAGACACTAAATCACTCAAATAAAACCAAAATTTTGAATTCTTTTTTTTTTTTAATTTTTAACAATCAAGGTGCTATTCAGTGAAGTAGGTGTTTGAGTATTTCTTCTTCTTTTATTTGATCTTAAAATCTTTTTACAAAAGTTACAATGGTTGCAGACCAATACATTGTGTTCATCAACAGAATCTAGTATTACTGTGAAAGTTCGTGGCAAAAAGTCAAACACCGAACAAAAAACACACTTTACAATCATTGCCATCCTTTCCCACAATATTCAATTTGCATGTTATTTTTATTTTTATTATTTTGTTTTTCTAATCCCTAAAATACATCCAGTCTTCTGTCCTCCTTCCCTATACACCTCCCAGGTCCTCTTAGCACCCCAATATCCCAGATCTACCCCTTCCTTTCTTTGCTTCTACTCAGAAAAGAGCTGTAATGCAAGCATTAATACTCACACATGGTATAGCATGTATTTGTTTGACTACTTTTCCCAGCACACAAACACAGAAATACACAGGTATATACACACATGCAAACATACACATAATATAGGAAATGATATCCACATTCACAAACTTTCATGCAACCATAATTTTTGTGCCACATCTAAACAGGACAGTCTTTTATCTTTGATTTCTTAGAAAATTAGCGTTTTCATTAGGGAAATGCCTTCATAATCCAACAGGCCACCAAATTCCACACGCCTTAGGACTGAAACTGCAGAGGTTATCTGCTCACTGTAGAGATCTTTTGTGATGTCCATAGATAACAAGAGTATTGGTTCCTTGTCAATACCCTGTCCTAACTCTGTACTAACCCCAATCCAGGGAGCCTCTGTGTTGCTGATAAGAGAGCTACCTGCATGTTAACCTGCTCAGAGCTTTTACAAAGAGTAGCCTATGGAATTAAATTACTGATCATCTGCTGTCCACATGTTTGGCAATCAAAGATCTTCTCTCCTTTGACATATGAGTAGCCAAGCAAGCATACTAGGCATATTCCTATTGTCTGTGAAACCGGCACAAACCTGAGCACTTGTTCATGGTTGTGACTGCATGGGGCAGTCCATCACAGATCAATTTTTATTATTTACATTAAAATGTAAGGGGGAAAGTAGATGTTCAGTTGTGCATATTCTACATACATGGTACACTCTGCCATGTATTCTGCACTGTTGGAATTTAGATTCCTCTCTTTGGAAAGAACACAGAAGACATGTCTCCTAGCCACTTCAAGGGCTCTCTGAATTACAGGCCCTATCATGGAATACAATTTGTCCTTAGGCTACTTCTTCCACCTCTGATCAGAAATCTCCTTGAGAAGGAGTGTTGCATTATCAACGAAAACAATGGCTGTAATATTTTTGCAAAATTCACTGCAGCTATCATCCTGGGATTCTTGAACATGGTTGTCATGCTAAAGGATGTAAAAGTGAATGAATGTCTTTAAGAATATTTGATTGGATTCTCTGCATGGGCACCCATCTGGACAATCAAGAAAGGCATAAAGGATACTGTTTGCCTACTTATTTGAATTATTCAGAATGGAGTTACCTATGACACTTTGTTTCCCCAAACCACTGAATCAAGCAGGACAGTTCATGTCTGACACTTTCTAAGAAAAACAGTGGATAAGAAACTAGTTAATACCATTGTTTAGGAGCAATCAGAACAAGTAAGAGGGTAAAGTAGGCCACAGGACAATTTCCCTGATATCTTTTCAATGGCAATAATGGAAGGATAGAAATACTGAAGTGAAGATATTTAAGGGACCAAGGCAAGATGGAATTTGTGTGGATTTCTGTAATATAGAAATAAATATAGAAATCAGGAATTCAAAATTATCTTCAGTAAGAGAGTGAGTATGAGACCAGCCAGGGTTTCATTAAATTCAGGTGAGGTAGCATATGACTGAGATTGAAAAACTGATATTTAAGAGACCTAATGACATATAGCCAGGGGTGGTGGCCAATTATTTTAATCACAACACACAGGAGGTAGAGAGAAATGGATTACTTAGAGTATGAGGGCAGTCTATTCTACATAGGCAATTCCAGGCCATTCAGTGCTACATAGAGAGGTGCTATCTCAAATGAAAGGGTAAGGTACACAATTTTTCAGATCCTGTTCAAATAATTCAATCACATTTCAAAAGAATTTTTAACACTATCACAGGATTTGAACATAATCTCGGTAGTAGATGATGGTAAAAGTTGATTGTTCCTTTTACTAGGTGTGATAATAATATTCTGTGTATAAAAGAAGGCACTGTTTTAATTGGAAATGATGTTGAGAATTTTAGATGTTAAATGTCATAACGACTAATATTTTAATTTAAAAGTAGTCCCAGTTTAAAAAGAGATAGGCAGTATATGCCAGGAATCACATTTTTATGTCTCAGACTGGCCTTTCTTCCCCAAAACAGCCTAGTGCAGAGAAGCAAGTGCATATCCTGAAATAATTGGAGGTGAAATACTCATACAATGAAAAAAGAAAATGAAGAACTTCTGAGTGACAGTATGCATTATAAAGGACTGAAAGGACACCTTCCAAAATAGCATTTTCAGTCAACAGCTTAAAGATGAAAATGATTTGAGATATGCAGAGAACACAACAAGTGTTGACCAGTGAACCCAAATAACCTCAGTCCAATCTTGTGTGTGTGAGTGGGGCGGTGTTAATATGAGTATACATTTTTTTTTGTGCATATATGTACACAGGAGCTAGGATTTGGTCCTCTGAAAGACTACATAGTGTTCTCAACTGCTGAGTCATCCCTCTAGCCTGAGAATATTTATCTCATGCCAATGTGTATGCCCTGAATAGTACATAGCTTCTGTACTCTGAAATACAGTCTATGGAAATCATTTAACAAAGAGATAAAAGTATTTATAATTTACATATCAAATTATTATATGTGATATCTAAATGTTTGTTTCTGAAAGGATTGAAAACAACTTCTTCACTCGATAATCTTGACTGATGTAGTAATCTGTTACAGAGACACTTTCATTATACGGAATACAAAGGTACACATTAGCACAATGCTCACTCAGACTCATACACAAAAACAAAAAGTCAATTCACGAAAAAAGAGAAAAATTCACAAATTTGGGCTGTTCATATAGTTCATTGCAAACCTAGCATTCACAAAAATTCTGGGTTTGATGCACAGGACTACGCAGACTAGGCATGGTGGTACACACTATTAACCATAGGACTGGAAAGGCAGACGAAAAAGGTCAGGAGTCAAGCCTAGCCTTAGTTAAAAAATAAGCTCTAAACCAAACTTGAATACATAATATCTTGTTATAAAGCTAAATAATAAATAAATAAATAAATAAATAAATAAATAAATAAATAAATAAGTAAATATTTGCAAATTAAAACCTTGCCTCACAGTTTTATATTGAAAAACAAACTCCCATTTAATTCTATTTGTATGCATAAGGTTCTATGCCCATCAATCTCATTTGATGTCATTATGTTGATTTTATAGTCATGTTCCTTCTATGTCTCTGTGTCACATGAGCATGTCATCAAATACTGTTCAATTACTGTGAACTCAGTGTTTTTAAGCTCTAGAATTTTTGATACTTACTTATTATGAAGTCATTAGTGAGAATATGTGATAGCAAGGACAATTCCACTTCTATTTTCAGCATCTAAATATGGGAATTAAATGTTGTATAGAAGGATCTGTTGTCCTTTTAGCTGCATTATCTGGGCTGTTATCTGGTATCTGTAAAACAACATGAGTGCCTGAACTACAAACAGATTTGGCCCTCAAATTCAGATACTTTGGCTTGGCTTGGTGAGAGATGAGTCATTGCAGATGCACACCCTCACCAACATCAGCACATCTGAAGGGAAGTGTCCCTATACAAGGGCAAGTATATTGTCTCAACAATAAGGCACTTGCTGCTAATCTTGATGAGAGGATATTTAAAAATAATTTCTCAAATAGACACTTTTCAAGACACAAACTCAATTTTGTACAGACTTAGCACAGGTGGTAGACTCTTTTGCTACTACATATCAGGACATAGATACTTCACAAAATTTGTAGAGATAAAAAATTCAACTAAATCATTGAAAAGAATTTCCCAAATATAAAGAAAGAGATGCCTATAAAAGTACAAGAAGCATATAGAACATGAAATAGATGGGACCAGAAAAGCAAGTCCCATTGCCACATAAAAATGAAAAAACTGAACATACAGAACAAACACAGAATGCTAATAACTGCAAGAGACAAACAACAAATCACATACAAAGGCAAACTTACTAGAATTACACCTAACTTCTTTATGGATACCTTATTGCCTAACCCGAAACAGAATAACTAAAGAGTCTAAGGGAATACAGGTGCCAGCCAAGTCTATTATTCCCAGCAAAACTTTCAATTCTCATAGTCATAGAAACCAAAATATTTCATGATAAATCGAAATTTAAACAAGACCTAGATACATATTGTGCACTACAGAATGTACCAGAATGAAAACTCTTATCCAAGGGTCTAATTACAATCAGAAAATCACAGGAAATAAATAATCTCACATTATCATACTCAACAAAAGGGAAACACAAACACACACAAACACATACACAAACACACACAAACACACACTCCCACACTCAAAACTGACTACAAAATAAGAGGAACTAACAATTGTTGGTCATTGATAACCCTCAAGATTAATGGTCTCCATTTCCCAACAAAAAGTAACAGACTGAAAAAATGGATTTGAAAACAGAATCCTGATTCCTGCTGTATAGAAGAATCATACCCTGTCCTCAAAGATAAACATTACCTCATAGTAAAGCATTGGGAATAGTTTCACTAAGAGAATGGACCTAAAAAACAAGTTGATGTAGCCATTCTAACATCCATCAAAGTAAACTCCAAACCAAAATTAATCAGAAGAGATAGTGAAGGATATTGCATACCCATTAAAAGAAAAATCTACTAAGATGACATTGCAATTCTAAACACTTGCATCCCTAACATGAAGGCTCCAAAATTTGTAAACGATCAAAGCAAAATTTAAATAAACACATTGACCTTCACACTCCAATACTAGGAGATTTCAATACCCCACTCTGACCAACTGTCAGGCCATTCAAACAAAAAATACCTGAGAAATATTGGCATTAACAAAAGTTATGATATAAATGGACCTAACACACATTTACAAAGCATTTTACCCACACAAAAAGAAAACAACTTTTTCTCAACACTTCGCAAAACCTTCTCTATAAGTTACCACATACTTTGCCAAGATGCAAACCTCAATAAATACAGGAAATCTAAAATAACTCCCTGCATCCTATCTGACCAGGATGGATCAATGCTCAGCTTAAACAACAGAAACAGCAGAAAGCCAACAATTTCATGAAAACTCAACAACTATCTACTAAATGACAACTATGTCAAGACAGAAATAAAGAAAAAATTATAGACTTTCTTGAATACAATGAAAATTATTTTAAAAAATAACCAAACTTATGTTACATGAAATAACTATGGTAAGAGAAAAATTGATAGCACAAAGTGCCTACCAGAAACGAGTGGAGAATTCATATAGTAGCAAATTAAGAGCAGATCTAAAAGTGCTAGAACATAAATAACCAAGCATACATAGAAGAAGCAGACATAAAAAATTAATCAAACTGAGAGCTGAAATCAATAAAATTGAAACAAAGAGAACAATTCGTAGAATCAATGAAACAAAGAGCTGGTTGCTTGAAAAAAATCAGGAAGATAGAAAAACGCATAGCCAAAATAATTTAAAGGCAGACAGAATATCCAATTCATCAAACCAGAAAGAAAAAGGAGGATATAAACAACTTAAACAGGAATATAATTCTCAAGGAAATGAAGATGCAAGTAAAGGACTCAGAATCATTAAAAAGCCAGGGCCAGATGACCTTAGGTAAGAATTATATCACCCATTCAAAAAAGAAGGAACATCAAAATTTCTCAAGTTATTCTTCAAAAAAGTTGCAGAATGAACTTTTCTAAACTCATTCTATGAGGCCACAGTCATGCAAATACCCAATCATCACAAAGATTCAAAAAGAAACAGAATTATATGCCAATTTCACTCATGAACATAGATGCAAATGAAATCAATAAAAAACTAACAAAGCGCATCCAGGAACACATTAAAAAGATTTTTCACTATGCGTGAATAGCCTTGATCTCAGAGAAGAAGAGATGGTTCAACATAAGAAAATAAGTCAATGTAATTCACTGCATAAACTAATTAATAGAAAAAAAAAAACATGTCATCTCACTACAATGTGAGAAATCTTTTCACAATATCAAACATCCCTTCAAAATAATCTCATGGAGAGATTGAGGATAAAATGGACATACCAAAACATCATAAAGGTAAGTAAAAGCAATCCTACTGACAACATCAAACTAAATAGAGGAAAACACAAAGCAATTTCACTAAAATCAGAAGGAAGACAAGGCTGTTTACTCAATTTATAAATATTGAATACATTACTTTAAGTACTTGCAAAAACAATGAGACAAGGGAAGGAGATTAATGGGATATGAATTCACAAGAATAGTCAAACTATCTTTATTTGCCGTTGAGATATTATATATAAATGACTTCAAAACAGGATCAGGGAACTCCTATAGTTGGTCAACAACTTCAGTGAAATTTCTGGCTACAATATAAATGAAAGAAATCTGTAGCCCTCCTATATATAATGACAAATAGAGACAGAAAAAAATAAGAGAAACAATACTCTTCACAATAGATACAAATAACATAAGGTATCTTGAACAATGCTAACCAAGCAAATGAAAGACTTGAATGACACAATGTTTAAGTCCTTGAAGATTGAATTTGAAGACCTCCAAAGATGTAAAGATATCCCATGCACCTTGGTTGGTAAGATTAACATAGTAAAAATGGCTACGGTACTAATAGTAATCTAAAGACTCGATGAAATCCCTCTTAAAATCCCAATATACTTCTTTAAAGACATTAAAAAGGCAATACTCAACTTCATATGGAAAAACAGAATACTTTGGATAGATAAAATCATCCTGAAAAATAAAAGAACTTCTAGAGTTATCAAGATCCCTGATGTTAATCTGTACTACAGAGCCATAGTAATAAAAACTGCATGGTATTAGAACGAAAACAGATATGGTGACTAATGGAATGGGATAAAGGATACAGGTATAAATCGACGCACCCTATGGATACCTGATCATTTATAAGGAAGCAAGAAAAATCCAATGAGGAAAAGAAAGCAGCTTTAACAAATTGTGCTGGTATAATTGGATGTCTGAGGTAGAAGAATGCAAATAGATCCATATCTATTACTGAGTACAAACTTCAAGTCCAAATGGATCTAAGTTCTCAATATATACACACGTATACTGAAACTGATTGAAGAGAAAGTAAGCAATAGCCTTGAGAGAATTGACACAGAAATAAACTTTTTTAACAGAACCCTGAAAGGTCAGGAACACAGATCAAAGATTAATGAGAACCTCATGAAACGGAAAAGCTTCTGTAAGGAAAATGACATTGTCAACAGAGGAAAACAGAAGCCTACAGAATGGGAAGATATTGACCAACACCACTTCCAATAAAGAATTAACATACAAAATAAATAAAAAAATGCAAGAATCTACATGTCAAGAAAACAAATAAGCCAATTAAAACAGGGGTGCATATCTAAAAGAATTCACAGATGAGGAATCTCAAATTGCTGAGAAACACTTAAAGAAATGCTCAACATCTTTATGCATCTGAGATGGCTCTCTAGGGGCATTCAGCTATTGAGTATATCAGACATGTTGTGTGGGTTTGGCTTGTAGGTGGTTGAAGGGGTTCAAGTTGGAAGTTAGTGCAGGGACAGGGTTAGGGATGCTTGTTAGGCTCAGTACTTGTGGGGCACAAACCATGTGGTCCTCAATTACACTGCAATGAGACACTATCTTCCATTCTGGGTGCTAGGAGGTTTAGAAAATGATTCCTCATTCCAAAGGAATGCTACAGAAAATACATGACAATCTGTAGCACAGCAGAGAGGACTCAGAATAAAAAATAGACTTTTCGGAAAGGTACTGGAATGTGTCCCTTTGTGGCCAAGCAAGGACATTCTGACTTGGACCTGCAGTTTGAGTCATAGTAGAGAGCATGGATAGTCAGTAAGATGTGGATTTGAATTGTTTCTTACTTTGTCTAATTATGAAAATAGAAATAAAAAGTAAGTATGGACAAGGAGATGGTTGAACTTGTTATGAAACTGCTGAGCAAGAATGAATGTCTTAATTTTCAGCCTATTCCACTAATGTAAAGCTATGGATGCCAGTTTATGACATTACATTCACTCATGGTTTTACAGTGATAAATACATTCAAGTTGATATTGACAGATAGATCTGACAGAGGAGAGCAGAAGAAGCAAGAGAGAGGAAATGGAAGAGAAGGAGATCTAGGAGGAGAAGGAGGGTGAGGAGGAACAGGATTGAAGAAGAGGAAGAAACATACACAGGGACTAAGAAAGAGCAACAATTGATGTAGAAGACTAACTACGAGAGTGTCATGTCTTAGAAGTCAACACAAGGCTGTGTCCCAAGAATAAACAATGTGGTCACTGGAGGGTTGCCTCAGCAGTTAAAAGCCCTTGCTGCTCTAGCAGAGGACCGAGCTTTTGCTTCCTGGTACAGACATAGCACCTCACAATCATCTGTAAATGTAGTTTACCAGGATCCAATGCATCTGTGAGCATTGCATGCATGTGGTACACTTACATACACATTTATACCTATGAAGAAAAATAGAGAAATCTTTTTACAAAATTGAAATACATGATGGCTAGGTTAAAAAAGTCACTAACAGGTATTGTCAGAATAACTACATCCTGTCTTTGAACCTCAGAAGTTATAACTCAGCATTTTTTATGTAGTAGTAATGAGTTTTACCTCCAATTTTTCAGAATCTTGTGAGTATTGTCTTCTGCTCAGCCCTTTCTAATGCTGCTGCTAATTGGCTTGGTTATAAAGATTGTAATGATATTAATTTTATCTTTATGATGGTACTATCCATAAAAACCATCGTGATTTTGTGGTATTACTCATAGCAACACAGGTGATTTTCCCTAAGGTAATGCCACTCAGGAAAACTATGATTCAGTTGAAATTCCAGAAAGAATAACAATAAATCATTTATAGTTAGGAAAATAGGTGTTTTTCATGTATAGATATAATATCAGATTACAATTTTACCAGCTGCCTTAGAATCAAAAACCTTTTTGATAATAGCAGGTGAAGAAATAATATAAAAATAAGAGACCTTCCTTTTTTTAGGGACTTGTTTTTGGTCAGGGATAGAAAGGAAGAACAAAGATAACTTAACTCCTATGGCCCTCGAGTTTCATCTATGAACGAAAGGAGGGACCATGGTCAAGAACTAACAAATGAGTTTCAGTTGCCACTGTTAATTTTGAACTTTCTTGATCAAAAATAAAATTTATACTTCTTTGGTTTCTACAATTAAGCATTTGCTTATGAGTTTGTGGTGATTCTTGTTGACACAAAGCTGTGCAGTGGACTTTCCTTTTACCTAAGAAAAGAAAAAAATTAAAATTTTCTTGTCATAACAAACTTGTCTTATTGTATTAGCTAAATGAAAATGGTTTAGTAAGAATAACATGAGGTACATTCATTCCCTAGCAACTGCAAGACTGCTACCTGCTAGCAACAATGGAATCTGGTCATAAAATTAGTTGGCTTCCGTAAACTCTGTTACTCTATAATAGAAAAGTATTGCATTTTAGATGTCTTGTGTAGAGAAAATACTATGTGTTCAGTTGTGAGATTAAGAAAACTTGTTCTTTAACAATATGGACCATTTAATCACAAAATGCAAAACTCGTCATCATTTACTAAAGGTATTCTATGGTTAAGATGTGGTTGTAGTATGATTTTTCTTCATAAGGGCATTTGTAAAAATGCTATATTGTCCATCAAAAAGCAGAGAAGTATTAGAGGAGTAGAGAGAGAAGTAGCGAGATGGAGAGAAGTATAGAAGGACAGTAGGTGAGAAAAATCCTGAATAAAGAGAGAAGTCTGTTCCCATCTCTAATATGTGATGGTTTATTCATATTATCAACACACACTCTTCCTCACCCTCCCAGGTCACTGAACTCCTTCCAGGGTGGATTTCACCAAGATATTAGTTGTGACATGGAGAAATTAGATGGCTCATGTATTGCTTGGTGGGCATGATACAAACAGTCTGGGGAGCATTTTGGTATCTTCTAAAACCTAGGGGGTAACATATCACCCAGAAGTCGTTAGGTTTTTCTTTCATAAAATACAGGTCAACATAAAAATGATACACAAAGGACTAGTGAGATAGCCCATGAGTGGAGAGAACTTTCTGAGTACCTAAGATTCTGTTTGAAGCTCTCAACCCATTTTAATTCCAGTTCCAGGGGATCTAGTGTCTTCCTCTGACCTTTTTGGTGTCCAGGCCCACAAGTGGTACACAAATATACAAGAAGACAAAAAATAACATGAATTTTTAAAAAGAAAAACCAACTTGTTCAGGATGCTGTGATTTTACCTCTCAAACTCACTGGCATAACTGTGCTTCTGATGATTCCTTCTTGTGTATCTAGGACCTTCTGAATTAAGGTTCTCCAGAATAGAGGGTCCCTGGCTGATAGTTACTGTGGGTAGAAGCCTGTGGACTAAATGAGAGTTTGGAAGCCTAAACCTGTGTAGTTGGTTCTCAGGAGAAAGTACATTTTTATAGGAGTTCACTTCTAGCTCCCATGTATACTAGTTTTCATTTTCAATGTTCCTGAAATTGGCAGTTCTCACATCATGAGCAAACAATTTTAATAACATGAGCCTCTACCAGGAACAGAAACCTCTCCTGGGTGGGGTCCTTTCTGAGACTGCTTCTCTGACTCCTTTGGGGAAGTCTGTGATTCCTCAGTGCTGTGCTTGGTAAGCATTGGCCTGATGATTTAAGCAAGTGTCTGTCATGTTTTTGTTCTGTCACCTCCTGTAGAAGACAGATACTGATGTATATTTGCTCTTTACACAGGTGAAAAGGCAGCCAGAAGAACTGGCTCTCAGTAAAAGGTGGGAACAATGAGGAACTGATGATTGAGTTTGAGACAGAAGAGAGATCAAATAAGCGGGGATGTGAAAGAAAAGAGTGTAGATTACTGTCCAGCCATCACCTGTAATAGGTTCCATGAAACTCCACAGAAGAAAACAGACTGGTGAAGGAAAGTTACAATAAACAAACACAGACAATTGTTTCTTTTTTGAGGACAAACATAGATTGTACATTCACACTTTAAAGTGACATGCTCAGACATACCTTTTGATAAAAAACACACACAAACACTTTTGAGAAAGAACAGGAGATCATGAACTTGTTGCCAAGGAGGAAGAGTCCTCACTCAGGAGAGTCTTCTCTCTCTGAGAGAATACTTCTCACTCAGAGGCAAGTTTCCTGAAGCTTAAAAAGGGAACACACTGCTTCTTTATTTTTTGCAGTTTACAGGTGTTAAGCACATAACAATATAAGCAGGAATGTCCTTCATACATTGAAGCTGTAAGCTCTAATCTTAATGGTTATATTTTACTGAGATACTAACACAATAGTTTAATTAATGAATAGTTGATTTTAGGTCTGTATGGGCTTACTATAAAAAATGGAGACCTCCTCACAGGTGAATTGTCTATTTGTAGTTCTAAGTGTGCTGACTTACAATCTAGGCTCTTTGAAGATCTAATTTTGGCTCTGTATTGTAGGAAGGTCAGTTTAGCTAAAATAGTGTATAATATGCTTTCAGCAAGTATTAATAGTTCTCACTCCTTCCACAACTTGAAGGTCAGTGGGATATTTAAAATACTTTTGAGCAGAGATGGCAGAGTCTGCTCAGAGCCCGTTCATGAATTAACTTGAGCTTTTACTATAAGGCCAAATAGACAATCTTATTAATGAGAGGCTTTTTGCCACCATACAGTAAAGGAAGAAAAGGGGGCAAAGTAGCTCGTGAGCCTGAAATCCTAGCAACAGGAGCCAGGAATTTTGTCAAGATGATAGTGTATATTCCCCAAACAGAGGGGAGAGCAGGATGGAAAAGAACAAGGCAGAGAGAGTGAAAAAGAGAGAAGAGAATGGGAAAGTGGATTAGATGGTACAGAAGGGGAAGAAAGTGTAGAAGGGAGAGCAGGGAAATGATCTACCTAGTCTACTGCCTTGTACTTCATTGATGTCATTGTTAGTAAACTGCCTGCTTCTAACACTGTTCATGAATTCCAGATGAATTCTTATTTTCAGGACACAAACTTCTTGCAATTTAAGCAGGTGCCCACTGAGGTGTCAACCAGTGTGTTAGGAACATGGTCTGGTCTCTGCAGAACATAAACCGGAAGTAGGCACTGCTACTGGAAAAGGAGGTAGGAGATTGAGGAACCTGTTCTTGTTAATTATGGAAGAAGTTCATGGGGTCCTCAGGTAGGAATGATCCTGAGTCTGCTGGGCAGCCTGAGTCCTATTTTTGCCTCCACTGCTTTGAACCTAGGTTCTACTTATATGTTGGCTGCTTTACTGGATCCCCTTGGAAAAATGACAGAGCAGAGGCACTGTTGACCTTAGCTGCTTCAAAATCAGAGTGGAAAGTTACAAACATGGCAAGGCCCCATCACTCAGCACCCATACTTGCAACCTGGGCTTGGCAGCATCATGCAGAATAAGTTGGAAGGGAAAGTCCGAAACCAAGAGGCAAATTTTAACTCTGGGTCTTTACAAAGCTTTGTAAGGTTGGACAGAACTTGTCTTCAAAGGAGAGTTTCTGGATTTTCCTGAATAGATTTTTATAAGTAAAGATCACCGTGTAATACTTCTTAATTTTGTTTCTGCTTAAATTGGAATGCTCATATGAAATATGATAGAACTCTTAAAAATATGCAGTTTCTTCCTAGGCTATTGCAGCAAGTTTAGATGTATGCAGTAGGCGTTTGGTTTGATAAACATAATCCAACTGCACCAAAGACACCAAACTGGAACATACTCCTACACGCAACAAAATAGAATAGATGGTAATTGAAGAATCAGGCCATTTTAAAGTTTAGTGTATGCTCCTTGAGTATTATTTTCAAGATTTTGTGAAAGATGGGGCTGTGTTCAAAAATACAAGTGAACTCAGAGGTATCTTATCAACTGGGACTTGGATAAAGATAGCAACTTTCTAGGCCGTGTGAATTCAGGGAACTTACCTCAAATCGTCTTCAAGAGCAGTATATACTAATAAACATGAGACATCTATCAAGTCCCAATGGCAGTTGTATGTTTCCAATATTATTATTTTAACCTAAAAAGCAGGATTTATAAATACTATTTATTTAAGAAATGATTGTTGTATATAGCTTAGGCTAGCCTATAATATTTGGGATTTTCCTTCCTCACCTTTCCAAATATGGGATAACAGACCAAGTATAATATTCTTTGCATGAAAGACTCTTTGAAGTGATAATTAAAAGAAACATAGAGCCCAGAGCTGTAGGCATAACTCAGTGGGAGTGCTTGAGTGCCATGTACTGGGTTCAATGACAGTTCCCCAAAATAAACAAACAGATACCACATAGTCTGAAAATCCCAGCTGATATTTACTTGGGAAACCAGTTCATTGCTTTCATTTTCTCCTACGTCACTTCTAATATCATCACTGAAATCCAATATCTATAGTCTGGAACAACACCTACCTGTCTCTAAGCCTTCATTGATGTTACCTGATTGACGTTGTCTTTGGTGTTCTGTGTATAGACGAGATGTGTTTAAATGATATATAATATTTTTACTTTTAGGATAGTAAGATAATAAGAATATTATTCCTTTCCACCTTTGCTTTCATTCTACAGACACTTCAATATACCCTTCCCTTCTGTCCATCAAATTGATGACCTCTTTGTACATTAATTCTTTTTGCATACATATATGCAGGTGAATATAAATTCCTAAATGTGTCCTGCTCAATCTTTGAGATATTTTTTACATGCAGGCTTTTAGGTTGACCACGGATGGACATCTTATTAGGATGCTCCTCCTTGAATACATGTCTCCTACTCATAGCTATACACAGTTAACTGTCTCTATTTTCATGTGTAGTGCTGAGGCCTGAAAGCTTATCCCCATTCACATTGGCATGCTTGTTTATGAAATTTTTGTCCTGCTCATATTTAGAAGTCATGTCAGTGACACTTATGAATGTAGCATTTTATACTCCTTTCATGTATGAAATTTTTGCTGGAAATGCATCCCTAAGGCGCACGTACATCTGCCTGAGTACATTCTCTAGTCTTTGAAGAATGCTTGCAGTTTCCTAACGAAGACAGCAAGTGACACAGGTGTACTGTGATTGGGACTGAACTTACTGCATAGGTAAGGGAAACTGGAAAGAGCAGTTAGTTCTAAAGCTCTCACCATACATGAGGCAATCTGTTGATTCAAGAAAGAACATGAGTACAAACGTGGCCAGTCTGATCCAGTAGAGTTAACATAATACAAAAGGTTCATCTTAACAGAGGATAAAGTGTGCATGAATGGAAGCAAGAATATCAGTATGAACTTACCCAAATTCACAACTTGGAGGAAAAATGGAGGAAAGAACAAACATCAACAAAAACTGGATGAACTTGACACTGAGAAAAAAAACAAATATAAATATGAACTGTGCAAATGACACAATGAATGTAAGGATATGACACAATACACGGAAGGGTATGACATCTGAATTGGAAAGAGTATATGTAGATAATGATATAGACATATCATACATAAAGAGACAGCATAGACACTTAATAGATAATCTGATTGATTCTGCATATAAAATTTTAATTTTGGTTTTTCAGGAACTGTTTTATACTGTTTGATATGCAGGGTGTTTATGAACAAAAGCATTTAAACAATCACTAAGGTTTGATAATGATCTTCTATTGTGCATGATTCACTCAGGTGTGACTTATTCGTATACAGTGGTTCGCAACCTTGCTAAGACTGACATACTTAAATTCAGTTTCTTGTGTTGTGAGAACCTCAACACTGAAATAATTCTCTTGTTAATTAGTAATATTTGTTTTGCTAATCAACTTCTATCAATCTTAATGCAAATGTCTGACATGCTGGTGTTCTTAAACAAATCCAGAGACAAAGTTCTTCAAGCCCCAAAAGGGTTGAGCTCCTCAGCATGAGAATAGCTAGCTTATATGCACAGGCCCTGTTAGAACCTTTTGTTTCTTTTAAGTGATTGGGTGCTCAGGATCAAACACAGGACTTTATAAATCCTGTAGAGATACAATCCAAACATTTCCTTTCCTTTCCTTTCCTTTCCTTTCCTTTCCTTTCCTTTCCTTTCCTTTCCTTTCCTTTCCTTTCCTTTCCTTTTATTTTCTATTCTTTCTCTTTCAGTTTTTTGATTTAGCATCTCTCTGAGTTCCCAGCACAAAAAATCAACCATTCTGCTTCAACCTCCATTGAAGCTCGGTGACAGGCCCATGTCTACAAGTGTGGCAGAATCTTTTTAAACCAATGAGGATATCAGATGATGGACATGTGATGACATCCAATGGGAGAGTTTTTTTCTAAAACATCACCTCCAGAGCAATTATGATGCCTGGTTATCTAGCAGGTGCCTGGATTCTGTACTCAGCATCTACATTCAAACTCCTTTATGTAGCTAATATTCCAATGGTTCCAACATCCACTCTGCTGACCCTTGCAAGAAGCAGCTGGTGTAAGATAAAAAGCTGACATTTACTCATGATGGTGGAAGGCACCTTGAACTTGCCAAATGCAAAGATGCAAAGAAGAGCATCAGCCACACATTATTGTGAGCAGAAAGAACCATGGAAATTACATGAAGGGGTTCATGGTATTTTAGAAAAAGGACCCAGTTAATCAGCAGAAGGATCAGGAGCCACTGGTGCCTGTGCAAATGAGCAGGATTTGAAGAAGGGAGGATTAAAGTGCAGAAAAGAGGCAAACACGGGACCAGAAGGGTTTTTTAATGAATACTTTTAACCCTTCTACCACAGTCATGAGCACTCGCTCTTTTCTGGGGTAAAAGGTTTAAGAGAACAACTGTGGGGGACTCTCTGTGGAGGTTGCCTGTCTCCGAAGTGGCAGTCAGCAGACACATGGTGACCTTTGAGCACCACTTGAGAGGTACTGCTTCTTTGTAAGGCTGGTCTGTAACCTTACACAGGGGATGGAAATGTTTTTCTAAAGCAGATCCAATGTATATGACTCAGGTACACAGATTGGGGTTAGCCAAAATATTTCATTCCATGGTGGGAACAATGCATGTTGTGTCAAGAGTTAAAGGACATAGTCAGAGAAATACTTTCCCCAGGGATCATTGTTATGTTGGGAAGAACATTGACATCTGTTCATGCCAAAATAGATCATAAACAAACACAGGCAAAATGTGGATGTTTGTATGCCAAACTGACACCATAATATTTGACTCAGGACCCACGGTGTACCAACTCTCCACAGCCATTAAGGTCAGGTCATAATCTGCATTGGAGTCTGTTTCACTCAGGTGTGACTTATTTCTGCACAGTAGTTCTCAACCTTCCTAAGACTGACACACTTTAATACAGTTCCCACTGTTGTGGTGACTCCCAACAGTGAAATTATTCAGTTGTTGAATTATAACTGTTATTTTGCTGAGCTACTTCTATCAAACTTAATGCAAATGTCTGATATGCATCTGTTCTTAATCTTAGGCAGACAGAGACCTTCAAGACCCAAATTGGCTGAGACCTTCAGCATGAGAATTGCTGGATTATTGCTCAGGTCCTGTTAGAACCTTCTGTTTCTTTTAAGTGAATGGGTTTTCAAAATCAAACCCAGGACTTTGTGAATACTGTAGATGTACTATCCAAACATCTTTGTTCATTTGTTTTCTTTTCTTTTCTTCATTTCTTTTCTATTCTTTCCTTTTCAGTTTGTTGACAAAGGATCATTCAGAGCTCCAAGCATAGACAATCCACCATTCTGCTTCAGCCTTCCTTGTCATTTAGTTAAAAGTTTGTGTTCTCAATGATGGCAGACCTTCTTACTATGAAGAAATCAGATGATGAAGATGGACTGGCATCCACTGGGTGAGTTTTTATATACAAAAATCACTTCAACAGAGGTTATGATGCCTTAGTACCCTCTCAGTGACCTGGATTAAGTACTCAGCCCATAGATGCTACTCCTAAATGTGCCTATCTTTCCAGAGGTTCCAACATCCACTCTGCTGATCCCTGCACTAAGCAACTCATGAATGTTAAAAAGGTGATATTTACCAATTATGGTGGAGGGCTCCTTGATCTTCCTTAGTGGAATAATTGCAAAGAGGAGGATCAGTCACAATATTTTGTGACCAGAAAGTACCAAGGAAAGAACAGAAAGGGGTTGATGGAATTTTCGAAATGGCTCCTGGTGGTCATCAGGAGGATCAGGATGAATTGGTTAGCGTGCGTTTTAGCAGTGTATGTAGAAGAGAGGTTTTCAGGGCAGCAAGAAGAGGCTAATCACATATCCAGAAGGGTCCTTGAATGCAGTCTCTGAACCCTCCTGTCCCAGCAACAAGCACTTGCTCATTACTGAAGAACAATGGTTCATAGAACAGGTGTGAAGGAACCTCCATCGAAGTTTCCTGACTCCGTAGAGGTAGACAGTAGCCACGTGGTGGTATTTCAATGCAATTGATAGCTACTGCATTGGTCTCAAGCTGGTCTGGATGCTTAAACCTCACTGCACAAAGGACAAGTCACGTTTCTCAAACCATTAAATGACTGTGTCTCAGGGACACACAGTCAGTTTGCCCGAAATAGTGTATTCCATGATGGAAACAATGCATTGTTTTTCTTGAGTTAGAGGACAAATATAAAAAAGAACACTAGATCCTGAGGGTATCAGCATTGGGTAAGAAAAAAACATTGACATCTGTTCATGGCAAAAGGGTCATAAATAAAAATGGCCACAGTCGCTGTTTACAAGTTCGAATTGACCCTATAATATTTGACTCAGGACCCAATTATTCCAATTCCCTGTGATCACTAATGTCTGATCATGATCTGCTATGGACCATGATTCACTCAGGTGAGACTTATTTCTACATAGTGGTTCTCAAACTTCCTAAGACTGACACACTTTAATACAGTTCCTCGTGATGCAAGAACCTTCGGCATTCTAATTCTAATTCTAACACTGAATTAAAGAAACTTGAAGATACTATTCAGCATATCTATGAGGTAAAAGTGGGGGAGATACTAGGACCTGGCCTCAGATGGTACTTAGGGGCAGCTCTTGTTCTCAGCCCATTCTGTTGCTAACTTGTAACTGTTTTCTTGCAAAGCAA
The DNA here is from genome assembly GCA_026225945.1 of Cricetomys ansorgei. Lineage (NCBI taxonomy): Eukaryota > Metazoa > Chordata > Mammalia > Rodentia > Nesomyidae > Cricetomys > Cricetomys ansorgei. The sequence goes on from JAMJFZ010001567.1 coordinate 106,596, forward strand.
CTTCTATCAAACTCAATGAAAATGTCTGATATGCTGCACTTCTTCATTGAATTCGGGACAGAGTCCTTCAATCCCAAAATTGGTTGAGCCCCTCAGCATGAGAATTGCTGGCCTATATTCACAGACCCTTTTAGAAACTTTGGTTTCTTTTAAATAGCTATGTGTTCTGAATCAAACCAAGGACTTTGTGAATACTGTAGAGCTGTGATCCAAAATTTTTCTTCCTCTTTTCTTTTCTTTTCTTTTCTTTTCTTTTCTTTTCTTTTCTTTTCTTTTTTCTTTTTTTTCTTTCTTTCTTTCTTTCTTTCTTTCTTTCTTTCTTTCTTTCTTTCTTTCTTTCTTTTACTTTCCTTTTTAAATTTTTGAGTCAGGATCATTCCTAGTTCTCGTCAAAATATTTCACCCTTCTGCCTCAGTCACTCTTGTCTTTCCATGACTGGCTGTGACCCCAAGCATAGCAGACCTTCTTACAAACAATGATGGAATCAGATTATGGAGATGTTCTGGCATCCAATTGGATAATTGTTTTCTACAAGATAACATCCAAGCATTTATGATGCTTGAGTGACCTTACTGGGGCCAGCAACCAGTTCTCAGCATCTAGATGCTTGCTGCTCTATGTGGATACTTTTCCAGAAATTCCCATATATACATTGTTGACCCCTACAAAAACCATCTCACTTAAGTTAAAATGCTGGCATTGACCAGCAATGGTGGAGGGCTTCTTGATCTTGCCCTTGGAAAAATGCAAAGAGAAGAATCAGTCACAAGTTCTTGTGAGCAGAAAGAACCAGGGAAAGAATAGAAAGGGATTCATGGAATTTTAGAAAGAGGACCCTGAGGCTCAGCAGGAGGATCAGGACCAATGGTCAGGGTGTGATTGAGCATGGTCAGAAGAAGGAAGGTTTTCAGGGCAGTGTGAATAGGCTGACTGCATGTACAGAAGGGTTCAGAATACATCCATGAAGGAAACACCAAGTAAGTTTCCAGCCTGTGCAGTGGCAGTTTTCAGTCACAAAGTGGCATATGTGCCACACTTGATATTTACTGCATCTGTCTCAAGCTGGTCTGTAGACTGAACACTTGCTTCACAGTGGCCTGGAGATATTTTTCTGAAGCCATTGGAAAGTCTGTGTCTCATGAACAGAGAATCATGTTGTCAGAAATACGGTATTCGATGGTGGGAATAATGCATGGCATTTCTAGAGTTACAAGACAAAGGCAGAAATGAACACCACATCATGAGGGGATCAGTGTTGAGTAGGAAAGTACATTGACATCTATTCATGGCAATTGAGGTCATAAAGAAAAATGGCCAAAATGGCTGTTTACAAGTCCAAAGTGACCCTATAATATTTGATTCAGAACCCACAATATACCAACTCTCTAAAATGACTTAGCTCTGATCATGATCTGCTATGAGTATGATTCACTCAGGTGGACTTATTTCTACACAGTGGTTATCAACTTTCCTAAGTCTGCCATACTTTAACAATTCCTCATGGTGTGAGAACACCAACAATGAAATTATTCTGTTGCTAATTAGTAACTTTTGTTTTGCTAATCAACTTCTATCAATTTAATGCAAATGTCTGACATGCTGCCATTCTTAATCAAATCCAGGGACAATCGTCTTCAGGATGCAAATTGGTTGTGCCTCCTTAATGAGAATTTCTGGGTTATATGCACAGGCCATGTTAGAACCTTTTGTTTCTTTTAAGTGTTTGGGTACTCAGAATCAAATACAAGATTTTGGTTAAATTGTAGAGGTATGATCCAAACTTTTCCATTCCTTCCCTTCCCTTTCCTTTCCTATCCTTCCTTTGTTTTCCTTTCTTTCCTTGCATTCTTTTCCTTTCCTTCCCTTTCCTTTTGTTTCATTTCCTTTTTTCCCTTTCTGTTCCATTCTTTTCCTTTCCTCTCACTTACTTTTATTTTCTTTTCTATTGTTTCCCTTTCAGTTTTTAGATTTAGGATCTCTCTGAGCTCCCAGTACAGACATTGTACCCTTCTGCTTCAACCTCTGTTTTAGCTCTGTGACAGGCCCGTGTCTACAAGTATGATAGAACCTTTTTACAAGCAATTGAGAAATCAGATGATGAAGATGTGCTGTCATCCAATGGAGAGATTTTTTTTTCTACAAAATCACTTCCAGAGCCATTATGATGCCTGGTTTCCCTAGCACAGGCCTGGATTCAGTACTCTGCATCTACATGCCAGCTCCTATATCTGACTACTGTTCCAGTGGTTCCAATATCCACTCTGATAACCCTTTCAAGAAGCAGCTGGTGTTAGATAAAAAGCTGACACTGACCCATGATAGAGAAGGGCTCCTTTATCTTGACTAATTCAAAGATGCAATGAAGAGCATCAGCCACATGTACTTTTGAGCAGAAATAACCAGGCAAAGAACAGGAAGGTGTTCATGGTAGTCTAAAAAAGGGACACAGCTCTCAGCAGAAGGATCAGTAGCCACTGGTGTGGGTGAAAATGAGCTGGATCTGAAGAAGAGAGGTTTACAGTGCAGCAAATAGTTGAAACTCAGGACCAGAAGGTTTTTTTTTTTAACGAATACTTTGAACCCTTCAGGCACATCCGTGAGCACTCGTTCTTTGCTGGGGTAAAAGGTTTACGAGAACAACTGTTAGGGATTCTGCATGGAGGTTGCCTGTCTATGCAGTGGCACTCAGCAGCCACATGGTTATGTTTAAGTCCCACTTTATAGTTACTGTTTCTTTGCAAAGCTGGTCTGGAACCTTAACCCTTTCTTCACAGGGGACTGGAGATGTTTTTCTGAAGCTGTTCAAATGTCTGTGTCTCAGGGACACAAATTGGGGTTGTCCAAAATGGTGATTACCATGGTGGAAATAATATATGTTGTGTCTAGAGTTACAGGACATAGTTAGAACACTACTTCCCTGAGGGGATCAGTGTTGGATTGGGATGAACATTGAAATCTGTTCATGTCAAAAGAGGACATAAAGAAAGCTGGGCAAAACGTGGATGTTTGTAAACTGAACTGAAGCTGTAATGTTTGACTCAGTATCCACGGTGTACCAACGCTCCACAATCACTAAGGTCGGATCATAATCTGCATTGAAGTCAGTTTCACTCAGGTGTGACTTATTCCTAAACAGTGGTTCTCAATCTTCCTAAGACTGACAAACTTTAATACAGTTCCTCTTGTTGTGGTGACCCCAACAATGAAATTACTCAGTTGCTAACTACTAAATGTTGATTTGCAAAGCTACTTCTATCAAACTTAATGCAAATGTCTGATATGCAGGTGCTCTTAATCGAACCCCGACAGAGTCCTTCAAGCCCCAAATTGATTGAGCCCCTCAGCATGAGAATCCCTGTCTTATATGCTCACATCCTGTTAGAACCCTCTGTTTCTTTTAAGTGGTTGGATGTTCAGGATCAAACCCAGGACTTTGTGAATACTGTAGATTTATGATCTGAACATTTTTATTCATATATTTTCTTTTCTTTTTTTCCTTTCTTTTCTAGTCTTTCCTTTTTAAATTTTTGACACAGGATCAATTTGAGCTCCCAGCATAGGTATTTCATTCTTCTGCTTCAGACTTCCTTGTCATTTAGTTACATGTTTGTGTTCTCAAATATAGTAGACCTTCTTACAATGAAGAAATCAGATGATGATGTGCTGGCATCCACTAGGGGAATTTTGATCTACAAAAATCACTTCAACAGCGGTTATGATACCTGGGTGCCCTAGCAGTGGCCTGGATTCTGTACTCAGCACATAAATGCTACCTCCTACATGTGGCTGCCTTTCCAAAGATTCCAACATACACTCTGCTGAATTTTGCAGTAAGCAGCTCATGTATGTGAAAAACCTGATATTGACGCATAATAGTGGAAGGCTCCTTTATCTTGCTTATTGGAGACATTGCAAAGATGAGCATCATCCACAAGACTTTTGACAAGAAAGAACCATGGAAAGAACACAAGGGTGTTCGTTGAATTATAGAAAGGGGATCCAGGGGTCATCAAGAGGATCAGGAGGCATTTTTGAGTGCTGAGAGGCATAAAATCCTTGGATATTTGCCCACTAGAAGCAGTAACCTGTTTTTGGACTTCACTGCACATTGTCTTTCGCTATATAAGTTCATAGTTAAGTCAGAGTTAGACTATTATATTGTTAAGAAAAACAAGCAAGATCAAAACATCATGACCTTCTCCGAGAACAAGGTAAAGTTTAGAAATAGCCCTGGTGAGTGGGTAAACTAGCTACTTAACCCTCCTTGCCTCCTGGTGACCTTAGAGCATAGCTAATATCCGTCCCTACATCCTGCTCTGCCCAAACAACTGCTTCTCTTACCCCCTTCCATATCCTGCTCTGCCTAATTTAAAGCCCGTCTGAGGAAATTAAAATTTGCCAGCCTGATCAGAACCTTCATCTTGCTAGTCCTTCCTTTTGTCTCTTGTTCCTCATTCTCCCTTCCAGGTCCAGTGGTCCCCGTTGACTGTCCGGCTTGACTGGACAATCTGGTGCCCAACATGCAGTTCGACCTATGACTGACCAGGAGACAACACCATCCAAGGAGTGGTGACCACCTCAAAAACATTGAGCCCCCAGTCATCCACTGGCGTGGGCAGATTTTAGTCATCATGCCTGACCTGAAATCCATGACTAGGAGGAGAGTTTCAGGTGGTGCATTCATAAGGTAGGAAAATAAAATTATGTGTCAAGCATTATCAGAACAGGAAATGTTCATTTTATGACTCAAGGAGTCCCTCAAGAAGCGAGGAACTAGGGTTAAAAAGCAAGATATTTTAAAATTTTTTACTTTTCTGGCTAATGTCTGTCCCTGGTTTATCCAAGAAGGGACACTTGATGAGAAAAAATGGCAGAGAGTGTGTGACTGTTTTAAAGATTACTATGAGACCTTTAGCCCAGAAAAGTTCCCTGTTACCACTTTAAATTATTGGAACCTAATTAATTGTTCAAAATCTGACATGATTGGCTTGACTTAAAACAAGTTTTCAAACAGTGGGAGGACTTATTACAGTCCCATTCACATTCCCATTCATGAGCTTCAGGATTGGGGCTGGGTTTGCCCAGGTCCTACCCACCTTCTCAGACAACCTCCTGCCCTATTTCCCCTTTTCATACTGGCCAACAGCCACCCCAGGCATGTATATCACCTCCAGGCCTCCTCAAAAACAGTTACCTTTATATCCTACTTTTAATGCCTGTATTATCACTTTTAATGACGGTGACCTCTCTGGAGATGTCCTTTATCCCACCGATTTGGCATCCCTGGAGGATGAGGGTGCTCGATATCATAATCCTGACTGGCCTGCAAAGACGGCCACCATCATCCACTTTGGTGCTTGGGCAAACCCTGTTAATAATTGGACTCCTAATTCTCACCTCTTTCCCCCTTTTCAACTGCCGAGGCCTAATACACCAGCGCCTCCTTATCATCTCTTTGCCTCAGGAACGTCACTCCTAACGGCTCGCCAGGCTGTCACCACAGATTTGTCCTCCATTACTACAACTGTCAAAAAATCGTCGGGAATAGATCCAACTCATAAAAACGTTAAAGGAGCTGGACAAGGAAATGGCTAGGTTGTGTTCCCCCCCTTCTACTATGCCTTCACCGCCACTAAATCCACCTTCCCTTAAAACACCCTCACATAAAAAGCAGAAAAAACCCTGAGAAACCACCCCACACATCAAAGCTTGCCTCTCCGGTCACCCTGTGTAGCGGAGCTACGGCCCGTCAGGGACGCTGTATTTTCTCCATGGGTAGACGTAGTGGGTACAACGAAGCTGAGAAGGAGGGGGAGGAAGAGAAAGAGGTGGAGGTTGAGATAGAGGAGGAAGACGGGAAAGACACCACTTATCCCGATGATCCCAACCTCACTGGAGAATCCAGTCAGGGAGTCGCAAACCTCGATATATCCCGCTATCTTTCCAAATATTAGAAAAACTATAATCGGCTGTCTCCAGATATGGCGCTACTGCTCCGTATACTCTTGTTTTGTTGGAGTCTATATCTGATGATTGGCTGACTCCTGGAGACTTTAACTACCTAGCTCATGCGGCTCTGGAGGGCGGCGACTATGTTCTTTGACATTCTGAGTATCGCGAATTAGCAAAGAATTTGGCCACAAAAAATGCCACCTCCAGAGAGACCCAGTCAAGGACAATGTCAAAATTATTTGGCGACTCCCCATGCGACTCTGTCACTTCTCAAAGTGCCTTCTTCCCAGGCCTACTTGCCCAGATTAAACATGCCAGCGTTGGAGCCTAGCATAAGATCTCCCCAAGGAGGACAGCCACCTCTGCCTTAACCAAAGTCATAAAAGGATCTGATGAGTCATATACTTCTTTCAATGGCCAACTTAAAGAAACAGCTTTTCACCTTTTTGTGTCGGTGGAAGATGAAAATCCCTTAATTAAACACTTGGCATTTGAAAATGCAAACCCAGCTTGCCAAGAGGCACTTTGAGCTCATGTAAAAGGTTCCCTTTCCGACTATGTCTGCCTCTGTGCAGGAATTGCGACCCACCATGCCATTATTCTGGCCAATGGGGCTGCCTTACACCACCTTAACAATGCCTCCCCTCAAGCCAGAACTTGCTTCAATTGCAAACAGCCCAGTCACTTCGCTCAAGAGTGCCAGCTCCCTCACTAATCTCAACCTCTACCGGCTAATACAGTAGGGGGAGCTAATTCTCAGACACGACCCCCTCCAGCTACCGTTTGCCCACGCTGCCATGGCGGCAAACAATGGGCCAAATAATGCAGCTCAAAGACAGACTATAAGGAAACCCTTTACCCAACAAAGTGTCGGGAAATATGCCTCTGGGGCAGCTCCTGGCCCCCCCAGACTCAGACGATCCGGGGCATTAGGGTTCGTCCCTGCTCAGTCAACCCCAACACCACCACCACACCTGTCACTTCACAATCCATTTCATACCTCTTGCGGACCACAAACAACAGCCCAGGACTGGACCTCTATTCCACCACCAACACAATACTGATTCCCCATGAAGTTTCTCAGATCCTTCCACCAGGAGTGTACGGCCCCTTCCCCCTAATATGTTTGGCCTAATTCTGGGAGGATCCTCTTCTGCCCTTAAGAGGCTCCACGTACACCCTGGCACAGTGGATCCTGACTTCACAGATGAACTAAAAATTTTGGTCTCCACCGCTAACGAAGCCCTCCGTGTTCCTGCTTAAACCAGAATAGCTCAACTACTTCTCTTGCCCTTAACAAAAATTAATGACTATTACTATAAAGAACAATGGGACACTGACAACTTGCCCTCTCCTGAGACTTTTTGAGTACAGCCTATTTTCCTTCAATGCCCTATGCTCACTCTTCGTTTATATGGCAAAGCTTTTCGGGTCCTCCTTGATTCTAGGGCAGATGCCACAGTCATTGCCAAAGAACTTTGGACCATTTCTTGGCCATTGACACCCTCTGTGGCACAGTTTCAGGGTATTGGATTATCTAAGAATCCCAAAATCACCTCTAAATCCCTGACCTGGACAGATTCTGAGGGGAATACAGGCAATGTGACACCATTTGTTCTGCCAGGTGTCCCTGTTAACCTTTGGGGGTGTAACATTTTATCCTATTTGAATGTAGTTATGTGCAGCCCCAGTGAAACAGTCACCAAACAAATGTGGCAACAGGGTTTTTTTTTTACCAGGGCAAGGATTAGGAAAAAATATCAAGGCATCAAAGACCATATTTGTGTTCCAATAAAAAGTGATCACCACGGACTTGGTTTCCCTTTTACCTAGAGGCTACTGTCATGCCTGCACCCTATAGACATGCTGATAAGATCTCTTGGAATACCCAAGAGCCTTTCTGGTTTAACCAGTGTCCTATGCCTCAAGACAAACTCAAAGCTGAGACCGTTAGTGAAGAAACAGCTTGCAGCTGGACATATAGACCCCTCTGGTTCCCCATGAAACACGCCTATTTTTGTAATCAAAAAGAAGTCAGTAAATGGCACATCCTTCAAGTTCCTCAGGTCATGCTCTATTGAAATGGCAAGATCACCTAACTTCAAAATGGAAGGGCCCTCACCCTGTCCTCATTTGGGGCAGAGGATCCACTTGTGGATCCGCAGAGGCCCAAGGTGGCTTCCAGAGCAATTAATTGAACATATTAACCCTCCTTTGTTCAGGATGGAGACTGCCTCATCTCCTGAGACATCTCTTTCTTCATTTTCAGATGTTGCTCGTCCCTCAAAAGCCAATGAGGATGCTGACTCTAATATCCACGGAGACACTGATCCTCCTGACATTTCAGCTCTTCAAACAAGTCCCATCACAGGGAATTCCTGCCGCCATGGGCCCTAATCCTGTCCTTCATGAAATTAACCCCCTTCCACAAGCTAGACCCCCTCTTTCTTTTCTATGCACCCCTTTTATCCCTACCCTACCAGAACCAAAAACACCCTCTTCTGATCTCATCCTTACCCTCATTAACCAGACACTTCTCATCATTAAAGAAACCTGTCCTGATCTAGCTGAAGACTGCTAGCTTTGTTACCATTCTTCCCCCCATTTTTATGAAGGCTTGCCCATCCCTGACACTGGAGTCTTGGAAAGAAACAGGTCTTTCCTCTGCCGTTGGCCAGCCCTCCACTTCGAAAGCATTGCCCTCTCCCAAGTATTCCGGCAGTGCATCTGTTTCCCTGCTCTGGGAGTTGTGTTACCCCGGACCCTCCAACATCTGTGAAACGAACCCGGATTCCCTCTCCTAAAGAGCAATATATAGTCCCTCCAAAAAACAGCTGGTGGGTGTGTTCCACCAGAGTTACCCCTTGTATTATACTAGTGTGCTCTCCTCAAAGGGGATTAATGTATTCTAATTCAAATGATTCCCCACTTTGTCTATTATTCCTCAGAAGAGTTTTTTCATCTCTGGAACCAAGACACGGATTTGTTGCAATCAGCCCATGACCGCATACGTTGCGAACCCATCTCTGATGTCACCATAGCTGTTCTCCTTGTCCTGGGTGCGATAAGGGAGGGTACCATTATCTCTTCCCTTATCTTTACTAAACAACATTATAATGATTTTAGTGCTACCATAGATAAAGATATCCAAGAGCTTCAGTCCAATGTTAACAACCTGGCAGACTTCCTTTCTACTTTAGCAGAAGTTGTCCTCCAAAATAGAAGAGGCCTAGACCTTCTGTTCTTACAACAGAGAGGATTATGTGCAGCCCTCAAGAATGCAGACAAGAATGGATTGGTCAAGGACAGTATGAGAAGAGTCAGAGAGGACCTAGATAAAAGAAAAAAGGAAGAACAAAGCGAGAGTTGGTACAAAAACAGGTTTGCCACCTCTCCTTGGCTGATCACCCGTCTACCTTCCCTACTAGGCGCCCTCATAGAGTTGCTATTATTAATATCCCTTGGCCCATGGGTTTTCAGTAGACTCGCTGGGTTGATAAAGCAGCAAATAGACTTTCTTGTGGCAAAACCTATCCAGGTCCATTATCATCAATTGGCTATGGAGGATGATGAACCCTGTCATAGACCCATATGCTCTCAGCTTAAGAGAGGAGAGACTCACTCCCACCATCCTTAGGATTAGTAGGGACCACTTGGGAAAACGAAGTGTATCCCAAGGATCCATAGTTCAGCTTGGTATGCACAACTAAGTACTGCAAAGGACGGATATCAAGAGTCCACACTGGGGTTCTTGTGGAACACTTAAAGCAACACATGGGTTGGTGTCCTTAATTCCCCTCCTCTCTAAAAGACACCTGGGAGGTTGGGAGTCAGTAACTGTCTCTAAGCAGCAGGGATAGACTCCTTAGAGAAAATTCCCATCATTTCCTGAGGGTCATACCTCTGTCCCCGCCAACTAACTAGGATCCTTTAAACAAATAAAACAGGGGAGATGCCGAGAGCCATCAGACCCTTGGATATTTGCCCACTAGAAACAGTAACCTGCTTTTGGCCATCACTGCATATAGCCTCTAGTTATATAAGTTCATAGTTAAGTCAGAGTTAGATTAGTACATTGTTAAGAAAAACAAGCAAGATCAAAACACCATGACCATCTACGGGAACAAGCTAACGTTTAGAAATAGCCCGAGTGAGTTGGTAAAGTAGCAACCTAACCCTCCTTGCTTCCTGGTGACCTTTAGAGCATAGCTAACATCCTGCCCTACATCCTGCTCTACCCAAACACCTGCACCACTTACTCCCTCCGTACATCCTGCTCTGCCAACTATAAAGTCTGCTTGGGAAAAATAAAATTTGCCAGCTTAATCAAAACCATTGTCTTGCTGGTCCTTCCTTGTGTCTGTTGTTCCTCATTCTCCCCTACAGGTCCGGTGGTAATCGCTGACTGTCGGGCTGGCCCAGATATACTGGTAGGATGGAATGTTCTTGGGGTATACATGCCCAGAAGGGGCATAACCGGTTCTTGACATAGATCCATTTCAAATATCCTAAGGAATTCCCTTATTGCTTTCAATAATTACTGTACAAGTTTGTACTCTCACCAGCAATGAAAGAGTGTTCTGTTACCCTTGTTGCACTGCCTAATAAGAATTAGCTTTCAGTTGTGTTATTGATCTTCGACATTCTGACAAGAGTATGATGGAATCTCAGAGTATGTTAGTTTTGCATTTCCCTGTTAGCTAAGGATGTTAAACATTTCTTTAAGTGTGTCTCATCCATTCAACATTCCTCAGTTGAGAACTCTTTGTTTAGATATGTACCTCAATTTTTGATTGGATTATTTGGTTTACTGATGTCTTATTTCTTTAATTTTTCATATATTTTGGATATTAGCTATCTACTAGAAGTGAAGTTGGTGAATATCTTCTCCCATTCTGAAGGCTGCCATTTTGTCTCATTGACAGTGTGTTTTGCTGTATAGAAGTTTTTCAATTTCAAAGGTCCCATCTGTTGCTGACCTTAGTGACTGAGATATTTGTGTTTTGTTCAGGAAGTTCTCTCCTGAACTGTCCCAGTTTGTTCAAGGACATTCTACAATTTCTCTTTTCTCAGGCTTAGTGTACCTGTTTTATTTGAAGTCCTTGATCTAATTGGACTTGAATTTTTTGCAAGTCGATACATATGGGTATATTTGCATTCTTCTACATGGAGATATCCAGTGTGACCAGCACCATTTGTTGAAGATGCTTTCTTTTCCATTGTGTAGTTCTGAATTCCTTAAAAATAATCAGGTGTGGATTTATGTCTGGATCTTTGACTTGGTTTCATAACACAGTATATAGATGTTATCTCTGCTTGTGTTTAGTTTCAGTTACAATAGATCAACTCTTTATGTACAGGTTATTGTTTTGGGTATAGTACTTCTGACAGATTTTTTTTCAACTTGACATAAAATAGTGTCACCTGGATGATAGACGTTAGCTGAGAAATTGCCTCCATCATGTGGGCCTATATGCATATCTCTGTGGTGCATTTCTTTTTTAAATGATTGACATGGGAGGGGCAAATACATAATGAGAGGTTGCACCCATGGAGAGGTGGTCATGGGTTATATAAGAAGGCAAACTGAGAGAACTGTAGACAGCCAACTAGTAAGAAGCCTTTCTTTGAGTCAGGTGGTGGTGTCAAATGTCTTTAATACCATCACACAGGAGTCAGAGTCAGGAAGATCTCTGTCAGTTTGCAGCCAATCTGGTATATAGAATGAGTTCCAGGACAGCCAAAGGTATAATAGAGAAACCCTGTCTCAGCAAAAAACAACATTCCTTAAAGATGCAATCTTCCATGGCTTCTGCTTTCACCCTGGTAACAGCAAATTGTTTTTGGTCAGTGTTTAATAAGAAACAGTCACATACTTTGGACACAATCATGAAGAGCCTGAAACTTAGTAATTTAAGTTAAGGAAAGAGAATTCTGTTCTAAACATCCTAACATAAGATTTTTTTAGGGCGTGGTATTTTCTGCTATTGTGTTTGGGGAATTTATTTTCATTTTGGCATCTAGCGGTGGCTTCAGTTCTTGGAAATACTCACATTCTGATGCATGTGGCCAAGACCCATCTCTTTTACTATCACTTTTATTGTCATTAGGTGTACAAAACTCAAGTCCGGTTATCTTGAAGTCACCTTATTGAGTTCATCTAATTAGATGATAATTCCAAACTCCCTATTTCCACTTTTGATTTCATTATCTGGTTTTCAATTAGAAAAAAGAAAAAATAAATATTTTCTGGAGTGACGCATTCCAACCCATTACTATAATTCTAATCAAGTTATGGGAGGAGGGACTAAGTATGTGAGGTCCTAACTGTATGGATTCTGAGCAGAGAGGGAAGCCTGTCCCTGACATTTTGTCTGGCCTGTGTATTGATAGCCTCTTGAAATGATCAGGCCACAGATATATATGTGCTTAGAGTTTTTAGTATATATCAGTTATAGATTCAACTATTACTTAGAAAGTTTTTTGGGCTGTTTCTGACCCCTGCATTTACACTATCATGTTTGTATTTGCATCATTACTAATGATTGTCTTCTAATTAATAGACAGACAGAGACTTAGATGAAAATCTGACCAGACGTGTTAATCACTTTTGGTCTTCTTACCTGTTCTCGTTCAGCAATTCATGACTTATTTCACCGGGGGATGCAGATGACTCAAAAAAAATTTCCATCTTGTTTTTATCCCCAGAATAAATTACCTCAGATACACAGCCCAAGGTTAGAAAGTTTTTCATGTTTTTCAACCTCAGAGGAAAACATGGAATGAAAGAAATTGGTGGGACGAAACTGACGATTCTAACAATGAAAAATTGGATAAACATTCATATGTAGAAATGCATGCTGTCTACACACACATGCTAGTTACCTCAGGTTCCACCCCTCTCAGATTTAATGATATATATATATCTTGACAATCCTGATGAATTTCCACAAGCTTAGGGTGGGATTTTTTTGCTTTTTATATATGTTTTTACTCTTACAATGCAGAAGTGGTGATTATATCCATTATGAATTTCTGTATACTCCCTGTAATGACATAAGAAATTACAAGTTCCAGGATATCTTCACACAATTGTGAAGGTGTATTATTTTTCATGTTGCCCCTCATTACTTCTACTTTGGAACAGTTAATAATTAATTGTGATATTTAATATTTAACATTATTCTCCATTACATTTTGAAGATTTGATTGTATTGGCATCTATGTTGGCTTCAAGTGCCAAGTCTAAAATCTATTCCTCCTTGCCCAAGGCCTCCCCTTTCCATTCTGGATTCTCACATGCACTGCCTGAAGATGATGTAGGTGGTTTGTATTGTGAGGCAAATGAACATCCAATGAGCAGAGTTCAGTGATGATGGTCAGTATGTCACAATTTAAGAAGCAGATGCTACTAAATGAACTTTTATCCAATGTAAAGCAGCAGTATTGAAAAGATCCAATGAGTGAATACTACTTTGTTACAATATTGTTTTCCAACATAAAATTCAGTCTATCATTCCTCATACTTTTTTTTCCAAACAGTGGTCAATTGTACAATATTTTTTATTAAGGAAGTAAAATCCATTTACACTTAGGTTAGTTATTGACTGTGATATGCTGACTCTTGTTTTGAATACTCTCTGCTCCTTATCTGGAATTCTGCTTTAATGAGTTGATAATATTTGGATGTTTTCTTTTATATTCTTCTACTTATTTCTTGTTAGACTTATTCTATTCTGAGAACTCTTGAATGCTCATGTCTCTTTCCTTGGTCTAACTGACATAGGTTTCCCTTGAGATATTTTCTTAAAAAATGACTTTATTTCTGTGCATTCCATTATAACATGTTTAAATTATAATTTAAATTTTTACTTTTACTGGATATCAGAAAAAGGATATAATTTTATGATCTCCTGGTGTGCAGTGCTTTTGCTCTGAATGATGTAACTCTAACCAGCATCTTTTGTGAGTTAGTTTCACTTTTAGCTTTCAGGATTCTCTCTTTGTTAAACTTAACCCAGTTTGGTAAAATGACGGGGCCTGAATATGTTGTATATACTCATTACAATTATTTTGGATTTTAAAACGTCATCCATATGTTTTCAAAATTTGAGGAATCTTCAGCTATAATTTCTTCAGATATTTTGCTTATCCATCTAATGTATGTTTCTCCTACTGCCTTTACACTAGGAGTTCGTATGTTTGGTTTCATGATTATTTCTCACATTTATAAAATCCTTCTCATGACTGAATAAACTTTCTTTATGGAAAATGGAATAAAATAATTCCTTAAATTTGCCTTTTGACTTAGCTATTTTATTTATAAAATTTCAAAATGTTTTTTTTCTGTTGTTCAGATTTTCTTTTCTAAATCATCAATCATGGTTTGCTGAATATTTGTCTCTTTATTATGTTTCTTACAGCAATCTTTAATTTTCTTATTCATTTCATCATTTAGTATTACTTTTCCTTAATGGGATTGATGTTTTAAAATTCAGGTTTTGGACCATCATTTGGAATTCTAATCATTAAATATTTTTGGAATTCCTGAACTTAGTGGGAGGCCATTTTTCCTTTTTAGTTTTGTAATGCTTTCTGGAAGTATACTAAAATTTACACATCTGCAGTGATGACTAATTACTGGAATTTTATATAAAGTTCTGTCATTGGCAACCTGCTGTTGAGTGAATGTCCCTTCATCTCACCACATAGTGGGGAGAAAGCATATTACAGTAACCCTAATATCCTATAGAAAATCTGTTTAACTATGAAAGCAAAAGCTACAAAAAACAACAACATTTATAGATGAGAAAAGTGTTCAGGTATTTACAGGAGAAGCAAAGAGTTGAAAATATGGCAAATATAGTAGTAATTAAATACTCAACAGATCATGATGAAATGATTTTAAAAGCACAAGACAGTTTGCCTGATGAGAAGGTGCAAACCAGTATTCATAGATAAGTTAAAAATATGAACAAGATGTAGTAGCAAAGATTTCCTCCTTGCTAACACAGAACATGGGTCATTTCACATTCTTCCTGAGTTCTTTGCATTGTGGTTTACTTTTGGATCATTTTCTTCTAAAAGATAAGAGGTCTGCCCACTAAAGTTTGTTAAGAACACCTTGATATGTTACCTACACTACATGTATTCAAATGGCCCACAACCCCATTCTATGCCCCCAAACACTAATTACATTGGATACTGCTCTGAAATCCTCCCATGAATCTCTTTGTGTAAAGGGAAGTCATTATGCTTGGGTGTGCTTTCTATTATTTGAGCAAACTGAGATAATGGCCATATGGCTGCCTGTCCCACCCCTGCCCAGCTCTTTGATCTGCTGATATTGGTGCCTGTTTAGAATATGCTAGACCAAAGTCTTAGTTCTTCCATATATCTCTGATGCCCTGGCAATCTAGACAGTACTAATATAAAGCATACTTGTGTTAGAGGTGAAGTTGGGTGCCTACTGCAATATAGAATGTTACAATTGTACTCTACAGAGGACACAATTTATTATAGGTGATTTACTAATTGACATGGAAATTTATAGGTAGTCCATTAATAACTGACTTCACTCTGGAGTCACTGAGAACTGGTGCCTTATATTCATGTAACTTCAGCCTCAGCAGTTCCGTTCTCGTGCTGAATGGTCATAGGATTTCTGTAATTCTACTGTTCTTCATTCTTTGATTGATGCCCAAAAAATTCTGTGCTATAATAACAGGATGTGATGGCAGAATAACACCATTAACAAAAACAACTTGGGAAAGAAACAGATTTTTTTTTTGATTTGCCTTTCCACATCAATCGTCATCTTCTTAGGAAGGCAGGACAGGAGTGTGGAGGCAGTTACTGATACAGAGGCCATTGTGGACTGCTGCTTAAAGACTTACTCTCCATGGATTGCTTAGATTGTTTAGCCTATTATTTTTCTTTCTTTTTCTTTCTTTCTATCTTTCTTTCTTTCTTCTTTCTTCTCTTCTTTCTTTCTTTCTTTTTTTCTTTCTTTCTTTTTTTCCTTCTTTCTCCGTTTCTTTAGGTTTTTTGAAACAGGACTTACCTTTTGTCACTGTGGCTGTCCTTGAACTTATTCTATAGAACAGGTTGACTTTTAACTCATAGAAATTTGCTTGCCTCTGCCTCCCAAGTGCTAAGATTAAAGGCATATGCAACCACCTCCTAGCTCTTCTTTATTTACAATACATCCCAACTTTAGTTTCTGTTCCCTCTACTCCTCCCACCTTACCCCATTTCTCCTCCATTTCCTTCAGAAAATGGCATCAGCCCACTTAATCATAAAACACAGGACCAAGAGTCCAGGGTAGTACAACTCATAGTGCATTGGGCAATCCCCCATCAATAAGTGATTTATAAAATTCCTACCTGTCTTTCCAAAAGCCCAAAATTATGGAGAGTACGGAATTTGAGAGGAGTTGAAAGAACAGGGATATAGGGTAGTTTGCATGGAAACATGAAAAAGGAATATGATGCAATTATGTTTTAGTATTAAAATGTATTAAATTGAAACAGAATAATACACTATTGGGATAGTGAGAGACAGTAAGATATGTGGGAATGAAAAATTAAAGGGAATAAAAGCTTGTGACATTTAACACTAAATAGAATTAACACCTTCATAAGAAGATATTGGGACTGGCCATTTTTTAGGGAAAGGTATAACATTCTTTTGTGAGGTTGTGGTCACTGGTTTTTTTATCTTTCAGTGAGTACCTCTACAAACGCTGTACGTGTGAGCAATACTAATTGAATTGATCACATTTCAAATCACTTGAAGTTGATAAGGGGGCATTTTGGGTGAGATAAAGACGTTTTAGTGGAAAATGGAGGGTTGATTTAATCATATATAATGCATAAAATGTGAAGTACTTAAATGTGGACAAATACCAAAAAATAGTTTTTAAATAAATTTATACAATAAAAATGTCCCTGGAATGGTGAAGGGCACCATATATAAAAGAGAGTTTGAAGCCTCCAAATTCATGAAATGAATTTACTCAGTTTTTCTCATCGTCAAAATATCAAAGAACGTATTAGAGAAACACTGTTAGCAGTTCAAGGAGGAAAATGGTAACTCCCTGAAATGGCAAAGAAACCAGGATAATTTCAAAATAATTCTTGGTGGAATCTGGGAATTTAGGAAGTATCTGAATGCTACCTTTTACTCAATATAAGACTCATACATTTGAATGATTGGTCTCCAGTTTGTGAAATTATTTGAGAGGAATTAGGAGCAGTGGAAAACTGGGAGAAGACGTGCCACTGGGGTTGGCAATTTATAGTAATTTATGGCTGGTCCAGAATCCAGTTTTATCTAGCAATTTCCACATGATCTATCCACCTTTCTTCCCTGGGGCCAGCCAAAATTTCTTGAAAAAGAAATATGGTATTTAAATAAATAAATAAAAATTAATTATGTATTTTCTATATGGAATGACACTGGAGGAATAAGGAAGGGAAAAAAGGCATACGTAGTATGTGAATATATGGCAAAGTGGCCTTACTTACATTTTTGAGGCCGTGTGATCCATAATTAGTGTTGTACCAAATATCAGAACCATAATTCCATGTCTTCCCAAGTTCACAAAGCTCTATAATTCTCAATATTTCAATGACTCCTGGGTCATTAAATATACTAATGCACAACATTAGCCCAGTGGTTGCAAGGCAAGAGACAGGGTGTGTGAATTTGAAGCTAGCCAGGCCTACAAAGTGCTTTCCAGGACAGTTAGGGCCACATATTGAGATCGTGTCTGGGGAAAACAAAACAAAACAAAACAAAAATACAGGACTTGGAACTGATGGAGCATAACTTTAATCCCAGCACCTGGAAGGCAGAGGGAGAAAGGCCACCCTGGTATACAGAGTGAGTTCCAGGATACACAGACTTACAACAAAAACCATGTCTTGAATTCAAAAATAAAAATAAAATCAAAAGAACAAAAAATAAACAACAATCAAAAAAAAAAGACAAACTAAACTAAACAAAACATCATGAATGGTCCTGAAATTTTGTTAGAACTTGATATGGCAAAGGCACCCATGCAGCATATTTGTTCCTCCTTCTTGTGTCTTTAAAACATCCAGGAATTGAATGCTCTTACCTGTAAGCTTGGGGAGCCAAAGCAGCCATGACTAGGTTAGTCATGTGGTAAAGTAACTACATAGCCAAAACTACCACAGCACCTGTCATGTGTTTTAGTAACTACATAGCTGAAACTACCACAGCACCTGCATGTGCCTGCCCCAGGATAGCATAGCCCTGCTTTAGGCAAAAGTACTTCAGACTTCTCCTTGCTTCTGCTCTGTCTTCTGTCTAAGAAAATTTCCTTCAGTTTTGTCAAGAGGCCCTCTCACCCAGGATCTCCAGATGCTGCACAAAACACCTATCAGTGTCACGCAATCCAGGAACAAGCCAAATCCTTGTGGTACCTCCCCCTCTGAACTTAGAGTTCCTTGTATGAGCCAAGACCAAAGGCTCCCAGACTCACAGTTGCTCATTCAGCAGGGAAGATAAAAGCCCTGGTACCAGAGAGAAACTTAAGCCACCAAATACTTCTGCATCATTGCAAGAGGGAATTATTGGGTGGAGAGTGGGGATAACACAAGAAACAAAAGTGGTTGAAGTTGGGCTGGCCTGTTTTTGAATCTGAGACATGTGGAGAGTTGCAATAACCAACAAAAACAACTCTGTGCCTTCTCTTCACATTGCCTATTCTTGATTGGGGAATAAGTAGGAAAGGGGAGGAATAACCTTTTCTCTTTATGTGCTAATCCTACCCAGTGGGATAGAAGCTAAATGAGCTGTCTTGCATCTGCCCCAGAGTCTCAAAATGGCATGAATCTTGGGCTTGGGAAAGTAATTCTGAAACAGCTTCTCCTTGCTAATTATTGAGAAAACATTTGACCCCATTAATTGAGAAAAAATATGACTGAAGGAACCATGTAACTGGAAATTTGCTATTCAAGATTCTTAAAAGAATTTACAGGAAATGTGAGTGTAAAGAAGCTTTACTAAGGATTAAAGTTTGGAGACACTACACACCATAGAAATAAGGGTTTTAATTTTTTTCAAAATTTTTCATGTGTATGAGTGTTTTCTATGTGTGTGCATATGAGTCAGAACATTTTTGACATGGCCAAGCTAAGGTTGGGTTCTCATGGGAATAAAGTCTTGGCCCCTATCCCTCTTTGAATGTGTGCCCCATGCAGAAAACATATACGAGTTGATATCGTTTTGCTTCCTGCTCAGGATGATTTTTGCGGATTATAAACTTAAGAATTATACCCAAATATGTTACAGAAGTTTATTTCCAGTTAGTTTTAAAATTGTTGTTTTGTGCATTGTTGAGGGAAGGGCTGCTTATGTCTGGATGTTCTGTATGATATGTAAGTGCTGACTTTATATATAATCTGTTTGATTACTCATTATCTACATGAGTTACGAATAGAATATCTGAGGAGCTTAAGTATCAATAAAACCCCTGAGACAAGATGCTTGAGGTTCCACTGTCCAGTATGGCTTTTGCCGTGGCAGGATGTTGCCTCTACTGAGATCAGGGAGGGTTTGGTCCTTTGAATATTCATCCTTGTCTTCTTTGTTGAACCACACTGTAGGTGTACCAGTACACAACTTTTGCTTTTTCTTGACACAGATGTTTTGTCTGTGGCCAAGATTGTTCACCAAAATAAACAGGGACTCAACATGTTCGATTTTTTGGAAGGGCCCTTTGCATGGCTCTTGGGGAGTCTTGCTATTTTCACTCAGGGGTTATCAGGGAGATGTTGCCAAAAGTTAAAAAGAATCTAGTCCAATGAAAACAGAAATGTCAGGGCTCCCAAAATTAGTTGAAGAGGTTAACTCGTGTCCATGTTTGACTACTGTGTTAAATTTCTTGGCAGAGCCTCTGCTCCTTTTACTATTTCTATTACTATATGGAATTTGTATCATTAATACTTTTTGCTTCCTTTGTTCAAAACCACATAAATGTTAAAATAATGGTATTTCTTACCCATTGTAATCCCCTATATAGGACGTGAATGGGACAAACAAAAAGAGGGAAATTGAGTACAGGGTCCTGACATAACAAAATTATCTTGCCTAGAGTGAGTCCATTTTGACGGGCCCTAGCTAGACTCAGATACTTGAAGGAAGAAAGCCTAAATCCCACGGCCAAGGAGAAGTCAGGTTCTCACAGAAAGAGAGGACAACATTCAAGGTCAGGTTCTCAAGGAAGGGAACCCTAACCCCAATCCATTTTTGAATGTGTACCCTCCTGCAGAAACCTTGCATGAGATGTTATCTTTATACTTCCTTCTCAGGATGTTTCTTGTATATGATAAACTAATGAAATGAACCTATCATTACTAGTTAATTACACAGATATTTCTGTTTGTTTGTGCTTAAACACAGTTCTAGAAACTGGATTAGTGTCACAGTCAGCTCCTGAGTCTGCTGCATCCATAACCTGTCACCCTGAATGCTCAATTCCATAATTTTTTGCATTGGAAATTTTTGTCATTGTCCCAGATTTCTGTTGGTTGTTGGATGCTAACAGTGGCATAAGCTCATCTGGTGGCAATTTCAAGTCCTAGTTTCACCCTCTAGAAATGAGTTTGTCCTGATTGTAATCCCTGTCATGTTGCCTCTTTGAGATTGCTCCCCATCTTCCAAGCATACACTCACAATGCTGCCTTGTGACATGGGAGACAGAAGCCCTGACACCAGCTTCTCTTTATAAAGCTTCTTGCTTAGAGGGGGAAAAAATCTGTTGGAGTACTCTTTGAAACGAGATACATGGAAGTAGAGCTCCAGCCTGGGCATACAAAAGACTTCTCTCCACATGTGCCATGGGAAGATGACACTCCTCTTGGGGTAAATATGCAATCACTCCAGGAAATGAAGAATCAGGCTGTGGCTGAAAATGTGGTAGCTTCTGGTGGAGTGTTGGGCAAGATAAATCTGGGAGAACATACCTTCCTGGGTACGAGAGGGCTTCTTGTTCAGATGGGACCAGGTTACTCTTAGGGGTTTCATTGCCTGATGGAGTCAATTAGGAATTTGATCATACTCTGGATTCTCACTCTGAGTCTTAGTGACACCACATTCTCAGAGAGCAGAGGTGGTTTGGTTACCCTGCCCCACCCTCATGCCCATTTTTTCATTGGAACTACTAATAACTTCAGAATTCTTCACTCTTGATTCCCTGATCATGGCATAAACCCCATGCTCTGACAACATAGTCTCCTTGCCCTGAATCCTGGCAAGATTTAGGGACTACTCTTTCATAGGAATATTTTTCCTGAAACCAAGATGCAAGAGAAACATTTCAGATGGATGGGGAATCCTTATGACCCACCTCTCCTTGTCTTGGGTGGATCTGGATTTGGGACCTTGAGAGTCTCATTTTTCTTTTCTAGGGATTTAGCAGGCAGACAGCTATAGGGGATTTATTAACAAGTTCAGGTATGGAGGAGGAATATCTTGTTGCTCTGCAGGGATTCCACAATGACAGCTGCCTAGCTTTGGGCCCCAGTGAGTCTTTGTATAATTTACTCTGAATGGGAGTGGCAGGCCTTCTGCTCCACCTCTGACTCCATGTAAAGGGGTTCTTCCTGCTTCTGGCCCCAGCATCTGTGGTGGTTCATCTTTGTAAAGTTCCTTCATAGGTGGTAGAGCTGGTAGCTTGGTAGCCTCATTATTAGCTGGAGGCCAGGGAAGGAAATGGATTCCTGGGGGAAGTGGTTCCTCCAGAGAAAAGAAGGAGATTGGTTACTCAGGATAATCAGCCTCTGGAAAACCTAGAAAAGTAGGCAGATAAAATATTGTGGACAAATACTAGAGGAGTCTTACTCCTCATGTTGTTGTCCTAATCTGTTACTTGATGCAGTAGTGAGGAAAGAGGTTGAGGATCAGGCTAACATTATGTCAACTGATGCTATACCCCATTACAGTAACAGATGGGATACATGTTGTTCAAGGGGCTCTTAGTTTGAGTCCTCACAGTCTGAGGGTTTCTGGAGAACCAGGTCAGAGGTATGTACTCAGGAGAGCATAAGTCCAGAGGGGGCCATGCCCTGGAAGTGCTGAGAATCCACATAAGGAGGAATAATCATCTAATAGGATAAAAATTCATTACAGCCATTGCTGGAAGACACCCCACAGCACTTGGGTACAGTGCTGTACAGGAAGTGCCTGTGGAGGAGGTACAGCTCCGAGGGCCACATGCTGTGGTATAAAGGGGACCCTGAGCTAGCAATGGGCAGCACCTTGTTACTGTTGCTGCGGCTGGAAGTAAGGTAAAATGACTTCTGGTATTTGAGGTATATCAAACCCTGAGTACAAGGTTGGTTATAGGAACAACCTCATCACTTTTGGGTTCCAATTTTGGTGCTGAGATTGTGGTAGTTGGTCATACCTCTTCTGGTGGTACAAGATTCTCTTTTTAATATATTTGAAGTTTCACTAGTCTGGCTTTCATGCTGCTATTCCTGCTTCAACTTGAAGCATCACTAATACTCACCAGAATGAAAGCTGGAGCCGCACCTGGACTGGGAGTGCACTGTGCAGGAATGCTTTGCACTGCATCTTCAGGTTCTTTTCTGCGGTGTTGAGGTTGGTGCTTGTGGCAGAGCTTGAGGTAAAGGAAGTTCTTTGGGGGCTGTGGCAGGTTAAAAGTTGTTGATACAGGTTCTGCTTTGTGCCTCTTGTCAAGTAGCCCAAACATTTCAAGTCTCTTCTTGCATGAGGCACTCTTTCTCTTTTTGTAATCTTTGGGGTATTTTTACCAATAGGGAGAACTCAGTGAAAGACTGCATCTCCCAGGGCTACCATACTTAATCCTCTTTAGGTGTTGATGGTATGCAGGAAGGTCCCACAATCCTGATACTAACAAGGGAATCCCTTGTTTCTAATTTGTCGCTAGTGAGTTGAAATTAGGAAATGCCTTAGGTTAGCAAAACCTGTCCATATCTCAGGAGTCTGAGAGTTCTTTGTCCAAACTGTGTTGGGAGGAGGTGTTTAATGCTAGGGTAAGGTTACCATTTTGCTTCCTTCTGCAGATGGCCAACCTCACCAGTAGTTAACCGGCATGCTTGTAGCCCTCAGATTCCTTCTCATCACAATCTCCTTCAACTTCTTTATCTCTGAACTTCACGTTTATGGACCTCCTCATGGGTCCCTGACAAAACTTCATCATTATTCTTGTTCAGGTGGTAAAATTCTTTGTAATCATCCTCTTGAACCATACTAGGCAAATCCATATACTCTGAATTGATGTCTCTGATCCAGAGAGGCCTGCCAAACAAGGAAATGGGGAAATGGCTGGACGCAAGAGGATTTGGGTATTGCTAAGGACTTTGGAGTCATTAGAGTGGAGAGAATGGTAGATATGGGGATACACAAAGGGCAGCATCATCCTATGTTAGGGAGAAAACATCATTAGACTTAAAATATGGAACCCACCCCAAGGATCATCACTAGGATGAAGGGTAGAGTCCTGGCCCTCCAGTTCATCATGGTCACCCCCACCTCTGTTTCTCCAAGTTGGAAAATTTGAGAAAAAGTCTTGTTCCAGGCCTAGAATTATTGGAAATCTACTACTACTACTACTACTATTATTATTATTATTACGATTATTATTATTATCGTTATTATTAATATTATTATTATTATTATTATCAGTAGTAGTTGTTGCAATAGTTGTAGTAGTATTAGTATGATTATCATGGTCTACAGCCCCCTGCATGGGTACTAGTGTAAAGATTTAGAGAATCTTTATAGTTCATCTCCATATGCTCTATTGTGACACTGACTTGTACCTAGGAATTTACATATTTAAGGTAAATCTGATAACCTTAATGAGATTTGTGCCAGTATAGGCTAGATGGTGACTTCTGTCTCAAATACAGCAGCAACAACAAGAAAATACCCCAATATTCATAGTCAAATATCACTTAAGTCTGGAATGACAGTTGTCACCATAGTCAAATAAACAGAGGTGCAATAGAGTCCTTCATATTCTAGCAGTAAGCAACATCTGGATAACTGGGCTTAAGTTTTACCAGAAAAGAGGTAACTAAAGCAAGAAGGAAACCCAGTAAACAAGACAGAGCTACTCTGGTCAAGAATTTAGAATCCCTAACGATGATTTCACTAGTACAGTGTAATTTAAGACTATAGTCTTGATCCCCTGACACTAGTAAATAACTGTAGCACTAAACCCTGAATAACGAGCCTTCTCTTTGCAACAGATATCATCACAAGAAATCACAACATGATCAAATAGAGACAGTAGTATGTCATGGAGTGCACAGGTCCAGTGGAAATATTTATTGCACATCTCTGTATGAATGGCTATGCAACTAATACAAAAGAAGCATCTGAAAGAATGTAATAGTAATTGGACAAAGAAGTTTGTTGAAAGATATTGTCTTCTGAAATAATAGGAAAGCTGCATCAAAAATACATAAAATTATGTTGTGTAAAAATGATCTGAACAATGACAACAAAAAGGATTATCCTATCATGGCAAGGGAAATTTTATTGTTTTCCAATCCCAGAAAAAATCCAAGGACAATTTTTCCAAGCATAAGTTCCCTAATTTTTGATCCAATACCAAAATAAAGCTGAAAATTCATATATAATAAGAAACAGAAAATATATCTTAAATTAATATATTTATGAGAATATATATGGAATACTCATATATATATATAATAATAATATTTGAAGACAAATCATTAATTTGATATAAAGTAAGTGGGTAGACCACAGAGAATGTAAAGGGAGGAAAACTAAGGCTGAGGTTGATGTAAATATATTTTAATGTAAGTAAAATGTTATAAAAATATGCCTGATTTGTACTGAACATAATTCAATATGTACATTTTAGTTGGAGTAGTTTGTCTAGTACAAAAAAATGCTGGACCTCAAATTTACAACCAGGTCCAAGTGGTATTTTTTTTCAATATTTTTTTAAATATTCTCATTAATAATTATGTAATTGTTCTCTTTGTTGTGCTTTATTATTATATGTTAGTAAATGATTTCAGGTTTCCTTCAGCAATTTTCAAAATTAGTTTGAGTGTCTCCAAACCTCATTCTTTTTTCTTCTCTACCTCTCTTTTCTGTGTAATGTCTATCAGTAGTTCCACTGTTAAAAGAAACTAGAGCAAGAAGAAAAAGATCCAGAATGAGAAAATGTGAGTAATGTGAGGAAACGGAAAATCTACAACAAAAAATCAAAAATAAGAACAGTAGCTTTGCTTCCTCACACATGTTAAGTTTTATTTGCCTTGGAAGTTTCCACCTGGGCTTTTCTTAACTTCTAGGCAGATTTTCATCTCAGGTGACCCTTCAGAGTCAGAGGCCACTGTGAAAATTCAATGTGTCCTTAGATACAGTCTATAATGTCAATAGTCTGTTTCTTTTTACTCAGTGAACTTGAAATTCATAGGTACTATCGTTGATTGTCCCCCACAAACATGAAAATAAGTCCTTATGTATTCTCTCCATTTAGACAAGTATAAAATGAAATGTGAATATGAGGAATGGTGGAAGAAATTAAAAGACATTGATTTATGTGTTGTTGAAAATAATCAGAGGAAGTAGAGAAGTACAGAGTTTAATTCAATTTTGGGAAAATTTGATGAAATATTAGCACTATTTTGTGATTACATAGAGACACAAGAGAATCAATCAAGAAATGATTTCAGTTCACTTTTTGTAAAGCTTTTAGAAAATGAAATTATGAATTTAGGTTGTGCGTATGCTTATACTCAAAGAAGACAGAAAATTTCCAGTTAGCATTTGCACTAAAAAATAAAGAAGGAAACTGGAAAAAAATCAAAGAGCTGTTCTGATATGACCTCAAATTGAATGGAACAGGAAAATTGCTAAGGATTGAATAGAAAGCACAGCATAGTAGGAACCACTGAGGATGGGGTTTCTGAAGTGATTTATCACTTAAGTGAAGATAATGAATATTTACTTTTAAGACTCTCATGATCAATTCATCTTTATCCTGAGTAAATCATAGTTTGTGATGAAGAAAACTAATATTGTTAATAAAGTAACAGTATCAAAATGCAGATATTAAATTTGGAATAACAAAATAAAGTGATTTATCAAAATTTAAGGTAGCATGTTGTCAATAGGTATTTTATGCGAAAGGATTTTGAGAAACATGAGATCAAGATAATTTTAAAGTATTGTTTAAGGAGTACCACAGTAAAACATGTGGATCTCTCTGTGAAGGAGATATAGAACAAATTTTCAGGTAAACTTGGGGAGGATGAGAATGTATCACTTTGGGGAAAAAAGGATTAGAGAAAGAGAATACAGAGAATATAGACTGGAATTGGGAGGTATTTTGAAGCTACTCTTGCAACCCAGTATTGTAGAAACTCCCTGCCATTCACAAGGGTGAACCTAGTGAAAATTCTAATAATGGGGATACAGAATATGTATTGTCCAGGAAAGGCTTACATTAGTGGGACTTGGACACCAACTAAGCCACAAAGCTTAGACCTACAAATTGTTCTGTCTTCAAGATGTACTGGGCCAATGGACAGGCAGAACTTCAAAACGAGAGATGTAACAGACGATTGACACTGAAGGGATGGCTAGGAATCAGACTCTGGATATCCCATAGATGATTCACAATGAAGTTTGGCTTTATTCAAAGATCATTGTCTAGTCTAATCTTCATCAGAGAAGTTTCTTCTTGTAGCTAATGGGAGCAGTAAGAGAGTCCAATGGTCAAATATTTGGTGGAGTTTAGAAATCAAGGAGTAAGAGTACAGAGACACATTGTGAGGACTAAAGTAGTAGAAGGCAGTAGGAGACATGCCTCATGGAGTCAACTGTCCAGGACACTTCGTGACTCACATAGAATGAAGCTGTTGTCAGGGAGCTTGCATGGTTCTGTTGTAGGTCCCCCACATATATTTTAAGGTGGTTAGGCTACATAATTTTGTAGTATTCCTGCAAGTTGAAGTGATAGTTTTCTGACATATTTTCCTGTGGTTTTGGGCCCTGCTACATGGTGTGCTCAGATTTTCTTTTTTTAATGAAAATCAGGAAGAGGAGCATAGGTGGATCTGAGGGAGAGGGGAGATAGGAAAGACTGGGAGTAGTGGAGGAAGAGGATCCTGCTTTTTGGATGTATCGTAAACAGGACAAAAACAGAATTAAGCAAAATTAAAATATAAAAAGGAAGATCTGTAATTTAAAAAAAACTAAGTCAGCTTCCTTTGAAAAGTAGAGCTGCATCCAGGTGAAATATAGACATATGGATTTACAACAAAAAATGTAGAAAATGTATGAAAAACCATACATGAAACTTAAAAAACATGGACACGGGATGTCGAAAATATTTTCAAGGGAAACAACAATTAGTTACAGGTCAGAGAGGCAGGGGAGGAGAGGTAATGTTTATAAAAATGTAGATATTTGGTACTTTGAGGAAAAAATTGGGTAAAAGAGCATAAGCTTTAAAAATCATGTAGAAATCCTTAATATCATTAATGAAAAATATTCATCAAGTATTAACAAATAATTTGTACAGAGGAGTATAGATAATAATGAAATAAATATAACAATTGATTTAATTCTTTCTGGAAATATAAACTAATCTCAAAGCAATTTATAATGATCATATTGATAAGTTTCTGTGCACTATGACTTGCATTGTTGATACTAATCCTTAGCATCAAGCCAAAAAATATAGCAAATGAGTACTGATAAACAGAACAAGTCAGAGAGTTATCCATTTGGTTTGAAAAGGTTATTAAATGGAAGTATATCATCTAATGTAATGGGGTTATGAAGTGGAACTTCCACCTTTCTTATTTTTTCATAACAGCAAAGAAAAGAACATAAAGAAATAATTAAAAGTAGTGTGTGACCCTTTTACTCTTACTTACAGAATTCTAGAATTTCGATGACTACATCCATTCTATGAAGTTCACAAAGCTGAAGATTGCTTCTTGGGACAGAATGGAAAGATTGGATGGAAGAAAGGCTAGCTGTGTTATACGGGCCAAATGCTGTGAATGTGACTGTCCAGAATGTCTAAAGATTTCAAATTCAATCAATTCTTAAGTACTCTTTTTCTCATTTATTGAAAGCGTGGTTAATTACTGACATATTCAATAAGGTGTTTTTTTGTTTTAGAAATTAATCCTTCAAAATTTCGCAATAGGAAAATTATTCTCAATTGTCTCACATCTCCGTACCAAGATGTTCAAAACGCACACATTAAACAAGTCTTTATCAAAATTTCATTTATTTTGGTTTTATTTTGTGACCCTATGAATTTATTCAGAGTTACATGTGTGACCATGGCTTTGTAACTAATTCTTATACTCTAATGGCCTCACCTGTGGGAATAAAGGGAAATGTTAGAACTCACCCTACTGAAAAACAATACTAATCAATGGACCCTAGTTCAGGAAGAATGGGAAAAATCTCATAGTCAATGTTCTCATCTATGTATCCCATCAGACAGGCCAACTTCAGAAAAATATTCTAACTCTGAATATAAAGAACAGCTTACCAGTGGGACCTAATCAGACTAAAATGCATTTGAACATATAAAGGTACCATGATTGTTTTATTTAATTGAATTCAACAGGCATATGTATTATATCACTGATAAATATTTGTCATGTTTAAATTTATTAATGCTACTAGAGATTTATATATTTATACACTCTGAATGCATGCACTGTTATTAAGTTATGATTTGTGATATCTTTTTGAAATGTATGAATTTTCTTTTACCATTTCATCCATGTATCTCAAATGTTCAAATATCTATATTTGATAAGTTTTACCTCCCTACCTCTGATTTTCTTGCCTTCATAAGACAATGAATACACTCAATGATATATCATTAAAGAATCTTTTCTTACTCCAATACTCAGACTTTAAAGCTCTTTCAGACCAGTTATCTTAATATCTCCTTTTTCATCTCTTAAGTGTAAGAATCTCTGACTTTCCTGCATGCAGTTTTACATTACTGTGGGAAATGACTTAGAAAGGTCTGAGTGCAGATCCTCCGTTTTTCTAAAAACAAGTAAATTGTGAGGAATAAAAATGTTGACAAATTTTTTATATCAAAATCCATCTGCAATGAGTATTAACCAACACCTTACTCCTTCACTTTTTCAGTAAACAGTGTATTATTTATCATTCCTAAATTATTACATATATTTGGACATCAGTACACAATAAAGATATGATTTTGGAAAGAAATCTGTGGTTTAACAACACCAAGATTGATTAAACATGATGATTATGAAAAGTAAATATTATTTAATTTTTGGATGAGTTATAAATATCTTCTGATTTTCCAACCTCATGCATTTCCTTTGACACTGAATTTCTGAGTCATCAAATTTAATCATCAGCATTCATTAAGATTTAACTCCGAATGCATTTATTTTATTATTTCCTTCACTCATCTTTCAACTTAGGTATAACAGGAATGGATCCTTGACACTCACACGTGTTTGTGTTGGAGTAGAACATGTGTTATTTCAATTTAATACTTACGAAATATGTCTCCTTGCCCCAAATATCTAAAGATCGATCAGGTTTTCCTTTCCTCTCTACAGAATCCTAGGTTACAGCAATGTTACATTAGTCATTTTGCAAAGAGAAGTTTTTATATGTCCAATATCCATGTTCAAAGATCTTAATATAACTAGATTGTTAGCTGCTCTTCTTAAAAATGTAGATCCAAGCCTAATCTGGAACAACATGCAGTGTAAACAAACTTTGGAATATTTGTTTATAGATCTTTATTCTATGTTAAAATTTTGTTTATGAACACAGATATTTAATTATCTCATGCTTATTGAAATGTTTCTGCTTGGAAAATATATAACAAAATTCTCTTTCAAATAAAATTAATTTATATATTTTTATTATTGAAAAATCAATATCTACATTTAGGCTGCATTGCAGTATAAAACAGATGTAAACTCTTTTAAAAACATATTGAGTTCTAAACATTACTAAATGAATCAAACATGAGAGTCTGAAAAGAAAATACTCTTTATAGTTAGATTGAGTGATGAATCATTTCAGAATCCTCAGTGTTAACAAAGCACTGTGGCTTTGACTCCCTGTACAATACCTGGCAATTTGCCTTCTTTATTCAGTTGAAGGTCAAACCAAAACAGCTTTTTATATATTTCTTTGTTCCTTTTTCATAACTCTTCTTTATATTATCACTACTTTATAAATTTCATGGTCATTGCATAAATACAATCAAATATATAAATTCAACTATTACTTCATTTCTGAGAAGTTTTTTAGAACACTCAATGCATTGATTCATTTAGTGTTTGTCTAATTTCTCCATAATCACAGTGATACTAGTTCAGAAATTTTTTTAAAACTGTGAAATTAAAATGCTCATTTATTTTAAAAAATAAAAGTTCAATGTGTTTTCATTTCTTTCACGTTTTTAAATATTACTTTTATTTCAGTTAATGCTAGTTTTAAAGGTGAGTATCCTTAAGGACTCATTTTAATCTTTTTTACAGAATTGAACTAACCATAGTAATGATGAATTCTAAGTTCACTGAGCTATAAAATACCTAGAATACTGATGCAAAAGGTTCATATCAAGGTCATATTAAATCCTCAGAGCCTTCTCTTTGTCTCATAGATGACCTTATACTAATATTTGGATCAAACAAGAAGAACAGACAACATCTTCCAAGACAAATATTACTTTAAACACATGAAGAAGCAAAGCATTGTCTTTATCTTCTCTGTCTTGATGTTACATTTCTACTTTTGCTATTTAATTAACTTGGTTTCCCATACGTGTTTCTATTTCTCCCTGTGTCTGAATTTCACCTATCACAAAATATCTATAGGAAGCCTCCATGGTCAAACTCCAGAGGTTTGTGGTAGTTTGGGAGAGGTTCAATTAAAATTATGTATGAAAATATATTTAAAACTCTGAAAGCATGTAATGAAGAATGATATTCTGTCAATTTCAAAAAGGAGAACAATCACACAGTTACTAATGAGATGAATAAGAATAAATCGTAGTAAAATAAAAAGCTGACAATGATGGGAGTAGGCAATTTTTATGGACCATACTTTCAATAGGTCTTGCTGGTTTATTAGATTCCTAGTACTAGATATGATTTTTACCCTGCTTAGGTCCCTATGATTCAAATAGACAGTTGTGGTTGCAACCAACATGTGAATGTCAATCATTCCTACATTCTACAATTATTGTCAGTAGTTGTGATGATTCATGGATGTTGCGGTGTGTAGAGTGAATAATTATTTCCATGCCTTGTTAGCATTGATAGAATTTTCTGAAAGCTATGATGCAAGACTACAGGAAAGAAGCTCTCATATCAGAACCAGCTGGAATGATCTGTGTCCTGTAACTTAGTGTTCATTATCTTCAGAAAAAAAGGCCTTTACTAAGACCATGAAACAACAAAAAACAGTAATATAAATAGTTTCTAGAGTCACTTGGCTTAATGTGACCAACCATTTGAAAGGAAGTGTTTCATGTATGATATTATAATTTTTATTAGTCTATTTTTCTTGTGGGGCTCTTTGTTAGTCCTACTGGGTTGATTTCCTATAAATACACACACACAGACACAGACACACACACACACACAAAAAGAAACACACACACACAAACACACACACACACACACACATATATATATATATGTATATATATATATATACATATATATATATATATATACAGTGAAAATAGTTAAATAGAATGGACAGATAGATAAATGATAGTGTATATATTTATATAAGTACAAATATATAGATATTCATGTTTTATATAACTCAGTAAAAATTAAAGATTTTTTGGGCCTTATCAAAAAATGTTGGTATAAGTTTTCCATGCTTATACTCGGTTATCAATCCAATAGAAGTATTATCCCATTATTCCATTTCCAAACTCATTTCATTATTCTCTTATCCTATAATCTCTTCACAGCCTATGATCCTTTTCTATTTTTCTTGTTTTTGTAGTTACTCCATGTTGTATATTCATATATGAGGATTCAGAGCTAGGTAAAACGCAAAAAAAGAACATACTGTGATTATCTTTCTGGATCTGGGTTACTGCATTCAATGCGATCTTTTCTCATTCCATCCATTTACTAAAATGTTAATGATTTCATTTTTCTTAAATCTGGATGTATTTCATTGAATAAACATATGACAGTTTGATTATTTATTCACTGGTTATGTGACATTTTTGTTGATTCCACTTCTTAGATATTGTGAATCGAGAAGAAATGGACATGTGAGAGCAGCACTATGTGGAGTACTATGTTGAGTCATTTGAGAATATACTAATGGATAACATGAATTTATTTTAGCTGTTTGAAAATTCTCCATTTGTGATTTTTATTGAGTCTGCACCAGTTTGTAATCCTAAGCAGAGTCAATGAGTTCTCTTTATTCCACACACTTCTAGAGTATTGTATTAGTTGTTCTGTTAAATGTGCCAATTTGACTGGAGTAAGACGGAAACAATCCCTGAGTTGTTTTGATATGTTTTTCATTAATTCCTGGGGACAGTAGCAGCTTTTGAGATATTATTTACTAAAGTTTTTGTTCTCCTCTATTGTGGACCCAAAATCGTTTCTCCAATAAGCCTTTTGGATATTTACTTTTGTTTCTTGAGTTCTTTTCACATTCTGGATATTATTCCTATGTAAGATATACAGATGGCAAAGTTTCTCTCCCACTCTATTCACTTCCTATTCACATCCTTGTTTAGTGTTTCCTTGGCTGTGAAGAAACTTAATATTTTGCAATACTCTGAACAATTGTTGAACCGAATTCTTTTGAAAATGGAGTCCTGTGCAAGAAGTTCTTTCACATATATTCTGTAGGCTAATTCACATGTTCCCTTCTTAGCAATTTCAGTGTTTCAGATTTCATTTTAATGTCATTGATCCTTTTGGATTTATTTTTTCTGCAAGGTCATTGCTGTAAGTCTACTTGTCTACTTTCATTCCCCTCACACAAACATCCATTTTTTCCTTAATCAATTGTTGAAGATATTTTTTTTCTCCAGTTCTTAATTGGCAGATTTTTCAATTAATTTTAGAAGAAAAAATATTTACTTAACAAGGAAGATTCATTTTATTTAAAAATATTTCTTTTAATTAGTTTTCACAGTTTTGATGTATTGTCATTTTTTTGCTTTGAATCCTGGTACTGACTGGGGAATTAAGACCAGTAGGAGGTGACAATCCTGAAATGTCAATTGTACTTCACAATAGAACAGTTATTGTGAGTCCAAGTCAAACTACTGCTGGAGAAACAAGTCGATGAATAAAACCCTTTCTGAGAATGGTAGATATCGAATAAAATAAACTGCATAAAACAGTCTAAATCTCAGATGACAGACACAAGGCAGAATTCACTACTTTTCTAGCAGTGAAATTTAAACCTACACTCTTTATGACTGTGTTATCTGGTACTTTCTATTTTTTCTAATGTGGATAATGAGCTATTTTAACATGTTATGTATATAATTGTGGATTTTGAAATTTAGCCTGTGAATGAGTCTAGCATTTTTTAAGCGAAATACTATCACATTACTTTCCACATGCTCTTTCCTCCATCTCCTGTACTCCTGTTTGATGCACTCCTGTACATCAAACTTGCCTCTTATCCCCCTTACTCTCTAGTTGGTATCCTATTTTCATTCGTTGTTATTGTTACATATATATACATAATGCGTATGCATGTGTATTTAAAATATTTGCATTCATCCTTGTTAATCTTTTTTTGTTTTTTGTATATATTTTTTAATGTTGAGAACTCTACATTGGACATCCAAAATGGGGACTTTTACCCAAGGTAGGTAAATTCTGCACATTGCAGTTAATTTATTAAATTCTTAAAGGAGATAGGTTGATAAGTCTTTGGCCAAGTAGACAAGAAGAAAAAAAAGATTACCCAAATTATCAGAGTAAGAACTGAACAGCAAAGTATGGTTACTTGGATATCTAAATGATAAAAAAAACATTTTACAGTGATAAATACAGAGATAAAATCAGAATGGCAAACTTTTGGGTAAATAGGGAACATGTAGCCACCAAGAAAGAAATTATTGCTGATAAAAATCCAGTGCCTATGATCACAAAAATGGTCTTCCCATGTTGAACCTACGAAAAGTGAGTTCCTATTAACATTGCAATTCTGAATTTTAGAAATCTGGATTCATTTAATAAATCTACCAGCTTTTGGGAGGACCTGGCTACTATTCAGATGGGCAGAGAATGTTCAACATATTTTCATAAGTGAATATATGAGCAAGATTGATGGAGCCATTATGAGATATCTCCTTTAAACAATTGATTAGGCTCCAATTCTTCCTCATGAATGGTCATGAGCCTCTGAGTCCAGCTCAAATCTTGGAATTGGTTCAATATTGTGTATTCCAGATTATGCTTTGTGATAGTCTCTCTCTCTTTCTCTCTCTCTCTTTCTGTGGGTGTGTGTGCAACAAACGTGAGTTTGTCTCCATTTCAACTGTATTAATTTGTCAAGGATATTTTCCACAACATACCTGTGGCAGAGTGTGGCATGTCACTGTATCACAGCATAATTTTATTTGAAAAATAATATATGTCACATGTCATCAAGTGTAATGATGTCTGGTGACTGGATTGTCCCAAATATTTCTCCTCTCCATGTAAGGAGAGTGAACATTGGAGACAGTGTTACGTCTATTGACAGAAGGATTTTTGAATCTCTTGGCAGGGAATGAAATCATACAGCACAAAATTTGATATCTCTCTTCCGTAAACGAGGAGAGAATATTTGCTAAATTAGACTTTCAGTGCAAAGAGAAGGAATTAATCCTGCTTTTTATCTGTTCACTTCTGGTCTTACCAATTGTAAGAATGGACATTTTTTAAAATTTTTTTTCCTTAGTATATGTTTTTTGTTAAAATTGAAATTCTAATATAAAGAACACTCAATGAATATTTTGGAATCCACGTTCCCTAGACCAGGATAGCAACATATATTGAAGATTAAATTTGAAGATAATTTTACTTTAACATAATATCAATTAACAAATGGATTTCATACTGAACATGAGTATGTGCATAATTACCTTTTTTTTTAATATTGTTCATGAATGAATGCTCATCTAAGTTCTAAGGCTTTTATGATGGAATATGTGAGTAGGATGCCCTCAAATGTTAAAAGCCAAAAGAATTCATAGGCTTCTATTACTATTTTCCTGTAAGTTGGTTATTGACTTGAATAAAGTCAGGTCACCATGTAGTAAATACTACAAAAGCAGAGATAAAGAAGAAGTATGTGTTGAAGAAGACAGGACGCTTATCATTGCACCAAACTCAACCCCACAGTTAGAGAATGAAATGTGATTTGAATTTCCAATCCAGCAAATAAGGCAGAGTCTTCTGGATCAAGTTAATTTTAAAACAAAATTGATTTAAATGTAAACAATAATATAAAGTTGTCAACCAAGAATGACAATGTACTCAGAGGCAGGGATGGTAGGCTTTTACATACTTAAGGTAAATTTGGTAAGTATAGTGAGTTTTGTGCCAATATAAGCTAAATCATAATTTATGTCTCCAGTAAAACAAAAAAAAACCCTCAAACATTCAATGGTCAAATTACGCTTAATGAAGCTCGGATAGACAATGACATGTGTAGAAAGTATTCCTACATTTGCAATGGAAGCCCTCATATATTAGCTGTAAACAACATCTCTATAACTGGACTTATGTCCTACCCTACAAGAGGTAAGTAATAAAAGAAGGAAACCTAGCAAACTACCAGGATCTACTCTGGTAGGCAGATCTCCAATGCAGTGTATATGTTTCTCAGTCTGTTTGGTAATTAAGTAATGGCATTAATTTGCTTGTTTGCTTTTTGGCCTGAGAAGAGCCCCCTATGGTATTTCCCAACATCACGGGCAAGGGATACCCTTTTATATCTTTTTGGGGTTAATACTCAAATGCTGACCCTTTCCAAACCATCTGCAAACACTAGGCAATCTGCTTCTTTTCTCTGACTGATATTTCCAAAATCTATCATCCTTGGAAACAACTCAGAAATAATCCCTTTTCAAACAGCCATATCTCCTGCAATGAAAACAGCAGGTATTTTGATATTTTTGCCCCTTAACTATTGATTCTCTTATGACAGTGGACGTATAAGTATTTGAAAGTATATCGATAGTAGCTCGAATCTGCTGCACCATGGGCACAGAGTTTTTCTGTAGAAGCTGTAAAAACGTTTTCAATTGCTGTGGTCTTGATCTTCACCTTGATCTTCAGGGTCTGAAATAGCCCTTGTTGTGCCTCCAGATAGTCCTCACAGAAAATCTATAAAGAACGCCATTGAGCCTTGAATGATCTTGGTTACGGAAATTTAATATTTGCCTGATTCTTCTACCTATTCCTAAACCCTCAAAGATGCCAAATGGCAATCGTTTATGGTCACTTCATCAATTAGAACCTACTCTTGTAATGCTGTATAGTGACCCTCACCAACTAGTTGGTCTGAGGTTTTACTTATTCCCATTGCCTTGTAATACTGTTGCATGTATGTTGCCTATTCTCACCAACAGGTAATCCACTGAAAGTTAGGTCCAGCCTCAGTGAAGGTTGACAATGGAGACATGACAGTGGTTTCCCTTTTCAGTCTTATGGGATTATTTGATGCTGAACTGTCAAATTACTCAGCACCTGCTAAACATAAGGTGAATACATGCTTTATGCTACCATGATGTTTTTTAATGTATATAAATCACTCGTCTAATGGATGCCTTCTCTTCACAGAGAATGCCCTACCAACATTTCACTAGACTAAGTTATTCAGAACTGTATTCTAAATTCCACTGGATTAACAAAAAAATGTAGAACTAATCCTGATTGAAGAACCTTCTCTTTGCATCAGACACCATCACAGTAAATCACAACTTTTTAAAATGGAGACATTGTGTCATAGAGTACAAAAGTCCAATGGCAAAATTACAGCATAACTCTGTACTAATGGCTCTACAACCAATTCAAAAGTGACATCTGAAAAAATTTAAGAGTTAGAGGAACAGAAATTTGTTCAGAGATCTATTTTTAAGAAATAATAGGGATGCTGCAACAAAAATACATAAAATTATGGTTGACTAAAAATAATCTGAACAATTACAAGAAACATAATTATGTTAACATGGAAGAGGACAATTTTATGTTTCCAACCCTAGACAAAAACTAACAACTAATGAATGGAAGAAAGTATTAATTTTCCCATGGATGACACCCCTAAATATTTTCCAATGTCAAAGTATATTCTGAATTTGCATATGCAAAGAAGATGCACAAAAACAATCCAGTATATAAATACAATCCAGTCATATTTATACAACTATGTTTATATATACGGAATAACATATATGTAGCAATAATATTTGAAGAAAATCATTATTATGAGAGAAAGTCATTACATAGAACAGACAGGAGCTGCAGGGAGGACAAACAAGGGAGCATGATGTAATAATATTTTAATGTAAGCAAAAAGTGATAAAAACAGGAACTGATATGTAATAAACATAATTCAATATTTTACATTTGAGTTGGAATTGTATTTCTAATATAAAACAATTCTGGGGTTCATATTTCACATTCAGAATTATGTAGTATTTTATTAGGATTTCTTTCTCATCATCTAATTAACAATTATCTAATCGTTTTCTTCGTTGTTTTTTAATATGTATTTTACTAAATTATTTCAGGATTCTTTAAGCAATTTTCAAGGATTTTAATTGTGTTTCTTTATACCTCATTCTTATTTCTACTCATTTTTTGTATGTAATGTCTATCAATAGTTATACTGAGAAAAGAAAAATACAGAGACAAGAAGAAACAGAACAAGACATGAAGAACACTCTATAAAGTGAGAATACTGCAAATCTAACAGCAAAAAATGCAGAAATTCGGACAGTTGCTTTGTAACTTCATGGATGTATAGTTTAGTTTGCCTTGGAAGGTGCTGCCTGGGTTTTCTTTCCTTCAAGACATGTTTTCTTCTAAGATCAGACATCAGAGTGTCTTTGAGGGTACAATGTGTTCTTAGATGTAATATATTGTGTCAATATTCTGCTTATTTTCACTCAGGGAACTTGGAATTCTTATTTCTATGGTTGATTGTACCCAAAAAACATGAAGAAAATAAGTCCTTGAGTCTCCTCTCCTTTTAAGTTAGTGTAAAATGAAATGTAGTTATAAGGAATGATCAAGGAAATGAAAAAAAAATTTGATGTTGAAAATATAAAGAATTTCGGGTGTAATACAGAAATTATTTCAATGTTGGGACAGGTAGATGAAGTACTAGTACTGTCTTGTGATTACATAGAAACACAAGAAAATCAATCAAGAAATGATATCAGTTTGTATTCCATAAATCTCTCAGAAAATGAAAATATGATCTTAGGTTGCATATATGGTTATACTCAAGCAAAAACACAGAAAATTTCCAAGTATCGTTTGCACAAAAAGGTAAAGACAGAAGAAGGAAAATAATTTAAAAGACTGCTCTGATATGACCAAAAGTGGAATGGATGAGGCAAAATGCATAGGATTGAATAAAGAGCCAAACACACATGTAAATTCTGAAAGTGGTGGGGTCTCTTACATGATATATCACGCAACTGAAATAAGAGTATTTGCATTTAAGACTCTCATGGTCAATTCATCTTGGTATTGAGTAAACAACAGTTTGTGGTTAAGCCAATTCATATATTTATAATAAAGTAATGGAATCAAAATGTAGATATTAATTTGTAGATAATAAAATAAAATGATGCATCAAAATGTAAGCTAGCAAATTTTCAATGGATACTCTAAGCAAAAGGATTTTGATTAGGATTAAATTAGAATTTTTTTTTATTATAATACTTAATGAGGACTCCAGTAAGGACATATGGTTTTCTCTAGGAAGTGGAAAGAGGAGATGTTTCAGATAGAATTATGTAGGAGGGGAATGTATCACCTGTGGGGAAAGGGTTGTTGGGATATAATATAGGGAATTCAGACTGGAATTGTGAGGTGCATTTGAAACCTAGTATTGTGGGCACTGCCTGGTATTTACAAGCATGACCATAGGGAGGAATCCTATTAACAGAGCATAGGTAGCTTGAATTGGCAATCTTCTTTAGCCAGGCAAGGCTTCCAGTAGTGGGACTAGGAAATCAATTCAGTCACAAAATTTTTGTCCTACAATTTGCGCTGCATTTCAAGATGTGCTGAGACAATAGAGAGGTAGATCCCCATGTGGAGAGAAGAGGCCAATAATTGACACTGTAGTGATATTCAGGAGGCAAACCATGCATAGTAATAGATGATTTCCAATGAAATTCTGCTATTTTCATAGATCAGTGTCTAGTACAATCTTCATCAGAGAGGTTATCTTTAGTAGTTTATGGGAGCTTTTACCAAATCCCATTCCCAAACATTGGGCAGAGTTTGGAGAACCAGGGCGAAAAGAGAAGAGAGAAACTGTGAGGACTGGGGATGTCGAGGGCAGTAAGAGACATGCCTTATAGAGTTAACTGTCCAAGACACACAGTGGCTCACAAAGACTGAAGCAGCAGTCATGGAGCCTGCATGGGTCTATGCGAGGTCCACCGTATATATTCTAACGTGGTTGGGCTTCATATTCTTTTGGAACTCCTACAAGTTGGAGTGGTTTTCTTCTGACAACTGTATCTGCACTAGGGCCTCTGTTATATGGTATGCCTGTTAGGTTAGATCTGATCTTTTTCTGAGGAGAAACAGAGATAAGAGAATAGGTGGATATGAGAGACAATGGAGATGGGGAAAAGCTGGGAGAAGTGGAGGAAGGGAAACCTGAATTCTGGATATATAATACATAAGGGAAAATGAAATTAAACAAAATTAAAAATAAAAAGTTCTGTAATAAAAAAGCTCTAAGTAATCTTCCTCAGAAGAGTAAAGTTGCATCCTGGTAATGCACAGCCCTATAGATTTATGTAGGAAAACTTAACAAAATATGTGAGAAACAACTAATGAAACTTAAAAAATTGGACACTGGATATAGGAAAAGTTTTTCAGGGTAACCACCTATTAGTTATTGCATTGTCCTACATAGGTCAAAGAGGTAATGGAAGACAGATAATTATAAAAATGTAGATATGTGGAACTCTTAAAAAACATTGTAAAACAGTAAGCATATGTATTCAGAATGTATGAAGAAATCCTTAATATCATTAATGAAACATGTACATCAAATATTAACAAGTTATAATTAGTATGGAGAAAAATAGGTAAAATTGAAATAAATATATCACGTCGTTTCATTCCTCTGAAAACATAAAATAAAAATCGATACAAACCATAAAAATCATATTAAAAAATTCCTGTGCACAATGGCTTCCATTGTCAATATTAATCCTGAGCATCAAGCCAGGAAATGCAGCAGATGAGTACTGATAAACAGAA
This sequence comes from Cricetomys ansorgei, assembly GCA_026225945.1. Lineage (NCBI taxonomy): Eukaryota > Metazoa > Chordata > Mammalia > Rodentia > Nesomyidae > Cricetomys > Cricetomys ansorgei. Next base: position 147,103 of record JAMJFZ010001567.1, read on the forward strand.
GATGTGAGTGAGTCATCCATTTGGTTTGAAAACATTAATAAACAGAAGTATATCATCTTTCTGTAATTGGATTATAAAGTGGAATCTTCATTTATTCTTACTATTCAGTAACAGAAAACGAAAGCACATAAGAAATAAGCAAAACCAATGTCAGGTCCACTAATACAATTAGAATTCTACAATTTGAGTGAATACACCCATTCTATGATGGTCACAATGCAGAAGATTGCTTATTGAGACAGAGTGGATAGATTGCATGGAAGAAAGGGTAGCTGTGAAATAGGGACCAAATGCTGTGAGTGTGAATGCATGAAATGTCTAAAGCTTTCAAATTTCATTCAATTTCTCATGACTTTTTTCCATTTATTGAAAGAGTGGTTTATAATTGATATCTCCAGTAAAGTGGTTTTAGTTTGAGAATATCTTTTTTCAAAATTTCACAGCATGTTAGTTGTTATCTTAGATGTCTCACATCTCCATACCAAGATTGTCAATCCCCTCTCAACAACTCCATATTAAATAACATTTATGTTACTTTTAGTATGTTGATATATGAGTTTAATCAGAGCTGTGTATGTGAATATGGCTTTGTTATTAACTGTTAGACCCTAACGGCCTCACCAGTGGGAATAAGAAGAAATGCTTGCAAGATCAGGCAAATATGCTAGCTGTGAACAAAATGAACAGCTGACTAGTGGGACTTTTTAGAACTGAAAAGCATTTGTACAGATAAATAAACCAGTAAATTGGGTGAAGAGAAAGTCCAGAGAATGAGTGCGAAGCATTTCTTTCTATCAACTGACAGATAATAAATATCTAGAATATATAAATATCTCTGAAAACAGATTCAGAATGCAAATACAGCATTTAAGATATTTCTAGAACATGAAATGAGTATTCAAGATGATACATAGTGAAACAGAGAAAATTACACAGAAACATATCATAAGAGGTCCTATTGTGCTAGTCATTTGGGACCTGCAAATAAAAGAACTGCTGAGCATTCATCTTACCCTAGTCAGAAGAGCAAGGACAAATAAACCACATCCAAAAAGAAATATTGGAGGCAATGTAAGGAAAAGAGAACTCACAATGATTCTTGGTGGAATTGTAAAACTGTGAAATTCTGAAAAGCTGAGTCCGTAATTCTCAAAAGGCCATTTCTCTGCGATGCCAAAACAACTTGATATCCAATTTCAGGGACACTTTCTCAGTCATGTGTATTGCTGTTCTATTTACAATACTTAGGAAATTGAAGCAACCTAAGAATTCTTCAGGTGAGGAAGTAGATTCCTCAATGACTAAATTTTATTCATCTGTAAAAAAATGACAGGAAGAACTTTCTAGGTGAACTAAAGGAACAGGAAAATATAATGAAGAGAGAAAACCACTCTAAATACAGAGATATGTGTATACAATATTAAGTGATCAAATATATCCGGAATGTTTAAGGTGAGAGTATGCAATATGAGGTTGAGTACTTGGAGGTGAGTGGTAGGATAAAGATACTATAAAATGAAAACAGAATTATAGGGTTAAGTTTCCCAGTGTGGAACTCATTCACACAATAGGGAAATATGTCATTTGATGAAGCGTCAAGGGATCATATTGTACAATTCTCTTTCATAAGTATCTATTTCACTTTACATTTGTATTATGCATTTGTATTTTATATTTAATTCAAGTTATATAAAATACACATATATGTAGGTATGTGCATATGCATGTGTATAGACACTTATACCTTAAAAGAAGTAAAGCCATGTGGACTGACAAACTCCCCAAAAGAAGAATAGAGAAATAAATAGTCAGACAAGAGAAAACTTCATTGAGGTTGTTATTTCAGATTGTTCATATGACTGACTAAACAATGCAAATTATCTCTTTTAATCTGTGGTTGTGGATGAGCCCCTATGGTCAAAGCCACTGCACAGTTAAGACACAGGACTCAGAACAATTCTAACAGAATCTGTGATCCTAAAATTATTCATGTCATGTCACTTCTCCAGTACAGAAAATACTATGTGAGATGCTAACGGAGAGAAGCAAACAGTCCTATCCAGATGGAACACCTGTGAATAATGACAATTACATAGTAGTGACATTCACATGTTGGTGGCAACAAACAGCTTACGACCAAACACCAGGAAGGAAATCATGCTGGTAAACAATGCCTTCACTGGAACCCTTGTTAAATGCCCAGGCCTAGTGTGGTCTTGGAATTTAGAAAAGCATGTACTGTTTCAATTTTGCTAGACCAGCATATCTTTCATTTTAAGTCTTATCTTTATACCTCTGATAAGTGTAGATGGTAGCTCTCATTGTTAAAAGCTTCCCTTTACAGCAAATGGAAACTGTCAGAGAAATCTACAATAGAACACAAGGTCCAAAGGAATATATTCAAATTTCTCTTCCTTCATCTAAGGACCAGAGAACAATTGTGACAAGGGTGAAGAAGGAAACTGAAAGCCAGAACACTAGGAATTCTGTTATCAATTTTTTTTTATTACAAATATTAGAATTCACAAAATGGGAAAAGCAGCAATATCAATGGACAAGTTAATGTGGAGGAGGAAAGTATTGTATAATACTACACCTAAACAATGACCACAGAAAACTGATGAGTCCTGAAGACTGAGAAGGAGAATTAACATCACCAAGGAAAGAGATCACTGCACTTGGTGGTTCAAGTAGAATGTTCTGCATCCCTGAAACCATATATAAACACACTAAAATTGTTTACATCAGGTTTTGTGTGTGTGTGTTTCTGTGTGTGTGTGTGTGTGTGTGTGTGTGTATGTATCTGTCAACAGTAATCAAAGTAAAATACTATAAACTGTGTGTGTTGCTTCAGAGAATGGGTTTAAGGGAGGACATGTGGGAGGCTGTTGGAGAGAAGAAAGGAGAAGGGAAAATGATGAACATTAATGACAATTGAAAACATGGAAATGTATTAAAACAGTACCTGATATTTTAAAAAAATTAAATATTTGACACTTGAATTGGGAGTTTTCATTTTCATAAAACAGGGCAGTCAACTGTATTTATTTTACATTCAGGATCATATATTAATTGCCAATGGTTCATTTGATTTCTTTTCAATATTTTTGATTTTATATTTTTCTTTGTTGAGGAATAACTATATTTGCCATTACATTTGTTAAGGACTGTTTAACTTATTTACATGCACAGTTTCATCTGGGTAAGTTCTAATCCCCCCACCATTTTGTCAATGCCATCGTTCTTAAAGGCAGTGTCTGCCACATATTTTCAAAAAAATATTCAAAGGAAAACAGGAAAAACATAATGTTTGGAGATTTTTGATGTTTCAAGTGGGAAATGTGTGTCTCTAAAAACAAATCATACAAAAGAAAAAACTAATGCCTTATATATATAAAGTTGAACATGCCATCCAAAGTGTTTTCTCTTTCTAGCCAAACCTTATTTTGAGATCAGGTATTAGAGGTAGAGACAGCTCAAAGTCCATAGAGCAGGATCTCATGTGGCAATGTCCTGTGTGTTTTCATTATTTGTACACTGGTTTATAGTTACTACTCACAGTGAATCCTCAATACAAGATCAAAGTAACTAAGGATCATCAGTACAGATCAGTATAAAATAAAAATCAAGGGAATGTGAAATAAATGAAAATAAACATTTGATTGAACACTGTTCGAAATAAGCAGATACAGGACTATATTTGTAATATACACTAATTTATGAATTGTGAAATATTTGCATTTATTCAATATCATGATATTTTAGTATAATTACATCATTTACTTCTTACTTTTTCTCTTTCCATACTCCTCCTGTCTTTGTGACAATTCAGCACTTCATTTTAAAGTGTCATTGTCAAAGTGTTTAAAATCTGATGAACTAACAGCACTGCTTTGTGATTTTAGATAGAAACAAGAAAATTGAAAAAATGAATTTGATTACTGTTACATAAAGCTTTCTTAGTAGACAAAATATTAATGACATTTCTGCATATTCTTAAACTCAAGAAAGACACAGGGAATTGCAGAGAGGCTTAAAATCATTGAGAGTAAGAAGAAGGAAGAAGGAAATATTTAAAAAGTTGTTTTAACTTGACCTCTGCCTGAATGGAGGTGTCAAATTGTTAGGACTGTACAAAAAACCAAAGATACAGGGAAATGTTGAGATTGGGGATTCTGAAAATAAAGTGAATTCACTATTCAGATTTTCATGGCTGATTGACTTTGATACTAATTAATACTTAACTTTTTTTTCAGAAGAATTCATATCTCTCTTGTAACATAGCCAAATATAGATAATAATTTCTGAATAATAAAAATATATTGTCTAATGGAATATGTAAACGTGTGTATTGTCAATATATTCAGAATGGTTTTGATAAGCGTGGAAGAAATGAATATGTGTAATCAAAACTTCAGAGTCATTTTCCTTATATTGTAGAGCCATGTCCAGAGGTTCCATGGATCTATGTATTTAAGAAACAAGGCTGAAGAAACATTAGAAGAACTGATAATCTTAATGTGTAAGAAATGGACATTGGACATTGGAAATGTCATTTAGCATAAATAATAATGAATGATTTTCTTCTATGACAGTGATGAGTAGAGAACAAAGCAGAGTTAATTCTCTTACTCAAAGTAGATTTTTCTAGGAAATATCTCTAAGTTGGTTTGTTAAGGCATGCAAGAAAAATTGATAGAAAAATCCTAATGACTCTATCATTGTTTTTTCTCAAGGAGACTTACTATCACTTCACTTATTGGTTCCTGAGACAGAAGATATGTGAGGTCTGTGATTGTTCACAGGCCTCTATCTAAATTTTAATGAAAACATTTACTCATTTTTAGAATGCTTCTGATTATATAAAAATTTGAAATGGAAGTACCCTGTTTCATACACATTTGATATCTGTGACCATCCATTACCACTGAGTAGGTATTTCCAAAAGGGTTAAATATTGCTTTGTTTCTGTTGTCCATTTGTATAAGTAATTCACTTTGCTTTTGAATCTACATTGCTCCCATTAGGTTTTTATTAATCCCTGCAAAGCTAAACTCTTTGTATTTTCATATCCTTCATCTTCCGAATCTATTGCAATATACAGCAGAAGGAGAAAGGCAGGCTAAAACAACTATTTAAGAATGATGACACTCTTGTGTCAAATCTATACCTCTAATACTAGTGAGGAATATTCCTATTTGTTTGATTCTTTCTTTAAATTTGTTCTTAGGCCTGCCTAGCACTTGGGGCTTAATTTAAGTATTCTTTATTTTCACATAAATTTTAGTCTATCTATTCAATCAACTGTAAGACAATTTTAAATTTTAATGATAAATTTTAAAGTTTCTACTGCAGAAGAAATCTCAGTGCATTACTTATTTCCAATGAGTACATATATCAGCAAAGAGTAAAGTGTAGGTGGATTGCTGACACTGCCAGGATGATATTCAAGCTTAATAATTGCAGGTATGCTGTTTTATATTTCTATTTTTAGAAATTTCAAGTCCCTTAGTTCGGTTGATTTTGTTACTCTTCTTAAAATGTTCTAATACACATACAAATAGGTACACCTAACAATCATTAGCTTTCTTTTGTATTGTTTTGTTTTTAGTTTAAAATTCTCCATGTTTGACATGCTATTAAGAAGCTTTTTATAAGTAATTTGGTACAAAGTATTCAGGAAGCAAGTCATTATTCTTTTGCCAAACCAACTGGCACTGCTAATCAGCATCAGAGAGAATATTAAATATTTGCTTGATTTAATTCACCATGCATCAACTATTTTACATTTCAACTGTTAAAAGGGAATATTATGAAACAATAAATACATTGCATACTATCTCAGATAATTCTCATTAATAACGAGAATTAATAATTCATTAATAATGAGTCTACAGCAATAATTTCACTTTTTTATATTCTGTAGCATGAGGCTTTTAGGTTCATTTCACTCTTATGAAGAAAGAGATGGCTGAATTAATCAATTTGGCCTTATTCTTTTCTGAATGTCAATGACCTTTTACAATATTATTACCCTCTGTTACCTCTATTTATTTAAAAAACTGTATGTGTTCGTATGCAATACTATCCTTCTTGCAATATGAAAGTTTGAAGGGATTACAGTTCATATGTATTGGCAAAAGTTTGAATTTGTAATTTGCAATGAATAAAATTTACTTTACGGTCTTAATTTACTCAACTAAAATACATAAACTTTTATAAACAGTTTCTTATCTACTGCTGTTTTAGTTAAACTTTCACTGATATATTTTTGAGAGTTTTTAAGTTTATATAACTTCAATTATGCTGAATTTTGTATTTTCAAATATATACTTATATTTACATGGAAAATAATACTGAATACAACATTGCCTTTTAGTTATCTGTAATTTGGACGAGAATATAGGTTGGTATATCTCTGTGTGTTTGTGTGCGTGTAATTTGGACGAGAATATAGGTTGGTATATCTCTGTGTGTTTGTGTGCGTGTGTGTGTGTGTGTCTGTCTGTCTGTCTATATCAATGTCACTGCTTGATGATATTTATATTTTTCTTCGTTTTTATTATTTTTATTATTCTTCAATGGCCACTCTATTTATTGACTCAACTATTGCAATGTTATTTCCATAAGGTCAGACCAACGAAACTCTCTCATAACTCCAAAATCTCAGAACTCCATACTTTGGTTCTCATCTACAACGAACATTTTGTGGAATGTTCATTCTTCAGAAAGGTTTCATCTTTTTACATCTATTTTAAAATCATTATTTTCATCCTTTAGTTAAGTAAAATTCGTGCTATTTCTAAGAGCTTCAAACACATTGAAATCTCTTAGTTCTTAGTTGTCAGTTCTTTTAGTGTATTCCGTAGCAATTCCAGTTTACCACTAATTTCACCATATTTTCTTTTAATTGATCATTACAGGATCCCTTGTTTGCTTTTTAGTTTACTGATATCTTTATTGATCTAACTTTTTGTTGTCACTTAAAAACAGTAAGATTTACCAGTAACTCTCTCCAGATAACTATGTGATACTTAATATTAACTCCTATTTACTTACCAGGCCAAGTTTACCTAATATGGTTAAGTGATAAAAGACCACCAGACTCTCTGTTGGGATGTTCAGAGCAAAAAAATGCGGTGGCAAATTTATTGAGAATATTAAGAGTTTTTATGCATTTACAGAAGCATATCATAGTGACAATTGCTAGGATCAATACATTGATTGTTTCCAAACGCGGTGACTTCTGCAAGTTTTACGGAGTATATAAAATTAATGCCAAATGTTCTGTCTAGCTTTTCTTCACTAGTAATTGAACATTCAGAGAAACACAAAATGAAATGAAATGCTTTCCTACCTGAATCAAATGTATGTTTTCTCTCATGATCTGTAAGCACACAGTGCCCACAGGAGCCGTTAGCTCTCACCTGAGAAACATACAATATATGACTCTGAAGCATCTGGTTGAGGTCAGCTACAAGGTTCACAGCAACTTCATGGACTGTTTCAGGAAAATATGTCCCTGAGAATATCCATTTCTCTTCAGGATTTTTAAAACTCTCTTCTAAATACATTGCATGTAGTAAAATATCTGACATGATTTCTCCTTAGTTCACTCCTTCAAAGAATATCCTATCTCCTGTAATTTCTTCCAATCCATGATTGATATGCATTTTTCATAATATTGGAATAAAATATCATTTATATATCTGAAGTGTCATGCAAATTTATGAACAAATGACAACCATATTTTAATCTCAGATTTTGCAGAATACTTTTCAGAAAAACAAAATTTACATTTTTACATTTCTCCTCTTCCACAGCACTCATACAGTACCCACTGCCTCCATTTCCCACATTCTCTCTTCCAGGCAATGTGGTTATTTGAGTTTTGTTTTTCAAGTATTCTTGTCATCACCCTCAGTGGTTCATATTGTGAGCATATGCTAAAGCACTAACAACTTGAAAAATCAGGATTGTTTCTCCCCTTATGTTCCTTTTTATGAAAAAAATTCCTTAGTTTTACATTGTGTGATTTTCTCAACTTTTTACCACCTCCTTTGCTTTCTTTGTTATAAAGAACAAAAGTCTTTTGGACAATATAAGCATCTTTTCTGTTTTTTAAATTTCACTATTATTTGGACACGATTTTCTTTAACAAGTGGGATCAATAAAAGTGTTCAAATAAAAACAAGCAGATCCATCAGAAACGTTCTTCTCCTGAATGAATGGTAACCCTGAAGCAAGCTAAAAATAGACCTGCTCTTCTCTGACATGTTTCTATTATAATAATTTTCTTCTCAGTCTCTTGTGAATACACTTGAGTAAAGAGAGTGCCCTTCACTTGCTCTCTTCTGTTGAATTTTATCAATGAGCTATCCCCCTTATGTTGTTTCACCATTCTATGTCAGTTTTGTTTCCTCACTTGTGTTTAGCCAAGTACAAATTATAAATCTAGTGTTTCTCAATATCTCAATGTAGCAATATTATCATAATACATATCTACAGTGATTTTGCTCATACTATGAAGGCTACATCAAATTAGAGGAAATAAGTTACTTTGAAGTGCTTTGTTAAAAGTTATAAACCATTAAGCCAGTAACAGAGGGGTGAAGACAATTTCCCATTAAAAAAGTAAGTTAGAAGCATTTGAGAACCGAAAACCAAATTACAGAATACACCTAGAGTCTCCATTTTAAAAGAAAAACAGATACAATTCATCAAAGGGATCCCTCTGTACACAAAATAAAATTACTTAAATATTAATTTCTGGAGATTTCAAAATTATGTTTGTGCGTTCAACTTCATTCAAATAAAATGATTCGTAAAAAATTACACATATGGGAAGTGTTCATATCCAGTAGTAGTTGGCCAACAAAACAAAAAAGTAGTATTTTGAGAGTTTCAATTTTTCTCCTTTCTCACATGGCATTGTCTTGATACATACATATATATCTTTAACTTTATAGCTACTTTGCTTATCAATTATGGATTTTTAGTTATTCTATGCTTTCTGTGTATGCAAATATGTGTGAAGTGGCATCTATATGTGTTTCTTGATTATTTTCTTAACTACTGTTTCTGTTTCTTTCTTTGTCCTAGTCTGATATGTTTGAGTAGTTTTTATTTTCACTTTTGATCATTTCTCAATGATTGCTTATATTTTAATGGAAGAGAGAAATAAATGGTATGGATTTGTTTGTCTGAGAATGGTGGAAGGACATTTTATATTAGTGTGTTATACATAAAAGGGGACCTAAAGTTGGAAGGAGCTGTGTATTGTCAAGGGGACATAGATTCTTAAAGGATGGAGTGGGAAATGAATACAGTCAAATTAAATTATATGACACAAATGTGACTTTCTGAGAATATGTAATCTATTTGTAAAAATTGTCATATATGTAAAAGTAAAAGAACAAAGCCAAATTATATCACTTCCTATTAACATTAAAAACTCTTTATCTTTGTAAATTCTTACATGAAACCTGTCAATAATTTTGTGATTATAATTCCTGAGCCTACCTCCCGTGCCTAAAGAAATAGGAATAATTATTTTTCTTTCTCTAATGATATGACAACAAATATACACCCACATGAAAAGCTAAAATGTTTTCTTTCTTTTTAGTCCAATAACCAGTTTTTCTCCAGTCCAGTGTTCCATATTTGTTTTTAAGGTGTATGCTGTGAGCCTTAAGAAATTCTGGTGATCTTTGTCTGAGGTAAGATTCTCTTGATTATAGTCTGCCATTCAATTCTCATCTGAATTTTGTAAATTATTAAACAGAAAGAAGTAAATCTTAACAATTAAAATTTATATTTGAAACTGATGAGGAAAATAATACAAATGAATTTGAAATGCGGCTCAGCTTTAGTACACAGAAAAGCAGTAGGAGGGAGAAACTTAGACAAACTGATGCAATCTTCTCTTCTGGCTTCACCCTCCACAAGCGCAAAAGACTAGATTGAAAATGGATCTTTTTGATATTGACTTATACTCTCATGAAATCAACATTGGTAGGAAACATGTTGATGTAAGGGATGTTGTCTCTGGTGATCATCAGAAATCTCAACTCTGGACAAGAAAAAAATACAGGAATGCAGCAAACCTTTCTCCTCAGCTACATTTTTACTGAAATGGGCACATCTCTACTCCATGAGAATGCCATACGCAATGCTGAATGGAACTTATAAAATATATCCCCAATTAATATGACACAATATGACAGCTATGAGGAAAATCTTCATCTTGATTTGTATATAGGTACCAGAAATTTTATTTGGGTGGATTAAAACAAAGATTGTGGATATAATGATAGGTAACAGATTCAGCTTGAAATATGAGTGATCTGAAGAGATAAGGAATATGATTGAAAATATATAGTACAAAATTCTGAAAGATGTGATGAAGGAAAGAGTGAGTTAAATGATAAAAAAGTGGAATCATGAAAATCTAAAGAAACATTTTAGGGTTATTAATTCAAAAATTAAAATGAATGAATAATATATTGATTAAAAACAAAGATAAAAACAAAAGCAAGAAAAGATAATACTATGGGACAAGTCTGAGAAAAAAATTGCAAGTAGTACTAATCTTTCCATTGGAGATACATCCTGGTGATTATATGTAATTAGATGCATCTGTTTGTGGGAACATACTAGAATCTTGAAAATGTCTCATGAGCTCAACATCAAACTTTATTGAAAGTATAAATAGTTTGGATATCTTCCTAGATATGTGTGTACTTAGAGATGCGATTTTATGAGTAATGAGTAATTATGTGAGTTTCATGAAGTGGGGAGATGTTCAATGTCTTGAGACAGCAGATGAATTATTGCAAAGATTAAAGGAACCAATAATTAGATAAAATATGAAGAAAGATTGGCACAGTCTTTTTTTTTAATGGAGAGACAAGTATTTGGCTCTGTATAAACTGGATTTACCAAAAATTTGAAGTGTATTTGAGTTTAATGGAACGCTTTACTACACTTGATGAGTTCCATTTGAGAACAGGTAAACTGAAGGACTTGAAAAGCCACATTGAACCATTGTATGTTAATTTCTTTCCTAGAAAATTCAAACAATGAAACCTATAGTTCACAAATGTGGAAAAAAGAAAGTATTATAGACTAAAACATACAGATTTCAGGGAGAAAAAAGGTACTATTTCCTGAGAAAAGATCTACATTTTTCACAAGTCATCATATCAAAACAAGCATGAATGACAGGATTCGTATGTCACACACCACAATTTTGTCACTGACACAGGAAATTTGGATTAAAAATCATAAAGTCTCAGATGTTTTGTTGTTTTACTTTTGTTGTTGTCATATGTTAAACTCATGAAAAATCTCACTAAAAACCTTATGTTTAAAAGGATAAGTCTCATTTGAGATTTCTTTGGTACGATTATTAGGGCTATATTACTTTTTAGCTAGAATTTATAGGAAATCCTTTTTAATGTACAAAAAAACTCTTATCAATCTATTACAAGCCTATTGGGAAATGATATTGTTTCGATATAATTTTCAGGAGGTTTAGCAATTTTTTTTGTTTTTTTTTTCATTTTCAACCTAATAAAATATGTCTACTCAAAAGGTACCATGAAATCAAGTATAATTTGTGTTTAATTTGTGATTTTATAATACATTAGATTAAATTCAGTCACATCCTACGGCCAACATAAGTTTTTTAGTACTCCACTGACTATTTGACCATGGTTATTGTGTTCCTTAATTATGCACATTTTGGTTTATTCCAGAAAAAATCAATTCAAAGACACTGTTGGGCACACAGTGAAGCAAATTTAATTCTTTTAATCAAAAGTATAGATTTCCTAAAATGTCTGTAGGTCAATTTCTGAAAGAATGCAAGGAAAATTATAAGTAAGTGCTTTATGGCTTCTATCAATATCATTTCTCTAAGTGAATGGCCTCTCCTCTATTTATTGGATCATGAGAATGATAGCATCTGAAATAAGTAAATTAGTTAAAAGGCTCTTATATTCTGTTTCTAAGATTGAAAAAATCTTTTCATTAATTTCTTTTAAAAAGCTGATGAGTATTTAAAAATGCACAACACATTAGCATTTTTCCAACAAATGTGATTTCTGGGAAAATTACCACTGATTAGATACTACCAAATGACTGCAACTATCACACATATTAACTATCACGCATATTATTTTGCCTATGCTGTCCATTGCTATGAGTAACTCATCTTGCAGGTAAATGTACAATGCTTCCCTTAGGAATTTACAGCATACAGATAAAGGAAGAAAAAAAATATTCAAGAAGGATGAAACTCTTATGTCAAATATGTGACTCTAGTAATGCGGAGGATTATTTCAATTTACTTTATCCTTTCATCAGTATAGTTTCCAGGTCTCTACGGCACTTTTAGCTCACTTATCATATTATGTCCTTTGACATATATTTCAACCAGTTTATTAAATAAAGTATCAAATAATTTTATTACTGTCATGGATTCTTAGGAAAAACACTATTCCATTATTCAATATTTATTTACAGTATCCAGATATATTAATACAGAGCAAGGCTACAGTGAATTGCAGATACAATCAGATGGATATTCAAATTATAATTACAAGTAAGATTTTCTTATTTCTCTAATGTTAGAAATTCCAAAGTGTCACATTTTGGCCCTGTCTTTAACTCTATTTGAAAAGTTTTAAATCCAAATGCAATTGATGCACTTGGGAATCATTAATTATTATTGTTTTCATTGTGTGTAGTTGTTGTTGTTATTTCTAGTTTGATATCCTTAGTGGTTGTCATATTATAAACATTTGATAAACAACTGCATATGAAGTAGTAATTAAAGAATTGCCTCCTCCTCCCAAACACTCTTTGGCACTGGTTCAGCAGTCAAAAGGCTACTTAGAAAGTGCTTGCCTTCTACTCACAGAGCTTCAATCCTATTTCATATATGATTTCAATTACCAAAAGAGATATGTATGAATAAAAACAGACGTGACATTCTCTTTCAGATAACAGTTTCATCCAAAGTGTTCCTATAAAAATAATTTTTCTTCTTTATCTTCTGGCATCTGTGGCACTTTTGTTGCCTCATAGACAGGAAATAGGGGTTTCCTAACCTCATGAAGAAAGAGTGTGTCAAATCAAATTAATTATCCTCACTTTAGTCCAAGTGTACATGAACCAGTGCAGTATTTTTTCCCTATTATGGCTCTATGAACTGAAAGTAATTTGCATGTGTTTACAGCCAATATTGAACTTCTAGCAACATGTGGGTTTGAAAGGAATATAACCAATATGTCTTTGACAAAAATTTGATTTGAAAGGAGACGTGAATACAGGAAACCTTTTGGTCATAATTTCTTAGCCTGTAATTAAATATAAACCTTTTATTATATTTTGCTACTTCAATTAAACATTTTTTAAAATAATTTTGTATAATGTTTTTGTGAGTTCTTAAACATTTACAAGGTTACTATTGCTGTACTTTATAAATGACCTATGTATATGAAATAATATAAAATTCAGCATTCCTATATTAGTTTTCTGTGATTTGGAAAAGATTCTCTCAGTGTGTCTATAACTCTGTCTCTGTCTTTCTCTGTATCTCTGTGTCTCCATGTCTTTCTTTCTGTGTCTTTCTCTTTCTCATTCTCTTTCTCACTTTCTCTCTGTCTTCTCTTTTATTCATGTAATTATTACTCAATGGATACTGAAATTTATGGTTTCAATTAATACTATGTTATTTAACTAAGATCTGCCAAAATCTTTCACATCTCAACCATATCACGAATCCCTTGTTTGGTCCACATTAACAGTAAACAATCTATATAGTATCCATATTTGAGACAGGTTTCATCTTTCGTATGCATTTTAAATTATTGTTTTTATTCCTTTCCTTAAAAATTGATCCATGCCAAAATTTTAAGATTCTCACAAACATTGATTTTTGCTTCTTTGTTTCCTTGTTCCCCAGATCAACAATAATCTTACCACATATCCTTTTCATTGGTTTCATTAGTCTTCCTTGTTTGCTTTTTCCAGTACTCATACCATTCTTATACACATACCTCTCTGTTGTCAAGCAAAACACTAGGATCTACAAGTCTGAAATTTTTTCTATATAACCTTGTGAAATTTAACTGTCCTTTTTCAGGAAAAATATCTCTGAGAATCTCCATGTCTTTTTAAATACTTTTAATTTCTCTTCATATATTAATTGCAATTAGAAGAACATCAGTCATGAATTCTCTTCAGTTCACTTCTGCTGTTGTCTTACAATTGTTGTAAATTGTCTTAGATTCCATGATTAATATGCAGGCTTCACGATAAGTTAACCAAATATAATTTATATATCTGAATTGCTTTGCAAATACTTTAACACATGACTTCAATGTTTTTGATTTCAGATATTGCTGATTTTTCTCAGATGGGCAACATATTTGTTTTCTTTATATATATCCTCTTCCACAGCACCCAGGAAAAAACCACCTGGTGCCATTTCCCACCATCTCACAACTAGGCAATGAGGATAGATGATTTTTATGTTCAAGGTTTCTCTTCTTTCACTTTCAGTGTCAGATTACTCTGTAAATAGTCTGGTCATATACTGCACACATACTGTGGTAAAACTCTCTTGTCCACCTCAGAATTTTCTCTGTCATGTTACTCTTTATGATGAATATTTTCCTTAAGGTTACAATCTTTTATTTATCCTTTGCATTATCATTCTTTTTCATTCCTAGTGTCAGGTAATATATTTCAGTATCCTCATGATTTGCCCATCATGATTTTGCATATATTATAAAGTTTATATTGACGTAGGCAAAATAAGTTAAATTAATGTAACTTTCCACAGCACTCCACTCAAGTTCTTCTGTTTTTCACATTCTCATAGTCATTATACAAATCTCTTTCATTTCTTTTTAAATATCTCCCAATTAATGCAGTTCAAAGTTAGAATTATTCAATATTACTTTTTCTTTTATTACATGATGTTATGGTATTAATTAACTCTAGGAAGTCTAAGAACTTTTCTTATATCTACATTAACTATTTGTTTCTACAGACATCTTTTAAGACTTGATATATTGTCTATTCTCATTTTCGATATACAAAGACATGTGGAAGACAGCATGCCAGAACACATCTCTTGTTTTGCTTCCACCCACAAATTGCCAAGTTCATCCTTAAACAAACCAATATTAAATGCGTTCATGTACCATCTCCTTATTGTATACCATAAAATGGACTTTCTATGTAGTTAATATATTAAAGTAAATTATAAATAAGAAACCATAATGGAAAAAAATTAATGCAAGTCATTAATTCCAATATGTGAAACTTTTGTCATTTTACTCAAACATTAATGAACATTAAAAATTTAAGGAACAGCTGAGGTGGAGGATAACAAGTAACAAAGCCTTCTAACAATAGCCAGATAGACACAGGAGAAATCACAGAGAGTGTTGAGAAGTCACAGTGCCTTCCCAGAAATGAACCTAATGGTATCTCAGTGCAGAGCGAGTAAGCAGACACAAGGCTGTAGTAGACTGTCAATACAAAATTAACTCAATGGCATTTTTGTTTGTTTTCCTGGGGGCATAGATGTCTGCAGAAGCTTTAGCAAAGCTGCAACATGAACTGAGCACTATGTGGCACTGTATACATAGTTTCAGGTAACAGGCAGAATGCTTTACAGGGTGGCCTATGTTTCCTTTTCCCCCATTGGAAGAGGGACCCATTGAAGGCCTAGAAATGGCCATTAGGGTAATTACAAAGGTCTCGGGGTAGAGTTAGCTATTCTCCCACCTGAAAGTCATAAGGAAAGGCTTTTTATTGAGAAGATCAAGAGGGATAGGAAATAAAAAAGAATATTTTGACAAAAAAGGTATTCAAAATTATATTTATAAATTTGATTTCATGGAGATAATGATGATACAAGTATTTTGATATTTGTATAACACAAGATACTACAAATAAAATATTATTTTATGAGGAGTGTTATAAAATACATTAAGTTGGGTAATCTGCAGCTGTGATCAGTAGTCTGTCATTAATATTTATTAATATCACCCCTGGTGTCAAGTCCTTTCATTCATGTTTTGGAAACAAACATTTCTGAAAAATACACAGTTAAAATGCAAACTGTTGCATAATATAAGGATAAAATTTATTATTAGTACACCTACTGTCGCTGCTCAACAAAGAAGAATAAAGAGGCTTATTCATACAGAGGAACCTTTCCAGAATTCAGGGGAGGGAACCACTGTCATCGCCAATGCCATACTCAAGAGTGGAACCCCAAACATCGGAGCTCAGTTGCTTTAGTTGATTAAGAAATACCCAGGTGCAGATCATAAGCAATCAAACATGCTTTATAAAAATCCAAAATCTACAGAAAATATAAACCTGCAAGACCTAGGAAGACCCTCACCCAACTTTGCGCAAAACAATTATTTTATACTTGACTAAAAATAATCTTGTACAAGATATTCAATACTCAGAATAACCTGTAGGTGAGATGTCATCATGTCATTGTCCTGATTTCCATAAATGAAAGAAACAATAAATTTTCTCCTTTACAGAAAGAAGTTGACAAACTTTTTTTCGGCATTTTTAAACATAGCTGAGCCAGCTGACTCTATAGACAAACAAGCTTTCTTTTTAAGCAAAATAAACTCAAGTATAATTTGCTTCTTTGAACTTAATATTTTGAACTTTACATTCTAATTCTAAGTCTTCATTGTAGTAGTCTCATTGACATTGCCTTGAGAATATTTTGAGCGTTTCTGCTTTTATCTAAAGTGTACAAACCTCGTTTCAGTAAATCAGATCCACAGACAACTCCTCACTATAACCTTGATAAAGTTATCTTACTCCCAAACTAACTCGTAACTTTCACTTATCTTACTGACCTTTCCTTTTCCTCTACCTTATCCAGCCCTCTTCTATCATCTTTTTACCACTCTTTATTTTTAATTGGTTTTTCTTCATATTATGACAACAAAAATATTTTTCATGTTGCAATGTGATACCTGCCCATGAGTACTCTTTGTTGTTTTTTGTCCTCTTTTTTACCCTCCTCACTGTACACACATTTATTTCTTGCTTATCCACTTTTCAATTCCAACATATGTTGCTTCTGATTTTATGTCGATTTTTTTCCATATCTTGCTTTTATTAATCCCTCCTCTTAATTTTCATCTCTTCCTGCCCTATCATAGCCTACTTTGTACATTAAGGCACCACATTAAAAAAGATGACAATGCACAAGGATCTTCATGTACACTAATAATACTTGATTGTGACATGGAGACAAATATGACAGCTAGATACTATATTAATCAAAGATGCCAAATATATATGTGTATATATATATATATATATATATATATATATATATATATATATATATATATATATATCAAATGAAATAAATTTTTATTTGTAATTCAAAATTTGATGTACAAATATATATGCATACATTATATTCAGGCTTTACTGTTGTTCAGGAATTAATATTCATTTAAATCAAGGATTTATAAGATGAAATATGTGAATAGCATGGTATTGAAAGTTAACAACCAAAGAACTCATAGGCTTCTATTACTACTTTCATTGTAGGGTATTTATTGTCTTCAATAAAGTCAGCTCACCACCTAATAGAAATAACAGAAATCAAAGACAAGGAGGAATTATGAATTGAAGAAGACAGAAGACTGATCATTACACTAAGCTGAATACCACAGTTGGCAAAAGAAATGTGTTTTGACTTTCCAAACCACCAAAATGTGGCAGTTTTGCTAAAAAACTGAATTTTAAATCAACATTGATTTAAGTGTAAACAATAATGTGAAGATTTCACCAAAGAGTGATACACCTAAAATCCTATTACCCAGGAAGCAGTGAATATTTTACTTTTACATGTATAAGGTAAACTTTGCCACCACAGTGAGATTTGTGCAAATATGAAGTAGATTGTCACTTCTTTCTCAAGTACAGCAAGAATACTCAATATTAACGGTCAAATTGCACTTAAACAATATCAAGGTTGTCAAAAACCCCACACAAATCAAGTCCCTTTCAAAATATCACTTAATTTAGTTTTATTTTGTGACCCTATGAATTTAATCAAAGTTACATGTGTGACCACTGCTTTTAACTAACTCTTATACTCTACTAGCCTCAGAAGTGTGAATAAAGGGAATGTTAGTGCTCACCCTATTGAAAAACCATACTGATAAAAGGACCCTAGTTTAGGAAGAATGGAAAAAATCTCAGAGTCAATGATCTCATTTATGCATCCCATCAGACAGGCCAAGTACCAGCAAATATTCTAACTCTGAATATAATGAAAAGCTCACCAGTGGGACCTAATCATATTAAAATGCATTTGAACATATAGAGGTATCATGATCGTTTTATTTCATTGAATTTGACATGCTTATGTACAATCTCACTTAAAAATATTTTCATGTTACTATTTATAAATGCTACTAGAGATTTTTTATTTATATATTCTGAATGCATGTTCTGTTATATAGGATGATTTGAGATTATATCTTCAAATGCATGAATTTTCTTTTAACCATTTCTTCCATTTATCTCAAAGGTCCAAATTTCTAAAATTTGATAAGTTTTACCTCTGTCCCTCTGATTCTCTTATATTCATAAGGCAATGTATACACTCAATGATTTGTCCTTATAGAATCTTTCTTTACTCCAAAACCAAATTTTAAAGCTACTTCTGACCAGTTAGTCTAAATTTCTCCTGTTTCACCTCTTAAATATAAGAATCTCTGACTTTCATGTATGTAGTTCTATATTACTCTGGAAAATGACTTAGAAAAGTCTGAATGAAGATCTTCAGTTTTTCTAAATACAAGTAAATTGTGATGAATAAAACTTTTGACAATTTTTTATCCAAAACCATCTGCAATGAGTATTAACAACATGCTCTTTCACTTTTTCAGTAAACAGTGTGTGTGTATTATGCCTAAATTAGTATATAAATTTCAACATCAGTACACTATAAGTTATGATTTTGTAAAGAAATCTATGATTTAACCATACAAAGATTAATCAAACATGATGATTATGAAGAGGAAATATTAATAAATTTTTGGATAAGTTATGAATATCTTCTGATTTTTCAACCTCATGCTGTTCCTTTGACTTTGAATTCTTGTATCATCAAATTCAATTATCATCATCTATTAAGATTGAAGTCGGAATACATTTATTTTATTGTTTTGTTCTTCTCTCATCTTCCCACTTAGGTATAACAGGAATGGTTCGTCTATATTCCAAGGTGTTTTTGCTGGAGTAGAACATGGGTTCTTTCAATTTACTGTCTCAGTGCCCCAAATATCTAAAGATTGACCATGTTTTGCTTTCCTCTCTAAGGCCTTTTTAAAATCCTAGGGTAAAGCAAAGTTTCATTAGTGATTTTGCAAAGTGAAGTTTTTATATGTCCAATGTCCATGTTCTTGCATCTTAATATGACTAAGTTTTTATCTGCTCCTCTTGAAAATAAAGTTCCATGGTTTATCGGAACCAGCATACATTGGAAAAAAACTTTGGAATTTTTGTCTATACAACTTTATTCTATGTTAAAATTTTGTATATGACCAGAGATATTTTATCTCATGCTTATCAAAATGTTTTTGTTTGGAAAATATACTACAAAATTCTCTTTAAAACAAAATTAATTGATATATATTTATTATTCACAAATCAATAACTACATTTAGTCTCCATTGCAGTGTAAAACAGATATATACACTTTTAAAACCACACTGAATTTTAAACATTACTAAGTTGACTCAAACATGAGAGTTTGAAAACACAATACTCTTTATAATTAGGTTGAGTGATGAATCATTTCAGAATCCTCAAGTCAACAGTACTGTGGCTTTGGCTCCCTGTACAATCCTAAGCAATGTGCCTTGTTTATTCAATTGAAGGTCAAATGAGAACAGCTTTTTAAATACTTCTTTGTTCCTTCTTCATAACTCTTCTTTATGTAAATCACTGATTCATAAATTTCATTGTCATTGCATAAATACAAGCAAATACATAAATTCAATTATTAATCTCATTTCTGAGAAGATTTTTAGAACAATAAATGCATTCATTTATTTACTGATTTTCTCATTTTCTCCGTAATCTCAGTATTATTAGTTCAGCAAAATTTCACAACAGTGAAATTTAAAAGCTTGTTAATTTAAAAAATAAAAAAACTCAATGTGTTTCCATTTTTTTCCATTTTTAAATATTTTTTTAAATTTCAGTTCCTTCTAGTTTTAAAAGTGTTAATCCTTAAGTACTCATTTTCATCTTTCTTGCAGAATTCAACTAACCAAAGTAACTATTTATTCTAAGTTCACTGAGCTACAAAATACCCAGAATATTGATGTAAAATGTTTCATATCAAGGTCATATTGAATCCTCAGAGCCTTCTTTTTTTCTCTAGATGACCTTATACTAATACTTGGATCAAACAAGAACAGACAACATCTTATAAGGCAAATATAACTTTAAACACATGAAGAAGCAAAGTGTGGTGTTTAACCTGTGTACTTTTCCTAGGTAATCATCCTGGTTTTCCAAATGTGTTTCTATTTCTCCCTATTTCTGAATTTAACCTTTCACAAAATATGTATAGGAAAACTCAATGGTCTAACTCCAGAGAGTTGTGGTAGTGTGAGAGAGAATCTATTAAAACTATGTATGAAAATATATTTAAAAATTCTGAAAGCATGTAATGAAGAATGATATTGTGTCAATTTCAAAAAGAAGCACAATGACACAATAAATAATCAAATGAGTTAAAACAAAACATAGTCAACTAAAATATTGTCAATAATATAAAATATTTATCACCAGTACTGTTCACTATTAGAAAGAATATTCTTGCTAAATTGGCAAATGTCAAATTATCTTCTTTATATAATAGATCCTTTTTTAATGCACAATTTAAGGTTTCATTTGTAAAAGAAATTCATCACAGTTCTCACATCTTTCTTCCATCCATTCTCTTCCAGCAGGAGCTCCTTACATGCCCCCATTCCCAAGAATATATGCTATTTTTCTTTGTTTTTTATCATCGCATAAACAGACATGCACAGAAACATAAAAACACACACACATATGTATTTATATATATATATATATATAATTTTATATTTTCCAACTAGCAGAGTCTGTTTTTTGTTTTATGGGTATATATAGTTACACAATTGATAACTGAAGGTATGTGTGTTCCACAAGGGAAATGTTTGGGGGAGAGTACCCCATCTTTTCTGCTGTAGAGGAAGGGAAAGGACCAGAAGATTGGACTGGGAGGAATGGAGAAATTGATACGTATCTGCATTTGACATACAGGCCTGATCACTCTGCAGAAGACACCAGTCAGGGAGCTCTTCTCTAAAAAAAGCTTGGTCCCCAATTCTCAGCAGTTATTAGTCTCTTCCAGATCATTTTCTATGGTTGGGACACCTTGAAATAATTCCCATCCAAATTTACATGCTTATTTATCACCATTTTTACAGTCTTCATTGTAGGTTTTTTACACATCAGACTATATGACTGCAGACATTCTGTTATTTTGGCTTTTAGAATCTTTCTAGTTTACTCTCCTGAAATAGTCTATGTGCCATAGATGGAGGAGCTCTGTTGCTGATATATCTATAGGGTCTGGGTTACTTATGACCTATTTGTCTGTGCCTTTTGTTCATTCATGGCTTTTTGTCATGGTGTTTACTTGCTATAAAGAAAAGTGTCCTTACTGAATGGTGATAGCTATACAAATCTTGGCGGAAAATAGATTTAGAATGTATAATGGAATTAGGCTGATCTATCAAAATGATGGGAATAGGAAATTTTTATGAACCACAATCTTAATAGATCTTGGCGGTTTAATAGGCTCCTAGTGCCAGATAGGATTTCCCCTCCTGCTGAGGGCCCTATGATCAAATTCGACAGTTGTGTTTGCAACCAAGATGTGAATGTTAATCAGTGCTCCATTCTACAATTCTTGTCTTGTTGGTAATTGTTATGATTCATAGATGTTGAAGTGGGTAGAGTGGATAATTCCTTCCATCCCTTGTTAGCATTGATAGAATTTTCTGAAAGCATCGATGCTAGGCTACAGTAAAGAAACTTTCATGTCAGAGTCATCTAGAATGAGCTCTATCCTGTGTCTCAGTGTGCACTTTCTTCAGAAATAAAGGCCATGAAACCAAACAAAACAATAATATGAATAGTTTCTGGAGTCACTTGGCTTAATGTGACCAAGCACTTAAAAAGAAGTGTTCTGTGTATGATATTGAAATTTTTTTAGTCTATTTTTCTTGTGGGACTCTTTGTTAGTCCTACTGGGTTTACTTCCTATAATACACACACACACACACACACACACACACACATATACAGTGATAATATTTAAATAGAATGGACAGATAGATAATTGATAGTTTCTGTACACATATATATACATATGTATATATAAATATACATTTATATATATATATAAATATATATACATTCATGTTTTATGTAACTTAGTATAAAATTAATGATTTCTTGAGGCCTTATCAAAAATTGTTGATATAAGCTTTCCGTCCTTCTACTCGGTTATAGACCCAATTGGAAGTTCTGTCCCATTATTCCATTTCCAAACTCACTTCATCTTTAATGTGTTATCCTACATTCTACTTACAGCCTACAATCCTTTTACATTTTTCAGGCTTTTCAAATTACTCCATGTTACATATTCATGTATGAGGACACAGAGATAGGAACAACACAAATGAAAGAACCTGCTGTGATTATCTTTCTGTATCTGGTTTACTGCACTCTATACAATCTTTTCTCATTTCATCCATTTATTGATATTCTATTCACTTCCTATTCACATCCTTGTTGAATGTTTCCTCGGTCGTTTGTGTATGAAGAAACTTTATAACATTTTGTTAATACTCTGATCAATTTTTAAACTGAATTCTTTTGAAAATGGAGTCCTGTGCAAGAAGTTCTTTTACATATATTCTGTAGGCTAATTCACATGTTCCCTTCTTAGCAAATTCTGTTTTTCAGATTTCATTTTAATGTCATTGATCCTTTTGGATTTAATTTTTCTGCAAGGTCATTACTGTAAGTCTACTTGTCTACTTTCATTCCTCTCACACAAACATCCAACTTTTCCTTATCCAATTGTTGAAGATATTTTTTTTCTCCAGTTTTTCTTTGGTAGATTTTTCAATTAATTT
The DNA here is from genome assembly GCA_026225945.1 of Cricetomys ansorgei. NCBI lineage: Eukaryota > Metazoa > Chordata > Mammalia > Rodentia > Nesomyidae > Cricetomys > Cricetomys ansorgei. The sequence goes on from JAMJFZ010001567.1 coordinate 170,373, forward strand.
TAGAAGAAAAAATATTTACTTAACAAGGAAGATTCATTTTATTTAAAAATATTTCTTTTAATTAGTTTTCACAGTTTTGATGTATTGTCATTTTTTTTGCTTTGAATCCTGGTAATGACATGGGAATAAAGATCAGTATGAGGTGACAATCCTGAAATGTCAATTGTACTTCACAATAGAACAGTTATTGTGAGTCCAATTCAAACTACTGCTGGATAAACAAGTCGATGAATATAACCCTTTCTGAGAATGATAGATATTGAGTAAAATAAACTGCATAAAACAGTCTAAATCTCAGATGACAGACACAAGGCAAAATTCACTACTTTTTTAGCAGTGAAATTTAAACCTACACTCTTTATGACTGTGTTACCTGGTACTTTCTATTTTTTTCCAGTGTGGATAATGAGCTATTTTAACATGTTATGTATATAATTGTGGATTTTGATATTTAGCCTGTGAATGAGTCTAGCATTTTTTAAGCGAAATACTATCAAATTACTTTCCACATGCTCTTTCCTCTATCTCGCCACTCCTATACGTCAAACTTGCCTCATATCCGCCTTACTCTCTAGTTGGTATCCTATTTTCATTTGTTGTTATTGTTACATATATATACATAATGCATATTCATGTGTATATAAAATATTTGCATACAACCTGGTCAATCTGTTTTTGTTGTTTATATGTATTGCTTTAGTGTTATTTACCTAATATGGCTAACTGATAAAACGGCACCAGACTCCGTATTGGGGTGTTCACAGCAAAAAAAAAAAAAATGCTGCGGCAAATTTATTGAGAGCATTATGAGTTTTTACTCCTTTACAGAAGCATATCACAATGACAATTGCTAGGATCAATACATTGATTGTTTCCAAATGCAGTGACATCTGCAAGCTTTACTGAGTATATATAATTAATGCCAAATGTCCTGTCTAGCTTTTCTTCCCTAGTAATTGAACATTCAGAGAAACACAAAATGACATGAAATGCTTTTCTACCTGAATCAAATGTATCTCTTTCTCTCATGAACTGTAAGCACAAAGTGCCCACAGGAGCCATGGGTTCTTACCTGAAAAATTAGAAAATATTCATCTGAAGCATCTGGGTGAGGTCATCTACATGGTTTGTAGCAACTTCATGGACTGTTTCTCGAAAAAAAATGCCCCTGTGAATATCTTTTTCCCTTTAGGATTTTTAAAACACTCTTCTAAATATATTGCATGTACTAGAATATCTAACATGATTTCTCCTTAGTTCACTTGTTCAAAGAATATCTTTATCTCCTATATTGCGTTCCAACCCATGATTTATATGCATTTTTCATAATATTGGAAAATAATATCATTCATGTTTCTGAAGTGTCATGCAAATTTATGACAAATGACAACCATATTTTAATCTCAGATACTGTAGAATTCTATTAAAAAAAAACAAAATTTACATTTTTATATTTCTTCTCTTCCACATCACTCATACAATACCCAACTGAATCCATTCCCCACATTCTCTCTGCCAATCAATAAGGCTATTTGACTTTTATCTTTCAAGTTTTCTATTCATCACCCTCAGTGGTACATATTGTGAATATATACAATAGCATTAACAACTTGAAAAATCAGAATGGTCTCACTCCTTACATTACTTTTTATGTAAAAAATCCTTATTTTTACATTCTGTGATTTTCCCAACTTTTTACCACCTCTTTTTCTTCCTTTGCTATAAACAAAAAAGTATTTTGGACAATATAAGCATCTTTTTTCTGTTTTAAATTTCACTCTTTTTTGGATAGTATTTTCTTTAACAGTGGCATCAATAAAAGTGTTCATATACAAACGAGCAGATCCATCAGGAATGTTCTTCTCCTGGATTAATGATAACTCCAAAGCACGTTAAAATAGCCCTGCTCTTATCTGAGATGTCTCTATTATAATAATTTTCTCCTCAGTTCCTGTGAATATACTTGAGGAAACAGAGTGCCATTCTTTTTCTCTCTTCTCTTGAATTTTACCAATGAGCTTTCGCCCCATGTTGTTTTTTCGATTCTATGTCAGGTATGTTTCTTCACATGTTTTTAGACAAGATCAAATTATTAACCTTGTGTGTCTCAATATCTCAATGTACCAATATAATCATAATACATATCTACACTGATTATGCTCATACGATCTTCCTTATTACTTATGTACTTAGAGAGGCAATTTTATGAGTAATGAGGAATTATATGAGTGTCAGGAAGTGGGGATTATTCAATGTCTTGAGACATCAGATTGATTATTGCAAAGATTAAAGAAACCAATAACTAGAGAAAATATGAAGAAAAATTGGAGCAGTCTTTTTTTAATGGAGAGACAAATATTTGGCTCTGGACAAACTGAATTTAAATGAATTTGAAGTGTATTTGAGTTTAATGGAATGCTTTTCAACACTTGATGAGTTCTATTTGAGAACAGGTAAACTCAAGGACTTGAAAAGCTACATTGAATCATTGTATGTTAGTTTCTTTCCTAGAAAATTCAAACAATGAAACCTATAGTTCACAATTGTGGAATAAAGAAAGTATTATAGACTAAAACATACAGATTTCAGGGAGAAAAAAGGTACTATTTCCTGAGAAAAGATCTACATTTTTCTCAAATCATATTTTCAAAACAAGCTTGAACGACAGGTTTAGTATTTCACACACCACAATTTAGTCACCAATACAGAAAATTTGGTTTAAAAATATTAAAGTATCATGTGTTTTATTGTATTAATATTGTTGTGTTTTCATAAGTTGAACTTGTGAAAAATATCACTAAAAACCTTATGTTTTAAAGGATAGGTCTCATTTGAAATTTCTTGGGCATGATTATTAGGGGTATATCACTCTTTAGCTCGACTTTATAAGATATGCTTTTTAATCTTTAAAAACGAACCCTTATCAGTCTATTATAAGCCTATTTGGAAACAATATAATTTAAATACACTTTTCAGGAGATTTAGCAATTAGTTTTTTTTTCATTTTCAACCTAATAAAATATGTCTACTCAAAAGGTACCATGAAATGCAATTAATTTGAGTTTCATTTATGATTCTGTAATACATTAGATTAAATTGAAGCTCATCCTGCAGCCAACCAAAGTTTTCTAAGACTCCACTGACTCTTTGACTGTGGTTATTATGTTTCTTAATTATGCACATTTTGGTATCTTCCAGAATAATCAATTTAAAGACATTTTTGGGGACATAGTGAAGCAAATTTAATTCTTTTACTCAAAAGTATAGATTTCCTAAAATGTCTATAGGTCAATTTCTGAAAGCATTCAAGAAAAATTATAAGTAAAACCTTTATGGCTTCTATCAATATTTTTTCTCAAAGTGAGTGGCCTCTCCTCTACTTATTGGATCATGAGTCTGATGGCATCTTAAATCAATTAATTAATTAATTAATTAATTAATTAATTAATTAAATTAATTAAATGGCTCTTATATTCCGTTTCTAAGGTTGAAAGAAACCTTTCATTAATTTCTTTAAAAAGCTGATGAGTATTTAAAAATGTATAGCACTTTTGCATATTCTAACACATGTGATTTCTGGGAAGATTACCACTGATTAGATACTACCAAATGACTGCAGCTATCATCCCACGATGCATATTATTTTGCCTATGCTGTCCATTGTTATGAGTAACTCATTTTGCAGTTAACCATACAATGCTTCCCTTTGGTATATTTTACTTCAATACTGATAATTCACATATTTGAAATACCAAACAGGAAAATATGCAAAATCCACTGGAATTTACAACACACAGATAAAAGGCAGAAAATATATTTTCAAGAAAGATGACACTCTTCTGTCAAATATGTGACTCTAGTAATATGGAGGATTATTTCAATTTACTTTATCCATTCATACGTATAATTTCCAGATCTCTGTGGCTCTTTCAATTCAGTTATTATATTATGTCCTGTGACATACACTTAAACCAATTTATTAAACAAATTAAAAAATAATTTTATTCTTTGGTTGCTTTTTGGAAAAAAAATCATTTTTTCTTATTCTGTATTTACGAACAGTATCCAGATATATTAATACAGAGCAATGAATCAGTGGATTGCAGATACAATAAGGATATTCAAATTAATAATTCCAAGTACGATTTTTTTTTTATTTCTCTAATGTTAGAAATTACAAAGTGTTACATTTTGACACTTCCTTTTACTCTATTTGAAATGATTTAAATCCAAATAAATTTGTTGCCCTTGGGAATCATTAGTTATTATTGTTTTTGTTGTTTGTTGTTGTTGTTGTTATTTTTAGTTTAAAATCCTCATTGTTTAGCATTCTCAAAAATGTTATAAACAACTGCGTATGAAGTAGAAATTAAACAATTGCCTCCTCCACCCAAACACTCTTTGACACTGGTTCAGCAGCCAAAAGGCTAATTACCAAGTGCTTGCCTTCCTCTACTCACAGAGCCTCAATCCTATTTCATATATGATTTCAATTACCGAAAGAGAAATCTATGAATAAAAACAGACATGACATACTCTTACAGATAACACTTTCATCCAAAATGTTTCTTTAAAAATAATTTACTTCTTTATCTTCTGGCATCTGTGGGGTTTTTGTTGTCTCATAGATGGGAGATAGGGATCCCCTAAACTTGTGAAGAAAGAGTGTGTCAAATCAAGTTTTTTGTCCTGACTTTATTCCAAGTGTACATGAACTTGTTCAGTACATTTTCCCTTTTATGGCTCTATGAACTGAAAATAATTTGCATGTGTTTACAGCCAATATTGAACTTCTTTTAGCAATATGTACGTTGGAAAGGAATATAACCCATATGTCATTGACAAAAATTTGGTTTGAAGGGAGAAGCGAATACAGGAAACCTTTAGGTCATAATTTCTTAGCCTGTAATTTAGTATAAACTTTTTCTTATATATTGCTACTTCAGTCAAACTTGTTTTATAATGATTTTGTGTAAAGTTTTTGTGAGTTCTTAAACATTCACAAGGTTACTATTGCTGTGCTTTATAACTGATCTATATATATGAAATAATATAAAACACTGCATTCCCATATTAGTTTTCTCTGATTTGGAAAAGAATCTTGCAGTGTGTCTGTAGCTCTGTCTCTGTCTTTCTGTGCATCTGTCTGCCTCCATGTCTGTCTTTCTGTGTCTTTCTCTTTCTCATTCTCTTTCTCACTCTCACTCTGTCTTCTTTTTCATTCATGTAATTATTATTCACTGGTTACTCAGTTTTATGTTTTCAATTAATACCTTGTTATTTAGCTAAGATCTGCCAAAATCTTTCACATCTCTTACATATCAGGACTTCCTTGGTTGGTTCCAATCAACACCAAACAATATATATAATATCCATATTTGAGACAGTTTTCATCTTTCCTATGCATTTTAAATTATTATTCTTATTCCTTTCCTTGAGAATTAACCCATGCCAAAATTTTAAGGGACTCACATTGAATTTTGCTTCTTTGTTTCCTTACAACCCCAGATTAACAATAATCTTACCACATATCATTTTCATTGGCTTCATTAGACTTTCTTTTGTGTTTTTTCCAGTACTCATACCAATCTATTACACACAGCTATTTGTTGGCAAGCAGGAAACACTAGGATCTAGCAAGCAGGACCTTTTTGTAAATAACCTTGTGAAAACTAACTGTCCTTTTTAAGTAAAAATATATCTGAGAATCCCCATGTCTCTTTGAGTATTTTTAATTTCGCTCCTAAATAAACAGCAATTAGACGTACATCAGTCATGAATCTCTTCAATTCACTTCTGCTGTTGTCTTAAAATGGTTGTAAATTGTTTTAGAATCCATGATTAATATGTTGATTTCACAATAAGTTAGCCAAATATCATTTATATATCTGAACTGCTTTGCAAATATGTTAACGCAGGTCTTCAAAGATTTTTATCTCACATATTGCAGATTTTTCTCCAGTGGGCAACATATTTGTTTTTCTTCACATATATCCTCTTCTACATCACTCAGGGAAAAGACACCTGCTGCCATTTCCCACTTTCTCACCACCAGGCAATGAGGATAGTGGATTTTTATCTTCAAGGTTTCTCTTCTTTCTCTTTTACTGTCAGATTACTCTGTAAATAGTCTGGTCATATACTGCACACATACTGTAGTAAAACTTTCTTGTCCACCTCAATTTTTTATTTCATTATGTTACTCTTTAATGTATTTTTGAATATTTTCCTTATGGTTGCATTCTTTTATTTATCCTTTGCTTTACCATTCCTTTTCATTCCTAGTGTCAAGTAATATATATCAGTACACTCATGATTTTTCCATCCTTCTTTTGCACATATTATGAAGGTTATATTGAATTAAATGGCAAAATGAGTTAAATTAATTTAACTTTCCACAGCTCTTCACTCAAATTCTTCTGTTTTTCACATTCTCACAGTCATTCTACAAATCTCTTTCATTTCTTCTTTAAACATTTCCCCATTCATGCAGTTCAAAAGCAGAATTACTCAATAATATTTTACCTTTTAGTACAGGATGCTATGGTATTAACTAGCTCTAGGAAGTCTAAGAACTTTTCCTATATATACATTAACTATTTGCCTTTACAGACATTTTTTAAGACTAGATCTAATGTCCATTCTCATTTTTCATATACATGTGGAAGACAGCATGCCAGAACAGATCTCTTGTTTTGCTTCCACCCACAAATTACCAAATTAGTCCTTAAAATAAACCAACATTAAATGTTTTCATTTACCATCTCCCTATTGTATACCATAAAATGGACTTTTTAATGTAGTTAATATATTAAAGTAAATCATGAATTAAAAAAACATAGTAGAAAATATTAATGCAAGACATTAATTTCAATATTTAAAACGTTTTAATTTTACTCAAACATTAATTAATATTATAAAATTAAGGGACAGCTGGTGTGGAGGATAACAAGGAAATAGGCCTTTTAATGATAGCCAGATAGACACACATGAAATCACAGAGACTGTTGAGAAGTCACAGTGCGTTTCCAGAAATGAACCTAATGGTATCCCAATGCATAGAAAATAGTCAGTCACAAGGCTGTAGTAGACAGATACAAAATTAACTCAATGGTATTTTTGTTTGTTTGTTATCATGGGGGCAGAGCTGTCTGGAAAAGGCTTCAGCAAACTGCTACATGAACTGAGAAGAATGTGACTCTGTATACACAGTTTCTGATAGCAGGCAGAAGACTTTACAGGGTGACCTTAGTTTCCCTTTTCCCCAATGGAAGAGGGATCTACTGAAGCCCTAGAAATGGCCATTATTGCCATTTCAAAAGTCTGGAGGTAGAGTTAGTTATTCTCCCACCTGAACCTCCTAGGAAAGGCTTTTTACTGAGAAGATCAAGAGGAATAGGAAAGGAAAAATAATATTTGGACAAAAAAGGTCTTCAAAAATTATATTTACGAATTGGTTCCATGGAGACAATGATGGTATAATTAGTTTTGATATTTGTATAACCCAGGAGATGGCAAATAAAAATTTTATAATGTGAAATGTTATAAAATATATTATGTTGAGTCATTTGCAGCTGTGAACAGAAGTCTGTCATTAGTATTTGTAATATCACACCTGGTGTAAAGTCCTTTCACTCATTTTTTGGAAACAAATATTTATGAGATATACACAGTTAAAATACACCCAGTTGCATAAGAAAAGTATAAAATTTATTATCATATTACACCTGATGTGGCTGCTCATCAAAGAAGAATAAGGAAACATATTCATATGGAGAAACATTTCCAGACCTCAGGAGTGGGAACCACTCTCATGGCCAATGCCATATTCAATAGTAGAAGCTCAAAAATCAGAGCTCAGTAGTTTTGTTGATTCAGAACTACCCAGGTGCAGATAGTAAGAAATCAAATATGTTCTATGGAAATCCAAAACCTACAGAAAATACAAAACACCAAGACCTAGGCAGACACTCACTAAACTTTGCACAAAATGATTATTTTATACATGACTAAAAATAATCTTGTAGAAGATATTCCATACTCAGGAAAATCTGAATGTGAGATGTCATGATGCCACTTTCCTAATTTTTATGAATAAAAGAAATAATGTATTTTCTCCATTTCAGAAAGAAATTGACAAACTTTTTTAGGTATTTATAAACATAGCTAAACCAGGTGCATCCATAGATTAACAACCTTCCTTTTAAGCCCAATAAAGTCAAATATAAATAGCTTCTTTTGTCTTGATATTTTGAACTGTGCATTCTAATTCTAAGCCTGCATTTTAGTTGCCTCATTGACACTGCTTGAGAATATTTTGAATATTTCTGCTTTTATCTAAAATGTACAAGCCTTGTTTCAGTAAATCAGATCCACTTGCAGCTCCTCACTATAACCTTCATAAACTTATCTTACTGACTAACTTTCTAACTCCTAACTTTCACTTATCTTACTGACCTTTCCTTTTCCTCTACCTTACCAGCCTGCTTCTATCATCTTTTTCCCTCTTTAGTTTTTTTTTAATTCATGTTATGATACAAAAAATACATTTCATGTGGCAATCTGATAACTGCCCATGATAACTCTTTGTTCTTATTGGTTCTCTTTCTTACCCTCTCCTCACTTTACACACATTTATTTCTTGATTATACCCTTTTCAACTCCAAAACAACTTGCTTCTTCTTTTCGGTTGATATTTTTTTTTCATATCTTGCTTCTATTCACCCCTCTCCTTATTTTTCATCTGTTACTGCCTGCTCATAACCCACTTTGTACATTAAGGCACCACATAAAAAAAGATGAGAATAAAGAAGAATCTTCATGTACACTAATACTAATTTTGACATAGAGACAAGTATGACAGCTAGGTGATATATTAATCAAAGATGCCATATATATATATATATATATATATATATATATATATATATATATATATATATATATATATTCAGGGTTCACTGTTGTTTAGGAATTAATGTTCATATTAATTCAAGGATGTATAATATAGAATATGTGAATAGGATTGGACTGAAAGTTAAAAACCAAAGAACTCATAGGCTTCTATTACTGCTTTCATTGTAGGGTATTTATTGTCTTCAATAAAGTCAGCTCACCACCCAATAGAAATGACAGAAATGAAAAATAAGGAAGAAGCATGAATTGAAGAAGACAAAGGACTTATCATTATACCAAGCTCAACACCCCAGTTGGGAAATGAAATGTTTTTTGACTTTCCAATCTACCAAATAAGGCAATTTTGCTGAAAAACTAAATTTTAAATCAAAATTTCTTTAAGTATAAATGATAATGTAAAAATTTCAGAAAAGAGTGATGATGTACACCTAAAATCCTAGTACCAGGAAGCAGTGACCATTTGACTTTTATATATTTAAAGTAAACCTTTCCACCACAGTGAAATTTCTGCCAATATACGCTAGAATGTGACTTCTGTCTCAAGTACAGAAACAACAACAAGAAAAATACCCCAATATTCATGTTCAAATATCACTTAAACCTGGAATGACAATTGTCACCATAGTCAAATAAAGAGAGGTGCAATAGAAGCCTTCATATACTAGCAGTAACCAACTTCTGGATAACAGGGCTTAAGGACTACCCAAAAAGAGGTAACTAATGCAAAAAGGAAACCTAGTAAATCAAACAGAGTTACTCTCGTCATGAATTGGAGAATCCCTATGCATCATTTCCTAGAAAAACATAATTTAAAACTATATCTAAATGCCCTTACACTAATAAATAACTGTAGCACTACACCCTCACTGAAGAGACTTCCCTTTGTAGTAGATATCATCACAGGAAATCACAGTTTGTTCAAATGGAGAAAACAGTATGTCATGGAATGCACAGGTCTGGTGGAAATATTTATTGCACAACTCTGTATGAATGGCTATGCAACCAATATAGAAAAAGAATATGAAAGAAAGTAAGTGTAGTGGTCAAGGAAGTGTGTTGAAAGATATTGTCTTCTGGAATAATAGGGAAGCTGCCACAAAAATACATAAAAATTATGTTGTGTAAAAATGATCTGAAAATGACAAAAATGATTATGCTATCAAGGCAGAGGGAAATTTTATTGTTTTCCAATCCCAGACAAAATCAAAAGACAATTTTTCCATGCATAAGTTCCCTAATTGGTGATTCAATACCAAGATATCATCTGAAAATTCTTATACAATAAGATACAGAAAATATGTCCCATATTAATAAGTGTATGTAAACATATATGGAATAGTCATGTATATTTAACAATAATCTTTGAAGACAAAGTCATAAATTTGAGCTGAAGTAATTGAGTAGACAACAGAGAATGTGCAGGGAAGTAAAGTAAGGCTGAGTACAGTTTAATTATATGTTAATGTAAGGAAAATTTGTAAAAATAGGGCTGATATGTAATGAACATAATTTAATATTTACATTAGAGTTGGAATAGTTTGTCTAATACAACACAATGCCGGACTTCAAATTTACATCCAGGAAAAGTGGTATTTATTCGAATATCATTTTTAATCTTCTCTTTAATAATTATGTAATTGTTTCTTTGCTGTGCTTTATTGTTATATTTTAGTAAATGCTTTCATGATTCCTCAGCAATTTTCAAAATTAGTTTAATTGAGTGTCTCCAAACCTCATTCTTATTTCTTCTCTACCTCTCTTTTGTGTGAAACGTTTGTCAGTAGTTCTACTGTGAAAAGAAAATGCAGCAAGAAGAAATAGATTCAAAATGTGAATAAGTGAATAATGTGAGGAAACCGAAAATCTTACAGAAAAAAAGTCAAAAAAAGAAAAATAGCTTTGCTTCCTCACACATATTAAGCTTTGTTTGCCTTGGAAGTTTCTGCGTGTGTTTTTCTTAATTTCTAGGCAGGTTGTAGTCTCAAGTGAGCCACCAGAGTGAGACGAGACTGTTAAAATGCAATGTGTCCTTGGATACACTCTATTGTATCAATATTCTGTTTCTTTTTATTCAGTGAACTTGATATTCATAGTTACTATGGTTGATTGTACCCCACAAACATGAAGAAAATATGTTCTTAAGACTTCTCACCATTTGGATAACTATAAATGAAATGTGAAAATGAGAAAAGGAGGAAGAAATTAAAAGACATTGATCTTAGATTGTTGAAAACAAACATAGGAAGAAGTGTAGTAGAGACTTTCTTTCAATTTTGGGAGAATCTGATATAATATTAACACTATCTTGTGATTACGTAGAGACACAAGAGATTCAATCAAGAAACGATTTCAGTTTATATTTCAATTAGGTTTTAGAAAATGAAATTATGAATTTAGGTAGTGCACATGCTTATACTCAACAAAGACAGAAATTATCCAATTAAAATTTGCACCAAATAATAAAGACGGAAAATGGAAAAAATTAAGGAGCTGTTCTGATATGACCTCAAATTGAATGGATGAGCCAAATTGCCTAGGATTGAACAAAAATCACAGCATACTGGGAACCACTGAGGATGTGGTTTCTGACGTGATTTATCACTTAACTGAAGATTATGAATATTTCTTTTAAGACTCTCATGATCAATTCATATTTTCCTGAGTAAATCATAGTTTGTGATTAAGAAAACTCATATTTTTAGACAAAGTAATGGAATCAAAATGTAGATATTAAATTTTGAATAACAAAATACATCGATTTATCAAAATGTAAGGTAGTAAGTTGTCAATAGGTATTTTATGCATTAAGATTTTTAGAATCATGAGATCAAACTAATTTTTACAGTATTGTTTAGATAAGTGCCCCAGTAAAACATGTGGATCTCTGTATGAAGGGGATATATAACAAATTTTGCAAGTAAATTGGGGAAGGATGGGAATGTATCACCTGTGGGAAAAGGATTAGAGGCAGAGAATATAGGGAATACAGACTAGAAATGGAGGTATTTTGGAGGTACACTTCAAACCTAGTACTGTAGAAACTCCCTGCCATTCACAAGGGTGACCATATCAAATAATCCTAGTAATGGGGAATATAAAACCTGTATTGGCCATTTTATATAAACAGGAAAGGCTTACAGTAGTGGGACTGGGACACCAACTAAGCCACAAAAGCTTCGACCTACAAATTCCTCTATCTTCAAGATGTATGGGGCCAATGGAGAGGCATAAATTAAAAACATGTTATGTAACAAATTATTGACACTGCAGAGATGGCCAGCAATCAGACTCTGGATATCCCATTGATTATTCATAATGAAGTTAGGCTTTATTCATAGATGAGTGTCTAAGCTTCATCAGCGAAGCTTTCTCTTGTAGCTGATGGGAGCAGTTAGAGAGTCCCATTTCCAAACATTGGATGGGGGTTACAAAACAAGGGGTAAAAGAGCAGAGACACATTGTGGGGACTAAAAAGTGGAAGGCAGTAGGAGACACTCCTCTTGGAGTCAACTGTTCAGTACAAACAGTGGCTCACATAGACTGAAACAGGTCTCTGGGAGCTTGCATGGATCTGTGGTAGATTTCCCACATACATTTTAAAGTGGTTAGGCTACATATTCTTGTAGTGGTCTTACAAGTTGAAGTTGCAGTTTTCTGACACATTTATCTGTCGTATGGTCCTGTTAAATGGTATGTTCTGATTTTCTTGTTTTAAAGAAAATCAAGAAGAGGAGCATAGGTGGATTTCTGGGAGTGGTGAGATGGGGAACAGGTTGGAGTAGTGGAAGGAAGGGAGCCTGCCTTCTGGATGTATCGTACGCAGGGTAAAAATTAAATTAAAGAAAATTAAAAAATAAAAGTAAGATCTGTAATTAAAAAAAAAAAAACTCTAGTCTTCTTCCTTTGAAAAGTAGAGCTCCATCCAGGTGAATCATACACCTATGAATTTACAACAAAAAATGTAGAAAATGTATGAGAAACCATCCATGAAACTTAAAATTCATGGACACTGGATTTAGGAAATTTTTTTATGAGAATAACCAATTAGTTATTACATTTTCTTAAACAGGACAAAGAGACAGGGGAGGAGAGGTAATGTTTACAAAAATGTAGATATTTGGGATTTTGAGTAAAAGCATTGGGCAAAAGACCATAAGCTTTAAGAATTATGAAGAATTCCATAATACCACTAATGAAAAATATACCATCTAGTGTTAATAAATAATAATTTTTACAAAGGAGTATAGCTAATAATGAAATAAATATAACAATTGATTTCATTCCTTCTGGAAATATAAACTAATCTCAAAGCAAACCATAATGATCATATTGCTAATTTTCTGTGCACAATGGCTTCTTTTGTTGATACTGGTCCTTTGCATCAAGCCAAGAAATACAGCAGATTGGTACTGATTAACAGAAGAAGTCAGTGAGTCATCCATTTGGTTAGAAAAGGTCAATAAACGGAAATATATCATCTTATGTAATTGGACTATAAAGTGGAACCTACACCATTCTTATTCTTTCATAACTGAAAAGAAAAGAACATAAAGAAATAATGAAAAGGAGTGTTTACCTTTCATTCTTACTTTAGGAATACTACGTTTTCAGTGGATATACCCAGTCTATGAAGTTCACAAAGCTGAAGATTTCTTCTTGGGAGTGAGTGGAAAGTTTTCATGGAAGAAAGGCTCGCTGTGTTATACGGGCCAAATGCTGTTAATGTGATTTTACAGAATGTCTAAAGATTTCAAATTTCAATCAGATTTTTTCCATTTATTGAAAGAGTTGATTATATCCAGCATATTCAGTAAGGTGTTTTTTGTTTTAGAAAATAATCCATCAAGATTTCACAATAGGGAAATTATTATCTCAGATGTCTCACATCTCCATATCAAGCTTGTCAAAATCCCCACACAAGTCAAGTCCCTTTCAAAACATTATTTATTTTAGTATTATTTTGTGACCCTATGAATTTAATCAGAATTACAGGTGTGACCATGGCTTTGTAACTAACTCTTATACTCTAATGGCCTCACCAGTGGGAATAAAGGGAAATGTTAGAGCTCACCCTATTGAAAAACCATACTGATAAAAGGAATCTGGTTCAGGAAGAATGGGAAAAAACTCATACTCAATATTTTCACCTATGCATCCTATCAGACAAACCAAGTTCAGAAAAATATTCTAACTCTAAATATAATGAACAGCTCACCATTGGGACTTAATCATATTAAATGCATTTGAACATATAAAGGTACCATGATTGTTTTATTTCATTGAATTTGACAGACATATGTAGTATCTCACTGAAAAATAATTGTCATATTTCAATTTATTAATGCTACTAGAGTTTTTTTTAATTCATACATTGTGAATGCATGTGCTGTTATATAGGATTATTTGAGATATTCTTCAAATGTATGAATTTTCTTTTAACCATTCCCTCATATATCTCAAAGGTCCAAATATCTAAAATTTGATAAATGTTACCTCTTTCCCTCTGATTCTCTTGTCTTAATAAGGCAATGAATACACTCAATGATTTGTCCCTAAAGGAATTTTCCTTACTCTAATACCCAAACTTTAAAGCTCCTTCTGACCTAGCCTAAATTTCTCCTCTTTTATCACTTAAATATAAGAATCTCTTACTTTTCTGCTTGTATTTCTACATTACTCTGGAAAATGATTTAGAATGGCCTGAATGCAGATCTACAATTTTTCTAAAAACAATTAAATAGTGATGAATAAAAATTTTGACAATTTTTTATCTAAAACCATCTGCAATGAGTATTAATAACAACATGCTCCTTCACTTTTTCAATAAACAGTGTGTATTTATTATTCATAAACTAGTGCACATATTTCAACATCAGTATAATATAAAGTTATGATTTTGTAAAGAAATGTATGGATTAACCCCACCAAGATTAAACAAACATGATGATTATGAAAAGTAAATATTATTAAATTTTTGGATAAATTATGAATATCTTCTGATTTTCCAAACTCATGCTGTTCCTTTGACTTTGAATTCTTGTATCATCAAATTCAATTACCATCATCTATTAGAATTGAAGTCAGAATACATTTAATTTATTATTTTGTTCTTCTCTCATCTTCCCACTTATGTATAACAGGAATGGGTCCTGACATTCCCAAGTGTTTTTGCTGGAGTAGAACATGGGTTATTTCAATTTAGTACTTAACAGATATGTCTCAGTGCCCCAAATATCTAAAGATTGATCATGTTTTGCTTTCTTCTCTACAGCCTTTTTAAAATCCTAGGTTAAGCAATTTTTCATTAGTAATTTTGCAAAGAGAAGTTTTTATATGTCCAATGTCCATGTTCTTACATCTTAATATGACTAACTTTTTATCTAGTCCTCTTGAAAATAAAGTTCCATGGTTTATCTGGACCAGCATACATTGGAAATAAACTTTGCAATATTTGTTTATACATCTTAATTCTATGCTAAAATTTTGTTTATGACCAGAGATATTTTATCTCATGCTTATCAAAATGTTTTTCTTTGGTAAATATACTACAAGTTTCTGTTTTAAATAAAATTAATTTGATATGTTTTTATTATTCACAAATCAATATCTACATTTTGGCTCTATTGCATTATAAAACAGATATAGACTCTTTTTAAAACATACTATATTTTAAACACTACTAAGTTGAATAAAACAAGTGAGTCTTAAAAGAAAATACTCTGTATATTTAGGTTGAATGATGAATCATCTCAGAGTCCTCAATGTCAATGGAGCCCTGTGACTTTGGCTCCCTGTACAATCCTAAGCAATTTGCCTTGTTTATTCAGTTGAAGGTAAAATCAGAAAAGCTTTTTAAATCCTTCCTTGTTCCTTCTTCATAACTTTTATTTATGTCAACACTGCTCCATAAATTTCATTGTTGATGAAAATCTACAAGAAACACATAGATTCAATTATTAATCTCATTACTGAGAAGATTTTTAGAACACTAAATGCATTCATTTATTTACTGATTCTCTTATTTTTCTCCATAATCACAGTATTATTAGTTCAGATAAATTTCACAACACTGAAATTTAAAAGCCTGTTAATTTAAAAAATGAAAAATTCAATGTGTTTCCATTTCTTGCCCATTTTTAAATATTTTTTTAAAATTTAAGTTCCTGGTAGTATTAAAATTCTAAGTTCACTGAGCTATAATATACCCAGAATACTCATGTAAAATGTTCATATCAAGGACATACTGATTCCTCAGAGACTTCTCTTTCTGTCATGGATGACGTTATACTATAATACTTGGATCAAACAAGAAGAATAGACAACATCTTACATGGAAAATATAACTTTAATACATGAAGAAGCAAAGTGTGGTGTGTAACCTGTGTGTCTTGATGTTGCTTTTGTACTTTTCCTAGTTAATTAACTTGGTTTTCCACATGAGTTTCTATTTCTCCCTATTTCTGAATTTAACCTTTCACAAAAAATCTATAGGAAAACTCCATGATCAAACTCCAGACAGTTGTGGTAGTTTGGGAGAGATTCTATTATAACTATGTATGAAAATGTATTTAAAAACTCTGAAAGCATGTAATGAAGAATGATATTGTGTCAATTTCAAAAAGGAGCATAATGACACAATTAATAATGAGATGAATTAAAATAAAACATAGTCTACTAACATATTATCAATAATGGAAAATATTTATCCCCAGTAGTGTTCAGTATTAGAAGAATATACTTGCTAAAATGGCAAATATCAAATTATGTTCTTTATATAATAAATCCTGTTTTAATGAACAATATAAGGTTTCATTTGAAAAAGAAATTAATCACAGCTCTCTCATCCTTCTTCCATCCATTCTCTCCCATCAGGGGCTCCTCACATGTCCCCATTCCCAAGATTATGTGCTATTTTTCTTTGGTTTTTATTATCACATAAACAGACCCACCCACAAACATACAAAAACAAACATATATGTATATATCTATAATTTTATATTTTCCAACTAGCAGAGTCTGTTTTTTGTTTTATGGGCATATATGGTTACACAATTGATAACTGAAGATATGTGTGATACACTAGGTAAAATGGTTGCGGGAGAGTACCCTATCTGTTCTGCTGTAGAGGAAGAGACAATACCAGATTGGACTGGGAGGAATGGAGAAAGTGATAACTATCTGCATTTGACATACAGGCCTGATCACTCTGCACTAGACACCAGTCAGGGAGCTCTTCTCTGAAAAAAGCTTGGTCCCCAATTCTCAGCAGTTATTTTCTCTTTCAGATCATTTTATATGGTTGTGACAGCTTGAAATATTTCCCTTCATATTTACATGCTTATATTTATCCCCATTGTTACAGTCTTGATTGTAAGGTTTGTTTGTAGGACAGACTATATGACTGCAGACATTCTGTTATTTTGGCTTTTAGAATCTTTCTAGTTTACTCTTCTGAAAGAGTCTGTTTGCCATAGATAGAGGAGCTCTGCTAGTGATATATCTATTCGGGGTGGGTTACTTATGATCTATTTATCTGTGCCTTGTCTTCATTCGTGGGTTTTTGTCATGGTGTCTATTTTCTATAAATAAAAATGTCCTTATTGAATGGTGATAGCTATACAAATCTTGGCAGAAAAAAAGATTTAGAATGTATAATAGAATTAGGCTGATTTAGCAAAATGAAGGGAGTAGGCAATTTTTATGAACCATAATCTTAATAGATTTTGGTGGTTTACTAGACTGCCAACACCAGATATGATTTTCTCTCTTCCTGAGGGCCCTACGATCCTATTAGACAGTTGTGTTTGCAACCAAGATGTGAATGTCAATCAGTGCTCCATTCTACATTTCTTTTCTTGTTGGTAATTGTTATTATTCATAGATGTTGCAGTGAGTATAGTGGATAATTCCTTCCATCCCTTGTTAGCGTTGATACAATTTTCTGAAAGCATCGATGCTAGGCTACAGTAAAGAAACTTTCATGTCAGAGTCATCTAGAATGATCTGTGTCCTGTATTTTAGTGTGCACTTTCTTCAGAGATAAAGGCCATGAAACCAAACAAAACAATAATATGAATAGTTTCTGGAGTCACTTGGCTTAATGTGACCAAGCACTTTAAAGGAATTGTTCTGTGTATGATATTCAAATTTTTTTAGTCTATTTTTCTTGTGGTACTCATTGTTAGTCCTACTGGGTTTACTTCCTATAATACACACACACACACACACACACACACACACACACACACACATATATATATGTAAACAGTGATAGTAGTTAAATAGAATGGATATATAGATAAAGGATAATGTGTATAAATACATTCATATTTTATATAACTAAGTATAAAATTAATGATTTCTTGAGGCATTATCAAAAAATGTTGGAAGAAATTTTCAGTCCTCCCACTCAGTTATTGACCCATTGGAAGTACTCTCACATGATTCCATTTCCAAATTCATTTCATCTTTAATCTGTTATTCTAAATTCTTTTAACAGCCTATGATCCTTTTATATTTTTAGGTTTCTGTATTTACTCCATGTTACATATTCATATATGAAGATATGGAGCTAGGAACAACACAAAAGAAAGAACATGGTTTGTTTTTCTTTCTGTATCCGGGTTACAGCACGCAATACAATCTTTTCTAGTTACATCCATTTAATGAAATATTAATGATTTCATTTTTCTTTATATCTAGAAGTATTCCATTGAATATACATACCACAGTTTGATTATCTATACACTGGATTTGTGACATTTATGTTGATTTCCTTTCCTAGATATTGTGAATAGAGAAGCAATGGACATGCAGGAACAACTATATGTGGAGTAGGATATTGATTCATTTTGGTATATACAAAGGGATAATATAGTTGTGTCACATGAATTTACTTTTAGCTCTTTGAGAATTCTCCATCGTGATTTATATAGTGTCTGCATCAGTTTGTATTACCAAGCAAATGGAATGAGTTCCATTTATTCCACATGCTTCTAGCATATTGTACTAGTTGTTCTGTTGAATTTGCCAATTTGAATGGAGTAAGATGAAATTTCCGAGTTGTTTTTATTTGTTTTATATTAATTCCTGGGGACAGTAAACAGTTTTTGAGATATTGTTTAGTAAATGTTTTCTTAATCTGAGATCTCTATTGTGGTACCAAGATCCTTTCTCCAATAAGCCTTTTGGAATTTTTACTTTTATTTCTTGAGTTCTTTTCATGTTCTGGATATTATTCCTCTGTAAGATGTACAGATAGCAAATATTCTTTCCCATTTTGTTCACTTCCTATTGAATGTTTCCTTGGCTGTGAAGAAATTTTATAACATTTTGTAATACTCTGATCAATTGTTGAAATGAATTCTTTTGAAAATGGAGTCCTGTGAAAGAAGTTCTTCACATACATTGTGTAGACTAATTCACATGTTCTCTTCTTAGCAATCTCAGTGTTTCAAATTTCATGCTTATGTCATTGATCCATTTGGATTTAATTTTTGTGAAAGGTGATTGATGTAAGTTTGTCTGCTTTCATTCATCTCACACAGACATCCAAATTTTCCTGAAACAATTGTTGAAGATATTCTTTTCTCTAGTTTGTTTTTGACATATTTGTCAAATATTTTTAGAAGAAAAAATATTTACTTCAACAAGTCAGCTTCATTTTATTTAAAAATATTTCTTTTAATTAGTTTTAATATTTTTGATGTATTGTCATTATTTTGCTTTGAATCCTGATTATGACGGGAATTAAGACTGGTAGAAGGTGACAATCCTGAAATGTCAATTGTCTTTCACAGTAGAACAGATATTGTGAGTCCAAGTCAAACTACTGTTGGACGAATAAGTGGATGAATAAAACACCTTCTGGGAATGGGAGAAATTGAATAAAATAAACTGTATAAAAAAGTCTGAATCTCAGATGACAGACACAAGGCAGAATTCAGTACTTTACCAGTAGTGAAATTTAAACCTACACTATTTAAGAATGTGTTTTCTGATACTTTCAATTTTTTTTCAATGTGGATGATAAGCAATTTTAACATTTTTTTATATAATTGTGAATTTTTATAAATTAGCCTGTGAAGGAGTCTAGCATTTTTTAAGTGAAATACTATTAAGTTATTTTCTACATGCTCTTTCCTCCATCCTGCCACTCCTGTCCATCAAATTTCTCTCACATCCCCCTTACTTTCAAGTTGGTATCCTGTTTTTATTGGTTGTTATTGTTATATATATATAAATAATACCTATACATGTGTATATAAAATGTGTATATAAAAAGATTAACAACATGGTTAATCTGTTTTTGTTAAATGTATATTGCTTCAATGTTCAGAACACTACATTGGACAACAAATAAGGGGACTTTTAACCAAGGTTGGCTAATTCTGCTTATTGCAGTTGATTCATTGTTGTCGTAAAGAAGATAGGTTGATAAGCCTTTGGCCAAGTTGGCAAGAAGAAAAAGAGATGACCCAAATAATCAGAGTAAGAACTCAACAGCAAAGTATGGTTTCTTGGATATTTAAATAAGAAAATACATTTCACATTGATTAAATACAGAGACAAAATCTGAATGTCAAGTTTGTGGAATATTGGGAACATGTAGCCACAAAGCAAGAAATGATTGTTGATAAAAATCCAGTACACTATGATTACAGAAATGGTCTTCTCATGGTGCACTGGGAAAAGGTACTTCCTATTAATTTTGCAATTTTGAATTTTAGAACTCTGGATACATTTAATAAATCTACCAGCTTTGGGGAGATCCTAGATACAATTCAGCTGGGTAGAGAATGTTGAGCATATTTTCATAGGTAAATATATGAACAAGATTGATGGAGTCATTGTGAAATAACTCCTTCAAACATTTGAGGAGGCTCCAATTCTTTCTCATGAAGAGTCATGAGCCACTGAGTCCAGCTAAAATCTTGGAATTAGTTCAATATTGTGTCTTACGGATTATGCTTTCTGACAGTCTCATTCTCCCTCCTTCTCTCTTTCTCTCTCTTTCTCTCTGTGTGTGTATGCAAAATGTGAGTTTGTTTCCAATTCAACTGTATCAGTTTGTCAAGAGCATTTTCCACAACATATGTGTGGCAGGGAGTGTTATGTCACCATATCACAGCACAATTTTATTTGAAAAGAATCTTTGCACATGTCATCAAGTGAAATGATGTCTGGTGGCTGTATTGTTCCAAATATTTCTATTCTCCTTGTAAGGAGAGTGAACATTGGAGACAGTGGTTCATCTATTGTCAGGATGATTTTTGAACGAAATGGCAGGGAATGAAATCATACAACACAAAAATTGGCATCTCACTGTTATAAACCAGAAGAGAAGATTTGCTAAAATTGTCTTTCAGAGCAAAGAGAAGGAATTAACCCTGCTGATGTCTGTGCTCATCTGGTCCTCCCAATTGTAAAAGCAGACATTTTTATAATTTTTGTCCCTGAGTATATGTTTGTTGTTAAAATAGAAATTCTAATGTAAAGAACTCTCCATGAAGGTTTTTGGATCCATTTTATGTCTGACCAGGACAGCAACATATTTTTAAGATAAATTAGAAGATAATTTTACTTTAGTACAAGATCAAATCAACAAATGTATTTCACACTGAAAATATGAATATGTGCATGATTACCTCTGTTTTTTAATATTTTTCACGAATAAATGATCATCTAAATTCTAAGGCTTACAAGATGGAACATGTGAGAAGGATGGCCTTAAATGTTAAAAATAAAAAGTATTCATAGGGTCTATTACAAATTTCATATAGGGTTGTTATTGACTTGAATAAAGTCAGGTCACCATGTAGTAGAGACTACAAAAATCAAAGATAAAGAAGAAGTATGAGTTGAAGAAGACAGGACGCATATCATTGCACCAAAATCAACCCGACACTTAGAGAATGAAATGTGATTTGATTTTCCAATCTGGCAAATAAGGCAGAGTCTTGTGGATCAAGTTAATTTTAAAACAAAATTGATTTAAATGTAAATAATAATGTTAAGGTTTCAGCCTAGAATGATAATATATACCTAATATCCCAGTACTCAGAGACAGGGACTGGTGGGCTTTTACATACTTAAGGTAAACCTGGTAAGTATAAAGAGGTTTGTGCCAATACAGGCTAGATTGTAGTTTATATCTCCAATAAAAAATATCAAACATTCAATGGTCAAATATTGTTTAATGAAGTTTGGCTAGACAATGACCAGTGTAGATAATATGCCTACATTTGCAATGGAGGCCCTTATATCCTGTAAGTAAACAACATCTCTATAACTGCACTTAAGTCCTACCCTACAAGAGGTAAGTAATAGAAGAAGGAAACCTAGCAAACTACACAGATCTACTATTATAGTCCCGATCTCCCATACAGTGTTTATGTTTTGCAGTCTGTATAGTAATTACGTCCTGACATGAATTGGCTTCTTTGCTTTTTGTCCTGAGAAAAGCTTCCTGTGGTATTTCCCAACAGCAAGGGCAAAGAATTCCTCCTTATACTTCTATGGTATTAAAAGTCATGTGTTGACCCTTTCCACATCATCTACAACCCCTAGGCAATAGGCTTCTTGTCTCTGACTGATGCTTAAAGAAACTATGGTCCTTTGGAAACAACTCAGATATAATCGCTTTGCAAGTGGCTGTATATCCTACAATTAAAACTGCAGGTATTGTGATATTTTTGTCCCTTAACTATTGATTCTCTTATAACAGTGGCCATATAAGTATTTAAATGTATATCTAGAGCAGCTCGAATCCACTGCACCATTGGTGCAGAGTTTTCCTGTAGAAGTTGTAAAATCTTTTTAATTGCCATAGTCTTGATGTTCACTTTGATCTTTAGGGTCTTAGATAGCCCCTGTTGTGGATCCACATAGTCCTTACAGAAAATCTGTGAAGAAATCCAATGAGCTTTGAATGATTTTGGTGAAGGAAATTTACTTTTTGCCTGAATCATCTACCTTTTCCTAAGCCCTCAAAGCTGCCAAATAAGATTGGTTTATGGTCACGTCATCAAATCAAACCTGCTCATGTAATTCTGTATAGTGACACTCACCAATTAATTGGTCTGGGTTTTCACTTAATATCATTGCCTTGTAATGCTGCTCCATACATATTGCCTCTTCTCATCGATAGGTAAACCACTGAAGCTGAGGTCCAGCCTCTAATATGATAGTGATTACCCTTTCCAATCTTATGTGATCATTTGATGCTGGACTGTCCAATAAATCAGCAACTGCTGGAAATAAGCTGAAGGCATTCTGCATGCTACAACAGCTTCTTTTAATGTCTATACATCACTCATTTATAATGGATGTCATCTCATCACAGAGAATGCCCTACCATCTTTTCACTAGACCACATTATTCATAATTCTATTCTAAATACCATTGGACTAACAAATAGGTGTAGCACTAATCCCTGAGTGAAGAAGCTTATCTTTTCAACAGATATAATCACAGTAAACACAACTTTTTAAAAATTAGACAACTATATATCATGGGGCCCAAAAGTCCATTGGAAAAATTGTAGCTCAATTCTGTACCAATAGCTCTACAACAAATTCAGAAGTGGCATCTGAAAAGAATTAAGAGTTAAATGATCAGGAAGTTTGTTGATAAATACTGTCTTCTGAAAAAATGGGGATGCTGCAACAAAAATACATAAAATTATGGCTGATTAAAAAGGATCTGAACAATGACAACGAAAATAATTATGCTACCATCAAAGGGGACAATTTTATGTGTTTCCAACCCTAGACAAGAACTAACAAATAATGAAGGGAAGAAAGGTATTAAATTTTCCAATGGATGACACCCCTAAATGATTATCCAGTATCAAAGTATCAGCTCAATATTCATATGCAAAGAAGATACACAAAAACATCCCAGCAGGTTGTATTTATGCATCTATGCTTATATATATGGAACAACATGTGTATAACAACAATATTTGAAGAAAAATCATTAATTTGAGAGAAAGTCAGTGGGTAGAAAAGAAAGAAGTTGCAGGGAGTTCAAGTAAGGGGAAAATGATGTAATCATATCTTAATTAAGCAAAAAGTGATAAAAAAAGGCACTGATAAGTAACAAACCTAATTCAACAGTTTACATTTGAGTTGGAATAATATATCTAATATAACACAATCCTGGAATTCATTTTTCACATTCGGAACCATGTGGTATTTTTATTAAGACTTCATTTTAATCATCTATTTAATGATTATTTAATTGTTGTCTTTGTTTTGTTTTATTATTCAATATTTTACTACATCATTTCAGTATTCTTTAAGCAACTTTCAAGGATTTCAACTGGGTTTCTCTTTACCTCATTCTTATCTCCTCTCTTTTTTTGTATATAATGTCTACCAATAGTTACACTGTGCAAAGAAAAACGCAGAGACAAGAAGATACAGAACAAGATATGAAGAACACTCTACAAAGTGAGCAAACTGCAAATATGACAGCAAAAATGCAAAAAATTCAGACAGTTGCTTTGCTTCTTCATGGATATAAAACTTCATTTGTCTTGGAATGTGCTGCCTGGTTTTTCTTTCCTTCAAGAGAAGTTTTTCTCTAAGATCAGCCATCAGAGTGTCTTTGAGCATACAATGCATCCTTAGACAGAATATACTGTGTGAATATTCTGCTAATTTTCGTTCAGTGAACTTGGGATTCTTATTTAATATGACTGATTGAACCCCAGAAAAATGAAGAAAATAAGTCCTTGAGTTTCCTCAACATTTTGGTTAGTATAAAATGAAATGCAGATGTAAGAAATGGTGAAGGAAATAAAAAAAACGTTGTTCTAATGTTAAAAAAGAAAAGAATTATAGCTGTAGTATAGACATTATTTCAATGTTGGGACAATTAGATGAAGTACTAGGACTGTTTTGTGATTACATAGAAACACAATACAATCAATCAAGAAATGATTTTAGTTTGTAGTTTATAAATATTTTGCAATATGAAATCATGAATTTAGGTTGCACATGTGGTTATACTGAGCAAAGATCCAGAAAATTTCCAAGTAACATTTGCACAAAAAGGTAAAGATGAAAAAAGGAAAATACTTTAAAAAGATCTTCTGATTCACCACAAGTGGATGGGAGGAGGCAAAATTCATAGGATTGAACAAAAAGCCAAACACACAGGGAAATGTTGAGAGTGGTAGGGTCTCTGGCATGATTTATCACTTAACTGAAATAAAGAGTATTTACTTTTATTACTCTCATGGTCAATTCATCTTGGTATGGAGTGAACAATAGTTTGTGGAAAACAAATAAATAAATAAATACATAAATAAATAAATAAAGAAATAAATACTTTATTTATACTAAAGTATTAAGATGAAAATGTAGATATTAATTTGGAAATAATAAAATAAAACAATTCATCAAAATGTAAGCTAGCAAATTTTCAACGGATACTTAAGAAAAAGAATTTTGATATAGATGAAATCAGAATTTGTTTTAATGATATGACCAAAGAAGACTCCAGTGAGGACATATGTATTTCTCTAGGAAGGGGAAATAGAAGATATGTTTCAGAAAGGCTTATTTAGGATGGGAATATTTCACCTGTTGGAAAGGGTTGGAGAGAGTTTTTATAGGGAATAAAGACTGGAATTGTGAGGTACTTGGGAGGTACTCTTGAAGCCTAGTATTGTGGAAAGTGCCTTGTGTTTATAAGGGTGACCCTAGGGAGGACTCCTTTTAATGAAGAATAAGTAGCTTGAATTGGCCATCTTCTTTAAGCAGACAAGGCTTCCAGTAGTGGGACTGGGACACTAACCCAGTCACAATATTTTTGACCTACAATTTGTATTGCATTTCAAGATGTGCTGGAACAGTAGAAGGTTATATCCTAGTGTGAAGAGAGGGGGCCAATAATTGACACTGTAGGTATATCCAGAAGATAGATACTGCATAGTAATAGATGATGCCCAATGATGTTCTGCTATTTTCATAGGTCAGTGTCTAGTACAGTATTCATCAGAGATTCTTCCTCTAATAGCTGATGGGATGTATTAGAGTATCATACCCAAACACTGGACAGAGTTTGGTTAAGTAGTGAAAAAAGAGTAGAGAGAAATTGTGGGGACTAGGCATGTAGAGGGCTATTGGATACCTGCCTCTTGGAGTTAACTGTCCAAGACACAAAGTAGATCCCAGAGTCTGAAGTAGCAGTCATGGAGCCAGCATGGGTCTGTGCTAGGTAAATCAAATATATTTTAATTTGGTTAGGCTACATATCTTTTAGAACTCCTACAAGTTGGAGAGGTTATTAAGTATCAATTGGTGCTATTTTTAAAATATTCACAAACATTGAATTTTGGTTCTCTTAGTGTATTCCCTAACAATTCAAAATTAACATTAATCTTACCAAATTTTCTTTACTTTGACCATATTAGATCCATTGTTTGCTTTTCCTTTTACTGATAATGTATTTATTGATCTAACTTTTTCTTGTCACTCAAAAATATTAAGATTTACCAGTAACTCTCTCTAGATAACTTTGTGATACTTAATATTAATGTCAATACTTACATACCAGACCAAGCTTACCTGATATGGCAATCAGATGTAATTAAGTCCACCAGGCTCTGTGTTGGGGTATTCTCAGCAAAAAAAAATGCTGTGGAAAATATATTGAGAGCATTAAGAACTTTTATGCCTTTACAAAACATATCATAATAACAATTGCTATGATCAATACATTGATTGTTGCTAGAACACAATGACATCAGCAATCTATATGGAGTACACAAGATTAATGCAATATGTCCTGTCTAGCTTTCTAGTTTTCTTGACTAGTAAGGAATCATGCAAAGAAACAAAAAATGCCATGAAATGCTCTACTACCTGCTTGAAATTTATGTCATTCTCTCAGGACCTGTAAGCATACAGGAGTCATTGGCTGTTACTTGAAAAACTTAAGATATTTGCCTCTCAAGCAGCTGGGTGAGGTCATCTCTATGGTTCCTAGTACTTCACCACCCTGTTTCTGTCAAAAATTTCCCTGAGACTCTACACGTTTCTTTAGAATTTTTAAAAATGTCTTCTAAATACACCATATGTAGCAGAATGTCAGACTTGACTTCCCCTAAGTTCACTTTTACAAAGAATATCTGTATCTCCTGTATTGTCTACCAACCCATGATTGATATGCATTTATCACAATATTGGAACAAAATATCATTCATGGATCGGAAGTGTCATGCAAATTTACCAACAGATGACAACCATATTTTAACCTCAAATACTGCAGAATTCTTTTCAGAAAAACAAAATTTACATTTTTACATTTCTTCTCTTCCACATCACTAATCCAATACCAACTGCCTCCATTTCCCACATTCTCTCTGCCATGCAATGAGCTATTTGATTTTTGTCTTTCAAGTTCCTCTTCATTTACCCTCAGTGGTCCATATAATGAACATACACTAGAGCAGTAACAACTTAAAAAATCAGGATTGTCTCTGTCCTTATGTTACTTTTTATGGAAAAAAAACCTTATTTTTGCATTTTGTGATTTCCCCAAATTTTTACTACCTCCTTTTCCTCCTTTAGTATAGAGAAAAAAAGTATTTTGGACAACATATGGCATCTTTTTCTTGTTTAAATTTCACTCCTATTTTGGACACAATTTTCCTTAACAAGTGGCATGAATAAATGTGTCCACATGGAATCAAACAAATCCATTAGAAATGTTCTTCACCTGAATAAATGGTAAACCTGAAGAAAGCTAAAAATAGCCCTACTCTTCTCTAACATGTCTCTGTTATAATAATTTTCTTCTAAGTCTCCTGTGAATACACTTGAGAAAACAGTACCATTCACTTTCTTCTGTTGAATTTTACCAATGAGGTTTTTACCTCTATGTTGTTTTCCCATTCCATGTCACTATGTGTGCTCACATGAGTTTAGTCCAGATCAAATTGTAAATCTTCTGTGTCTCAATATCTCAATGTATCAATATTATCATAATATATATCTACACTGATTTTGCACATATTATGAAGTCTACATCAAGTTAGTTAAAATAAGTTATATTAATGTGATTTGTTACAAGTTAGAAATCATTAAGCCTGAAACAGAGGGGTGAAGTCAAGTTCCCAGTGAAAAAGTAACAGTAAGAAGCCTTTGAAAACCTAGAACCAAATTGCAGAATACACCTACATTCTCCATTTAAAAGAAAAACAGATGCACTTCATCAAAGGGATCCCACAATACATGAAATAAAATTATGTAAATAGTAATTTTTGGAGATTTCAAAATTATGTTTTTGCATTCAACTTCATTCATTTACAGTTACTCATTAAAGATTAAATGTATAGGAAACTTCATTTCTAATAGTAATTGGAAACACAAAACAAACTCAGTAGTATTCTGGAGTTGCTATTTTTTCTCCTTTCTCACATGGCATTGTCTTGATATACACACGTATATCTTTAACTGTGTAGAATTTTTGTGCGGGGGGTCTGAGTCCTGTTCTCGTTCCCGCAATGGGTTCCTCAGTTTCCACGAAGGAGGATAAACAACTGAAACTATGTCAAGTGAGCACAGTACTTCACTCTTCTATGGGGCCCTTAGTTGTCAAGCTTAATGCTCTTTAATAAGACAAAAAGAATATGTCTTATGGTAATTACGACACACATGAGCACTTCTTTAATAGTAAAATAAAGAAAGATAAAGAAAAGCAAAGAATAAAATCAAAGAAAATAACAATTTGCACATTAAGGGAGTAAAACAAAGATATTCTAAGCTAGCAATTAAACTCTCTAGGCCTTGCTATCTATTCTCCTCAGTTAGTTCATTCCTCTCGTCTATCCTGTCTGTCTGTCTCTGTCTCTATGTCCATTGTCCTCATCCTCGTCCACTTTTCTCATCTCGTTTTCTCGTTCCTCTTCCTGTCCTTCATTCTTCCTCTGACCAAGATTTTTCTGTATATTACTTAACACACTGCAGGAATGTTTATCTAAGGATTTCAGGTGTCAAGTATATCTCAAACAGGAACCAATGCAAAAGGTGTCTATCCTTTTTACAGCTGCAGGCTTCATAGTTACTCAGATATCACCAAAGTGTAAATGATACAATGAATAATTAGTTGATGGTGGGGATGTCACTGCTGATTGCCATTTGCCTTGCACAGATAGTTCAGGGTGCCATGTAGTCGCCAAGGGAGGATTTTATGTTTTTTTAGTTCCTTGGTATGTATTTATTCTTCTGGGTCAAAGCTCTAAATTTCTAGTCTTATCTGGTGTCCTGGCTAGGTTGAATGCTTTTTCTTTCTTTAAGTCCCGAGAATGTTTACTTTTAAGTTGGTGCAGGCTTGCTATATTCTTCCTTATTGAAAGGCTAATTGTCTGCTTGTTTTTCCATATGCACTAACTTTTAAACTAAGCTCTCTGGCTTCTGTCTATTAAGGCTTATCTCCTCCTGGAAAGATCAGCATTTACTCCAGGAATGGCTTTATGATGCATTTCCAATAAACCTGGGTTACTCTCAGGTTCCAGGACTTTGAAGTCCAGATGTGATTACAATTTACTTCTGAATAGCATGGCTGTGTTTCATTACAGCCTACAGTGGCCAGCTCAGAGATTAATTTTGATATTACTATTAGGCTATGCAGATCTTATAATGATAAGAAAACGTTGTCACAGAACAGGTAGAAATAAGAAAGCGGCAAGGAAGTTAAAAAATTCAAGTTCCCTATAGCAGATGCCCAGGAACCTTGTCAAGCTGAAGCATCCAGAGTCTGGGTAACCTGGATCCCAACAATTTTGTTTATCCATTATGTTTTTTTCTGTGCTTTCTGTGTATGCAAACATGTGTGAAGTGGCAGCTCTGTGTGTTTATCAAGTGTCTTCTTAACTACTACTTTTCTGTTTCTTTCTCCATCCATGTCTGATATTTTTGGGTCTTTTTTCAATTTCACTGTTGATTACATTTTAATGATTGTTTATATTTTAATGGATAAGAGAAAAAATGATACAGATTTGTGTGAAGGAGAACGTTGGAAGGACTTTATATATCAGTGTGTTATACATAAAAGAAGACTTTAAGTAGGGAGGAGAGGTGTATTGTGAGGAAGGCAAAGGATATTAGAGGATGGAGAAAGAAGTGAATACAGTCAAAATAAATTATATGACACAAATGTGACTTTCTGAGAATAAGGAATCTATTTTAAAAATTATATCATATATGTAAAAGTAAAACAACAAAGCCAAATTATATCACTTCCTATTAACATTGAAATGCTCTGCAAATTTTGTAAATTGTTAGATGAAACCAGTCAATAATTTTTTCATTATAATGCTAGAGCCTAACTCCATTCTTTACATGAATAGAATAATTATTTTTCTTTCTATAATGTTATGACAAGAAATAACACACCTACATGAAAAGCTAAAATGTTTTCTTTACTTTTAGTCCAATTGCTAGTTTTTATCCAGTCCAGTGTTCTATATTTATTTTCAAGAGTGTGTGCAGTGAGCTTAAGAAAGTCTGGTGATCTTTGTCTAAGGTAGGATTCTGCTGTTTATAGTCTGCCATTTAATTCCCATCTGAATTTTGTAAATTATTAAACAGGAAGGAGTAAATCTTAACAATTAAAATTTATATTTGAAACTGATAAGGAAAATAAAACAAATGAATTTAAAATGCTTTTCGGCTTTAATACACAGAAAAGGATTAGGGAGAGAAACTTAGAGAAACTGATGCAATCTTCTCTTCAGGCCTCACACTCCAAATGCACTGGGTTGTAAATGGATCTCCTTGACACTGATTTATGCTCTCATGAAATCAAGAATGAGAGGAAACATGTTGATGTAAGGGATGTCCTCTCTGACGATTATCAGAAAACTCACCTCTGGACCTGAAAACAATAGGAATGCAGCAAGCCCTTCTACTCATCTACATTTTACTGGAATGGGCACATCTGCTCTCCATGTGACCTGTGATATGCAATGTTGCATGGAACTTATAAAATACATCCCCAAATAATATGACACAGTATGAGAGCTATCAGGAGAATCTTCATCTTGATTTGAATATAGGTACCAGAAATTGTATTCGGTTGGATTTAAACAAAGATTGTGGACATAATCACAGGTTCCTAGTTCAGCTTAGAATATGGGAGTTCTGAAGAGATATGGAATATGATTGATAATATTTAGTACACATTTCTGAAATAAGTATGAAGGAAAGAACAAATTAAATGATAATAAAATACAATCATGTAAATCTAAGAACTAATGCTAGGATTATTAATTCTGGATTTAAAATGAATTAATAATATATTGAAAAAGAGTACAAAAGCAAAAAAAGATACAAAAATGCTTCTAGTCCAAGAAAAACAATTCCAAGCAGTGCAAAAAATAAACATTGTAGATACAACCTAGAATTATGGTTGTATCTAATCAGATGCATCTAATTGTGGGAACACACTAAAAGCTTGAAGATATCTGAAGAGCTCAAGCATCAAAATTTATGGAAATTATTAAAAGGTTGGATATCTTCCTAGATATTTATGTATTATTACATGTGTTATATGAGTGTCATGAAGGGGGTAGATATTCTATGCCTTGTGACATCAATTGCATTAATGTAAAGAAGAAAGGAACCAATAACTAGAGAAAATTTGAAGAGAGATTGGTGAAATCTTTTTTAAGGGTGAGTCAAGTATTTGGATCTGGACATACTAAACTGCTGGCATATCAGAAATTTTGGCTGTATCTGAGTTTAATGAAATGCTTTTCTACACTTGACAAGATCTATTTCAGATCAGATAAACTCAAGGACTTCAAAGCCATGCTGAACCACTGTATGTTAGTTTCTTTACTAAAAAGTTTTAATAATGAATACTATAGTTCACATATGGTGAATAAAGAAAGTATTATAGACTGACACATACAGATTTCAGGGAGAAAAATGGTAACATTTTCTTAGAAAAGATCGACAGTTTTCACAAGTCATATTATCAAAACATATGTGAAGACAGTATTAGTATGTCACATCAGGAAATTTGGGTTAAAAATCACAAAGTTGAAGGTGATTTGTTGTATTAATGTTGTAATTGTCATATGTTAAATTTGTGAAAATCTTACTAAAAGCATTATGTCTTAATAATAGGTCTCATTTGAAACTTCTTGGGTATGATTATTAGGGCTATATGTCTTTTTAGTTAGAATTTCTAGGAAATCCTTTTCAGTGTATAAAAAAGAACTCTGTCAATCTAATACAAGCCTACCAGGAATTGATATTGTTTATATATACTTTTCAGGAGATTTGGTATTTTTTTTTTTTATTTTCAACCTAAATACAATGTGTCTATTCAAAATGTACCATGAATAATCCTTGAAATTCAAGTATAATTTGCATTTCATTTGTGACTCTGTAATACATTAGATTAAATTTAGGCACATTCTGTAGACATCAGAAGTTTTCTAAGACTCCACTGACCATTTGACTGCGGTTATTGTGTTCTTTAATTATGCACATTTTGGTATCTTCCAAAAATAAATCAATTCAAATACATTGTTGGTTAGACAGTGAAAATAATTTAATTCTTTTCTCAAAAGAATAGGTTTCATAAAAAGTCTGTCAGTCACTTTCTTAAAGCATGCAAGAAAAATTACAAGTAAGAGCTTTATGGCTTCTATCAGTGACTGTTCTCAATGTGAGTAACCTCTCCTATATTTATTAGACTATGAGACTGAAAGCACCTGAAATCTATAAATTAATTAAAATATCCTTATTCTTTGTTTCTAAGACTGAAAGAAATGTTTTATTAATTTCTTTGAGAAAGGTGATGAGTATTTAAAAATGTAGAAGACATCAACATATGTCCAACACATGTGATTTTGAGTTCAAGGCAAGTGGAAGTTTTCTTTGGTAAGTAACCCTATATACTACCTAATGACTACAACTATCACACCATGATGTATATTATTTTGCCTATGCTCTCCATTGTTGTACGTAACTCACCTTGAAGTTACACATACATTACTTATACAAGTTAACTATACATTACACATATGTTACTTCAAGAACAAGTAAGTCACTGTATATTAAATACCAAACAGAAAATACGCAAAATCCACTGGCATGTACAGAATACAGAGAAAATCAGACAATAAATATTCAAGAATGTTGACACTCTTCCGTTAAATCTGTGCCTCTAGTAATAAGGAGTATTATTTCAATTTCCTTTCTCCTTTAATCAATATAGTTTCCAGTTCTCTATGGCACCTTCTGCTCAGGTATTACATTATTTCCTCTGATGTATATTTTAGCCAATTTATTAAATAAAGTATCAGATAATTTTATTCTTGGTGCTTCTTCTTGGGAAAAATCATAGTCCCTTATTCAATATTTACCGATAATATCCAGATATATTAAAACAGAGCGAGGCCTCAGTGCATTGCAGATACAATGAGATGGATATTCAAATAAATAATTACAAGTATAAATTTCTCATTTTTCTAATCTTAGAGATTTCAAAGTGTCACACTTTGGATCTTCCTGTTACTCTATGTGCAATATCTTAAATCCAAATTCAATTGATGTTCTTGGGAATCATTAATTATTAATATTTCTGTTATTTTTCATGTTTGTTGTTGTTTTTAGTTTGACATCCTTAGTGGTTGGCGTTCTATAAAAATTTATAAACAAATGGGTATTAAGTAGTAATCAAAGAAGTGCATGCTCCATCCAAATACTATTTGGCTCTGGTTCAGCAGTCAAAATGCTACTACTTGCTAGCATTATTCTACTCACATGGCCTCAATCATATTTCATATATATTTTCAATTATTAAAATAGAAATATATGAATAAAAACAGACATGACATGCACTTTTAGAAAACTGTTTCATCAAAAATGCATTAAAAATACAAAGATAAATTACTTCTTAATCTTTCTAGCATCCCATAGATAGGAGATAGGGATCTGCGATTCCTTGTGAACAAAATGTGTGCCAAATGAAATTATTTGTCCTCACTTTAGTCCAAATGTCTAAGAACTTGCACAGTATTATTTCCCTATAATGGCTCTATGAACTGAGAATAATTTGCATGTGCTTACAGCTAATATTGAAATTCTCATAGCAACTGTAGGTGTGAAAGGAATCTATCCCATGTGACTTTGACAAAAATTTGATTCGAAGCGAAAAATGAATATAAAACCTATAGGTCATAATTTCATAGCCTGTAAGCAAATATAAACTTTTCTTATATATTGCTATTTCATTAAAACATTTTTATATTTTTTGTGGAATGTTTTTCTGAGTTCTTAAAAATTTACATGGTTACAATTGGTGAACTTTACATCTGAACTATGTATATGTAATTATATTAAAAACAGAATTCCCATGTTAGTTTTGTGAAATTTGGACAAGACTCTAAGTGTGTCTGTAGCTCTGTGTCACTGTCTTTCTCTGTATCTCTCTGTCTACATGTCTGTCTATCTGTGTCTTTCTCTTTCTCATTCTCTTTCTCACTCTCTCTGTCTTTTCTTTTACTCACATAATTATTAGTCAATGGTTACTCAGTTTATGATTTCAATTAATATCTTGTTATTTAGCTAAGATTTTCCAAAATCACTCACATCTCCCACATATCATGACTCCCTTGTTGTGTTCAGATCAATACTAAATAACATATATAATGTCCGTATTTGAGAAAGGTTTCATCTTTCCTATGTATTTTAAATTATTTTTATTCCTTTACTTAAGAATTAATCCATGTCAAATTTTTACGATGCTCACAGACATTAAATTTTGGTTCATTAATTTTTTCTTTGCAACTCCAGATTTACCATAATCTTACCGCATGTCCTTTTCATTGGCTTCATTAGACTTCCTTGCTTGCTTTTTCTATTACTCATACCATTCTTATAGACATAGCTCTTTGTTAGCAAGCAAAAGCACTAGGATCTACCAGGCAGGAACTTTTTCTAGATGACCTTGTAAAAATTGACTGTCTTGTTTCAGGAAAAATGTCTCTGAGAATCTCCATCTCTCTTGAATGTTTTTAATTTCTCTACTGAATAAACTGCAATTAGCAGTACATCAGTAATGACTTCTCTTCAATTCACTTCTGCTGTTGTCTTACAATTGTTATAAAGTGTCTTATAATCCTTGAATAATATGCACGTCTCACAATAATTTAAAAAAAGATCATTTATATATCTGAAGTGTCATGCAAATACATCAACACATGACTTC
This sequence comes from Cricetomys ansorgei, assembly GCA_026225945.1. Lineage (NCBI taxonomy): Eukaryota > Metazoa > Chordata > Mammalia > Rodentia > Nesomyidae > Cricetomys > Cricetomys ansorgei. Next base: position 205,530 of record JAMJFZ010001567.1, read on the forward strand.
ACTGTTTTTTCTTTCAGATGTTGCAGAATTTTTCTCAGGTGGTCAACATATTTGCTTTTCTACATATGTTCTCTTCTACAGCACTCAGACAAAAAACACCTGATGCTATTTGCCACATTCTCACTATCAGACAATGAGGGTATTTGATTTTTATCCTCAAGGTTTTCACTACACTCACTTTCAATGTCAGATTACTCTGTAAATAATCTGGATCCTATACTGCACACATACTAATGTAGTAAGAATCTCTTGACTAGCTTGGAATTTTCTGTCATTTTATACTTTCTGATGAATATTTTCCTATTGGTTTCATTCTTTTACTTCTTCTTTGCTTTACCATTCCTTTTTAGACCTAGTGTCTGGTAATATATCTCAGTAACGACATGATTTGCTCACCCTTGGTTTGCTCATATTATGGAAGTTATATCAACATAGGCAAAATAAATTAAATTAATGTAACTTTCCACAGCACTCAACTCAAATTCTTCTGTTTTCCACTTTCTCACAGTCATACTAAAAATCTATTTTATTTCTTCTTTAAAACATCTCCCAATTTATACAGTTCAAAAGCAGAATTACTCCATATTTCTTTTCCTTTTATTAAAAGGTGTGATGGTATTAACTAGCTCTAAGGATTCTAAGAACTTTTCCTATATCTACATTAACTCTTTGCCTTCACGAACATCTTTTAAGACTTGACCTATTGTCCATTCTCATTTATCATATTCTAAGACATGTGAAAGACAGATGTCCGAACACATCTCTTGTTTTGCTTCCCCTTACAAATTGCCAAGTTTGTCTTTGAAACAAATCAATATTAAATGTTTTCATGTACCATCTTCCAATGGTATACCATAAATGGACTTTTTATGTAATTAATATATTAAAGTAAAAATATGAACATAAAGTCATAATGGAAAAAATTAAAGGAGGGCATTAATTACAATATGTGAACATTTTGTCATTTTATTCAAACACTAATTCTAGGGAAACCTGGGGTGGAGGATATCAAGGAAAGAGGTCTTCTAACAGTAGCCGGATAGAAACACATGAAATCAAAGAGACTGTGGCAGAAGTCACAGTGCCTTCACAGAAACGAACAAAATGTTGTCCCAGTACTGACAGAATAAGCAGACACAAGGTCCTATTCATAAAACAGAACCTATTTTTCAGTGATAACCTCTCCCAAATGAAAAATTATTTCAATTCATTTGAATCTCACTGTGAATTCAAACTGTAACATTAGCTGTATTATACAATCAATTCAAAATGAACTCAATGGCATTTTTGTTTGATAGTTATCCTGGGGGCATAGCTGTCTGAAGAAGACATTAGCAAAGCTGCATCATCAACTGAGAAAATTGTGGTTCTTTATATGTTGGGCCTCATGGTCTGGCGAGGGGCCTGTGGTACAAACTCAAACCAAGATCGAATTTAGAGACCTGTCTTCCTGCCTGTAGTTACGCATAATGATGACTAAGCATAGCCTATTCTGGTGGTGACTCTGCCTAGTAACTGCTACATGCAAAAATCTTACTGGCTTTCCCCATTCACTACACGGTACCTCACACCTTTTTTCATCTCTCCTCATCTACCAGACACTCCCATTTACCCTCAGCCTACAAAAATGCTGCTTGGAATAAAAAAAACGAGTTCCTGCTTTGACAGTTCTCCCGGCTCATGTGTGCCTGTCTTCCAGTGGGGGAGTGGTCAGGCATTCAATACTCAACATCACGTTCAGCCCCGAACAGGACATACTGGTCCTGTCCTCAATGACTTATACTGTCAGAATACCTGACACTTTATACACTGTTTCTGGTAGCAGTGACAAAGCTTTACAGGATTGCATAAGACTGTAGGAATATTCCCTCCTTTTCCTTTGAATACTCTGGAGGAGGGACCCACTTTGGGCCTGAAAATTGCCATTATGGCCATTAAAAGGTCTGAGGGTAGAATTAGGTATTCTCTCACCTGAACCGCCAAAGAAAAGCTTTTTATTGTGGAGATCAAGATGTATGGGAAAGTTGAACAAATAGTTGGACAAAAAGGTCTTCAAAAATAATATTTATTATTTTTTTCTATGGAAGCAATGCTAATAAAATTATTTTAGATATTTGTATAATGCAGTAGACTGCAAATAAAATTTTAAATTATGTGAAGTGGTATAAAATACATTATGTTTTAAAAGCATGAGTGAATTTCTTTGAAGGTTAGGGAAAATCCTGAAAGACTTCTAAGGAATAAACCACATGATAGGATTGCATCTATATTAGTTTCTATGTAACTTATAGCATAATTTTCCAGGATTCAACTAATTAGGACACTGCATTTAATCAACAATTATGTTGGAGTGAGTATACATAAAATGGTGTCTAGAATGCACAAAACATATAAAAACAAATGATTTACACATTGCAAATATGAATCTTTTTAAGTAATATCATTGAATGATATATCTTCAAAATAAATGACTCAAAACAAATAATGAAATTCAATTGTATTTGACCATTCATTGATATATTTATTCATTTTATTCATTTATTCTTGTAAATTAAGAAGACTACTATTTACACAAATCATAAAATGTCATACTAGATCTTAGGTTATTCCTTTATTCAAGTATGCACATTTCTGTTTACATGATTGAGTTAAACTAAAATGACTATGCAATTCTCTTGATAGCATCAATTTCTGAACATTCTCTTTGATTTGAGGAGTTTGAGCCTTTGTCAGACATGAAAACAAATTAAAAAAATGTATGGAGATTAAGACTATGTACAAAACTACCCTCTTATTTTATATTCAAACCATTATTTTAATCTGTACTTAATAAAACAATATAATCAACCTTGCACTATTTTGGTCTACAAATATTGTCATCCCTTACAGCATAACATATTTGCATAGCTTTAAAACTGCACCTTTAATACACAGAATATAATGTATGTATGTGTGTGTTGTAAATATTCACAATAATGTGACAACAGCTTCAAAGCAACCTTAAACAACAAATATTGCAAAACCCTTACAAGCAACTCAGGGATATATGCTGATCACATATGTACAACTGTGAGTGCTATTCCTTATTAACTGGATTCAAAGAAGTATATTATTCCTTTATGAATCTCTGTTTAAGATGTATGTGAAAGAATACTGTATAATCTTTCTCCATCTAATGTTTGTATGTGTATATATTTGTGCCAATGTATTAAAGTACAATTACATGACTGCTTAATAAGTACAAATAAAGCTCCTCTCTATGTACAATAAATACTAACATACAAAAGGGATTATCAGACACCAAGAAAATTTATAGAGCAAAGACCAAAAACTACAGACAGTATAGAAACAGAGAGAGATGAGGGTAATTAAAAATTAAATTAGTTTTGGTCTAAACTATTCCAAGAAAAAGATGCCTTTTATTGATTAATGCTGTATCTATGCATTTCAGTGTCTTGTGTAACCAAAAAACTTATTTTTCATTTCCTAATGCAAAGCCATCCAACTTCTTGAATCAAAGTTAGTTATAACCATGTTTTGTTCTCATAGGAAATGTTTTGATTTAAGAAATAAATCTGTGAAATAAAAACACAGGACAACTATAAAATAACTCATTGTATTAATCACATATTTTTTTAGTTATACTTTGCTGTGACAGCTCATATTTGAAGTCATAGATACATTTTTTATATGTGGAATATGCCACTGCTCAACAGGGGACCATTGTCATAGCCAATGTAATTCTCAACGGTGAATCCCTGAGCATCTGAACTCAGGTGTTTTTTTTTTATTTATTTGGAACTGATTTGATATTCTACTAATCACATGAAGATCATTATCAATCAAACTTCCTCCACATAAATCAAACACCTATAGATATCAAAAAATGCCAAGACCTAAAATATCCTCTTAAACCACAGTGCATTAAACAATTCCTTGAAATTCCACAATATATCATATTAATATAATTTTAATTTTCATCATTAATTTTATCTCTTTGTTTTTTTTTGTTTCCATTATCTACTAAATGCCTCCATGGAAACTCTACTGAGTCACTCCAATTTTAAAATAGATAAGAGTTTGATTTTTATTATTTTTATCTACTACCAACACTCTTCAACGCTTCATTGTTGGAGAAATTTATTTTTAGTTATCAATAAAGTAACTGTTTTTGTTCAATGTTGGATGAGGTTCTGTCACGACTTAGTGTTTGTATTGTCTGCAAGTTTTGGATTTACATGTTGAGATGTTTAATGAGTCATGATTTTCATATGCTATCAGTAGAACACCTGAGGAATTCAGGATCAAAAAAAACACCTGAGCTCCGATGATCAGGGTTTCACTGACCTGTAGAGCACTGGCCAGTATAGTGGTTGCTTTTGCTGATGTTTGGAAAAGTTTGCAGGTATGTATGTATGTGCCTCATGACTTATTTGATCAACTTCCAAAGTAAGTGTACTTCTACAAATGGCCTACCATTCTGGGACACTGGCATCTTGCCAGGTAATCTAATGTAGAGAGGAAGAAACTTAACAAACCTCACTGAGTCTGTTTTCATTTTGTTCTATGCAAACCTGTCCAGATATTGGTGATGTGAGGCATTGTTAACAAGACACATCTGCTGTGGTGATTAGAAGTCCACCCAACAAGGGAAGCATTCATGAAGAAAAGGTGATACACTCTGCAAAACAGACTCTGTCATATAATTGGAAAAGTGTTTCCTCAGGGTCAGCACACAGAAGCTGTCTCCCCGAACTGACCTAGGTATTTTGTCTTGCTAACTGCCAATTTTGATTCTGTAAGAATCACCCAGATGGTACTAATATTGAAGGAATGAAGGGTTCATGGATAGCATCTGAGGGTGGGCACTGTGAGAGGTCAGGATAGGCCATTGGTGAGGTTGCAATCTCAGAAGTAGTTAAAGTCCCAGATTGAAAGTGTCATGTAAAGAATATGAGGCTTGGCACTGTGAAGAGAGCCCAGGAGATGCTACTGGTGAAAGTTTAGCCCAATTGTTCCAGAAGACCTCAGCACTCTGAAAATATAAGTACCATGGGATGACCACCAAGAACAGTGGTAGCAGTTGAGTGTAACCATCCAGAACCTGGAAGACAAGCTGTGTATGCTAGAGAGAGCAGAGACAGAAATGTAACCCAACTACTTTAAAGGACTCCAGAAGATTGTGAGTGTATTTCGGATAATTGGACACTGATATTGATTTTCTGCTGTCCAAGTATATTGGGAAAATCTAGATAGATGTTAGGTTTTATTTAATCTTGCCATCCTACTAACCCTTGTGATTATTGTTCTTTTAAATAGTTTTGCTGGTGTAATTTGAATTTTTTAGTAGGGAAAAGCAATTTTGTATTATACAGAAGAGTAGAAGTGTTGCAGAGTTTATTTTTAGTTATGTATAAAATAGTGGTGCACTGTTGGAGGTGTTGCCTAGGTCATGGCATTCTGCATCATTTGTAGGTGATGGATTTATGTGTGAGATGTTTCATTAGTCATGATCTACTTGTGCTATCAGTGGAACACCTGAGAAGTTCTAAATGAATAAAAACACGCAAGCTTAGATGCTCAGCTTTCCATTGCTCAGTGTGATGCTGGAGAGTGGTTCCCTCTGTTGAGATCTAGCAGGGATTCCACCTCTGACGGTGACTCACTGTCTTCCTTGCAGGGCCACCACAGCAGAATACTACTACATTACATAATTCCTTATATTATTCTAAATTCATCATCATACCCACAGATAAATGTAGTAACATCTCTTTATCTAAGAAGTTTCTTTATAAAGTCACTAGTAGAAAAAAAGCAGTGATCAATAGTTCATGGGAAGCCTAGCGCCAATGAATACATCTGCATCACATCTCCTATATCTATAACACATGGAGCATTGCAGAACTAGTTGAAGAAGTTTTGTTTTAGCTATAATACAAGAAAGTACACTGTGAAACTGTCTCTAATCAAAAAGGCTACAGAAACAAGACAGTATCTGTGAACATGTTAATACGGAAGGGAACATACTTCATATATATGTAAGATCTTTTAATTGCTTTTCTGTGTGCAAGAAAGATATTATGAGTTTAAATTACTTATTCTGTTCTCAAGTCATTTTGTTTGCATGGAAAATAGAAGGAAAATGTGGACTTTGCTGCTTTCTAGACATTTTGAATATTTGCATTAGAATATTGAAGCTACATATTTCTTTAGTGGAATTTATCTCTTTTGCTGCATTTGATGGAGAAATATTCATAAATAGATATCAGTAAGAATCTCCATGAAGTATATATTGACCAACCTTTGTTCTCCAACTGAGAATTGTCCTACTTCTACCAACCCTACTGATAAAAATGGTGATGTCCTTCAAAAAAAAATCTTTCTTCATGATAGGTCAAACTATGTGAGAATTTCTAATATTTGCCATTAAGCTACTTCCCTAGTTAATAATAATTAAAAGTTCCAGTCCGTAGTTAATATAGTAATTAAAAATGCATATCATTTTGTTTTCTGAGACAGGCTTTCTCTGTTGTAACTCTGAATGTCTTAGAACTCACTCTGTAAAAATATTAGCCTCAAACTCACAGATAACCTGCCTGCCTCTTACTCCACAGTGTTGTGATTAAAGGCATGAGACACCACAACCTGGCAAGGCAGTTTCTTCTATTGCATATCATGTTAAGCTATGGGTACTACCTGAATCACATTGCAATTTGGTATTGTTTATATGTGGGACTTGCAAATGTCTTTTATTCCACATTCTATTTTTGTGTCACTCAGGGTTCTCTAATTCACTTTTGTTGCTTCTGATTCAAAATTAATTCAGTAGGTAAATAACCTATTCTGATAACAGAATATATCATTTCTTTTATCTTCCCAATGAATGGACAAACAAACTTTAAAAAAAAAAAACTTTTCCTTCTGGTTTGGCTGACTAAATTCAAATCCTATTATGTTTGATATGTGGCAGGAACATGTAAGCTTTTGCATAAATATAATCATGGTATTAGACAAAGTCAAAATGTTGACATACTTAAGAAGCTTGGTTAAAATAATTAATCTAAATGAGTCTTGATACCTAGTATTACAAATGTGTTTTTCATTGTTCTAATAATTCCATTGATATCAAATTTGTATAGCTGAAATTAACTCAGCCCAGGCATCTTATTCAGGCCTTTCAAATGTAATTTAATGATTTGATTTGTCAAATTGAGACAAACTAATCCAGTGTGCTTCTTTTTGTGATTGCCTCATGAGCCAACTGTACATATAGACTGACTGCTTCTGACAGTTTTGGGAATGTTATTATAACTCTCAGAAAAATTGTATTTGTACAGAAAGAAAACTCCAGATCTTTCCCCTAATCATGCTAACATTTAAAAACACATGAGTGCAGTGGAACATTTAATCTTTTAATCTCAAAGCATGGCTCCCCTAGCAAAGATCACATTGAAAGGATTGTGGGATAACTAGGTAGGGATAACTTCCAAAGTCCTGTATGAGGTGATTATATTCAGAGGCCTTTAGAATGATGCTTTTAGTCCCAGACTCTGAGATTGAATCAGAATGAAGTCTAAGAATAAAAAAGGGAAAAACTGAGTTTGAATCACAGGACATATCAATCTCTCACGATATAAAAGGAGGCTTTCAGCTTACAGAAAGTTCAGTTTAAAGAAAGAGTACAGTTGAACAATTCAGAAAGAGAGTTGAAGAGATGGAGAGTTTTTTTAATGGCTGTCAGATTACAGAGAGAAGGGGAAGCTAAATAGAGCAGACTCAATGCAAAAGAAGCAGTGAGAGAAGCAAAAGAGTCTGAAGGAGATGCAGGAGATTGAAGAAGCTCACAGTTTACAATTAATAGTTTGGAGTTCACATTACAGCTCATAGTGAAAAAAGACATTTCAGAAAACAGTTAGTCAGAATGAACTCAGTAATAAGTATTGGAGGTTGAGACATTTTAGGTTTCCGTTTACAGAGTCTGAAGCCTTCTAATTCCAGGCTTGCATTGTGAGAGTTAGATTTACAGATGCTGTAAATCTAGGCCTCAGCTTAAGATGATATTATGCAGAGACTGAAACTCTCTAGGACCATGGATTGAATTACCAAAGAATAAGCGGCCTATTGCCATGAAAGGAAAAGAATAATATAGTAATAAAATCATGCTGAAATCTATGTCTACATAAAAATGTGTATATGTATACAGCAGTCCATTTTAAGCAAAATGCACAAGTAGACTTGTCGCAAGCAATATGCATATCATTTTTTTCACTGAAGTGGTCAAACTTACTTACATACTCAGTTTATTATAGTCATGTTATTATCCTGAGTGTCAGAGGTTAATAGAAATATTGATCTGATTTGAATACATGCAACTTTTCCATTGATGGCCTATTTTGTGTGTATGTGTGTTCGTGTGTGTGTGTGTATGTAGGTGTGTGTGTATATATGTGTGTGTGTGATAGCATATGCACCTTTCTCTATGAACCATAGGGAATAATCACACTTTTAATTATTTGAAATATAATTATGTTCTGTTCCCAGCTTGAAAGCTGTATATATTTACTAAAGCAGCTGTGAGCATTTATAATCCCATTCAAACTCTTATCAGACAATAATTCCATCATAAAAAGGGTACATGGTCATGAAATTCCACCTTTACCAAGGGGATATTGGAAATTTGTAGTTGTTCTAAGATGAAAAATCAGGTTTCTTTAAGTGTGTTGAATCTGATAGCCCAATCTTGCTCCATCGCAATCGTACATATACATAATTGTATGGGGAAAACTAAATATCTTTTATGATTATAGTAGCTACTGATATATGTTTAAGTACTAGAGGAGCTGAGGGCAACTAGTATGTATGATCAAAACACATAGTGCAAAACTCTTAAAGAATTAATAAAATTTGGATTTAATAAGAAAGATTCTGAAACAATGAAACTCTCATTAGCATCATCTGATGATTTCTACAGACGGTAAGGATAAATACTTATGTATTGCAAATACTAAAAAGCACATGAACAGATACAGAAAAGTTTTATTAAGCTTATCTATTTTTCCAGAATAATACATTCAGAAACCATAATCAACTGTTTACTCATCCAAGGTCTCCCCATGCTTCCATGTCCTCCAGATTGTCCCTTGATTCTGAAGAGCAGGTCATGCAGGGTTTTGACTCAAACATGGCATACCAACATGGAATGAGGCCAGGTTGAAGTCCCTTTATCAAGGCTGGATGAAGGAGCCTTTCATGTGAAAAGGGGTGTCTTTTTCCTAGGAAGCCATTATATAAGCCATGATAATACTAAAACTTTCAGATACACATTCCATGATTGTATTCTATGTTGGTAATGGATAGTTCTAATTCAGGATACATGCTAGCATATTGAAAAGAATTAATAAAGCTCTTAGGTAAACGTTAATTATGGTAAAATCCATAGTCCCTTAGAAACTACACAAAATTCATGGCTTTAGTGGGAATATATGGATCTCTCTGAGAAAGGGATATACAATAGATTTTGCGGATGGATTGTAGGCAGAACAGTTGGGGATGGGAGGAGGAGGGAGAAGGTGTGTGTGGGGGGGTGTAAGGAGAGTATACATGGAGAGATTACTGGAATTGGGGGCATGCTTGGATGTGAAAACCTAGTGGAGTAAAATCTCCCTGGAATCCACAAGGACCTAGTACAGACTCTTCATAATGGAAAATATGGAGTCTGAACTGGCCATATTCTCTAACAAGGCAAGACTTCCCAAGGTGAGATTAGGAAAACAAACTAGTCCCAAATCTTTCCTCTACAACCCGTCTCACATGCAAGATGTGCTGCGGGAAATGGTGGTCTAGAATTTGTGGAAGTAGCCAAACAATTAATGGTCCAATTTGAGGCCCAAACCATGATAAAGAGCCTATTCATAACACTACCTGGATGACCAGGAACTGCAGGCTGTATATCCCAGAGACTTAGGATAAAACTAAACAGGATGGCAAATAAGGAAGGAAAATAGAAAGAAAAAGAAAATGAGAAAATGAAATAATTCCTAATGATATTCTGCTATACTCATAGAGAGATGCCTAGCTTGCAGAGTTAATGAGAACAGATGAATAAAACCATAGTCACACGTGAGGCAGAGTACACAAAACCCTGTTGAATATGGGAAGAAATAATTGTAGAAGCCAGAAGTGCCCAGAAAACCAAAAGAACACAGAACATTCCCTGCAAATTCAACTATGCAGGGCTCATATGGCATCATAGATACTGAAGAAGCAATAAAAGAGCCTCCATGGGTCTTCACTACATCCACTGGATATATGTTATAGTCACTTAGCTCTGTAGAATTATGGGATTCCTAACAGTGGAATTGTGGATGTCTCTGACACTTTTGTGTTCTTTTGGACCCTTTTCTTACTACTGGCCTTATCCAGCATTCATATGTCGGTTTGTGTATTTTGAAGCTTCTTGTTCCATATATGCTGAGTATCCCTGGGAGACCTGATCTTTTCTGAAAGGAAACAGAGGTGAAGTGGATCTAGAGGAGTGAGGACGTGGGAATGCATTGCAATGAATGGAAGGAGGGTTAACTGCTATAAGGATGTGTTGTATGAGATAAGAATGAATAAAAAATGAAAAATGAAATCCTGATGAGCTCAATATCAGAAATGATGAATTTTACAAATGCTTATTTAATAATTTAGACATAAAATTTGATTAGTGCTGTATGACACATTGCTTGGAGAAAGATGAAAAACTGTAGACATAAAATTTCTTTAGTGCTGTATGACAAATGGCTTGGAGAAAGATGAGAAACTGTGTTGATGACATTGGGACAAAGTCATCAAGAAAACCATTAATTCAGAAACAAAAGAAAAAGCTACAGGAAATATAAGTAAGAATTGCTGGGTAGGTGGTACTAAATATGAAGAAGCATGTAGCTTTAGACTTACTATATGTGTTGTGTTGCTAGGAATTTTAGTTTAGTGTATAGTTCTTGAATTTTCATGAGTTTTATTTGAAGTAAATGGATGAAGAAAATTCAAAGACCACAAAAATCACCCTGGGCCACCAGCGCAGATTCATGTCTTGAAATTTTAGGACTAAAGCAGAGTCCATAAAAAATGAGTGTGGGAGAGAATATTATTTTACATTCAGACAGGCCAGCTTAATGGAAAAATTATTGGAAGTTTTTACAAGTGTGTTATCTATGCTAACTCTGGAATTACTAATAAGGAAGAAATTCACCATTGCCGCACCTATCACAGTTTATATCTCATGTTTTTGAATTTTTTTATAGTTTTGGAAAAGTGAATTGAAAATCAGGAAGGGTCAAATACTCTGTTAATTTTCATGTGAATATTTTCATTTCTCAAGCTTGCTTTTATTGCATTCAGAACCTCATTTCTGAAAATGTGGTTCTAATTAGAAATGTACTTACTTGTGTATGACTGTGAAGATATATCACTATTCAGTTAGAATTTAGTTGAACATCTGAAAACCTAGTCAATATATGAATAAAATATTTCACCTACATATGTTCCAAAAGTCTAAATAAACCAATTGAAAACCAATTCAAATATTTATATATAATTTAAGTGAAAATGATCGTTGTTTGTGTGTGTGTGTCTTTGAATCTTTAAATAAGTTGGGTTTTTTGGTGGACCTTTTTTCCCCCATGTGAATTTTGTTATTCTCAACATTTTTCTTCTAATAAATTCAAGTGCATTTAAAGAGGAGATGGCATTGAATTTATTGACGGTTCTCTTCTTATATTACCCATTCTGCATTACATATATTACTTAGGCTGATCGTCAATAACATGAAATATTAACATTTTATGGTCTATGGAAGATCATTCTTCTATGTCTTCAATTTTTCTTTTTAGACATATGCATTCCATCCTGTAAGTGATTCAGAAGTAATAAAGAAGATACAACATATTATTTTGTTACAAGGAAAAGTTTTACCAATAGGTGGACAGATAACAGCATTTAAAAAGTGATAATATAAACAAATTCTAAGATGTATATGCAGGAGTTTTGTTTTTATCCCCAAGTTTGGTTTTCAATACTTTCACGTTACATATCTATACAGTCATTAAGCATCAACTAGTAACCATAAAGACTGGTTGTTGCCAAAAGGTGCATGCCTTTAATCTCAGGTCTTTGGAGGCAGAAGAAGGCAGCTGTCTGTGAGTTTGAGGGCAGCATGGTCTTCAGAATGATTTCCAGGACAGCCAGAGTTATGCAGAGAAACCCACTGTCAAAATTAAGTTGTATAATTTTGAAATGCAAATATAATTTTAGTGTCAATAGTATCCTAAAATACTAAGTGTAAACTTAGGAACAAACTGTAATCACAGTCTGACAGAATTTTTCTGAAACTCATTAAACCAAGAACATCTCTTAATCTACTCTACTTTTAGAATCTTTTTAACACTTCCCATAAACTACTTCAATTTAGAAATCATGTATTGTAGACAGCAAACCCAGTTTATTTCCTTTTCCCAAAGTACCAAAATCCTTGAAAATGTCCATAGTTTGCCTTGTGAATACATAAGGGAAAAATAAAATAATAAAATAAAATAAAATAAAAGCTCTTAGTTTTTTATCAATGTTCTTCACTCAATGGATTGTCTTCAACTGCAACCATGTGTCTGTGAATTGAAGATTCTTTTTAGTTGATCAGCATGTTAAATCACTGTATACATGATTTTTTTTCATGATGTTAAAAGTTTTAAAATTTTCCAACAATTTTGCCTTTCCTTATATTTGGTACAGATTGATTTTCTACCCTCACACAATTGGGTGCACATGGAGATCATTTTTTTTCCTTTTTCTAACTAAGTATGAAATCCTCAGTGTTTGACATAATATTGAAATACCCTTTTCTTAAGAAGAATGATTTACATATTATTACAAGTGTTTCCTCTGCCAAAGAACTATCTGACACTGGTATTCAGCAGATGAGGAGATAGCCACTATTTGCTATCTCTCATGCAGCATGTAGAAATGTTTACTTTGTATACCAAAGCAATCAGCAAAAGAGAATCGTAATGTACAAAATAAAAACAAGACACCACCATGTATAAATCCCTGTAGTGAACAATTTAATCCTAGGAATAATTCTGCCCCATCACTATTGACTGTTATGGGACTCTAAAACTTTAAACCATTTATGGGCACAAAATTGGATCAATTGAGCTATTTGTTTATGTTTAGGAGCAAATGGTAGGTGGTGGTATGCTGGATCATTATTCTACTGTGGATCAAATAATCTCTTAGGCCCAGCAAATGTTGATCACTGCATTTCTATTGACTACATGGGGATTTTGAAGAGCTGTTCCTACATAGGTCCTAGGCAAACATAGGAAACCCAAGGTAAGGCTTACTCCATGTGGCAAAGGAAAAGAGCACATGTCTTTATCATAATTACCCAAAATATAACAAAAGATATATATAGTCATATGTAATGCTATATTCATTAAAATCCCTCATTTTTGAGAATTGGCAAATATTTGAAGTCTAATAAGTCTTTGAATTAATACATTATCCAGGAAAGATGATAAACAGGAACTTGTATTAGTTCCGCATGGTCTGGAGAAAAGACACACTGTGTTTACTTTTACTCTCTTCAATTTATCTTCATTGGTTCCTCAGTTTGTGCATCAAATTAAAAGGTGCTTTTGCTGAGATCCAACAGTATTTGTCAGAGCTGAATTATTACCAACCTTCATAATTTCCTGCAAGGTTCATGTATACTGAAAACTCTGGGGGAATGCCCATATTAGAAGCATGCTTCATTTTTCATATTGATTTCAACACCATTATTTTGACAATTTCCTCAGTATTTATTGATCTTGAAAATTTTGAGGAGGCTTACAAATTCTAAAATGGTGTCTAGGATTACTTTTCCAAAGTACCCTAGATTGACAGTAATCTACTCTCATGTCCAAACAATTAGGTTAATGCAAACATTTACCTGGCAGTTAACATCAAAAAATCACAAACAGAAGCTCTTTTATTCTTTAAAATTTGATGTTGATGTGGACTGTGCAAGCTCAATACTCACTATGACAAGTTACATGCTTGTTTCATAATAACTTGCTTTCATTTTTCTATAAATATACTTGAGAAAACAGGATGAATCATACGATCGTTCATTTTTGGGATTCAATAATGATACCTGTCCCTTCTATGTTACTTTTTAGTTAGTGATAGTTATGTTGGTCTCCCATGATTTTATACTAATGTGAATTTAATATCACACACCAATAAATAGTTGTGTGTGTAGTCATGAAATGGCTACCCTAGTTTATTTCAGATTGTGAAGACTACATCTTTTTAGTTACATTCATAGATTTATTTTTTCCCACATTCTCAGGCTACATCCAACTGCTTTTCTTTCGTTTTCTTCATATTTCCATCAAAGGACTAGGAAACTCTCTTATTTCTTTAGTAAACTGTTTTTCAACTTACACATTTCTTAGTCAGACCATTCTGAAGTAAAAATTGTTTCCTAATATTGCATAGACTTTGTTGTATTTTACTAATAGCTCTAATTTCTCAGAATTTTCCTTTTACTACTCCAAATATTTGCCATCATGGTTATCTTCTATGACATTTCATTTTGTTACTGCCCTAATTCCCTGTTTTCCTAACAGAAAAACAAGTGGGGAAGAAAGCATCTCTGTACTTAATTGTTTTCTTTCTACTCCTATTCAATCATGTTCTTCCTTAAAATACAGACATATCATCAATGCTCCTGTTCTATAAACTTAAGCTAAAATGTAACATTCACTTATTTGAAAACTTTATGACAGTCAAACAAAAAGTGTAGATAGAAAATAAACTTCAGTAGAATAGATTAAGTGAATTATGTTGATCCCAATATTTCAACAATGGTGCTTGTGACACCAATATTGTTTGGTTGTACATGGTAGATTCATGGTCTCACATAAGGAAAACCACATGTCATCACTATTTCTTGTTTCTTTTCTGTTTTCTTTTCTTTTCTTATCTTTTGTTTTCTTTTGTTTTTTCGAGACCCACTTTCTCTGCTGTACTGCTGGCTGTTATGGAAATCACCTTGTTGATCAGGCTGCCCTCAAACTCACAGAGATCCAACTGTCTGTGCCTCCTACTGTTTTCATTAAAGGTGTGCACTGCCACCACCCATCTGAATTTTGTGTTTTAAGTGACTGTTTTACATGTAAATCTTCAGAGAAAGATTTTCATGAAATTTATTAGTTTGTATAAAGTTAACAGTGATGCAAATGTATACAAATAACTAAGTTCATCTTTTCCCACTGCATTCAAGACCAGACAAGTATTTGTTGCCTCTTCCCAAACTTTCATATTCAGGCTTTGAATCTCTTAAATATTTTTATTAAGTGTTTCTAAATCCATGCAGAATATAGGCAGAATGTTTTCTGATTAACATGCATCTAATGGGCAGACAATAGGGAAGTACCTATCAAAAGTACAGATTGAGATTTTTACTTTATATTGAAAATTAAAATAAACTATTTTCCTCGAGTATATCTTCCATGACTTCTTCTACAGTTTCCCATCTTTTTTTCCTACAAAAGCAGAGAAAATATGAAACATATTTCATCATCTTTCTTTTATTATTTTACCCATATCTGGGCAACTGCTTTCATGACAGGAAGAACTTTCAAATGTATGCATGTGTAAACACTTTATTATATATAAGAATGTACTTTTTGCACACTGAGTCATAGATAAAAAATTTTAAATGTAAATATAAAACAAAGAATAATATGGAACAGCACATAAAATTGTTTTAAGTTCCAAGGTGTGAAACTTTTGACATTTGATTTATTCTCCAAATATCATTACAAAATATTACCCAGGAATGCTCACTCTAAGCATCAACATCAATTTTTCCATATGTTTTTTAGAGAACAGAAGCAAAATGTCATCTTCTGCACACTGGTCATTCTAGAATGGCTTGTGTTGCATGAAATACTTTATCAAAAATTCCTTTCTATGGAATAATGATTTCTGATTTTCATTTAAGATGGAGTTTTAAAATTTAACCATTTTTTAATTTATGTTTTAAATATATAATATACATATGAATGGTTTAACCAACACTTCCATTTCAGTTATGTGATGTCAAACACAAGCAAATACAGACCAACAACCAGAATGTACTAAAAAGCCTCAAAATGTGAGGGTAAATAACAGCATATTAATTTCCTGTCTAGAAAACCTATAAATGCATCACATCTGTTTTCATTCCAGATTTTACCAGCAACTGAAGTACTCTGGTCTTCTGCATGGAAAAAAAAAGAGAAAGCAGAGATGAGAAGACTTTTACTAGCTTCTCTATTTTGTTTGATTTTTGTGAAGGCTGAGAATCCCTTACAGGTAACCTGAGTAGGCTGACTTGTGTTTCTGGGGTTACTAGGCATATAATTTTAGAATATGTGTCACTTTTTCACCTGTGTTTCGATAAGCATAATGTTTCCTACTACTCTGTGTTGTTGAAAACATATGGCATTTAATCTCCTATTTTGTCTGAGTTGCTTTCTTCTTGAGGTAAATATGAATGAAAAAGTTTTTGCATTTTGTGTCTTCTCAATTTCTTTTACTGAAAAACACTATTAATTTTATTTTTTAAAGACTTGAAGTACATGCTTGGGTGTATGTTTTATAATTCAAAGAGATTCAATGTAGAAACTCTAACAAGTACATGAGAAAATAAGATGTTAATATACTGCTTAATATCTATTAAATATAGTATAGTTCTTCATAAAGTACATTATTCATAGTAGTCTGAAGAGTTATTGTATCAATTTTGATTCAGGATCATATATGAATTTAATGTGTTATAATTCCTGTTTTATGGATAATGAATGGTATATTTGGTTCCAATCACTCAACTATATCTACCATAAATATGGTAATATTTTTGTAAATGTGCATGCTTGAATGTGAGTGTTCATGTTCTTCAATAAACATGTGGAAGTTGGAGTAAAATATAATACTTTCTCTCTGTATAATGTCTGGTTGTGGATTTCTGTACCCACATTCATCTGCTGTCAGAGAAAGCCTCCCTGTTCATGATCAGGAGGAAGAAAGATCATAAGACTCAGAGGGGATTGAGGACACCAGGAGTATATGGCCCATAGAATCAACTAAGTGGGGCTTATATGGGATCAAATACATAAGTGGCAAACACGGAGCCTGTGTAGGTCTGTACCAATAACTCAGCCTATATGTTATCACTGTTCATTTGTTTTTTATGAGACTCTGAACAGTGTGCATTGTTATGTCTCTGACTCTATTGGCTGCTTTCGTTACTCTTTTTTTCTTGTATAGGTTTAGTTTGTCTAGCTTCAATATAAAGGCTTTTGCCTCGTCGTATTATATCTTCTTTTGTTGTTTGGTGGTTTTTTCATAGAATCCTGCTCTTTTCTAAAGGGACATATAAGGGAAGTGGATTTAGACAATATAAGAGGTATGAGGGAGCTAAGAGGAAAAGATGGAGGGGAAACTGTGTTCAGGATGTGTTGTATGAGACATGAATCTATATTCAATGGAAACATTAGGGTTCATTTTCCTCTTTTCTCCTAGACTGAGAAGAGATTTCATCTCCACTGTACAAGCAAGATCCTCCTAACAACCAGTTTCTCATTATTTTCTGGCCTTCATGTCCCATATCACCATAGGAGCACTAGGATTAAAGACACAGTGTACCATTTCTGCATTTTCTGGAGTTATTAACATTTGAACTCAAGCTATCAGGGATGTACAGCAAAAATTTTAAGGTCTTATCTATTTGCTCAGGACAACAGGCATAATTTCATCTTTTTATGGAACGGACATTATTGGAATGGACATCTTTGGGAAAATCTGGCCCTGGCTATGAAAACAAGTTCATTTCCAAAAATACCTTCTTACTTTTTAATTTATTTTTAATACAGCTAGAAAACTGCACTTTCTCTTGGCTGTAATTTGATCTGCAATTTGATGGTCCATTCTTTTTTACTGCTGGAATTCTCTACAGGGCTTATTTACGAAAAATAGCCACCGTTTCTTTTATGCAGAACTTAAAATCATTATCATTCATCACATAAATTCATTCATGTTATCAAATAAAACATTAATCAATTTCAAGGTAAAAACAGACAAACAATGATTATGCTGTATCCACATCTCTTCAAACTTTTAGGAATATATCACTTGAAAATGTCACAACTAATTCACTCTTACCAGCCCTCTTTTCATTCTATAAGGACTATGAGATGTTTGCTAATAGAAACTATATTACATGCATTGATTTGATGTTTCAATTTATTCAAACAAAGTAAATATAGTGAATACAGTAGATTTTGTAGAAAATATGGCTGATATAATTGTCATTCTGTTTTAGTTTTTAGACAAATTTAGTTTCTGGCAAATACCAATTGTTTATCATCAAATATATTGGGACAAATAGAAGAAAATAGTCAAGCAAGGAAGTTCATGTGAGAAATTAAGGTTTATAATATGTATAGATGAATGAACATAACTTTCTATGTCAGGTAAACAAAATATATCCAGTACAAAAAAAGGCAATTTAAAGTGTGAGATTTGCCATATCTGGCATGTAGGATGATTTTTATTAAATAAATCAATATTTTTCTCTTAGTTCTCAATTTATGTAAATTATAAAATGTACTGAAACACACTTCCACTCCTTTCAAACCTATATTTTCCTCCATCTCCCTTCTCCCTCAGATTTACTCCTTTCATAGTCTACAAACATCCAGGCTCACAGGGCTTCAACACAATCAGGGCATGCAATCCTGGGAAGTAATGAGGCCAACAACTGATCATTAATTCAAGTTTTGGCCACGAAGCTCAGCAGCAAAAACAGTGTCTAGGGGAGGTAAAATTTTCAGAGACACCCACTCCAGCTTATAGGTGGTTTTCAAAGACACCAATCTAGACAGCCAGAAGATGTATTTAGGAGTGACTGTAGGTTGTGTGTGTATGAATTCAGAAAAAGGCCCCGAAAAAGACTAATCAGATCACAATGTGGGACTTGTTCTACTGGTGTCCTAATCCAATCTGATGTATGTCATCGCTCCTTTCCATCTTCCATGGAATTCACAGATCTCTGCATGATGTTTTGTGCTGGTACTAGAGAAATTTGGCCTTAGGCCTATAGATATACTTCTCATAGTTGCTGGAGGGTGCCTTCTGGGTGAGGACTTGGTCAGTTACCAATATATAAGCAGTGTATAATATAATTAGAAATTAACTCTGTGTTATCCAATCTTTAATTCCTGAACTCTGCTGTAGTTTATTGAAAGTGTTTCATATATTGTCATGACTTTTGCCTTTCTGTTGAAAAAGAGGATCATGTTGGACAGATAAGTCATAATTCAGAGATTTTGTGGGTAGGATGGTGTCCCAGTCTTGTCATTGGAATACTTACTAGGCCACAGGAGATATCCTGTTCAGTCTCCCTATGCTAGATAACTAGGGATCCCTGCTGGGTTCTCCATCACAGATTCCCATGAGTTTATTCTACACTAGGTCTCCCAATTTGTCTCACATTTCTTTTAATTTCTCCACATATTCTCTCCCTCTCTCCCTCTCTGCCTAGTAGACTACTCTACTCCCATTTCCACACTTGTCTAACCTCCCTGCACTTAATGTTGCAATTTCACTCTACCAGAGAGAGCACTGTGTTCATACTGTGGCCCTCCTTATTGAGTTATGTTTTATATCTATACATACTAGTACTTTTTTCCTATGCTTAGCATTAGTATCCTCATATAAGTGAGTACCTAATATGTTTGTTTTTCTAGGAATTTATTTCCTCACTCAGCATGATTTTTTTCTTTAGTTCCATCTCACACCTTGATTGGTTTGAACTTACTCTTACACGGTTGGATAAGTGGAACTTAGAATAATGTTTGCTACATCTTATAGTGTGGAAATGATCTAAATTTCATGAATTATTTATTTAACATACTGTTTGTTGTAGTAATTTTAATGAGGGCTTTTTCAATTATGGTTCATAATTTTATTGATAAAGGGAAAAATGTTATAAAAAATTTTGTCAGGTTGACTTAATTTTTGAGAAAAAAACTTTATCAAGTGTCTACTGTTTATAAATACTAGTGTATATTTTGTACCTACTAGCATGTATGTCTTTCATGTGTATACTATTAGAGTAAGAATGATAGTTTTAGCTTTCTCACTTTGTGACAAAAGCTCATGGTATGATCAACTGTCAATCCAAAAATAACAGTAAATATAATTCATTTTCTCAGAGGACTCAGGCCTTGACTGATCTCAGCTCTGACTCTCGTCATTGGTTTTCAGAATGCATTATCAAACCTGCACACTTCCTATATCTTAGAGATCAGATATCATCATGAATATGAATTTCATTGTTTTCACATTGTGCCATTCACTCTGATATTCACAAATGTTCCAAATGTCAAAATGGTCAAGTCTCCCACAATTTCATCTACATGTTGATGTTTCCACATTGGCCAATCCTTTGAGTTCTCCCCAATCAACTTATCAGGAGTGATTTGTTAGAAACAATGCAAAATACCTGAATTTATCACGCAAAAATTCTATGTGTGAAATACACAAAAATAAATATTATTTCTTTTTACTGTATTCAAAATTGACTCTGAATACTTGTCCATTAGGTATATGTCCAATAATGTTAAAGTGTTAAATCACATATGAAATTAAATAAATGTAACTAAATACAAAGACAAAAACTATTATGCAATATAAATTTCTAAATAAAATATTTTCCATAAGAAAATATTTTTTCTAGACAGGTGGTAGTGGTTCATGTTTTTTAATCCCAGCACTTGGGAGACAGAGGTAGGTAGAAATATGCCAGTTCCAGACCAGCCTAGCCTACAGAGTGAATATGTAGACAGTCTGAGTATAATAGAGAAGCTCTATCTCAAGAATACCAAAAAAAGGATTTTTTCAAGAGTTTAATTTCTTTTAAACTCTACAGTTGCAATTTCATATTATAATTTCAGAGCAAAAATCAATATCAATTTTATCATTCATTGATATCTACTATAAAGACAATAACTTTTTAAATAAATTTATATGTGCATGGATTATTACTCTGAGTACAGAATATTGGTGCACATAATACTACAGGACATATTTAAAAATATGAAGAAAAATTTGCAATTATGAATCCCTTTCACCTTTAACTATTTAATAAAGAATGCAAATTTTATCAAGTATTTGCCTGGAATAAGATTCTTTAAAGGTTATAGCACAAATTTCATAGCCTGATTATCCACCAAACACATGACAAATCTAGGTTTTATATTCCAATACCAAAATGTCAACTGTCATTTATAGCTAGTTTGTCTTTAATAGCTAATAGGTAATATTTGACCTGTTTTAACATTGAATGTATTTAACTTTGTTGTATAATCTATTCCTGGCAGTAAATAATTGTTATTAACGACTAAATAATTCCGGATATTTTAGAGGATTCAGCTTCCTTTTGGTATTACATTAGCTTGAGTTCATTCTCTCTTCCATAGAAATATGAGTATCAAACCATAGTAAATTAGAAACTTGAGTGTAGTAAAGTTTTGTTACATGTATATGAATGTAGGAATCAAAATTAATTTTTTGTAAAATTAGAAGAGTTTGGAAACGTACAATAACCCGTGTTTTCAAGTGAAATACTGTTTTCTTTGAGATATGATAGCATTTCCAAAAACACTGTGAGGCAATGTGTCAATAGTGTTAAAAATAATATTACTCAAAATAAATAGGAGAAGCAATCTTGTGACATACTGATGTACATTTTTTAGTTCTCAGTGCCAACTCCTGTATTTATAAAAGTATATTCTGTATCAGGAAACATCATGTTGTTAATTTTTGATTGTCAAAATTACCTGGATTATCCCACACAGGTCTCTGTAGCAATGGGTAAGTTCATATAATATGATATGTGAGAAACATACTACCTAGCTTTTACTTTCAAGAAAACTTTTTTCTGTAATTCCTGTGCATTAAATACACTAATGCAGAAATCTAAAAACTCATGTGCTTTCTAACATTATCATGAATAAGGAAGAATCTTGCATTGCCTATGCAGTACGTATACACTTCCTCCTTGGTAGATATAACTGTCTTGAAATAAATAACACACAATCCTTAGAGTATGACTTGGTACCAGAAGGCAGTAACTAATTAGAACTCACTAAAGTTCTTGTACTCTTTTCATGGTGTATATCTACACATAACATCTGACCAGTATCAGTTAATTGGTTGGCAATAATCATGACTGAACAATCCCAATAACTATAATTCTATGTCCTTATAACTATTTAAAGAGTGACAAAGCCAATTTGTTAAATTAAATATTAACTTCTCTTTAGATTCAGTTGTCCAGATATAAGATACTAAATAATAAAAGTCAACATTTAGCTTTAATATTTTCTCAATTCACCAACTCATGTGTACAGTAATTATAATGTTCCTGATATTAAGTATATATATTGATATTAGGTTTTACAAATTATTCTGAGAAAACA
The DNA here is from genome assembly GCA_026225945.1 of Cricetomys ansorgei. Taxonomy (NCBI): domain Eukaryota; kingdom Metazoa; phylum Chordata; class Mammalia; order Rodentia; family Nesomyidae; genus Cricetomys; species Cricetomys ansorgei. The sequence continues at coordinate 228,086 of JAMJFZ010001567.1, forward strand.
AAAGGAGTATTTAAAGTATTCTTGCATTTATAGTCTTTTAGAAAATATGAATAAATTAAGTGTGCCAAGTAAAATGTACTTCATTTTCTAATATTTCATAGAGAACACCAACATATGGGAACTACATTTCAGGGAGAGACAAGTAACATAGAAAGTTATGTTATTGGGATAATTCCAAATATCAGGAAAAATATTACAGTGCCCTGATTTGGCTTCAAATAATCACATCTTTGGGAATGAAAATATTGAAGGAGAAATTGTCTGTAATATTTGCCTTAGTATAAAAACTGAACAATCAGCAAGATACTATGTATGAGACATTCACATGTATTCTGAGCTCATATTCTGAGGGGCATCCCTTTTCTCATTTTGGAGAAAGAAGTTTAGGATTTAACAACTGACAACAAAGTTTAATCAATTCAGAGTGTGGGTAACAGGGATGAAAAATCTATTAAGTTATCATGTTTGTTTTGATTTGCAGACCCATGTCCTAAATGAAAACATCAGTCTTGTAAGTAGAAGCATAATAAGTAAAAATCTGGGCTCATAGGAATTGATTATTATATTTTTTCAATCAAGTCATTTATCTATATGTATTCTAATTCAACAAAGTATTCTATTTCTTAAGATAATGTATCTTCTGCTTATAATAAACTCAAGTAATTTAGAGAAAGAAAATATGTTTCTACAATTTACAAGCCAAAGAAAAATTTTCTGTGTGGTGGTTTGCATGAGATATACAACAAACATTTATATCTTTGAATACCTGGGCCACATTCAGAAGATATATTAGCAAAATTGTATAGGCATAGGCTTGTAGAAGGTGTCTTGTGAAGGGTGAAGTCTGAGGTTTCAAAATTGTAAACCATGGCCAATTACATTTCTGTGTCTTGTGGTTGTATTTCAAGGTATATTTCCTCAGTTATTGCTCCAGCGACTTCTCTGCCTATTGCCATATTGCTTCCCCAAATGTTCATGATTTCCAAAACTCTAAACCCATTAAATGCCACACAAAATGCTTTCAGGTATAAATTACCTTGGTAATGGTGTTTCATCACAGTAATATAAACTATGAATGGAATAGAAAATAAGTTTAATAGTGCCAAGGATGTTTAAGTGTATTATAACTTGAAGTACAGGCATTTCACGACTGTAATGACATCCAATATTGTCATGGGTAAATTATCAATGCATGCACTTTCTGTTTATATTACACAAAATTCCATGTACAAAAAATATAAATTCAATTTGAAAATAGATGTATCTACTAAATTAATACGTTATTGAGGCTAAGTGTAAATGTGAAATATATATGACCAATTTCAAATTGAATCCTATGATGTGATTTATTCTTGAGAATTCCTAAAACCTTTTCCAAAATATATTCATAGATTTTCAACTATCTTCTCAATGTATTGGAAATAGACTCTTACATTTCAATTTTTTTGTTTCCAATTCCAGGTTTGGAACAACAACGAGATTATTTGGTGCAGCAGTTTCTCTATGATATCTACACGTCTACAAAATAAATGTAATTTTAGAAACATCTGTCTATTACTATACAATATTTTTTTTCTACTCTTGATTTAGGAAATTCTATGAATCCTTTTCCAATTCTTGTCTATGTTGGCTTCATATAAAATAAAATGCAGATTTCACATAGTTGTATATGTGCTTTGAGTTAAAGTGATTAATTGGTATCATTTGGTAGTTTCTACAGAGAACCTTAATAGAGCCCATCTTTAAATGTTGTTTATTATTTGGATACATCTGTGAATTTTTAGTGTCTTTTTAAGACTTGAGCTTAGTAATTGAGAAACAGGGTATCCGTGTATATTTTGTTATATATTAGTAGTACCCTCACATATCTGTTTTCCTATCCTTCATTTTCCATTTACTTCCTTGCTCAGACAACATCCAAGATGGTTTCTTTTGCCCTATAATGGTGGTTGTTTCAGTCTACTTTTTGTAGAAGTGAAATGCAAGGGGTATTGACTAATTAGAACTTCTGAGGTTTGTAGCATGTGACAGGGTGGGCATGAATCTCCACTCTGTAGATAGGGAGAATGCAAGAGGTACTAGAATAAAGAGTAAAGGTCCAAGATATCCTTTTGCAAATGACAAAGTGGCTCCAGCCACTTTTTCAGAAATGGGATCTTCCTCTACTCGTTGGGAAGGTTGGGGAGATGCCAGGGCTACTGGTATTAATAGGAAATTTAACACTTGTGGAAGATGTCATTTCATATTTAATGTAGCTACTCAGATCCAGAGAATTTATCACATGTGATATATTCTAAAGCATTACAGGTGCATGTTTACTCTGACAGCACCCAATAGACAGATGATAGGCTTTCAGAAAACTATTTGTTATTTTGATAAGCACCTAGTAAAAACTGTGTGGATCTAGAACGTAGCCTCAATGTCACATTTTAGTTGTAGTCTCACAGCTCTGTTTTCTTACACATGGACCACATGTGTAAAACAAGACTCTGTGATGTCTTCTGAATAAAAAATAATAGGTTGTAAACTCCAATAGGCAGGTACAGAAAATATCAGAAGACTACCACTGAAAGGAAAATTCTCATGTAACCAGAGTGCAGATAAGAGAACCACAGACACTTGTGAAAATTTTTAAGTTTCCAGAGCCACGTTACCAAATTGTAAAGGAGCCAAAGTCACTTGTCCATGTGTGCCAGAGCAGAGATGCCTTTGTGAAGAGTTGAAGATTAGATGAGCTTCTATATTGTGGTTTCTAAGGCCAGGAAACCAAGAGCTTGTGAAAAACTCTAAAGATTCCCCTGTAGTAATTTCCTGTTACTGCAGCACTGACACAGGTAACTAGATTTCTGGATCCTCTGCTGCAACTTGGGAGTCTCACAATACAGTCTTTGTTATTTTGGAGTCACTAGGATGAGAAGTTCCTGTTGACTCTAATGTACATGTGAATCTTACAAAAGCCTCCTCTAAAGATGAGCTGGTAGGCCACAGAGATGGTTCAACGGATGTGGGTGGCAATGCATAGCCTGATACATATAACGAACCAATGAAAGACCATTTGAAGGAATGTGGAAGTGTCTACATATCTTTGTGTAGGAGAAAGTTGTCCCTGAGTTTCGGGATTATGTACAGTCACTCTTTCATGAATAGAAGTGCTTGGACACTTTCTGATTGCGTGGAAATTTTGTGTGCCTTTCACAAAGATAAGAGAAGTTCTGGAGACTTTTAGAAACTTAAAGTCAAGGTCAAGATACCAATGATCAGATGTAAGGTTTGTGAGGACTTCCAGGATAGGAAGTTAGTCTTTTTGGATCAGCAAAATATTGGTGCATGCAATCATGATCTGTTGTTGATATACTCAAGTCTCCTTGTACTCAAGAAGGCTCTTTCTTTCTGCCTGTTTTTTTTTATTTTAGGAAATTCGTATGCCAACCTTTTTCTAGGTGGAGAATTGCTAGGTTTCCTAATTTTGAGGGGGATAGATGTGAAATTCAATAGTGTCATTATAAAAATTGTGAACTAGCAAGATCCAAGAGATTTTGGTGCAAATGATGAAGATGGTCCAAATACTTGTGCAAATCAGGCAGGCTCCTCTAAGACTTGTACATTTCAGAGGATTTCCAGGCTTGTTGTGTATAAGGGTAAGACTGGAGTACCCATTTAGCAAATATTAAAGACACTATCTCATCTTTAATGTAGGTTTTGTGGAACAATGTAATTCCAAGAAAACGTGAAAAATTCTAGAGACTCACAAGTTCATGGGTAATCTGACAGCATATCTTGAACAGATGGTGGGCTTCCGGAATGCTCATGATCATATTGATAAGTATGAAGTAACCACTTCATTTGAGTATCCAGAAACACGACTAGCCCCTTCAGTAGGAGTTTAGGACATACATATATGTGTGTAATTATTATCCTTAAAGAGCTCTAGCCAATGAGAAGCTGTTATATAAGAGATACCCACACCCAGATGCAAAATTATCTGTCTACATGTGACAGAATTTCAACAACACATTAGAGAGATATGTATGGGTCCAAAACTCCTCAGGTATGTCCTTGAAATCCTATGTGACATTGGAAATTACACATTTTTCCTAGGTCATGAGTATAGCATATCACAAAGTCATCACAAACATCAAAGTCATGTTTGAAACTTTCAAGTACCCTTCTCATATATAGAGTAAATTCTAGAGATTCACAATTTCTAGAGATTCAAAAGAAGGAATATTAAGTTTAAGAACTTATTTATCTGAAATTTTAGGTGAGTCCACTTAGGGCAGAAGAGTCCAGTTGTAAGCTGTGTTGATCTAAGGAGACTATATTGAACCGACATTGTCTGAGGAATGCCTGTTCGGATGTGTTTTGTGAGCATTGTAAAATATGCCCCTCCTTTACTAGAAGGAGATTGTGTGAGATCCATTTTGTTGTGGGAGTTTATTTCTTGTTCTGCTTACGTAACTTTAAAATAATTGTGTTATATATTTTTGGGGTAAGGGTTGCCTAAACCTTGGCAGTTTGTATTATCTACAGGTGTTGGTTTTATGTAAACCTATGATGAAGATGTCTTCTCCCTCATAATATGCATCAGCTTACTGCTCTCTAGCAGTGCCATTGTAGAAGAGTGAAGTTTCTGTGGAGGGGTTCTTGTATGCTTCCACAGTGTTCTGGCAACAAACTTAGGACACTTATGTAAGGCCTTTAAATCCCACCTTAAATGTAACAGGATTAAAGGATTGAGAGATACTCTTGGTCCTTGAGGTACTCATTGTAAAGGATACATAGCTGGATTATAGGATGAGGCTAATAGCTGGGTTTCCTTATGTAATCAAACATGTCTCTGTATTGGGGGTGTCAGAGTTTATCATCAAGAGATCATCTGAGGAGCTTCTGTATATGCAAAAACACCAGATATTAGGCAATCCATATTCCATTGTCCAGTATGTCAATTGCCAAGACAGGTGGTTCCCGTTGTTGAGATCTGGAAGGGTTTTCACACATTAAATTATATCCTTACATTTTTTCTTGAGTGGCAAAGTACCTATGGGCTATACCACGGAATATAAAGTGTAAGTAGAAAAATCCATTTTGCTGGTATGATCAGTGACAGAAGCACTTGGAAAAGTTGGAAAGGTCCAACACACACTGGTGCACATGAAGTAGAGGCCCAAGAAGTGTGCTGATGCTAGTAATTTCCACAGCTCCTCCAGGGTCATTGACATATATGGGAAAACTACCAGAATCCTGTTAACAGGCATTAGAAATGTCATCTTTCTGTATTCTTCTATCCTGAAAAAGAGATGTTTATGTAAGATTCTAAATCCTCCTGTATAAATCAGTACTTTTACTGCATCCCTTTTGGCAATATTGAGCAAATTCTTAAAAGCTCTAAAATCTTCCAAAACACTCCCATAAATGTGAAATGTCAGCAGACAAACTCACAAGTATGGGAAGGTTTTCTAGACCATGTGTGCATGTTTTTTCTTGCAAAGGCACATTGAGGAGATGTGCTGGTAATCCTGAGTGGCATTAACAGGTGCAGGGGATTCCACATTTTCTGATGTATATGAACAAACCTGGAACAGCCCTTGCAGCTATGCCTAAGATTATATCATTGTGTAATTGTGGGCTGCTTTTGAGCCAAGTATGTACTATTCCACATCCTCCACTCCATGAATAAAAGTCTTGGACCCTTCCTATGTACTTGGAAATTTCACAGTCCTTTTTCAAGGATAAGAGAATGTCAAAAGATTTGAAGGTAGGTAGGGTAAGAACAAGATATTGTATGTCACATGTGTAGATTTTGATCTCTCCCTGTTTAGTAAGCACATATATATTGCTTCATGGGTCAACAAATTATTGATTTAAGCTATTCTGATCTAATGGTGAAGTATTAAAGACACCTTTCACAAGGGTGCCTGTTTCAGTCTTATTTTCATGGAAGAGTAACGTTTGTGGGTCACAGTTGCAGTAAGGAAAAAATCAGAGGTCTGTGCATGTGAGTCCTTAGGTATGCAATTCCATTTTGCATATATGGTTAATTCCAAGGCCCCTGTAGACACTGAAAAATTATGAGACACCTTGGTTCCTAGGACACAGGGGCTCCATCACCTTGGACAGATGCAGCAGCATCCAGAGCCCCTTGGACAATTTTGAAAGTTTTCAGGCTTGTTTATTTATATGATCAGAATCGCAGAACCTCAATGAAAAGTGGGAAGTTGATACATCCTCTTTTGTGCACTGTCCATACTCCAAGACCCCTGAACACTTTTAATTAATCCAAAACTCTTGTGTGTGTGTGTGTGTGTGTGTGTGTGTGTGTGTGTGTGTGTGTGTGTTACTTCAGACATCAGCCCATGGACAGATGTCAGGCTTTCAGTTGGTTACGGGTTAGTTGAATAAGCTCCTAGGAACCACTCTGTGGAGCTAGACTCTCTGTTAGGCCCTTGAATAAGATGTAGATTTTCAGATCTGTGTGTTGTAGTGGTTCTTCTTAGAGCTCCTGACACCGAGGAGCTGGTAAAAAAGGAATTGTGAATACATAGAAGAACACTAAGTCCTCTTGTGTTTGTGAAGAACTTTGTAAATATTTCATACACATATAACTACAAGTGAAGGACTAATCAGGCCTTGATTCCCTGAGTCACACTGGGAATAGCCGATTCTCTCTAGTTCATGTGTAACATATGTTAAGAAACCATCCTTATGATTAAAAGATTCAACATTTTTTCCAAAAACATGGAAGGTCTTTTCCAAAGGCCCAAAAGGAAGAATAAGATAAAGGTTCGATTTTTCTTAGATGTTAGATATGAGGACTTCTTGCAGAGAAAATGTGTTGCTAGATCCTTCTGATATCTTGAAGATATCTTGATCTGTACTTGATATATTGAAACCTCCTTGTCCATGGGTTGCCTCATTGAATATCCTTTTGTTTACATTGTAACTTATGCCCCTAAGTTTCAAGAACTATTCTATGTGACATGCTCTTCATAGTGGAGAGAATGTTGAAAACTCTATGCTTCATGTATAGACAGTTTCAGAGACCCTTGGGAAAATTGCAAAGATTTGAGTACCTTGAAAAAGAACGGCATACTTCCAGCCCCTTGTATATACTTGGTAAATTGTGAATCCAATTGAGCTAGATGAGAATATCCAACCACCACTTTTGTTGTGTGCCAGATCCCAGAATGCCTCAGAAGATGTGGAAGATATGACATCATTTGGTGTACAATTGTCTAGACTCAAGAAAACAAAGGTGTCTATGAAAGATTCCAGCACTGCCTTGTTGGTCCTTTATTTCTTATCTGTACCTCTTGGGCAGATGGAAATATTCTGGGAAGCATTGAGGAAAGCTAGCAATTTGTTTGCAGTACAATCATCTACATAGAATGGCCACAAATCCCCAACCCAAGGATGGGAAGATTCTGAAGACTTTCATGTATATGTGGCTCCTGCTATAGACACCTTAGAAGAGACTGCATCAGTCTACAGAAATTCCTGAAGAGATGCACAGGGTCATATATTTCCTAATGTATATTAAGTATATTGTAAATTTCTTTTGCTGCACATGAGGGTATGTTCTATAGCTGCTTATATAGTTGTGTATTGTGTCTTCTCCCTTGGTCATGTTGAAAGGATGTTACAGCCACCTTCATATATAAAATAAGGAGCCATCTATCCTATATTTGGAATTGCCTTTGATTTTTTAATGAATATTATGTGAATTTGTGAGTTCTCTAGGACTGTATGAGTAAAAAAAAATATAATATTTATCACATAGTTTTATGTGAACCCTCCCTGTGCAGGAAAAACAGTGCTAAGGCCATTTGGGCTTAGAGTTCAGATTTAAGTCATTGTGATCTGATAATATTATGAAGCCTCTTTGTTTCAGTCTGTTTTGCTGAGAGGAGGAAATGTTCTAGCTCTCTATAAGAATGAGAGTGTTTGAAATTAACTGCATATGAGGCAATAGATATTAAGCTCCATTCTGTAATTGTAGGCAGTGTAGGAGACCTTGAAGGAATTAAAAACATTCAAATATCCACTGAGAATGTGATAAAAGGGATGTAGCTAATGTTGATCTCCCAGTTTATAGAACTTTTTGGGTATTTCTCATTGCACAGATGGAATGAGATTTGAACTAATTTTAGTAGATTTAAAATGGCTGCGGCCACTTCGGTAGGGCAAATTATTGAAATCTTTCTCAGGGGAGGGAGAGAGAGAGAGAGAGTGACAGATAGAGCGAGAGAGAGGAATTTCCACATTTCCACACACTCTTTGTTACATGTGGAAAATGTGAGGATCTCTTGAAGACAAAAGCTTGGCCTTATTCCTTTTACAGATTAGAAAAAGATCAGACCTCTCATTGAATAAAGGATGTTTAAAACACTCTTGTTCAGATGGTGGAAATTCTGAAACTCTCTTTGTAAGCCTGGGCAGGAGTCAACCTTATTAAGGTAGAAGTGGACTCTCTAGAGCCTCTAATATGAGAAGGGTAATATCTTATGCCCTCTTTTGAGAGGGATTCATTCTTAGTACTCTTTTCATATAGTTGAATATTTTGGGCTACTTTGGAATCTGCAGGTATTTCAGAGGCCTTTTTGAAAAGAGGTGGATTGTTGGAGAGCCCATATGGAAGTACTAAGTTTAGAGCCTTTTGGTAAGATGATTCATATTTTAAACACCGTTGGGCATAGGATAATTGTTGTAAGTTGTTTGGGGGACAACTAGAATGTCTACGATCCCCTTGGATACCGTAGAAATATGAGGCCATTTTCATGAGAGTGAAAAAGTATGACTTCTCCTTCTAGATGTATATCAAAGTTCTCAGCAAACCATGGGCAGATATTCAAATTCCCATTAACACCCTGAATAGTTTTGAAACGTTTAAAACGTTCGATAGAAGGGGAATGTTTCAAGGACCCTTAAGAACGCAGGGGAATTTCAGTTTCAGGTGGGTAACTAGAATATGGTCAAGGTACCATACTTTTGAGAGACACTCTCCATCTTTAAAATGTGGATATGTATGGAAAGCCAAGTGTGCAGATCTCAAGTGAGTGTTGTCCTCAGGAAATGAACAAAGTTCTAGAAGGTTACTCAGAATTACTGCTATCTGGCTAGCTCACACTGTTTGGTTCTGTCCTACTTAAGTAGCATGGCTTGATGGAAACGACAGCACAGACACGCAAGCTCTGAGAAGGAAATGGAATACCGAAACAAAGGCCATGACCACGTTTTGTGGAAAGGGGAACATTTTTAAGGATATCATAAAATGCTTTGGATATTATACTTTCTCATGTCACATAAAAAGTGAGACATTATTAATTAATGAGTTAATGATTAATGACCTCTCTTGTGCCTCATAGAAATGTCTGTTATCTGATGCCTAGAGGCCTTTCAGGGGTGAGGTGTTTAAGCTAAGTTCTCCTTTTAATGTGACTATATGGAGAAGGCTTCCAATGTTTAAGTAAAGCATGGGAGCCATAACATCTGTTCTAGAAGACATCATAGCAAGAAAACAAAACTCAGATATCAAGCTACATTTGGGACAATTTTGTCTTAAAGATAAGTGATTATATCCTATGTTTCCTGGATAGTCATCTTCATGTGGATGGATTCTTTTTTACCGCAGATATATACTCTGTATATATCAGTATATATATTTTACAGCATGGATATACTCTCCATGTTTGTTATTCTTTGTGCAACTTCATGAAAATATCCGGAGAAATGCTTGACTTTATATAGAGTGCAGTTTAAGTCATAGTAGAGAGCATGGGTAGTCAGTAAGATGTGGATTTGAATTGTTTCCTACTTTGGCTAATTATGAAATAAACAAAAATAAAATGTAGGTATGGGCCAGGAGATATTTGAACTGGTTATGAAATCATTGAGCAAGAATGAATGTATTAAATTGCAGCGCATTCCTCTAATGTAAAGCTATGGATGCCATTTTGCAAAATTACATTCACTCATGGTTTTAGAGGGATAAATACATTCAAGTTGATATTGACAGATAGATCTGACAGAGGAGAGCAGAAGAAGGAAGAGAGAGGAAATTGAAGAAAAGAAAATGGAGGAGGAGATAGGAGGGCGAGGAGGAACAGGATTGAAGAAAAGGAATAAACATATACAGGGGCTAAAAAAGAGCAATAATTGAAGTAGAAGACAAACTAGGAGAGTGTTGTGTCTTAGAAGTCAACACAAGGCTGTGTCTCAAGAATATACAATGCAGTCACTGGAGGACCCTTGTTTGGTTTACAGTACACACATGGCAGTTCACAATCATCTGTAAATACAGTTTCAAAGAAGCCAATGCATCTGAGAGTATTATATGCTTGTGGTACACTTATATATACAGGGATAACAGTAACACCTATGAAGAAAAAATAAAAAAAATCATTTTTAAATAATGGAAAAAGCAGGATGGATTGGTTAAAAAAGACAGTAACAGGTATTGTCAGAATAACTACAACCTGTCTTTGAACCTCAGAAGTTACAACTCACTGTTTTTTATGAGGTAGTAATGAGTTTTACCTTTTTTTGACAGTTTCTTGGGGGGATTGTCTTCTGCTTGGCCATTTCTGAAGCTGCTGCTAGTTGGCTTGGTTATAAAGATTCTGATCATAGTAATTTTATCTTTATAATGGTACTATCAATAACAACAGTGGTGATTTTGTCATATTATCCATATCAACAGAGATGATTTTCCCAAAGGTAATGCCACTCAGATAAACTATGATTCATTTGAAAATCCAGAAAGAAAAACAAAAAATCATGTATAGTTACGAAAATTAGGCATTTTTCATGTATAGTCATACTATCAGATTATGATTTCACCAGTTGCCTTAGAATCAATAACCTTAGAGATATTAGCAGCCTAAGAAAACAACATAAAAGATAAGACAACTTACTTTTGCTTGGGACTTGTTTTTGGTCAGGGGTAGAAAGCAAGGACAAATAAAACTTAATTGCTAGGGCCCTCGAGTTTCATCTATTAAAGAAAGGAGGGATCATGATCAAGAAATAACAAATGAGTTTCAGTGGCCACTGTTAATTTTGAACTTTCTTGATCAAAAATAAAATTTATTCTTCTTTGGTTTCTATAATTTAAACATTTGCTCCTGAGTTTGGGGTGATCCTTGTGGACCTAAAGCTGTGCAGCTGATTCTCCTTTTACCTAAGAAAAGCAAAGAAAAAAAAAGATACAAAGTTTTCTTGTTATAACAAACTTTTCTTACTGTATTAGCTAAATGAAAATGGCTTAGTTAGAATAACATGACGTACATTCATTCACTAGCAACTGGAAGACTGTTACCTGCCAGCAACAATGGAATCTGGACATAAAATTAGTTGTCTTCCATAAACTCTGTTAATCTATAATAGAAAAAGGACTGCTTCTAGATGTCTTGTGTAGAGAAAATACTAGGTGTTTAGTTGTAAGTTTAAGATAACTTGTTCTTTAACAATATGATCCACTTAAACACGAAAATATAAAACTTGTAATCATTAAGGGAAGGTATATTATTGTTAAGATGTGGTTGTAGTATGATTTTTATCGATAAGTGGCTTTCAAGAAATGCTATAATGTACATCAAAAAGCAGAGAGATATTAGAGGAGTAGAGAGAAAGAGAAGTAGAGAGAGAGAAGTAGGGAAGGACAGTAGGAGAGAAAAATCAAATTAAAGAGAGAAGTCTGTTCCCATCTATAAGACGTGATGTTTTATTCATATTATCCACACACTATCAGCCTCTCCCTCACAGGTAATGGAACTCCTGCCAGAGTTGGATCTCACCAAGATATTAGTGGTGACATGGAAAAATTAGAAAGCTCATGTATTGCATGCCACAGCCTGTCTGAGGAACATTTAGGTATCTTCTAAAATCTAGGGGAAACATATCACCCAGAGGTCATTAGTTTTTTGTTTCAATAAATACAGGTCCACATAAAAATTATACACAAAAGATTAGAGAGGTAGCTCAGGAGTTAAAAGAACGTTCTGAGTACCCAAGATTCTGTTTGCAGCTCTTAAGCAACAATAACTCCAGTTCCAACGGATCTAGTGTCATCTCCTGACCTCCTCAGGCTCCAGGCATACAGGTGGTAAACAAATATACAAGTTGAAAAAAACATACATGAATTTTAAAAAGAAAGCCCAACTTGTAGGACGCTGTGATTTTACCTCTCAAACTCACTGGCATAACTTTGCTTCTGATGATTCCTTCTTGTGTGTCTAGGACCTTCTGAATTAAGGTTGTCCAGAATAGAAGGTCCCTGGCTGGTAGTTACTGTGGGTAGAAGCCTTTAAACTAAATGAAGCCCAAACCTATGTAGTTTGTTCTTTGGAGAAAGTACGTTTTTATGGCAGTTCACTTCTAGCTCTAATGTATACTAATTTTCATTGTCAATTTTCCTAAGATCTGCAGTTCTCAGATCAGGAACAAACAGTTTTATTAACATGAGCTTTTACATGAACAGAAACCTCTCCTGGGGGGTTCCAATTTGAGACTGCTTCTCTGGCTTCTTTGGGGAAGTCAGTGAGTCCTCAGTGCTGTGCATGCTAAGCATTGGCATGATCATTTAAGCAAGTGCCTGTCATGTTGTTGTTCTGTCACCTCCTGCAGAAGATAAGAGACTGATGCACATTTGATCTTTGTACAAGTGGAAGGGCAGCCAGAGGAATTGGCTTTCAGGGAAAGGTGGCAACAGAGAAGAGTGGAGGGTTGACAGTGAGACAGAAGGGAGAGCAAGTAAGTTGGGATGTGAGAAAGAGGACTGTCGATTACTGTCCAGCCTTCACCCACGATAGGTTCCATGAAACTACATAGAAGAAAACAGACTGGTGAAATAAAGTTACTACAAACAAACACAAAAAACTGTTTCTTTTTTGAGGACAAAAATATATCGTACATTCACACTTTAAAGTGACACGCTCAGACATACCGTTTCATAGAAAAACACACGCAAACACTTTTGAGAAAGAACTGGCAATCATGCACTTGTTACCAGGGAGGAAGGCTCACTCAGGAGAGTCTTCTCTCTCTAGAGAATACTTCTCACCCAGAGGAAAGGATCCTGTAACTTAAAAAATGAATACAATGCTTTTTATTATTTTATGGATTTCAGGAATTAAGCACATTACAATATAAGCAGGAATGTCCTTCACAAATTGAAGCTGTAAACTCTATTCTTCAAGGTTATTTTTACTGAGAAAACTAACACAATAGTTTAATTAATGAATCGTTGATTCTAGTTCTGTATAGGCTTACTATAAAAAGGGGGAGCTTGCTCAGGGTTGAATTTTCTATTTGCATTTCTAAGTGTGCTGAATTACTGTCTAGGCTATTTACAGATCTAATTGTGGCTCTCTGTCTTAGGAAGGTCAGTTTAGCTAAGAATAGTTAATGATATGCTTGCAGCAAGTATGAATAGTTCTGACTCCTGCCACAATTTGAAGGTCAGTGGGACATTTACAATTACTTTTGAGCAGAGTTGGCAGAGTCCACTCACAGCCAGCCCAAGAATTGATTTGAGTTTTTACTATAAAGCCAAATAGACAATCTTATTAACGAGAGGATTTTTGCCACTGTACAATAAAGGAAGAAAAGGGGACAAATTAGCTAGTGAGCCCCAAATCCTAGCAACAGGAGCCAGGAACTTTGTGAAGCTGGCAGTGTACATTGACCCAACAAAGGGAAGAGCAGGGTTGAAAATAACAAGGCAGAGAGAGGTTCAAAGAGGGAGGAGAATGGAATACTGGAGGAGATGGTATAGACCGGGGATAAAGGGGAGAAAGAAGGGCAGGGAAATGATCTCCCTAGTCTACTTCCTTGTCCATCATTGATGTCATTTTTAGTAAACTGCTTGCTTCTACCACTGTCCATGAATCCCAGGTGATTTCCTAGTTTCAGGACACAAGCTCCTGGCAATTTAAGTAGGTGCCAATTGAGGTGCTACCCACAGTGTTAGGAATATGGTCTGGCATGACTTATCTCTGCATAACCTACACTGGAAGTAGGCACTGCTACTGCAGAAGGAGGTAGGAGATGGAGGAACCTGCTGTTGTTGTTACTTATGGAAGAAATTCATGGGGGCCTCATAGGCAGGAGCTTGAGTCTGCTGTACAACCTGAGACCTGCCTTTGTCTCCACTGCTTTGGACATTGGCTCTACTTCCCTTTTGGCAGCTTCACTGGATCACATAGGAAAAATGACAGAGCAGAAGCACTGTTGATCTTACTTGCTTCAAAACCAGAATGGAAAGTTTCAAACATGGCAAGGCCCCACCTCTCAGCACTCAGCCTTCTAACCTGTGCTTGGCAGTATCTTGCAGAAAAAGGTGGAAGGGAAAATCCCAAACCAAGAGGCAAACCTTGACCTTGGCTGTTTACGAAGTTTTTTAACGTTGGACAGACCTTGTCTTCACAGGAGAGTTTCTGGATATTCCTGAATAGACTTTGATAAGTGAAGATTATCATGCAGTACATCATCTTCCTTTGATTTTGTTCCTGGTTAAATTGGAATGCTCATATGGAAAATACTAGAACTCTGAAAAATATCCAGTGTCTTTCTAGGCTGTTGCAGCAAGTTTAGATGTAAGCAGTAGGCATTTTACTTGATAGATATCATTCAAGTGCACCAAGGAATCCAAACTGGAATGTACACCTACCAGCAACAAAATAGAAGAGATGTTAACTGAAGAATCAGGGCATTCTAAAGTTTAGTATATGCTCCTCGGAGTATTATTTTTAAGACTGTGTAAGTGATACACAAATACAAGTTCACTCAAAGGTATCTTATCCACTGGGACTAGGTTACAGGTCGCAACTTTCCAGCCCATGTGGGTTCTGGGAACATACCTCAAATCATCTTCAAGAACTGTATGTACTCTTAAACATGAAACATGTATCAAGTCCCAGAATGTAGTTGTATCTTTCCAAAATTATTGTTTTAACCAAAAAACCAGGATTTATAAATACTATTTATTTAAGAAATGTTTGTTGTATATAGCTTAAGCTAGCTGATAACATTTGGGATTGTCCTACCTCACCTTTCCAAGTATGGGATTACAGACCAAGTCGAACATTCTCTGCATCAAAGACTCTTTGAAGTGATAATTAAAAGAAATATAGAGCCCTGTAGGCATAACTCAGTGGGAGTGCTTGAGTGCCATGTACTGGGTTCAATGACAGTTCCACAAACTAAACAAACAGATACCACATAGTCTGGAAATCCCAGATGATACTTACTTGGGAAACCAGTTCACTGCTTTGATTGTCTCCACTTCACTTCTACCCTCACCACAGAAACCCTATATCTATAGAATGGAAAAGCACCTACCTGTCTCTATGCCTTCATTGGTGTAGACTAATTGATGTAGTTTTGGGTGTTTTGTGTATAGACGTGATGCGTATACGTAATACACAATTTTTTTTTTACTTTTGAGATAGTAAGATAGTAAGAATATTACACCATTCAGTCTTCCTTTCAATTCACAGACACTCCAATATACCCTTCCTTTCTTTCCTTCAAATTGATGACTTATATGTTCATTAATTCTTTTTGCATACATATATGCAGGTGAATATAAAATCCTAAATGTGTCCTGCTCAATCTGTGAGATGTTATTTACATGCAGGCTTTTAAGGATGACCACAGCTGGACATCTCATTAGGATGGTCTTCCTTGGATACATGTCTCCTACTCACAACTATACAGAGTTTGTTGTCTCTATTTTCATGTGTAGTTCTGAGGCCTGTATGTTTTTCCTCATCGACATTGGCATGCCTGTTTATGAAATTTTTACCCTCCTCATTTTTAGAAGTCATGTCAGTGACACTTTATAAACGTTACTTTTCATACCTCTTTTATGTATGTAATTTTTGCTTGAAGTGCATCCCGAAGGAACACTGCACCTGCCGGAGTACATGCTCCTGTGTTTTAGGACTGCCTGCAGTTTCCTATTGTACACAGTAAGTGACATAGGTGTACAGTGATTGGTAATTAACATCCTGCATAGGTAAGGTAAAACTGGAAAATATCAGTTAATTCTAAATCTCTAACCTTACATGGAAGGAATCTGTTGATTCAAGAAAGTACATGAGCACAAACGTGTTCAGACTGATTCAGGAGAGTTAAAGTAATACAAAATGGTTCATCATTTCATAGAGGATAAAGTGTACATGCATGAAAGCAAGAAAATCAGTATGAACTTATTCAAATTCACAACTTGGAGGAAACATGGATGCAAGCACAAACATCAACAACAATTGGCCGAACTTGACACTGAGAAAAAACAGATATAAATATGTGAACTGTCTAAATGACACTATGAATGGAAGGATATGACACAATACATGGAAGAGTATGATGTCTGAATTGGAAAGAGGAGACATAGATAATGATATAGACATATCATATAAAGAGATATCATAGACACTTAATAGATAATTTGATTGACTCTGCATATAAAATTTTAATTTCAGTTTATCAGGGGCTGTAAAGGATGTAAAGGTGAATGAATGTCTTTAAGAATATTGGATTGGATTCTCTACATGGGCACCCATCTGGCCAATCAAGAAAGGCATAAAAGATACTGCATGCCTACTGATTTGAATCATTCAGAATGGAGTTACCTATGAAACTTTGTTTCCCCAAATCATTGAATCAAGCATGGCAGTCTACAACTGACACTTTCTAGGAAACATAGAGGATAAGGCACTAGTAATACCACTGTTTAGGAGCAATCAGACTAAGTCAGAAGGTAGAGTATCTCACAGGACAATTTCACTGATTTCTTTTCAATGGCATTAAAGGAACAAGAGAAATAGTGATGTGAAGATACTTAAGGGACCAAGGCAAGATGGAATTTTCAGGGATTCCAGTAATACAGAGATAAATGTAGAAATCAGTAATTCAAAATTATCTTCATCAACAAAGTGAGTATGAGACCAGCTAGGGTTTCATTAGATTCAGGAGAGGTAGAATATGACTGAGACTGAGAAACTGTGATTTAAGAGACCTAATGACATATTGCCAGGTTTGGTGGCCAATTATTTTAATCACAAAACCCAGGAGGCAGAGGGAAATGGATTTGTGAGAGTATGAGGGCAGTCTATTCTACATAGCCAATTCCAGGCCATTCAGTGCTACATAGGGAGATGCTATTTCAAATGAAATGGTAATGTACACAACTTTTCAGATCCTGTTCAAATAATCCAACCACTTTTCTAAACAATTTTTAAGACTATCACAGAATTTGAATATAACCTGAGTAGTAGATGCTGGCAAAAGAATATTGTTCCTTTTACTGGGTGTGCTAATAATATTCTGTGTATAAGGAAGGCATTGTTTTAATTAAAAACGGTGCTGAGAATTTAAGATGTTAAATGTCATTATGCCTAAATATTTTAATATAAAATGGTCCCAGTATAAAAGGGGAGATAGGCAGTATATGGCAGGAATCATATTTCTAAGTCTCAGACTCTCCTTTCTTCCCCAAAACAGTCTGGTGCAGAGAAGCAAGTGCATATAGTGAAATAAGTGGAGGTGAAATACTCACACAATGAAGAAAGGAAATGAAGAAATTCTGAGTAACTGTATGCATTACAAAGGACTGAAAGGACACCTACCATAATGGCATTTTCAGTCAACAGCTTGAAGACAATAATGTTTTGAGATATGCAGAGAACATAGCAAGTTTTGACCGACAAACCCAAAAAACCTCAGTTCAATCTTGTGTGTTTGTGTGGAGGGTGTTAATATGGGTATACATGGTTGTGTGTGCATATATGCTCACAGGAGCTAGGATTTGGTCCTCTGGAAAATTACTTAGTGCTCTCAACTGCTGAGCCATCTCTCTAGTCTGAGAATATTTATCTCATGCCAATGTTTATGCCCTTAAGAGTACATAGCTTCTGTACTCAGAAGAAAATACAGTCTATAAACACATTTTAACAAATAAATAAGAGTATAATTTTCATAACAAATTATTACTTGTGATTTCTAAATGCTCGTTTATGAAAAGATTGAAGACAACTTCTTCACTTGATAATCTTGACTGATGTAGTAATTTGTTAAAGAGACCCTTTCAGTATACAGAATACAAAGGTACACATTAGCACAATGACCAACAATTTGCTACCCATGAAGTCATTAATGAAGTTTAATTGTAATTCCTAAGTATGGCCAACATTATTCAAATGATGAAAATATTTTTTATCTGTATCTCACAACCTGCCTTCTTCTATTGCCTTGAATTTTTACTGCAAAATTAGTTACATAATAGACCTCTGTTTCAGTTAGAGCATGCCTGGTAATATGGAAAGATCTTGTCAGTTTAAGAAAACATCTCTCCTCCCCCTATTATACCCCAAGACAATGACTTGGAACAATTGGCTAGATTTAAAATTTTATTTCCAGCTTAGAACTAACTAGATAACAACAAAACATCACAATCAACCACATAAGATAAATGACATTTGGCCTAATGTTCATTTGGCTGCAGATTTCAAGTCATGCTATAGGTTCATTACCCAGTAAGCTATGTACATCCAGATTCAGAAGTAAGGACAAGAATCATGAATTGTTTCTTTAAGAATACTTTCTGTTTTTCTAGAAGACCCAAGTTCAGTACCCAGCACCAACAATGTTTGGCTTTAATTGCTTGTGCCTCTAGCTGTAGGGATTCTGAAGGTCTCTTCTGGTCTCTTTGGTCTCAGAAATATGGCATATGCTCACTCAGATATAAACACAAAAACAAAAAATCAATTCATAAAAAAGGTAAAAATCCACAAATTTTGAGTGCTCATGTAGTTCAATGCAGATGTAGCATTCACAAAAACTCTGGGTTTGATCCCCAGCACTACACAGACTAGGCATTCAGGTACATACAATTAACCGTAGGGAGTGGAAAGGCAGAGGAAAGAGGTCAGGAGTTCAAGCCCAGCCTCAGCTAAATAATAAGCTCAAGGCCAACCTTGAATACATAATATATTGTTACAAAGCTAAATAAATAAATAAATAAATAAATAAATAAATATTTCCAAACACTTAAAAACTTGCCTCATATTTTTATGTTGAAAAAAACCTCCCATTTCAGTCTAGTTGCATGTATAAGGTCCTTCACCTATCCATCTCATTTAGTGTCTTTATGTTGGATTGATAGCCATGTTCCTTCTATGTCTCTGTGTCACATGATCATGACAACAAATAGTGTTCAATTACTATGAAATCATTGTTTTTTAAACTCCAGAATTTGTGACACTTATTTCATTATGAAGTCATGAGTGAGAGGATATGATAGAAACGTCAATTCCACTTCTATTTTCAGCATCTAAACATGAGAATTAAATGTTGTGGAGAAGGATCTGCTATCCTTTTAGCTGCATCATCTGGGCTGTTATCTGATATCTGTAAAACAACTTGAGTGCCAGTACGTCCAACAGAATTGGCCCTCAAATTCAGATAGTTTGGCTTGGTGAGAGATGAGTCATTGCAGCTGCAGACACTAACCAATGTCAGCACATCTGAAGAGCAGTGTCCCTCAGACAAGGGACAGTGTATTGCCTCGACAATAAAGGCACTTGTTGCTGAGCTTGATGATAGAATATTTAAATATAATTTCCCAGAGTGGACACATTTAAACACAGACATTCAAGTTTTTACAGAGTTAGCACAGCTCGTAGACTCTTTGGCTGCTACATATCAGGACATATTACTTCACAAAATTTGTAGAGATAAAAAAATCATCAATATCATTGAAAAAAATCCGAAATATAATGAAATAGATGCCTATAAAAGTAGAAGAATGTTATAGAACATGAATTAGACTGGACCAGAAGAGCAGGTCCCCTTGCCACATAAAAATGAAACCATGAACATACAAAACAAACAAAGAATACTAAAAAATGCAAGAGAAAAACAACAGATAAGATACAAAGGCACACTTAATAGAATTACACCTAATTTTTTAAAGGAGACCTTAATGCCTAACCCTAAACAGAAAAACTACAGAGTCTAAGAGAATACAGGTGCCAACCCAGAATAATAATCTCAGCTCAACTGGCCATTATCATAGTCAGAGAAACCAAAATATTTCATTCCTATATAAATACAAATTCAAACAATACCTAGTTAAAATCTTGCCCTACAGAAGGTTCTACAATGAAAACTCCAATCGAAGTAGACTAACTACAATCAGGAAATCACAGGAAATAAAAAATATCACATCATCATACTCAGTAGAAGACATGCACACACATACACACATCAAAAATAACTACAAAACAACAGGAAATAACAATCATTAGTCATTGATATCCCTCAAGATTAATGGTCTCCATTCCCAACAAAAAGTAACAGATTAACAAAATGGATCTGAAAACAGAATCCTGCCTTCTGCTGCATATAAGAAACATACCCCGACCTCACAAATAAACATTACTTCAGAGTAAAGCATTGGGAATTGTTTTACCAAGAGAATGGACCTAAAAAGCAAGCTGATGTAGCTATTCTAGTATCCATCAAAGTAGACTTCAAAACTAAATTAATCAGAAGAGATGGGGAAGGACACTTCATACCCATTAAATGAAAAATCCACTAAGATGACATTGCAATTCTTCACACTTGCATCGCTAACATGAGGGCTCTAAAATTTGTAAACGATGAATGTAAAATTTAAATAAACACATTGACCTACACACTCTAATACTAGGAGATTTCAATAACCCACTCTCACCAACTGACAGGCCATCCATACAAAAAATACCTGAGAAATATTGACATTAACAAATGTTATAAAATAAGTGGACCTAACAGACATATACAGAGCATTTTACCCATACAAAAAGAAAACTTCTTTTTCTCACCGTCTCACAAAGCCATCTCCATAATTGATCACATTGCCAAAATGCAAATATAAATAAATAACGGAAAACTAAAATAACCCCCTGTATCCTATCAGATCATGAAAGATTAATGCTCAACTTCAAAAACAGCAACAGCAGAAGGACAACAATTTCATGGAAACTCTACAACTCAAGTAAATGACAAATGGGTCAAGACAGAACTAAAGAAGAAATTTAAAATTTTCTTTAATTCAATGAAAATTATAGTAAAAAATATCCAAACTTATGTTACATGAAAAAAAACTATGCTAAGAGGAAAATTGATAGCACAAAGTGCCTACCAGAAAAGAGTGGACAATTCACATGCTAGCAAATTAAGAGCACATATGAAAGCCCTAGAACACAAAGAAACAAGCATACACAGAAGAAGTAGACATCAAG
The DNA here is from genome assembly GCA_026225945.1 of Cricetomys ansorgei. NCBI lineage: Eukaryota > Metazoa > Chordata > Mammalia > Rodentia > Nesomyidae > Cricetomys > Cricetomys ansorgei. The sequence goes on from JAMJFZ010001567.1 coordinate 249,370, forward strand.
TATTAATCAAACTGAGAGCTTGAAATCAATAAAATAGAAACAAAGAGAACAATTCATAGAACCAATGAAACAAAGAGCTGGTTGCTTGAGAAAATCAGGAAGATAGACAATCTGCTAGCCTAACCAATTTAAAGACAGACAGAAAATATCCAAATCATCAAACCAGAAAGAAAAAGGAGGCTATAAACAACTTAAACAGAACTGTAACACTCAAGGAAATGAAGAAGTCAGTAAAGGACTCAGAATCAATAAAAAGGCAGGGCCAGATGACTTTAGGTAAGAATTGTATCAGACATTCAAAGAAGAAGGAACACAAAAATTTCCTAAGTTATTCTTCAAAACAGATGCAAAAAGAAATTTCCAAGATCATTCTATGAGGCAGTCATGGAAATACCCAAACATCACAAAGATTCAAAAAGAAAGAGAATTATATGCAAATATCACTCAAGAACATAGATGAAAATGAACTCAATAAAATATTAACAAATCTCATCCAAGGACACATTAAAAAGTTTCTTCACCATGATTGAATAGTCTTGATTCCCACAGAAGAATGGATTGTTCAATATAAGAAAATAACTCAACGTAATCCACTGCAAAAACTAATTAATAGTAAAAAAAAACTACATGATCATCTCACTACAATGTAAGAAAGCTTTTGATAATATCAAACAATACTTAAAAATAAACCTCATGGAGAGATTGAGGATAAAAAGGCCATATCAAAACATAATTAAGGTAAGTAAAAGCAATCCTACTGACAACATTAAATTAAACAGAGGAAAACTCAAAGCAATTTCACTAAAATCAGAAAGAAGACCAGGCTGTTTCCTCCATTTATAAATATTGAATACAGTACATAAATTTCTAGCAAGAACAATGAGGCAAGAGAAGGAGATTAAGGGGATATGAATTAACAAGGAAACAGTCAAAGTATCTTTAATTGCAGATGAGATATTATATGCAAATGACCTCAAAAACTGGATCAGGGAACTCCTATAGCTGGTAAACAACTTCAGTGAAATGGCTGGCTACAAGATAAACTAAAAAAATCTGTAGCCCTCCTATATACAAGTGACAAAAAGAGAGAGAAAAAAATAAGAGAAATAATACTCTTCACAATAGATACAAATAACATAAGGTATCCTCAGCAATTCTAACCAAGCAAGTGAAAGACTTGAATGACGAAACCTTTATGTACTTGATGAGGGAATTTGAAGATCTCAAAAATGGAAAGATATCCCATACACCTGGGTTGGAAAGATTAACATAGTAAAATGGCCTCTATACTAAATGTAATCTAAAGACTCAATGCAATCCCTTTCAAAATCCCAATATAGTTCTTTAAAGATATTAAAAGGGCAATACACAACTTCATATTGAAGAACACAATACTTTAGATAATTAAAATAATCCTGAAAAATAAAAGAACTTCTAGAGGTATCAAGATGCCAAATCTTAATCTGTACTACAGAGCTATAGTCATAAAAAATGCATGGTATTGGAAGAAAAACAGACAAGATGACCAATGGAATGGAATAAAGGACACAGGTATAAATCCACACACCTATGGATACCTGATCATTTATAAAGAAGTGAGAAAAATACAATGACAAAAAGAAAGCAGTTTTAAAAAATGATGCTGGTCTAACTGGATGTCTGAAGTACAAGATTGCAAATAGATTGATATGTATTACCGAGTACAAACCTCATGTCGAAATGGATCTAAGTCCTCAATATAAAACCGGATATACTGAATCTGATTGAAGAGAAAGTAAGCAATAGCCTTGAGTGAAGTGGCACAGGACTCAACTTTTTAACACAACACTGAAAGGTCAGGAACAAAGATAAAAGATTAATGAGGACTTCATGAAACTGAAAAGCTTCTGTAAGGAAAATGACATTGTCAACAGGGCAAAACAGAGACCTACTGAATGGGAAGATATTGATCAAGTCCACTTCCAATAGAGAGTTAAAATACAACATAAATAAAAAATGTGAGAATCTGCATGTCCAGAAAACAAATAACCCAATTAAAAATGGGGTATATATCTAAACAAAGAATTCACCAAAGAGGAATCTCAAATGGTTGAGAAACACTTAAAGAAATGTTCAACATCATTATTCCTCTGGGATGGCTCTCTAGGGGCACTCAGCTACTGAGTATATCAGACAGTTTGTGTGGGTTTGGCTTATAGGTGGTTGAAGGGATTCAATGCGGAGGTTAGAGCAGGGACAGGGTTAGGGATGCTTGTTATGCTCAGGACTTGTGGAGCACAGACCATGGGGTCCTCAATTATACTGCAATGAGAAATTTTCTTGCATTCTGGGTGCTAGGTGGTTTAGAAAATATGTCCTCATTCCAAAGCATGCTCCAGAAAACACATGACAATCTGTAACACAGCAGAGGGGACTCAGAAACAAAAAATAGACTTTTCGGACAGGCACTGAAATCTGTCCATTTGTGACCAAGCAAGGACATTCTGACTTGGACCTGCCCAGAAATACTCTTGCAGTCTACTCTACTCCACACACAAAGGTGATCACTAAAGCTGCCACGAAAGACCTGGGTGTGATGACACTGAGTACCCATGGCCACAACTGAGCATCTAGGTAAGGATTCCTGATAAGAAGTCTCTCCTAGGCTTACATTTGACACATATAGTTTCAAGGGATGTCTGTTCCTTCCAGCTATGATATCATACATTGGCATTGATGGTATCACATCAACATATTGATGATATCAGTTCATTTTGATTAGGATATCATATTTTACAATGATATTTTTACTAAATATCAACTATGACATCTGTTCCTGGCAAATAAAGCATAACATCCCTATAATTGGTCAACCAAAACTGATATCACATCCTTCTTTTGAAGATCTCATATATTTACACATTACATTGTGGTTGTTACATCATCATAATAATGATGTAATTTTCTTCCCACTTTGATATCATATTGATATTTTGATGCCCATTATACAAAATATGATTTCATGCCCTTCCAAGTATGTTGTCATGTCATTCCTATAATTATGTCATATACTCTTATTATTGGTTTCACATCCACCAGGTTTTGGTGTTACTTTGTTCCACTTATGAAGTCATAATTTTCTACTGATAGTGCCACATAATCCCAATTAAGTTGTCACATGCTTCCTATTGTGACATATCACTTGCTTCCTAAGCTCACTTTTAATTGTGTGATTACAAATTATGTTGAAGGTATAACATATTCACAATTATGATGTCCCTCCAAATACCCTGTTATATACTTCTTGTTATGATGTCATAGATTTACATTGTTGATATCACATCATAACAATTACAATGTCAGTTTTTTCCATTTTACTGTCCTATTTGTACATTGATGATATTACATTATCCCAATTATGCTGTCATGTCCTTCCAACATTCATGTAATCTGTAATAACATTATGTCATATATGTACCTTGCTGTCACACCATCATGATTATGTGGTTGTTTTCTATAAATTTGGATGCCATTTATTTACATTATTTTGCTATATAACCTTGATTATATCATATCCTTACAATAAGCACATCTTTTCCTTTCAGTTATGTTAGACATTTTGGTTGACTGTGTTACATCATCAGAATTATGATGCCAGTTATTTCAAATTATGCTGTTACATACTTCATGTTATTATTTATACACTTTCTTCCCTTTACTATGGCCTATATTTTCATTGTTATGATTTTATCACATCACCCCATGCATGTAACTTTCTGTTCGTTATGTTATTGTATATTTTCACTGTTGATGTCACATTATCACAATTATGATGTTAGTTTCTTCACATTATATTATATACTGACATAGATGATGTCACATAACCCAAATTATGTTGTCATTTCTTTCTAAATATCACATCATTTCCTTCCAATTGTGATATAACACACTTACCTTAATAATGTCACATTCTCCCCATTATGAAATCATTTCCTTCCAATTATGCTGCTATACCCTTCTTTTATTCTTTAATATGTTTACATTGATGATATCAATGGAATTAAGATGTTGGTTTCTTTCAATTATGGTGTCATATATTGACAGTGATGATGGTACATAATCCATATTATTCTGCCAATTATCACATTATTTTCCTTCCAATTGTGATCAAACATACTTAAGAATGATGTTGTCACATCTCAATAATGATGGTAATTGTATCCAGTTATGCTGTCAAATATTTTATTATAACGACATATATATTTACATTGTTGACATCACTGACAAGAGTTTATTTCAATTATGTTGTCATATTTTGATATTAAAGATGTCACTATGCCAATTGGATGTAAATTCATTCCAAATTTGATGTCACATCCTTATTGTGATGTCATATATTTACATTGTTGATGTAAACTCATCACAATTATGGTGTCATTTTCTTCCAATTATGATGTCATATAGTTACACTGCCAATGATACATTCTTCCAATTATCACGCCATATCCTCCAATTATCACATCATTTCCTACTAATTGAGATGTTTTATGCTTGCATTGATGGTGTCACATAATTATGTTGTCAGTTCCTTCATTTTATGCTGTCATTTCTCATTATACCATATATTTATATTGTTTGCATAACATCTTACTGACTGTGATATGATTTCTTTTAATAAGGTTTCCTATATTTACATGGTTCCAATTATGCTTTCACTTTCCTATTTTGGTGTCTTCTATTTATATCATTGTTGTCACATCAACATAATTATGATGTCAGTCCTTCCTATTATGCCTTGCCTTAATTTTTGATGACATATACTTATGTAGTAGATGTCAAATCATCATGATTGTGATGACAGTTTCCTCAAATTATGAGGTCATATATTGATATTGATAATTCAACATATTTCCAATTATGTCAGTAACTTCAATATTCAATGACATTCTTATGTTCAGACATATATAGATTTTTTATACCATATTTTTGTCACTTTCTTCTAATTATTATATCACATTGAAGGTGGAATATCATGTCAATTATGGTATAAGTTACTTGCAAATATCCTGTGAAAACCTTTTTATTATTATTTTATATTTATATTGTTGATATTATAAATTTGCAGTTATGTCAATACCTTTCATTTATGATGAGATATATTTCCTTTGATGATGTTACATAATCCACAATATGATGCACTTCCCTCCAATTATCAGGTGACTTGTCTCCAATTTTGATGTCACATTCTTACATTGATACGGTGGTATAAAATCCCAATTAAGCTGTCAGTTCCTTCTTATATGTCATATCATTGTCATTATACTGTCATATATTTACGTTGTTTATTGCACTTCATATTATGATGGTGTTACATAATACTAATTATGTAACATGTCTCTCCAATTATCACATTATTTCTTTCTATTATATCACATACATTATTTAATAGTGTCATATTATTCCAATTATACTCTCACATCATTTCAATTATAAAATCAGTTCATTCCATATCCTTAATATGTATGTCATATATTTACAATTTTGATGTCACATCATCACAATTATGTCTGTTTCTTTGAATTAAAATAATTTGTATTTACACTGATGATATCAAATCACCTTAATTATGATGTCAATACTTTATAAATATTGCATGTCTATCTTGTGATGTCATATATTTACATTCATGCCACATAATTCACATATGGTGTGAAATCCTTATGATCATGTACTTTTTTTGCAATTGTGATGTTACTTATATTGATGCTGTTATGCCATCTTAATTATGAAGTCAGTGTCATCCAATTATTTTGTCATGTGCTTATGATGTCATATTTTTACATTATTAACATATCATCTGATGTCAGTTTTTTCAAATTGTGATGTCATTTATTGACACTGATAATCTCCAATAAACCTGATTTCAATGTCAGTTATTTTCAAATATGATGTCATATATTTACATTGTTTGTCACAGTATCATTTATGATGTCATTTCTTCTAATTATGATGAACATTGCCGATGGTACATAACCCAAATAAAGTCACATCTTTCAAATTTTCATATTTCCTTTCAATTATGATGTCACTTCTTCAGATTTATGGTTATAAACAACCCCTACTATGATGTCAGTTCCTTCTATTCATGCTGTGATAACCTTCTTACTAAGATATTATTTATTTACATTGCTGATGTCACATCATCAGAATTATGATGTCATTTTTTCTAATTATGATGGCATATACTTACATTAATGATGACGTCACATAATACACATTATGATGTCATATATTTCCAATCATCAGATGATTTCATTCCAATTATGACGACAATTGATTGTATCACAGCAACACACTCATGATGTAAGTTACTTTCAATTCTGCCGCTATATACTTCTGTGGTGATGCCAAATATAGTGAGGGCTCTATTTCACAAAGTTCCAGTGCTAGGATGACCTTGATTGACCCTTCACTGCCCTTGACAGAAATTCACTTACACCTTCCACTGATATTCTTTACTGTCAAAGGCTTCTCTCTGAAAGGTAGAGTTGGAATAATGTAACAAATGCTGATGTTAATAAAAATGAAACTAAAGGCAGTACCTTGGGAAATACAAATATGCAGATTTGAGTCTTCCATAGAGTCTAGGACTGTGACATACATTTAATTATTAATAAATGATATTAGTAAGCATAAGACAGGAGGTGGAAGAATAATTATTAAAGTTTAAATGAAGTAGAGAAATTCTAGAAGCTGATGAGCTGCAGCTGAATCATCAGATTTTCATGGCCAGCTTCAGAGATAAAGAATTCATATGAGCAGGTAGAGAGATCATGTACTTAATGATAAGCTTGGTATGTTCCTGAAAATAAAGTAAACAGTTCATGGAATCCTACTGTCCTTTTAACTTTTACAGGACTGCAATGAAGACAGGGATTGTATTGAAACAAGAGTTCATGACAGAGTCACAGAAAAGGACATTTTAGCTCAATGAATTGCCTCTCCTGCTGAACAAACATGTCAAATCAGTTTTTTCAGGACTTTTCTGATACCGTGGAAAGACAAAAAGCAGACTGCTTTTGCTTTTTAAGAATCAAAGGGAAGAATGGTGGTCTTGTTAAACAGAAGAGAGAAAGGAAAGAAGAATTTAACAAGGGTCAAAAGTGACTGTTGTTAAAAAGATATGTTTGATGTAACAGGCATTATAATCCATTAAATCTATGTTCAACTTAAACAGAGTCAAACTCAAATAGCATCTTCTTCTCTACGATTACTTTAACCACAAGTCTTTATGACACCAATTGTAAAGAGAAAGATGTTGAGTTAAAGAAAACTGATTTTATCATAATGTTAGTTTTTAGTTTTGGCAAAATTTGCTATTTTCCCGATTTGTTGATTTTAATATATTCTATAATAAAGGAAGACTTTAAAAAAATGACTTGCAGAGGGTATGTAATCAATCATCATATTCTTAAATGATTTTGTGTATAAATAAAGCCCTTGATAGATAAAAATTATCAGAATATGTCAGGCCATACCGATATGTGCTTCCACTCTGTCAGTCATTTATAAAACAAAACTGAATGGTGTCCTGCATCTGATTCTTCCCTCACTGCTCTTTTATCCATCCACTTTAAGCTCTGCCCTCACCAAGGCTGGACCTCAGCAGTTCTGATTATCATAGCATATACTTACAATGTTGATCTGACACCATTATGATTCTGATGGCAGTTTCTTCGGAATATAATGCCATACACTTCTTATTAAAATGCTGTTCACATTAAGAATTCACATTAAGAAGTCATTAATTTGCAATTATCCCATCATTTTCTTCCAATTATGAAAATATGTCACATCCTTTTAATTGATAGTGTAATTTCCTTCCATTTTTGCAGAAATATCTTCCTTATTTTGATTTCCTTTCTTTATATTGTTGAAGTCACATCACAGTTGTGATGTCATTTTCTTACAATTGTGATGACAAATGCTTACATACATGATGTCATGAAATCCACATTATGATATCAGTCTTACAATGACCAGATAATCTGTTCCAATAATAATGACCTTTACTGGAATTAACTTGTTCACATCATCCAAATTATGATGCCTGTTCTGTCCAATCATGTTTTCTTGCATTTTTTATAATGGTGCCATATATTTACATCATCGACCTCATGTCATCATGATTATGGTGTCCATTTCATCCAATGAGTATTTCATATTCTTAAATTGATGTTAACACATCCCTCTATTTATGACGCCATTTCTTTTTCATTATTATATCACATATTCGCATGGATGATGTCACATTGTTGCTATGCTGTCAGTTTCTTCCCAATAAGATGTCATTTTTTAGTATTGGTGATGTCATATAACCCAAATTATGATATCATATTCTTCGAATTCTCAAATCATTGTCTTCAAATTTTGATGTCGAATACTTGCATTGATGCTATCATACCATCCCAAATACTATGTAAACTTCTCCCAATTATGATGTCATCTATAAATTGTGATATGTATTTACATTATTTGCCCTCACACCATCACAGTTATTATTCCAATTTTTTTTCTAATTTTGATGACATACATTTTACATTGATGATGATGTCATGTTGTCCACATTAAGACACTCTATCCTTCTATCAATCACATTTTTCTTCTAATTGTGATGACACAAGTGTAGGTTGTCAGTGTCACGTCATCAAAATTGTATCACATATTTACATTGTTGATTTCACAGAAGACTGCAGTGATCAACAATGGCTCAATATCTTCAATCCCCAAAGACATAAGAACCAACAAATGGTGAAATATAAAGTGTAGCGGTACATTGATATGTGAGTACACCTAGGACAACGAAGTGGCATAATGATAGATGAAATGCCTGCCAGACTTAATTTGAAGGAACCAATGTCATGGCAAGCACCATGAGGAACAGAGGAACTTGACTGTCACTTTTCAAGTGTTTTTATTGCTATAGACTTCCTCAGGTGTTCTATTGATTGCACATGAAGAGCATGACCGAACAAACTTCCCCAACATAATCCAACACTTGCAGACACTACAAAATAGCAAGACCTAGGCTGCCCCTCACCCAACAGTGCACAAAATTATTTTAAATATAACTAAAATATAAACTTCCATAATTATAGACGAATATAAAATATATTTGAGTATAAAATATACAAACAAAACAACAAGAACAACAAAACTTCAAATCTACAGCATCTCAACTGCTCGCTGCCTGTTGATTGCATGAGAGGGAATCAAGAATTTTTTCTGGGGTCATCAGGAAACTTTTATGATCTCAAAGTCACATTTTAATTGCAGTGTTTGGGTGTCTGATTCTTTTACCTCTACTTGAGATATTTTGACTCCTACTGGTTTGACTCATCCAACCTTGATTTCAGTGTTTGTGCCTAGTCTTATGATATACTTTTATATTGTATTCTGTTGATATCCTTGTGAGACATGTTCTTTTTTGATGGGAAATAGAAGACCAGTGCATCTCTGAGGGCAGAGGGCATGGATAGGTAGAAAGAAAAAAAAACTGATTTCATGATGTATTATTGCGTGAGAGAAGAATACAATAAACAAACAAAAATGCTGAGAAGATACCACATTAGAGAAAAACACCTACCTCATAAAAAAGTCCTAGTTTAAGAAATGAGTTCAAAATCTGGTGAAGACATACCCAATGGAGAACTTACCCATTGTGGATACTTCTGAAGACCAAGGTTTCCATTCCATAGTGACAATTCATAGGAAACAAGAATTTCTCCACCAAAATTCTTTTATCAACTTATACACAACTGCAACCTATGCTATCTGGCATTACTACCTTTACTTCTAATGCCAGATGTGAAATCAAGCTTTCAAGACTTAAGCAATGGCTTAATTTAAAACAACATATGCTGAAAATGCTGAAATGAATGGTTGCAGCAGATAATGATGTTGAGTTAAACAAAACAAAAACAAAACCAAGAGCAACAGTATCTATGCTTATACATTATTGCTGGCTCTATGACAAGGGATAATGAGAATTTTATTGGTGTCATGAGAAAACCATTGTGATCTCATACACAGTAACAAATTAATAAACTTTCTAGTGTCACACAGTTCCCACTCAGTCATGATATTTTATTATAAACTTATTTACTTTTTCCAAAATAAGAAGTCTACCTTTGAGTTCTAACTCCTTTTTACTTATCTTACAAACAAGTTAGGTAAAAATGGGTTCTGTAAAGCACTCCAGTGAATGAAGGTGTTACTTTGCCAGTCTAGAAGATTCATAGATTCTTAGACATATTTCAGATATTCATGCTTTCATATCACTGGACTGGAGGTGAACACCAATCTGTGTTCTGCCTTCAGATACTTCCCACTCAAAAGGACACATGTTCTCTTTAACATGCTCTTTTGCTTAGCAGAACCAAAACCCAGTGGAAAGATGCAAAGCAGTAGAGGAAATAGGGTTACAAATATCTATTCAGGAACAAACACACCAACACTGAGATACATACACACACAAACACACACACACACACACACACACACAAATACCTAAGATGGAATACATGCTGACAAATATCATGCTTCTATTGATTCACTAGCACAGGTACCAAGAACAAATACTTATTTGTGTATTCCTGGAAAATTGCCATTCTACCTTGGGAAAAGCTTTTCAAATGCAATCACAAAGTCTTCGACAATCTAAGGAATAAACTGCAAAAACTGCTTCCTCACTATTGAATCTTTGGGAATGACCTTCCTTTCTAGGGAGAGTACACAGTAATTATGTTTACTCACTACTTCATGGGATTTTGAACGTCTATCCCCTACCAATGATTACAATAAACCAATGATTTTATATACTCACAAACAAGGATGGGCAATTATACTAATGAAAATACATGCTTGTGAAGATTGTACTGTACAACCAGTGTTAACAAGTGGGCTCCTCTTCAGAGTTGTAATTTCATGGGGATTCCACCATAGAACAATCTTTCTTTTTCTAGCGTTAAGGTGGCAAGAAGGAGGAGAGGAGCTGAACTTCAACTACAACATACAGAATATTTTCACTGACCTCTGAACAATCCAAGGCTTGCATTCAAATCAGGGGAAGAACACATTATGTGTGATCTTTGGCTATTTTGTGAGTTTTTTGAGCCTCAGGCCCTACCATGGATTACAATAAAGTCCTATGATACCCATTCTTCTACTGTAATCAGGGACAAAGTTGACAAAAAATAATGAACACATGACATGAAAATATGATAGCTCAAAACATTTCTCAACATGGATCCTTGACTTCATCCTAGAGATATTGACCTAGTGGAGTTAAGTAACACCACATTTAAACAGATTCAACTATTCCAGGAGTCATATTTTCTACAAAAGCCACACAATCAATGAAACCTGAAAAAAGCACTCTTTCTATTTCTATTTGATTGATTCTATTTCATTAATATCCTTTGATCCCTATATGAAGGTTTCTGGTACTATAATTTTCACCATGAATAATCACACACATTCAGCTTTTTGATGATACAAAACTTTTAGCTGCAAAAGATTTCTACTCTGCAAATCAATTTAAAGTACTCCCATTTCCTCACAATAACAATGGATTTGAAGTTTTTCTTTCAAAATTATTGTCTGACAGGTAGTTGGACTAAGAATAACCATACAACTCTTCTAATGGAAGACATTTAAAATGAAAAAGAAAAATAAGAAGGGAAGAATAAAACAAAATGAAAGATGAAGAAATAAATGTAATTAGGAGTGAATAATAAAGATAAAATACTAAAATAGTAAAAATATATAAAATATAAATGTAATAAATATTACATATTTACTAAATAAATAACTGTATAAAGTAAATGAATATATAAAATATAAATATAAGTAATAAAAATAAAAAATATATGTGAAAATAATATTAACATAAGGTAAAAATAGGACTTGATAAGGAGGAATGGATGTAGAAAACAAGAATTGAGGATGAATGGATGAGTTGAAAGTAGGACAGATGATTAGGAATGTTGTATTATGTAGATAGTGTGTTTTATGCCAAGAAATCTGCTATGAGTGTGTATAGAGAACAGAGAAGGAAGCTTGGGACAGTGATCGGAGTTTTGTTAAATTTGGATCTCTCATTTTTTCTGCTAGGAAAAGAATGGGCTCAGCAAGATCCCCTTTGCCAAGCCCCATATGCACTTCTGGGTGACTACTGTTATGCATCCCTGCTAAATATGGCCACAATGGGCACCTGGAACTGTCTTTTTATCTCTACTAGAACAAGAAATCTAGAACTTTACATGCTTCAGGAGACTGCACTGGTCACCAGAGTTCAATACTTCAAATTCAAAGGCTATAAGGGACCAGTGCCATGTTCCGAAGGAAGCAGACTACCCTCACTGCAAGGCCTAAAAAGAAATCCAAAGGAAATAAAGCAGTGTGTGTATCACCAAGATAATTCTGATTCAGGGTAGTATTTCACCTGCAACATCATATGCTTTTAACCTAAGTCCATTTAATGTGCCCTCTGTAGAGACAATTTTCCCAATTTTCTGCCTATTCAAAGACTCCTGTGTGGCAACCCACTCACTTTTTAAGGCAATGCTGGAAAATGATATAATATCCCCATGCTGAGTAAGTGGAATGGATTTAGGGTTGAAGTTTGTACAGGATTATCATTTCCAATGACTATAGACCCTTTCTGGTAAAATGGCTCCACGTCAAATGGGAGAACCCATTTGAAAAGATAACTTGAATTACATTATTAGCTGCAAGAGCCTGTAGAAGTCTCAAGAACAAATCATTGACACTGGAATCAAAGACAGCGAAGACATGCCATAATGAAATGGCAAAATCCTGATTTGTACATGGTATAGGACCCTCGGCTGTCATCATTGCCCATGTTTAACTGTCAAGGGATTTCAAGGGATTTCCATACACCTTTAACTGATTAATATTAGGTCCCATGCTCATCATTTTTCTACCTGCAAATACGGAGTAGATTGCCAGGATGGGTAGCATGATATACCAAGGAGGAAACAAGATGCCTGGAAGGCTTTCTCAACTGTGATCACTTCATTCCTCCTGGGTATGTAGACCAAGGTGAAGTGAAATGACCCCAGATTAAAAACGGGTATGCTAGCCCAGGAAGCATATTTTCCTGGATAAGCCAGATAAGCAGTGTAAGTGGACACAAGAAACTCTTCTGATTCACTGAATTTAAGCTCCATTATATACGTTGAACAGAATCTCATTTTCAATGATCAGATATACTGCCTAGTAAAATGGCATGTCAATCCTAGTTTCTTACACATTATGAAAACTGAATGGAAATCCATTTTGAGGTGGATGAGGATACAGAATCCTGAGGTATATTGTCACTGACCCTGGGCCAAAGTCAGAGCTGAGATGCCCCCAGCGTGGAATAGCAACTCTTGAACTGTACAGGATGCAGTATTCCAAGCTGTCGTCTTGGCCATATTTAATTTTGACAAACAAAGCAGTCAGTCTTCCCTAGTGATAATGAAAAAGTGAACCCAGGAACCCAGAAACATAAACATTAGAAGTTCAAAGAGGCTATAGTAGTGAAAACACCTACCTTATCACCCACAAACCATTCTATGAAACAACTATAGCTTGTGAGAATGAGTACACAATGTCAAACTCATCTTGTCCTCGATATCTCAGAGGCCTTCAGCATTCTAAACAAAGTTGACAACTTTGCAAGAGAAGATATATGCAGACTACAGCCTATTTTACAAGGGAAACTTGCCTTGGGTTCTAGTGAGAGGTAAAATTTAGCAACCAGGACAAGTGTCATAGTTATATTGCAAACATCATCACAAATATAGAAATACAGAAATTAACCAATGCAAAAATGAAGAAATAAAAGTTGTTACAGGATATTTTGGAGTCATGCAAAGACCCAAACATCACAAAGATTCAAAAAGAAATAGAATTAAATGCCCATTTAACTCTTGAACATAGATGCAAATGAAATCAATAAAATACTCACAAAGCACATCCAAGAACAGATTAAAAAGATTCTTCACCATGATTGAATAGCATTGATTACAGAAAGGAATGGATGGTTCAATTGAAGAAAATGAGTCAATGTAATCCACTGAATAAACAAATTAATAGAAAAAAACTGTATGATAATCTCACTACAATGTGAGTAAGCTTTTGATAATATCAAACAACGCTTCAAAATAAATAATAATGGAGCAACTGAGGGTAAAAAGGCTATACCAAAACATCAAGCAGGCAAGTAACAGCAATCCTACTGACAACATCAAATTAAATAGAGGAAAACTCAAAGCAATTACACTAAAATCAGAAGCAAGACCAGGTTGTTTCCTTCATTTTTTAACATTGAATACCGTATTTGAAGTACTAGCAAGAACAATGAGACAAGAGAAGGAGATTAAGGGGATATGAATTCACAAGAAAACAGTCTAAGTATCCTATTTGCAGATCAGATATTCTATATAAATGACATCAAAAACTGGATTAGGGAATTCCTATAGCTGGTAAACAACTTCAGTGAAATGACTGGCTATGTAAGCTACTCAAGAAATATATGTAGCCCTCTTATATACAAATGAGAAATAGAAAGGGAAAGAAATAAGAGAAATAATACTCTTCACAATAGATACAAATAACATTAAGTATCTTTGGCAACTCTAACCAAGCAAGTGAAAGAATTGAATGACAAATATTTATGTACTTCATGAGGGAATTTGAAGATCTCAAGAGATGGAAAGAAATCCCATGTTCCTGTGTTAAGATTAACATAGTAAAAATGACCAGTGTACTTAAAGTCATCTAATAACTCTATGCAATCCCTATGATAATCCCAATATACTTCTTTAAAGATACTTAAAATGCAATACACTACTTCATATGTAAAAACAAAAAAAATTGGATACTTAAAAATATCCTGAAAAATGAAAGAACTTTTAGAGGTGTCAAGATCCCTGATCTTAATCTCTACTATAGAGCCATAGTAATAATAACTGCATGGTATTGGCACAAAAACAGACTTGATGACCAATGGAACGGAATAAAGGATACAGATATATCCACACACCTATGGATACCTGATCGTTTATAAAGAATCCAGAAAAATACAATGACAAAAAGGAAGCAGCATTAACAGATGGTGTTTGTCTAATTGGATGTCTGAGGTAGAAGAATGCAAAGAGATCCATATCTGTTACTGAATACAAACCTCAGGTTCAAATGAATCTAAGATCTCAATATAAAACCAGATATACAGAAACTGATTGAAGAGAAAGTAAGAAATAGACTTGAAAGTACTGGTACAGGAGGCAATCTTTTTAACAGATCAGTGAAAGGACAAAACAAAGATCAAAGATTAATAAGAGGACCTCATAAAAACTGAAAAGCTTCTGTAAGGAAAATAAATGACATTATCATCAGGGCAAAACTGAAGCCTACAGCATGGGAAGATTCTGACCAATTCCACTTCCAATAGATAATTAACATCCAAAATATATAAAAAAGCAATAATCTACATGTCAACAAAACAAATAACCCAATTAAAAATGGGGTGCATATCTAAACAAAGAATTCACAAAAGAGTAATCTCAAATAGCTGAGAAATACTTAAAGAAATGTTCAAAGTCTTTAGGCATTTGGGATTGCTCTCTAGGGGCAATCAACTTCAGGTTATACAAGAAAGTTTGTGTGGATGGGGCCTGTAGGAGGTTGAGGGGCAACAAGGTCGAGGTTCGTGCAGGGACAGGTTTAGGGATGCTTGGTAGGCTCAGGCCTGTGGGTCACAGATCATGGGGTCCACAATGGCACTGCACTGAGACACTTTCCTCCATCCTGGGTGCAATGAGGGTTAGAAAATGCTTCGAAGATCTAAGGAAATGCTCCTAAAATCCATGACAATCTGTTGCATGGAAGAGAGAATTCAGACACAAAACAGACTTATGGGCCAGGGACTGGAATTTCCCCAATTATTGCCAAGCAAGACCACTCTGACTTGGGCCTGACCAGAAATCCTGTTGCATTCTACGTTACTCCACACACCAAAGTGACCACTAAAGCTTCCAGGCCAAACTTCGGTGTGTTGTCACTGGTTGACCATTGCCACACCCAAGTTTGTAGGTCAAGAAGGACCTTCTAGGCCAATACTGGGCATATAAAGCAGCAAAGTTGTATGTTACTTAGATGTGTACACATGGGAAGGTTGGCAGAAGACTCAGGAACAGGCTCCCACCTCATTGGGGTCCTAAGCTTAGAACTGCCTTCCAATATTGCAAAAGAAGATTCCCTTGATCAACACATGACAAATCAAACTGGCCCCTATGTGTACTTGTGATAATACAGTTCCTCAGGTCTGATCTTTGAGTCAGATGGGTCATAAAAAAAGCTACCCTAACCATTACATCTTCATGCTTATGAATCAAGGCTGGTGACATCAGGAAACCTTCCATCTAGGTTCATAGGGATTCTGCCAAACTTCATCCATAGCAAGAGCCACCATAAGAGAGTAGCATCCTCCAACACTTCATCTTAACAGGAAGGTAGTGCAGGAAACTGTTGTGGGGAAAAGATGTTTCTAAAGAATAGATATTTCATCCCTCTTAGCTCCTGGCCTGTCATTTATTGGGCTTATCCCTAACCAGAACTGTCTCCTTGGCATTGCTATTCAACTATTTTGAGATATACCCAAGTGTGTCATAACCCATCTCCTCTCAGCAGTTCAATAAACCACCTCCACCCGAACAAAACTACTGGGCACCACTCAGGATAATTGGCTCCTTTTCCTTTCTCTAAAGTCCACAAGGTGCTCTCAAATATGGATCATTTAGAGTCTTCTATAGACACATACCTCTTCATGTGTCCAGGGCTAGGCATTCAGGTAAGTCAGAGCTCTCTGAAGTGATTAAAGTAGACATATGAACACCTAGACAAAAGGCAGAAGACACATGCCTGAATGATCCCAAAAGGATATCCACAGCATGTCCGCACCCCTGCCCTAATCAGTGACTTCATACCAAACTAAGGCATCTTTAGAGGAAATAGTCATTGTTCCTTCATCTGTTCTCCCCGTTGGACTACAACCAAGGAATGGGAGTGAGAGGCCAAAGATCTGCCATGTGAGAGATGGATTTGATCACCAGAATCCAGGCAAATATACCTACAAATTCAAACTGATTTTCCTCTCATTTTATTTCTCAATTTCTCCATCTCTGTATCTTTATCTATCATCTATCTATCTATCATCTATTTATAATCTATTACTTTCTGTTTACATTCTTTCTTCCTTTGACCTCTTCCTCTATTTCCCTCTCTCGTATATATATTCATAGCTAGAGCATACAAGACAGATAGGTCTGTCTGGATACTGTATGAAAATATCATGTTTATTTTTGAAATGCTTTGCACTTTCCCAAAGGAATCATTTTTTTTCCATGAGCTGAGAGTCTCCAGAGGCCCAGCTCCATAGGGTTGATAGCCCCTAAAACACAACACATACCATGCATCCTGGATACATTCCTGACATTGATTTCGATCTCTCCCTCTCTCCCAAGGTTCCTTGAGGCAGCCTCTCTGATACAGAAAAGGGAGGTCCCTCAGGGTGGACTTGATTTGATTTCTCAGTGGTGCCAATCCAGCCACTTCCAAGGAGTGGTCCTGTCACATTGGGTCTAATTGACTGAGCCACAAGAAATCACAGCAATCAAAGGATGAGTCCACACATTATGCCTACATGAGCTGTGTTTAAGGTTGGGTTCGCAAAGGGTCTCCACTATAAAAAACCCTGTCCTTCCCAGACCACTCTGAACGCTTAATGATAGTTCTGGGTACCTGAACTATATTTGCAGAGAAGCTCAGAAGAGAACACAAAAGAAAAATGAGAAAAAAGAGACAACAGGTGGCAAAAAGAGAGTTGAGATGGGAAACGAGCATGGAATAAAGAGACTGAAATGGATAAAACTCAGAAGACCACAATGGGTATGTTACTCTGTCATTCTGATCACAACTTAGAAGAGATGCTGGCAGTGTGTGGGGTCTGAGAAGTGAGTTCTGGGTGCTTGTGTTAATGACCATCTGAAATTTAGGAGCCTGTGGGTGACATTATGAACCCTGGCATATGGGATAAGTTTACTTGCCTAAACCCAGATGAAGCCTCAGTTGCAAAGTCTTATGGAAAGAGATTCTAACAATCTCTACAGACATGGTTACCTCAAGACCTATGAAGTTGCCTTTTCTGCTTACAACAAGACACACCCTATGGCATCTGGTCTGCACTGGGGCTGGATTCAGCCTCAAGGGCCAAGGATCATCTGGACCCTACTTTCTCCCACACAACACTTGGGCCAACAAGGCTGCACAGACCCAAGCCAGTCCTGTTCATCTGAGACCAGAGGTATTGCTTAGGGTGCTGGCTATGTCCAGAAATGCACAGATACCTGCCGGCAGGTTCAGTAAAACCATTCCATTTAATGACAGTAGTGGATCAATGCTGAGCAATTCATGCTGTGAGACCACTCCCTCTGTCCTTTTATGTGTAAAAATACAACAACAACCACCACCTCTAGATTTTAAGAGGCAGCCATCCTTATATTCTAGGAAAGGCTCAGAGGTGGCTCTCTCGTAGCAGCCCAACACAGGGGATTCTAGCAGGTTGAATGGTCATGCAGGGAGGTGAGGGGGTTCCAAATAGGGGTGCAGTGGGGAAGAGTACTGGAGATAGATTCAGGAATTGTGGGTCAGTCACAGAAGCAAGGACACAGGGGCTCCATAACTGCAATGCTCTGACCTATTGTACTCAGTTGTGGGTGCTGGGGAGGTAGAGAAGGTGCAGCCTAGACCTCCAAGGGAATTTTCCAGAATATCCATGCCAATCTGAAACACAAGAGAGTAGCCTAAGACACAAAACATAGACATGGGAAATAAAGGCTGGACATAGCCCTCTTGTATCTTAACCAGGACATCCCAACTTGTGTCTGCCTAGAGAACCTATTGTATTCACCTTGACTCCACCTACCTGACTGGTCACTGAAGCTGCCACTCCAGATTTGGGTGTGTTGACACTTTCTGACCCTGCCACAAGCAATCTTCCAGGTCAAAGCAGCCTGCCAAGAAGGCCCTCTTAGCAGGCCCTGGGGTAGTAAGTCAGTAAGGTGGTGGTATCACAAAACTCTACATACATGGAAAGAGAGGCAGAAGGCACAACAAAGACAACTACCTGTGTTAATCAGGATGTAGGCTCAGAATTGCTTTTTCACACAGCAGAAGCTTCAGTAATGGACAAAGGACAAGACCAGAGGCTTTTGTGTGTACCTGTGAGAATCCAGTTGCACATGTCTAAGCACTGAGTCCGATGGGTGATGAGTAAGGCTACCAAAAACCTCAAATCTTCTTGACAATTAATCCAGGCTGGTTCCTTAAGGTATCCAGACATATGCGATCAGGGAGATATTGCCTCATTTTTCTTGTAGATACAGGTTGTCCAGGACCCTGTTATGGTGACTAGAATGTGTCTAAAGGAGAAACACTACATGTCACTTGCTACCTTGCCTACTAAGCTATGGGTTTGATTCCTCAACTAAGGCATTGCCAGGTAGCTATGATTAGCTATCTCCAAGCCAGTCCCAATCTATCTCCTCACCCAAGCCTAACAACACCCTCATCACCCCCCAAAACAGGAATCCCTCAGGATAATTTCTTTTCTTTTCTTTCTCTAAATCCTCAAGTCAATCTCAGATATGTATTATTCTTTGTCCTCTGTGGACATCCACCTACCTATTGCCATGGCAAGGAACACAGCAAAATCAGAGCACTCTGATAAGATTCGAGTAGAACCACTGGGCTAATACATATCAGGGAGAACATAGATTCTGGACTGGTCCCACCAGAAAGCATGAAGCAATCAGTAGGTCTGCATCATAGGAACCTCTCATGGCACCTTCATACTTTCTCTCCTGTGGCCTACAACCAAGGAACAGGAATAAGTGGCTGTCATGTGAGAATGCTTTTGACCACCATCCCATATTCATATTCTCCCTCCCTTCCTACCCCCTCCCTTCCATCCTTCCTCTATCTCTCTCTTTCTCTCTCTCTCTCTTTCTCTTTTCGCTCTCTCCCCTCTCTGTCTCAGTCTCCTCTCTTTCTTTCCATTGCTCTCTCCACCTATATTCCTTTCTTATAAGTACAGTCATAGTCTCGTTCATCCAAGGAAGGAAGGCCTGTCTCGAAATCACATGATATACCAGGTTTAAATCGGAAATGATTTTCAATACCACAGAAGTACCCTTCCTACCATCAGCTGAGAATCCCTAGAGACCCAGCTCCATGGGGATGATACTGTCCATGTTGGCTCATAGAAAAAGTTGATTTTTCCTCCCTCATGAAGATATTCCCAGCATTGCTTTCTATCTCCTCCTGGAGTCAACCTCTCTGATGCTGCAAAGAGAGCTCCCTCAGGCTGCAACGTCTCTGAATTTTCAGAAGTGCCATGGAAGCCACTCCTCTGGACTGTTCTTTCAACCTTTCACACTGTTGCCATGGTATTAGTCTCATTATCTGAGCCATAACTGGTCACAGCACAACATGGGCACATCCAGATATTATGACCACTTGAGCTTGTGCTGAGGGGTGGAACCCTAAAGGTCCTCACTTACACAAAACAACCTGATATTCCCAGACACCTCTGACATGACTATTATGACTGCTGCCTACAGCAACCTTTCTGGCACTATCAGGGATCTCTGGAGCATAGATTCCTCAATTGTGAACTCAAGAAGACTGAACACACACACAGACACACACACTCTTCTTGGACCCCAGATTCTGGAAATTGTTAATTTTTGAGCATCTTCTATTTAATTACTCTTCCACAAGATATCACTGGACAGGCAAGAGCAAGATAAAGGTACATTTTGACAATTCCAACTGGGTGTTCTAACTTTGTAATATGTAAGGTGAACAAATCAGCAGAATCAACAATTATGCTTCATGAATGGTTGTTGAGAATCACAGCAGAAGTCATTTTAAGGAAGGCATGGAGAGTCTAACCCTGACAACTTGGTACAGTGCCTGCCTGGCCATTTTTGGCACTGCTCAGCACAAACTGCTACTACGCAGTCATATATGGTGTAGTGAGCCAAAAGAATGTCTTGGACTACTTGTCCTGTGTACCCAAAAAAGAGGATGCATATGTCCATGGTGGTGCAAATCAAAAACTGTTAGTGTACTAGGGTTGTGGTTCTGGAGCAGAAATGCTTTCTCTCAGGTCAGTGATCCTGAACACCACCTGCAGCCAAACTCAAATAGAATCCAATTTTCTGCTGAAAGAACTTAAACAAGAGAAGAAAAATAAAGTCAGAGAGAATAGGAGGTAGACAAAAATGAGCAAGGAGGAAATGAGGACTGAAAGGAGGGAGTAAAATGGATAAAACACATATGACTGTGTTGTCCTGACAATTTACGAACAGACATGAAAAAGTTTTTTGTAGCATGTGTGGTTCCTAGAAGTGAGCTGTGTGAGCTACTGGTGAGCATCATCCAAAAACTAGGGGGATTTTGGGTGGCCTTGTGCACACTGGCATGTGGAATAAGTTTCCCTTCATCAATGCTGATTCAACCACAGTTATACAGTTACTTGCAAGGTGATCTTCAGAATCCTGACTAACACTTAAGACCTCAAAGGCTGTGCTTCCAGATTAGAGTAAGCCAAATTCTGTGGCACTGGGCCTGCACTGTGGCAGGACTCAGCCTTGTGGGACAAGAATCAGAAGGACCCTGATTTTTCCCCACAGCACTTCAGGGCCGACAGGATTACAGTAGAACTGAGTCACCCCTGTGTAGCAAGATCCAGCAATGAAAGACAGGGATGTGCTGGCAGAATCTGCAAAATAGTTCTCCTTGATTATACTAGAGCACCAAGAACGTTTAGTACCTTGGGTCCTGGAACAACTCTTTATGACCTTTACTGAGTAAAAAAAGAAAGTACAGACTCCTAAATGGCATCATTACTTACAGGCTAGGAAAGTTGTGGGCATGCAGTTAGATAAGGAGATTCTTGGTAGGGCTGAAAGTGTGGGTAGTAATGGGTAGTAGATTCCGTACCTGTGGGTCAAAGAACAAGGGGCTCCTGAATTGCAATATCTGGGAAATTCCACTCCATTCAGGGCACCTGGGAGGCCGAGAAGTTGATATATAGGTACTAAGGAATGCTCTAGAAGACCCAAGCCATGAATTTCCACAGAAAAAAAAAACTTGGGGATCCAGGTCTGGACACTGCCCTCTTGTGGATCATCTAGGTCATTTTGACTAGGGCCTCCCCAGAGATCCTGATGAATTCTCCATGACTCTACCCATCTCAGATTACTAGAGCTGTCAGACAAGAACTGGGTGTGCTGATACTTAGAAAACAAGCTGAAACCCACACTTCCAGGACAAGGAGTCCTGCCAAGAATGTCTCACGGAAAACCTGAGATGTAGTGAAGCTGTGTGGTGATTTCACAGAACTATGGTCACATGGAAAATTGGGTAGCTACTTCACCAAAAATCACCACTCATTTAAATGGGGCTCTAGACACAGAACTGCTACCATTTCTGGGAGAAGAAGCCTTGCAATGGAAAAAGTACAAAGCACAATGCTGCTTTGTGTACCTGTGAGGGCTCCAGTTTTTCGGGTCTGAACACTGAGTCTGATGGAAGTTGAGAAATACAACAAAAACACCTCAAACTTGTTCATGTATCCAGGTTGGTTCCTTCAGTTACCATTTCATCTTGGTTTAAATGAATTCTGCCACACTTCATCCTCAACAGGTCCTATAAGGATCCAGGGATCTAATTTCACCTGCACAGTCAGGTTGCCCAGGTCTCTGTTGTGGGAAGAAGGACAGATCCAAAGAAGAAACATTACATGTCTCTTGCCCCCTTGACTATCAGGCAGTGCGATTGCATCTCCAACCTATCAGTCTCCTAGGGATTGCCAGGAAACCATTATGAGGTATGATCAGGCCTGTCACAACCCATTTCTTCTCCCCAGGCGAATACACCACCTAGACCCAACCAAACCAAAAGTCTTTAAGCCTTCCCATTGGATACAGGGCAATGCTCAAGGCAGCTGTGTACCTGTTATGGTTCCAGCTTCTCAGGTTTGGGCCATGAGTCTCATGGGAATTTAGAAAGACCACCTAAAACTCAAATCTTTCCAGTGGCTCCAGGCTAGAGCCTACATGTACTCTCGGATCTATGTTCAGGTAGATGCTGCCACATTTCTGGAGTCTCTGAGGAGTAGAATCTTGTCGAGTAGATTAAAAGGAATAACTGCACAAACTCACAAGAATGTACTAGACTCAAACACACACACACACACATACATACAAATATACACAATCATCTTGGAGCACAGATTCAAATGATGCAAATTTTAGAGCCTCTGGTAAGTAATTATTCTTCCAACTGATATCAATGGACAGGCAGAGCAAGAAAAAGTGTTTTTTCAACCCTTGACACTAGGTATTCTCCCTGGATAAGAAGCAAGGTAACATAGTCAGGAGAATCCATTATTACCCTTGCTGCACATGTGTTATGATTTCAATGTTGTTGGAGCTTGTTAGAGGGGGCATAGGACAGTCAAAATCTGCTTCAATGGTTCAGTATATGAGTGGTCATTTTGGGGCAGTTCTCTTAAGAGTCACCATGAGGGAGAAGACTGTCTTTGGCTACTTGCTTTCCTTGAACACAAAATCAGGATGCATGTGTCTATGGCAGTCACTCCAGATCCCTTGTAGTGTTCGAGGGATGTGGCTCTGAAGCAGAAACCTCTTCCGACAAGCCTGTGTCTCTTAACTCCACCTGCTTCCAAGTTTGTTGATGACCCAATTTCTGACAGAAAAGGGACAATAAAACATGAAAGGAAGGATGAGAAAAAAGGGACACCAGGAGCAAGATTAAGTGAGACAGGAGAAAATGTGTATCGTAGGGAAGGAATGAAATGGATGATACTCAATTGACCACAATATAGAATATGTATTATATACTTATATTATATGTGTTATGTATATATGAAATAGTCAAATAATCAGATGAACCTACTTACTAAAATAAATTAAATATAGGCATACCAAAATAAAGAATTATAGCATCTTACATACAATTTTCTTGAATAGAAAAAAAGGAAATTGTCAGCAAATACTATTGTATAGAGAGATAAATGCAAAGGGAATTGATCAAGTAATGTCTCACAAAGGAAAAATAGGATATATCGAGTGTGGAACATACTAAGCACACAATGGTATTTGGGCTAAAAAACCCCATAGGGTAATAAGATCAAGGATCTCAGGATCTAAATCTGCAATGACCCCAAGACCCTGGATCCAAGCCACTATCGGTCTTGGCAACCATATATCCAGTTTTAGGCATGTAATTAAGTTCCTTTTCCATATCTCAAGGCATAAAGTGGAAAAGAACCACACAATCCACATCCAGAGACAGTGTGTAAAGACAGAAATGGAAAAGAATCTTAAGAAGCATCAGTTGACACAGCCTGCTACCCCTAAACTCAGGAGGCAGAAGAGGAAGAATTCAGGGACAAATGTCTATTGAAAAAGATGAGGGGTTGAGAGAAATCTAAAATTCTTGTCACATGAAATTGTTTTTTTTTTTAAATTTACTAGGATTTTAATGAGAAGGGAGGAGTTAGAACACATGAAATAACTGATGACAATCTCAAACAGCACAGTTATGTCAGTAATTTACACTGAGCTAAAACAAAATGTCACTGACCAAAAACATGAACATTTTGAGGCATAAAGAAACAACTAAAGCTTCCTTTTCTCCATTCTGTAGACAGAGAAAGGAAACCATATTACTGGGGAGTTTGAAAGGTGCCTGTAGTCCAAGTAATCTTGAATAAGGAAGAAGAAGTTGGTTTTATTCCAGAACTGAAGGCCCACGAGAGAAACTAATTCAGACAAAGTTCCCAGTACAAATAGGGAACACTTATAAAATTCTATATATAGTCCTGTGGCAGTGGTACAAACCTATAATTCAAGAACTATGAAGGAGAGGCAGGCAGATCTCTGTGATTTTAGTGGCAGCTTGATCTACACAGTGAGTGTTGAGACATGAGAGATACAATGCAGAAACTCGGTCTCTAAAAAAAGATCCCACAAATTATTATGAATGTCCCCACCTTCTGAAGAAACATATAATTCAGAATTACACTAGTTAATGTAATTATTTGAATGACCTCCTGATGCCTTTCCAGAAGAAGCCCCTCTCAATTTCTTAAGCCTTGATCTCTTGGGAATATCATGAGTTCTTTCAGAATGAGAAGGAGGATGTTTTCTTATATATTCAGGCACAAAAATTCTGCAAATTTGTATTGAATTACAAACATAACCACTCTAAAGATATGTCAGAGTTAAAAGTCCAAGACATAAGATTAATGAGACAATGATTTTTCACATAGTAAAAACTACTATTTTGATGAACAAAAGATGTGAGCACATAAAACCAGAAATAGCAACCTGAATGGTGAAGAGGAAAAAAATAAAGTCATGTCGCAAGTAAGAAAACAAAATAATGGTTCGTTAGCAGGTAACACAACCAAAACTCCTAACAATAAATAGTATTATTCTAAGTGCTGTAGCAATACACTACAGATAGCAGAATAGAGAAGCCAATGAATTCATATGTTGAAAAATAAAGAGCTCTTTAGAATCCTGTTACCCTATGTTACTTAGCACCACATCTCTGTCTCTTGCGTTATCCTTACCTCTAGCATGGATCCTCTTATTTATCTATAAATTAAGGATATACCCTTATCTGCATCCTTGGCATCCCTGTTCTTAGACCGAAACGTTGTGTTTCAGTGTCAGTTTCCTGAGAGAGATAAAACCAAGGGTTGAGAAGTTAGAGAAGACAGAAAAAAATGGGATCAGGAGTGCTAACAGAAGCTGAATGCTAATGGAAGGAAGTTTAAGAAATAAAGAATAAGATATAAAGAAAAGGTTAAGAAATAATAAAAAAATAAAACACCTTTTATACAGTTTTCCTAAAACAGAAAATGGTACAGTGTCAGGAAAATCATCAAACAGTGGGACAAAGTAAATGGGAAAGCTTATTTAGTAATGATCACAAAGACAACATACACTATTCCATGTTTTGCACAAAACAAGACTTAGGACTCAGAATCACAGGCACTTAGTGTGGCAATACCTGGGTTCCCAAGATCTGAATACTCATCCCATCCAACTGCTGGAAACCAGTTCATTACTGACCTTGCCAGAACTAAGTTTTTCTGTCCACATCAGTGTATCTGGGAATGCTTCAGAGAAGAGAAGTCTGGGTCATCTTGTGAATCTCCAGGATTGGCAGTTTCCAGAAATGGTTTCATAATGCTTTCAAACTCAGGTTTCAGTTTCTGGGGAATCACAGTGTTATTCTTTGTCTATTACCGCCACAAAACCAGGAGAAACAGAGAGTCCTAAAATCTCTCTTGAACCATTATAACACCATGTCACAGGAAAAGCCCAGGAGCCTCAGATACTCATTGAGTGTCCAGCATATGAAGACACATAGGAAATATTAATGTCCCAAGGCTTCTATTTGCCTCAGATGTGATGCCTACCCTCAGAGGCTGAGTACACTGGCATTGGTTAGAAACACTGAGAAGCGGCAAAAGCTGCTTCTCTTAGTGAGATCCAGAGGAATTGAAACACAGGCTGAAGAAAAGGAAACCTGAACCTCGTAAACAACACCAGCCCTGATATCACATGTACAGCCCTGAACTGTACATTCAAGGTCGACACCTGAGGCTGAAGGGATGCCACAATCACATTCCCAGTTTCTGGGAACCATAAGACACAGAAATACCCGAAACCCAGACATAGTTTCACCTTAGGTATCTGCAACTCCCCCTCCCCCACGCCAGAGACCACAATTTACTCCCAGACCTCAAGACAGTTATTATTTCCTCAGGCCCACCTCCTGGACTTAACATACCACAAGCTTACTGAACATTAAGGAGCCTGCTCGGAGGGGCATCTGAGTTCCCTCATAGTACTATTTCCAGATAGCCAGGCAAGAAAAGGGCTCAGCCATAAGAATCAGTGACCTGGGGCAAAACGACCAGATAATTGTATCTGACACCAGGACTGGCCTCTAAGGAGATCAAACTGTGTGGTCTGAACAAGTGCTAATGAGGCAAAGGGATGCATTCTTCCTTAAATCAGCAGATATTGTGAGGTAACAGTGCTTTGCACTATATGCCCTGACAGCACTTGTATCATTGTTGTACATGTGATGTCATCAGCTAACATTGTTGCTAAGCATTTGGTGGCAAGGAGTGGGATTGAACTAAATAGATTTCTGCAGCTGCACAGTAGCATTACCAGCTGTGATTTACTCTGTGGGGCAGGGAAAAGTCAATCCTAGGCTATTGGTGGAACTCCATCATTAAGAAAAACAAACATAGGTCATTACATAGCATAATCAATAGCCAGCTGCTCAATTTGACCCTTTCCGAAGAGAATTTTAAATAGAGTAAAAACAGAATGCGTGATTTAGCAGCTCATATACTAAAACTGGAATGATACAGAGACGATGAGCATGTCCCTTGTGCAAGACTGACATGCAAAATCACGACGTTTTCCACCTTTTTTAAAAGAAAAAAGTAAAGAGCACTCAATTAAAACTTTTAAAATATGCCAACAGATTCCTCAAAAGCATTGCATAAGATACATTACTCTGCTTTTTATTTTAAAATAGCTGTATGCTTCATTCCTCCATGAAATAATGGCTATGATTTATGGATATTTTCTAAAATTCTCTAAAGCTGGTGTGTAATACCATCTTGTGGGGAAGAAAATGACACTTGCTGGGTTTGTTGGGATGTTCCTTTAATCTCAGCTCTCAGTATGTAGAAGCAGGTGTATATCTTGACAGTTTGATTCCACCATTGCCTAGATATTGACTTCCAACACTATCAAGGGTACAAAGAGACACAGTGTCTGAAATAAATGAGTAAATAAATACATAAATAAAAGAACATATAAATGGAAGAATATAGACAAGAATAAATAAATAATAAACTAAAGAATACAATATTAAAATTTTTTTGAAAGAACAAATAGAAAACTGAAGCTGTAGTTTTCCCTACTTCAATCTATAAAGCTAGCAACAGTATTAATTTATGCTTTCACTGATAAGGTCTCTATGGAATCCAGGCTGATCATGAACTTCTAGCTGGAAATGAGCTTTCTGCCTCAGTCCTTAAAGTAATTGTACCTGTATCAAAGGACCAAGCTTAGAAATATTTGGCCACTGGGTCATAATCATACAAATGTTCCCACACCTTAGTTAATTTACTCCCACCTCAGATGTATCTAGAAATATCTTATCTTATTCAAAGCTGTTAATCATTTCTATATCTGTTTCTCTCCTTGTTTATGGCATTTTTACAAAGATTTGTTTGTTTGCATGAAAAGCTCTCATATATCTCAGTCCTTGAAATCCTGGCCCTCCAATTTCTGCCTCATAAGTGGTAGGATTTCAGGCAAGTGCCTACATACAGAGCACTGTTTTAATAATGTCTGAATCAGAATGGTATCATGTAGTGATTTAAAAAGGTTACCTCCACAAAATCAAAAGTTTGCAAATTTATCAGATATTAATGTTCCCTAGTTAACAGGACTTCCCTAAGATCCTAGTGAGTAGCATTATCTCTTATTTATATGTTATTAAATATAAAACAGAAACTTACAACTGTTCTCTTGTGTAGTCAATTATATGAAAATCATTCAATGAATTCCATGACATCAAAAACTGATCATCTCAATAGATGGTGAGAAATATTTTCACTAAATCCAAAACTTCTTTATCATAAAATATTTTGAGAGATATGGTATACAAAGGCCACACTTAAATATACTAAAGGCAATTTACAGTAAGCCTACAGAGAATATCAAATTAAACGGAGACAAACACAAAGCAATTCCTCTAAAATTATTAGTAAGGCAAGGTTGTCCCCTCTCTTCATACCTACTCAAAAGAGTATATGAAGGTCAAGCTTGAAGGGGTAAGACAAAAGAAGGGCAGCAAGGGAATATACATTGGAAAGTAAGAAATGTATATATATATATATATATATATATATATATATATATATATATATACACACACACACAAACACACACACACACAAACACTCATATGTATACACGTACATATATGTAATATGATAGTATATATAAGTAACCCCCAAAATAACCAGATAACTCCTAAAACTTGTAAACTCCTTCAATGAAGTGACAACCTATAAGATAAACTCAGAAAAAATCTGTTAGCCTTCAATATACGAATGAAAAATGGATGAAGAAAGAAATCAGGGAAAAAAACATCTCTCACAATATCTACAAATAATATATGGTGTCTTGGATGACTCTTAACAACCAGGTTTCAGACTTGAATGTCAGAAAAGCTTAAGTCCTTTAAAAGGGAAATTGAAGAAGATTTAGAAGATAGAAAGATATCCCATGCTCCAGGTTTGGTGGGCTTTACACAGTAAAATACACATTTTACCAAAAAGCATATGACAGATTCAGTGTAATCCCAGTTCAATTCTTTACAGTATTAATAAAGGCAATATTGACTTCCAAATGGAAAATAAAACAACAAAAATATGAATAATAAAAGAAATCCTGAAAAATTAAAGAACTTCTGGAGGTACCGACTTCCCGGATGTTAAGATGTATTACAGAACCATAGTAATGAAAGGAGCATGGTATTTACTTAAAAACAAACATGAGGATCAATGGAACTGAATCAAGGATACAGAATATCATGGGCTAATTTCTCCTTTTATCCTTAAGGAGGTGCATATGTTCATGTCACTACAACTCCTTTAAGGGTGAAAGGGATATACCTCTGGAGCAGAAACATTGTCTCTCAAGACAGGATCCCTGAACTCCACCTGCAGCCAAGCTAAAAGAGATCCTAATTTCTGACGAAAAAAATTAATGAAATTAGGACAAAGAAGAAAAAGTCAGAGAGAAGAGGAGACAGACAATGATTAGCAAGGAGGGATTGAGGATGGTAGGGAGGGAGTAAAATGAGTAAAAAACATAGGACCATAAATGCTGTATTGCTCAGGCAAACTGGGCACAGACTTGAAGTGATGATGTTCAGCTTGTGTAGTTCTTGAATGTAAGATTTGTGGGCTACTCATAAGCATCATACAAAACCTAGTGTGATTGTGGGCAGCCTAGTAAACAATGACATGTATATTATGTTCCACTTTTTCAACCCAGATTCATTCAAAGATACAAAGTCCCTTGCAAAGAAATACTCACAATCCTGAAGTGGCAGCCTCAAGACATGGGAGGCTATGCTTCCTGCTTGGAGCAAGCCAAACCATGTTGTGCTCACCCTACTGTGTGGTAGGCCCACTGGTAGTCTGCATTACCCTACAGCTCTTCTGAGCCAAAAGTTTAGCAGGAGATCGTAGATAGTACTTTCTAGCAATGAACGTGCTGGGCATGTCCACTGAAAAACAGGGACCAGCTGGCAGACCTGAAAAATAATTTCACTTGATGACAGTAGTGGACCAAGAATGTCAACTACCTTGTGCCCTGAGACAAATCTGTAGGGAATTTCCTGAGAAAAACATAACAAAACAACACAACAAAAACAAAAGCAAAAAACAGAAAACATAAAAATGACTACAGAATCCAAGTTGGCAGCATACCTTACAGGCCAGGCATAGAGAGAGATGACTCTCTAATTGCAGTTCACTACAGGGGATTCCAGAATGGTTGTATCGGCATGCCAGTAGGTAAGAGGATTCAGGACAGGGATGCAGGTACAGGTGGCAATGGTTAAAAGTTTCAGAACTCGTGGGTCACAGAACAAGCTGGCTTCTCAATTTCTCTACCCTGAGATACTCCATTCAATTCAGTGAATCTGAAGACAAAGAAGTTGTTGTACAGGTCCTAAGGAATGCTACAGAAAACCCATGGCAACCTGTAACAAAGAGTAACATTCTCAAAAACAAACATAAAAAGGATGTGTGGACCAAGGACTGGACATTGCTCTTTTATGGTGCATCAGCACATTTTGACATGGACCTCCCCAGAGATCCTGATGAATTTTTCTTGACTCTGCCCACCTGGATAACCACTAAGGCTGTCAGGCAAGAACTGGGTGTGCTAACACTCAGTAAACCTGCTGATATCCAAGCTTTGAAATCAAAAAGGCCTCCCAAAAGAGCCACAGGCTAAAGTTGGTCTGTAGGGAAGCTAGGTGGTGGTGTTATATATATCTAGTCACACGAGAAGTTGAGCAGTTACCACACAAAAGACAACCTCCTATCTCAATGGGGTTCTAGACTAAGAACTGCTTTCCTTCCTGGTAAAAACCTCTCAGTAGAGTAAGGGCAAAATTCAAGGCTACTAGGTGTACCTGTGAGGTCTCCAATTGAATCGATTTGAGCTCTAAGTCTGATGGAAGTTGAGAAAGAGCCAAAAACATGAAATCTACATGCCCATGGATCCAGACTGGATCCTTTACCTACCAATCTGTCTGGGTTCAGGTGAATTCTGCCATGCTTCAACCACAACATGGGCTATAAAGGTCTAAGCACCCAATTGCACCTAAAGGGACAGTCTGCCTAGGATCCTGTTGTGGAAGGAAAAGTCTAAAGGAGAAACATTGTATGTCTCCTGACACTTTGCCTACCACGCAGTGGGCTTGCATTCCCACCCTATCCTTCCCCGAGGCATTGCCAAGCAACCATTATGAGCTATCACCACATCTGTCACTATCTCTTTCCTCTCCCCAGACAATTACCCAGATGCAACTAAACCAAGAAGAACCCTTCATTTTACCTAATGAAAATAGGCCAAAACTTAAAGCATCTGTGTTTACCTGTGAGGATTCCAGGTACTCAGGTCTGAGCCCTGAATCTAATGGGAATGAATTTTTTGGCATTTTGATCCACAACTATGGTTAAGTTGAAGGGTTTTCCTAGTTCTACCAGCGGGTATCTGAGCATCTCTATACAGTGACAGCTCCCTAAGTAGTACCTCTGGTCCTGGCTGGACAGGACTGGCTTGGGTTTCCTGTAGCCTTGTTGACCCAAGTGAATTGTGTGAGAAAGCAGGGTCCAGGGGATCCTTGATTCTTGGGGATAAGTACTGCCCCATTGCAGGCCAGGCACCATGAGGGTTGTGATACAGCAAGCAGGAAGCACAGCCTCCCAGGTCTTGAGGTAGATTTGTATGTAGGAATTGGGGATCTCTTTGCCAGGGACTCTGCAATTGAGGCTTCATTTGGCTTTAGGCAGGGATACTTATTCCACATGAAAGGCAGGGTTCATAATTTCACCCACTGGCTCCTAAATTTCAGGAGAGCATCAACAGTAGAATCGAGACCTCAATTCACAGACCCACACACAATGCCAGAATCTCTTCTAAGCTGTGATCAGAATGTCACAGCCACATAGCCATAGTGGTCCTGTGAGTTTTATCTATTTTACTCACTCCCTACCATCCTCATTCTCCTCTATCCCCTCTTTCTGCCACATCTTTTCTCTTTTTTCTTTTCCTTCTTTTGTGTTCTTCTGAACTTGTCTGCAGGTATAGATCATGGACCCAGGTCTATCAGTGGTCAATTCAGAATTGTCTGGGAAAGACAGTTTTGTTTTTTTTTTATCTTAGAGGAGATGCTTCGGGGAGCCGAAACTAATCATAAGCTCATGTAGGCATAGGGTCTGGATTCTTCCTTTGATTGTTGTGAGTTCTTGTGGCTCAGTAAATTAGTCCCAGACATGAAAACAGTATTGAACGTGACAGGACCACTCCCTGGGAGTGACTAGTCTGGCACAACTGAGAACTGAATTTAGGTCCAGCCTGAGGGACCACCCTATGAGCATCAGAGAGGTTGCCTCAAGGATGTGTGACAGAGAGTGAGAGATGGAAATCAATGTTGGTCTGTCTCCTGGAGGCAGTGAAAATGGTCTTTTTAGGGGCCATCATCCCCATGGAGTTGGGCCCCTGTGGGTTCACAGTGCATGGAAGAAATGGTTCCTTTGGGATAGTGCAAATCAATTCCTAGTGAAGAATGTATATCATATGGTATACAAGCAGGCATATCTGCCCTGGATGCACTGACTTTGAATGTATACACGGGAGAGGGAGATAGAGAGGCTACAAAAGAGATGAGACAGAAGGTGATAGGCAGATAGATAGATAGATAGATAAGATAAGATAAAGAGAAAGAGAAAGGATAAGAGGAAATTTTCTGTGAAATTGTTGGTATATTTGCCTGCACCTTGGTTATCAAATTCATTCTTTCACATAACAGCTTTATGGCCTCTCACTCCTTTTCCTTGGTTATAGGCCAATGGAGAGAAGGGGTAAAGAAAGCATGATAGTTTTCTGTGAGGATGTCTTACTTTGTTATGAAGTTGCTGTTTAGGCCAGCGGTGTGGTTGTGCTATGGGCATCCTGGAGGGACCAGTTAGGACAGTGTATTTTGTTTTGTGTCTAGATGCCAGTAGATCCACTTGAATCACTTAAGAATGCACTGAGTTACCTGTGTGCTTATCCCTTGCCACATGAAGAGATATGTTTTCAGAGGACACAGAATGATCCATATATGAGAACACCTTGGGGATTTTAAAGAAAGACAACGTAGCCAAGTATCGTGATTGGTGCCCTCTTGTTTGGGTGTAGTGTGAATTTTTGTTGGGCTGGGGAGAGGAGATAGGTTATGACACACCTTGACATAACTCATAGTAGTTGCGTGACAATTCCAGGACACAGTTATGTTTGGGTCTAAGCCCACTATCAATAGGCCAGTGGGTAAGTGGGACGAAATGTCTATTTTTTACACATATTCTTACCCCACAACAGGGTCGTGCACTGCCTGCCTCTTCAACTGAAATTGTAGGTGAATGCTCCTGACTTCGGGTGGCTTCTGCTATGTTTGAACTTTGGGAGCATCCACAGAACTCATATGGAAGTTTTCCTGAAGTCACCAGCTTTGATCCATGCACAAGAAGATGAAAGCATTGGGGTGGACTTTCTCATAACCCATCTGATTCAGGGGTCTGACCAGAGCAACTGTATTATCACAAGTACACACAGACACCATTTTTCTTTCCCATTTGTTCATCAAGGGTGTCTTCTATTGCTATATTGGAAGGAAATTTTATGCATAGGACCCCAGTGAGGTTGAAGCCTCTTCATGAGTCTTCTGCCCTCCTTCCCATGTAAATGCAGGTATTTGATAACACTACCTTGCTGCTGTATGGGCCCTACTTTAGCCTAGGAAGGCCTTTTTGTCAGGTAGCCTTTACCTTTAAACTTGCTTATTGCCATGGTCACCCGGTGTCATCACACCCAAGTCGGGCCTGGAAGCTTTAGTGATCACATTGGTGTGTGAAGTAAAGTAGAATGCAACAGGATTTCTGGGCAGGCCCAAGTCAGAATGTCCTTGTTTGGCCACAAAGGTGCAGATTCCAGTCCCTGGCACATAAGTCTATCTTTTGTGTCTAGTCCTCTCTTCTGTGCTCCAGGTTGTCCTATGTTTTCAGGAGCATCACCTTAGAACTAGGAAACAGTTTCTGAGCCTCTTAGCACACAGAATGTAGGAAAGTGTTTAAGTGAAGTGCCACTGAGGACCACATGGTCTGTGCCCCACAAGACCTGAGCCTAACAAACATCCATAACCCTGTTCCTACCCTAATCTCCACCTTGAACCCCTATCCACCTTCAAGCCACACCCACACAAACTTTTTCGTATCTCCAGTAGGTGATTGCCCAAGAGAGCAAGCCCAGATGACTAAAGATGTTGAATAGTTCCATAAGTATTTCTCAGCCTTTTGAGATTCCTCTTATGTGAATTCTTGTTTATATATGTACCACATTTTTAATTAGGTTATATGTTTTGTTGACATGTAGTTTCTTGCATTTTTATTTATTTTGAACATTTGGTCTCAACTGTAAGTAGAGTTGATGAATATCTTTTCTCATTCTGTAGGCTTCAGTTTTTGCCAATTGACAATAGCCTTGAGAGCAGTGGCACAGAAGTTAACTTTTTTAACAGAACACCACAAGGATAGAAATTAAGAAAACCACATGCATTTTACTCAACAGACCCTCACATTTTAAAAGTAAATTAGTCTTGTACTAACATACTAGCTGACACCCGAGATACCTATGTATTTTATGGGCTGTGAAAACTGGCATGGATTTCATCAACACACCACTAGACTACATTTATCCCTCAATACATTCATCTAATCCTTTATTCAAGCAAGCCATTTACTAAAGGCTTCATGTATGCAGCTTTGATAGAGAGACAACAGGGTGAGGGGACAGAATAATACAGGAGTTTCCCTCCAGAAGAAAGGAAATGATATTTTAAGGTCTGCTCAAAGAAAATGAGAATTTTGTCTTCCAGGCTAGCCACTGCCCATGCGGTACGGCCCTGAGACACTGCCGCCCAACCACTGACCACTTGGCCTGCAGGAGCCCATGCCACTGTGTTGCTATATATATTTTGATGTGCTCCAAGTTCTTACAAGAAGAAGGGTAAGTAATTGATTTCACTGAACAGATGCTGTTCACACAGTTGCCAATAGCAGCCAATATTCTCAGAAACAGTAATAGACAATTTTACTGATTAAAGAATATCCTTAATTCTGTGATCCCTGCATGATAACCAGTATTATTGTGGGCTCCTGAGGATGGTTGTGACTGCATGAGAATGTGCCATACTCCAATCATCACTCCTTGTTCTAAAATAAGTTGAAAGGCAATAGATGTACTGCACCAGGAATATCCTATTGTTTTTCACCTATAATATTTATCCTAGGAATATAAAGGAGCAAAAGAAATACTACATCTCAAAAGCTCCATGCCTGTTGTGACCATGAGATTTTACCCAGAGCATATCATTTTGTTGCTAGGCAGTTATGATCTCATATTCTATCACCATCAAATACAGGTCTGCATGGAACAGTGACCCCACCCACTTATGTCCCATTAATTTATACTTACTAACATTTTCCAAATTGCACAAGACTGCCTAAAAGTGGTAGCTTCTTTGACATTTACTGCCACACATTTACCTACTATGCATATAATAATGCACACATTTAAGTGAATGAATTGTTTTGTCATATGAATAGATATTTAGCCACTTATCTATAATTCGGATTCTCCTGTTCTCACTCCGCAATACTGGAGACCAACAAACCTTACTCATTTGTTTTGCTTCTGCCTTACTCACCCTCTTTCAACTCAAATGTAAAAATTAACAACTCATTCTGTCTTATTTGTAGGATGTGAACCACGTGTTGCAAATCTGTAGAAAAACTTAGTGTTTGAATTTTATTTCCAGCAAAGACATAGATGCATTTATACACTCGTATGTATACACACCCACACTAACATGATATATAAAATGGCATCCAGGCTCACAAGTACAAATGCACACTTGTACCTTATAATCTTTAAGAAAGAAAGATGCTTATAGTTGGATTCTTTTGATATTGTAATTACTATGTGGGGATTACATTTCATATCTAAAACACCTATCTCCTAAGACTTTAGAGTCTAATCCTACTATTGTGATAGTTGGTGATATTCAGAGCAAAAGAGCACTTTTTCTGCTCAACTTTGAGCCACAATGTAATCACTCTTCCCCCATGGTAATGACACTGTGAATTCAGGCTTCTA
Organism: Cricetomys ansorgei; assembly: GCA_026225945.1. Classification (NCBI taxonomy): domain Eukaryota; kingdom Metazoa; phylum Chordata; class Mammalia; order Rodentia; family Nesomyidae; genus Cricetomys; species Cricetomys ansorgei. Next base: position 286,119 of record JAMJFZ010001567.1, read on the forward strand.
GATGCTATCAGATAGAAGATATTGAGCAGTTGTCATATTAGATACAATACCTATCTCCTTAACCGGGAACTATTTTAAGATATAGCTTCAAATCATGAAGAAATATGCACAGTGGAAAACACACCATGTTATGGACTTCTTTATCTTCCTATTTCACAGTGATCAGTGTTTTCACAGACCATAGAGTATGTCATCAACTATTTATGTCTTGGTTTCTAGTGCTAGGTCCAGAATATCTTCTAAAGGTTTGGCTATGGCTTGATTTGAAGAATCAATGTCAGCATACAATGAAATGAAAGACAGTAGAGGATAATAATCTTGAGAAAGTATCATATCCAAAGATATCACTGCATTTCAGCTGCCTCATGCTTGTTGGCCAGATGGTAAAGCAACATAAGAATCACATTGGGATTTCCATACAACTATCACAGGTTGTCATGATCTAGAACTGTTCTTATTGCTACTAAAATCCCACCTACTCATATCAGAATATACTTCTTTATTTTTTCCACAGGTTAAAAGTCTCTTTATGTGTTGCTATCTATTTATTTTTCATATCAAACAATTATGTAATGTCACTAGACCCTAAGACAGGATTCGACAAAATCTAACACCCCTTCATGATAAACCTATTAGAGATATTGGAGATGCATTCTACATCTAAACATAATGCACACAATTTTCAGCAAGAACTCTGCCAACATCAAATTGAATGGAGAGAGAGACAAAGTAATGCTATTAAAATCTAGAATAAGAAACAGTTGTGCCCTCTCTCACTACATATTCAATAGTACTCTAAAAAGGAACAACTATAGCGGATAAACATCTTCAATGAGGTGGTTGACTACAAGATTAACTTAAAAAGTCTTTACCTCCTATAGACAGAAATGACAGATGGACAGAGTAAGAATTCAGGGAAACAACACTTTTACAAACCTACAAACAACACCAGGTATATTGGGGTGTCTCTAATCAAGCAATAGGAAGACTTGAATGACAAATATGTTTTTCCTTGAAGATGGAAATTGAAGGAGAGCTAACAGGATGGAAAGATAGTCCATGCTCCTTGTTTGGTACGATTGGTATAGTAAAAATGGGCATTTTATGTGAAGAAATCTGCACATTCTATGTAATCTTTAAAAAAATACTTAAAAGAAACTTAAAGAAATGTTCAACATCCTTAGTGATCTGGAATAGCTCTCTAGGTGCAATCCATTACAGGGGATCCCAACAAGATTGTATGGATATAGAAGTGTGTGAGGTTATTCCCTGTTGGGATGGCAGAAGAAGAAATTATGTTTGGTAGGCTAAGAAGCTAAGTGTAACAAAATGCAGTGGCTGCACTATTGTACTTCCCTAAGATACGACACTCAATTACGGGCACATGGAAGGTGCAAAAGCTGCTTAAAACTCCAAAGAGAATGCTCTAGAGTATCTATGATCTATGACAATCAACAATGCAGCACAGAGTCCTCAAACCAGTTGATAGAAGCTCAAGGCCAATCTGGTCTACATAGAATCCCGAGTTCAAATAAAAAAAAAGCCTTCCGCTTACTATTTTGTTACAGAATGCAACATCCATTAAATTAAATTGATGCAATAGCAATGCAAAAAAAGTCAACCCACTTAGTATACATGACAATTGCATGTTTTTAAAATTTTTGAAGTATTTCACCTTCAAAAATACCTGATTTTTTTTTGATATCTGAAAACTTTTTGTTCAGTTTACCCACAGAAAAATGAATCTTTTTTTTTTTATTTTTCCTGCATGTTTTCCTTGTCACAATGATAAACAACTCTGACCAATCTACCTTGAAACTCAGGAACTGGGGGTTTGGATTAGAGACAGGCTTGCATTCAGGAAGCCACTGGTTAATTCTTCATGACTGGAAACTATTATTATTAAGTAAGTATTCTTCTTCTATGTTTTCTTACTCTCCAAACTGTGTCATAAATATAGTCTATTTTGATCTTTCCTTCGATCTCCCAAAGCCCTCTCCTTAGATGAAAGTGTTTTTCCTACACTGCCCGTGATTAATTACTTCTGCAATCTATGGTGAATTCCATTAGGACAAGTGCCTAACGCTAACTCCCTTGCTCTTAGCTTATGTCTTTTCACCACTAGGAACTAAAGTTCATTGCCAACTATGGGAATGAATGCTCGGATTCTAAAAGTCTGTGAGATCTTTAGATATTGCAGTGGAAACATTTTGGCATCATACACTCATTTGATGTATTCCTATGATGAAGCAGGACCACCACATAATGTAAGAAATTTTTTGAAGGAGCCAAGTCAACTCCTATGGGCTAAACACACCTGGAGGAATCTAGCAACATGTGAAGTGTAACTGATTCTTATTAGACTAGGCTTTCTCTTCCATCCTAGTACCTGAGGTATGTCTAGGATGGAGAGGATGATGATGTTCAAGAAGTTTTGCTGTCTGCTACTGTAGAGCTTTGCCCACCTCTGACTTTTAACAAACCAATGTTCATTTCTCCTCCTGGGTCCAAAATCATGGATTTTATTACTGTGTCTCCCAAATCAGGACTTCAACCACTGGGAAAGAGCCTGGTCAGAGGCCATCTAGAAGTCAACAAGGAAGACTGTTCCTAAATTCAGAAGACTTCCCTACCCATTCTATCCTGTGGAGATCCAGCAGAGCGAGGCACAAGAGGCTCAGTCAAGGCCAGTGACCCCTGGGTGCCCAGGGGACCCAGCTAGCATTGGAAACCATGGGCAGCCATGTTCCTGAATGGGCTCAGAGCGTTTCATGTAGAAGGTAAGAGAGGTGCTCCACTCAGGAAAGAGGTCCTCTTGAACCAGGCCAGCTGGCATAATCCTGATGGCTAGTAGCTGCAATTGTTCACAGGCATCAAGGCAGAGAGGATGGAGCCTGTCACAGGTCAATGTTGAAGCAAGGCACCATGTGAGCTTTGGTTCCAGACGCCAATGGGCAGCAGCAGCAAGTGGAAAGGGGATAATGACCCAGAATGCCCCAGCCAGGACCCTCTGAGCACCACTTCCTGATAAGTGGAAGAGGCCATTGCTGAGCCAGGGGGTCAGAGGGGCACTGTATCTGCCCTTCATGTTCCGCCCTGTGGACTCATGTGTACACCGCTACCCTACTACCTGCCAGGCTTATGTGTGGGCCATATCCCTGTAGAGTGCAGCTAGAAAGGGGGCAGCAAAGCAATTCCCATGAGAGGAAGTGGCTGCAGAAGACCCTCAACCCCTTTGTCTATCACCTGGTCTGCAAGGAGGGTCTTGACCCATAGACTACTCACAAACATTCATAGTTCTTCAGGCTGGAGTATGATGGGGCGTCCATGACTCACCAACCGCTCTTGTCCCTGGGATTCCTTCAGAGGTGCCACCTCTGGCTTTGAGCATTTTTGCCTTTTGGACCTGCTGCTTACGTCACTTCATATTCTGCAAGGGATTCCGGATCGCAAGCCATACCCCCTTGTGATCACACTGAGACTAAAATTTTCCAGACGACCACTGTGGGGCTAGTAAATTTCCCCATTGTGAAAGTCTAGCTATGCTAGGCTGGGAAGTTCTGGACTTCAGTCCACCACAGGACAGCTCACCATAGGACTACCAGGACCCCCAATCCAAGTTGGATGAGGGGGCCCAAGCTGGCAGATGAGCAATGAAGTGGCCCAACTAATACACATTGCTCTAAGCTAGGATCCATCACCCTCTCCTGGCTGGTCAAGGTAGTGAAAAAAAAATCTACAATCAGAGGCCACTCTGGGATGCTCCTCACTCAGGGACATTATACAATGGGCAGCATGCTGTACTCTACTCCCTAAGGAGCACAACTTTGGCTGTGGCCTTTCTCCCAAGTGGAGGCAGCCATGAAGAGGAGAAAAGAAAGGAAGCAGTGAATAGAAGAGAAGAGACGAGACAAGAAGAGAAGAGAAGAGAAGAGAAGAGAAGAGAAGAGAAGAGAAGAGAAGAGAAGAGAAGAGAAGAGAAGAAACAGAGAAGAACACGTCAACACAGCTTGAACATTTCAGTTAGGTTACGATATCTCTTTGGAGCTGCAACACTAGGGAAGTTCTTCCCTCAGAGTAGAGTTGAGAGGAGTTGTGACACTGGAACATTCCAGCTCAGGTGGGGAAGCCTTCCCTGCCTCTAAGCTTCCAGAGCTGTGTGAAGCCTGAATTCCAGAAAGACAGGATAACTTCCTATAGGGCACTCCTTCCAAAGAGCTGTAAGAGCTGTGTGGCTCCTACCTTCCAGAATATCAGGATACCCATGCCCATGGAGTCATTTTCCTGACCTCAGAACAGGTTGGTCCCTGGGCTTCCAAATGCCCCACATTTCTATTTCTGTCCAACCTGAATAAAAACAATATCACTGGGCTGCTCCTCTTGTACATCAGTTCTAACAGGGAAAACAATGGAATTGAGAGATTGTGTTTTCTCGTGTACTTGGTAAGGTATTTTAGACACTTCCTGGCTTCGAGAGACTGAAGTAAACAAGAAGGTCACTATGTATTAAATTCCTTACAAATCTTAAGATAAAAAGTCCCCACGTCCTATCATAGAGGAAGCAGTCTCCCTGCATCTCATGCTCTGATGTGAAAACCAGAAAAAGTGTGCATCACTAAAACATGCTGGTTCACTGCAGTAAATTATGTTGAATCCCATGATGGATTGAAATTATAGACACATACTGGTCCCTCCTCTAAACAAAACATCAATTTGCTGCCCACCAAATGAATCCCAACTTAGTACACAGTCATTACTTTAGGCTATTCTGGCAAGAGATGAATCGCCCAGAGAGAATAAATGGGAGGGACGTAGTATTAAAGGTTGTACAACATTGTTATATCAAAGTAACTGAGACACTAGCTACTTGGAATGGGTCCATTTTAATAACCCCAGACAACATCAATAGAGAAAAGGGAACCCAATTCATAGAAGAATTGAGTCCAGAAACCTCAGGAAAAAAAAGCAATGACTCAGGGCACAGAGGCATAACCAAGATTTTTCAACATGCAACTGCAACACCCTGACTTTAACATTGGTAAAGGACCCTGCAAAGTCATTGAGACACCAGGCTCAAGTGTGAGTCACAATGCAGTCTTCTCATGTGGTAATGACACTGTGAATTCAGGCTTTTAGAGACATTCAGATAGAAGAAGATCGGCAGCTTCCTTACAAGAAGGAATGACTACCACTGTTGAGGCCCAGGTTACCCAGGCTATGAAATGCTTTAGCTTGACAAGGTTCCTGAAGCGAATTCACTGCCAGGAACTGGAGCTCCCTAACTGCCTTGCCCCTTTTTTGTCTTCACTGTATGGTGGCATATGTTGTCTCATCAATAATAAGATTTGTATAAGCCAATAGTAATGGCAAAAATCAATCCCTGAGCTGGCTACTGTGGGCTGGAATGGAACATAGCCATGGTATCCAGAAGTAAATTGCAATAAAGCAAGCCAGGTTTATTGAAAAGATTTAAGAAATATAAAACCAAGAAAATTCCCCTAAGTTAGTAGTTATTAGCAGCTTCTCCCCACCACTCAGCAGGGATTCTTTTTTCCCCAGAATACCCAGGCACCATTGTGTCTCATGTGCAGGCGGCAACCCCCACACCTGACCGATGAGGTTGAGGAACCAATCAAAATAGTCCAAGACCAGGGCTCTGGGGTACCCCAATAAAAGCCCTGGATGGGGGTCACTCTCTCTCTCTTGCCCTCTTGCCTCTTGCCCACATCTCCCGCCCATGTGCGGCTCCCACCCCAAGCCGCCGTGCCTATCCAAAGGTGCCCCTGCGCCAAGTACATTTAATAAAAAGGCCTTGTGTGGTTTTAGCAGCCACCAAGACTGTCTCGTGTTTCTTTGGGGTAAACCTCCTTCATGGAAGAAAGAACCCCCATTTTCGCAGGGGCCGGAGCTGTACCGCCAGGACCCCCACATACCTCCTTTACCAGGAACTACTCTAAGGAATAGCTTCTAATCTTGTTGAAGAAATTTACCCAATATAAAACTCACCCTGTTATGGACATCTTAGCTTCCTGCTCCATACTGATTAGCTTTTCCACAGACTGTACCTATGTCATCAGATATCCCTGCCTTGGGTTCTACTGCTAGCTCCAGGGCAGATTCCAGGGCTTGGGCTGTGGCTTGAGTGGAAGAATCACCATTAGCATATACTGAAATGAAAAGTTTTAGAGGACATTGATCTTGAAAAGTAACATATCCAAAGAAAATACTACATCTTACCTGTTCCATTCTTGTTGTCCAGATGAGAAGGGACCACAAGAATCTCACTGGGTTTTCCAAGCAACCATTATGATCACAAAGGTTATCACAATCTACTACTGTTCTTAATGGTACTAAGACCCCCACCATATATCATGACACATCAGTATATATGTCTTTAGATTATCCACAGAACATATTTCTTTATGAGTTGGGAACTATTTATTTTTCCTATCACACTTTTACCTACAAAGACTAGTATATCATACAATGAACTGGATGCATTACTATGCCATTCAATATAATGATGAGCTCTTCGATGTATTTCTTGCTCCAATACCACCAGGCTGGAGACTAAACAACATTCTTGTGCTTTTACCTTATTCAGCTCCTCCCATCTCGAAAAAAAAAAAAAAAACATGTTCCTAATATCCCCATATATCATCCTTTATTAGTGGAACTGAACCCAAGCAGCAAGGTGCAATTCAGTAAAGTTGGTATTTGTATGTTTCTTCTTTTTCTTTTAGCATAGATTTAATAAATAAAAACTTAAAATTGATGAAGATCAAGTAAACTTGGTTTACCACCAGAATCTAGATTTATTATAAAAGTTTGCAGAAAAGAAAAACTTTCTCATTTTTATTGACACCATTTTTTGCACAACATTCATTCTGCATGTTTTCAAGTATTTAATTTGTTTTTATTACCTCATATAATACATCCAGAACATCTTTCCCCCACCTACCATTTCTCCCAGCTCCTTCCATCTCCCCTAACTACCAGATCTACCCCTTGTGCTCTGTACTACTCAGAAGACAGAAGTCTCCCAATGATTAAAACTCAGACAATGCATAGCAATACTGTTTTGAATACTTATCCTAGCACACAAACACAGAAACACACACATACACACAAAATACATAAAATGGCATCCATCCTCAGAAACTCCCATGCTCCCATAGCTTTTCTGCACAGGGAAACAGGACAGATTTTTGTCTCTGATACCTTAGAGTTAGGGTTCGGGTTAGGTAATCTCAAAAAATTCTGTAGCAATCCTATGTATAAATGACAAATGGACAAAGAAAGAAATAACAGAAACAATATTCTTCACAATAGCTACAAATATACATAAGGGATCTTGGGCGAACAAGCAAGTGAAAGACTTGAAAAACAAAAGCTTTATATCCTTGAAAAGGATGATTGAAGATCTCAAAAGATGGAAAGATAAACCGTTCTCTTGGGTGGGTTGTACTAACATAGTAAAAAGGACCACTTCACTAAAAGTAATCAAAAGATTCAGTGCAATCCCTATCAAAATCCCAATACAATTCTTTCTATACATGATTAAAACATTACACAACTTCATATGGAAAAGCAAAAAAAAACTTAGGACAGCTAAAATTTTCTTGAGAAATAATTGAAATTCTAGAGGTATCAACATCCATGGTCCCAGTACGTACTACAGTGACATAGTAATAAAAACTGAATGGTAAAGAAAGCATGATAGTTTTCTGTGAGGATGTTTTACTTTGCAATGAAGTTGCTGTTTAGAACAGCGGCGTGGTTGTGCTTTGGGCATCGCTGAGAGCCCACAGAGGCTCAGCTCCATGGGATGACAGACCCTAAAAAGACCATTTTCCCTGCCTCCAGGAGAAAGACAACATTGATTTCCATCTCTCACTCTCTGTCACACATCCTTGATGCAGCCTCTCTGATGCTCCCAGGGCGGTACCTCAGGGTGGACCTGAATTGAGTTCTCAGTTGTGTCAGACCAGTCACTCCCAGGGAGTGGTCCTGTCACATTCAATATTGTTTTCATGTCCTGGGACTAATTGACTGAGCCACAAGAACACACAACAATCCAAGGAAGAATCCAGACACTATGCCTATATGAGCTTGTGCTTAGTATTGGCTCCCCGAAGTGTCTCCTCTAAGAAAAACAAAAAACATGTCTTTCCCAGACAATTCTGAATTGACCACTGATAGACCTGGGTCCATGAACTATACCTGCAGACAAGTTCAGAAGAGAACATAAAAGAAAGAAAAGGAAAAAATAGAGAAGATGTGGCAGAAAGAGAAGAGAGAGGAGAGAATGAGATGGTAGGGAGTGAAAGAAATGAATAAAACTCACAGGACCACAATGGGTATGTGGCTGTGACATTTTGATCACAGCTTAGAAGAGATGCTGGCAGTGTGTGGGGGTCTGAGAATTGAGGTCTTGTGCTACTGTTGATGCTCACCTGAAATTTAGGAGCCAGTGGGTGACATTAAGAACCATGCCTGTCATGTGGAATAAGTATCCCTGCCTAAAGCCAAATGAAGCTTCAGTTTCAGAGTCCTTGGCAAAGAGATCCTCAATCCCTACAAACAAATCTACCTCAAGACCTGGGAGGTTCTGCTTTTTGCTTGCTGTATGACAACCCTCATGGCGCCTGGACTGCAATGAGGCAGTACTTATCCCCAAGAGTCAAGGATCCCCTGGACCCTGCTTTGTCACACATTTCACTTGGGCCAACAAGGCTGCAGGAGACCCAAGCCAATCCTGTCCAGCCAGGACCAGAGGTGCTGCTTAGGGATTTGGCACTGTACAGAGATGCTCAGATACCCTCTGGTAGTACCAGTAAAACCCTTCCACTTAACAATAGTTGTGGTTCAAAATGCCAAATAATTCATGCCATGGGATCATTCCCTCTCTCCTTTTCGGAGCAAAAATACAACGCAAACCAGCTATCTCTAGACTCCAAGAGGCAGCTAATCTCATACACCAAGATTGGCCCAGTGATGGCTCTCTAGATGCAGTCACCACAGAGGATGCTACCAGGGTATATAAGCATGCAGGAAGGTGAGGGGTTTCAGACAGGGGTGGGTGGGGATGAGGATGGGTGGTAGTTTCCGACCTGTGAGTCACAGAATCCAGGACACAGGAGCTCCTCACCTGCAATGTCCTGAGTCACTTCACTCAATTAAGGATCGAGTAAAAAAGCTGTGGCCTAGACACCCAAGGGAATGATCGAGAATACCCATACCAATCTGCAACACAAGAGAATGGCCTCAAACACAAAAACATGGAAATATGAAACAAGGGCTGTACACTGACCTCTTGTAGCCTAACCAGGACATCACAACATGGGTGTTCCCAGATATCCTAGGGAATTCTCCTTTACTCCACCCACCAGAATGTTCACTAAAACTGCCAGTCCAGATTTGGGTCTGTTGACACTTTGTGACCCAGGCCACAACCAAGTTTCCAAGTCAAGGCCGCCTGCCAAGAAAGCTCTATCTAGCAGGCCTTGGGGTGGTAAGTCAGTAAGGTAGTAGTATCACAAAATTGACGTGCATGGAAAGATAGACAGAAGTCTCAGAAAAGAAAACCACAAGCCTCAGTCAGGATTTAGGCTCAGACTCGCTTTTCCACTTACCAGAAGAAGTGTCAGTAATGGACAAATGATAAAACAAGTGCAATTTGTGTGTACCTGTGAGAATCCAGTTGTTCATGTATAAGCACTGAATCTGATGGGTGGTGAGAAAGGCTACCAAAACCATCAAGTCTTCTTGACAGTGAATCCAGGCTGGTACCTACCCCGCCATAGGCAATCAGGTGGATGTAGCCACACTTAGCCTGTAACACAGGTTGTCCAACACCCTGTTATGGGGACAAGGATGTGTCAAAAGGAGAAACATTACATCTCACATGTTACATTGCCTATCAGGGCATGGACATGGTTCCACAACCAAGGTCTTGGCAGGCAATCATTATGAGCAATCTCCAAGTCAGTCCCAACGTATCTCCTCTCCCCAGCCTAACAAACCCCCCAAAAGGATCCACTCACGATAACAGGTTATCATTTCTTTCTCTAAATCCCCAAGTCACTCTCAGATTTGTATTATTCTGTGTCTTCTGTGTACTCCTAACTACCTATGGCCAAGACAAAGAACACATCAAAATTAGAGCTCTCTGATAAGATTTTAATACTAACAATAGGCCAAAGATACAAGGGAAAACATACATTCTGTATTGGTCCAACCAGAAAGCATGAAGCAATCGGCAGCCATGCATTCTCATAGTAAACTCTCAACTTCTCTTCTTCCTTTCTCTCCTGTGGCCCTCAATTAAGGAATAGGAATAACTGTCCGTAGTGGTGTCATGTGAGAATGGTCTTCACCACCTGGATGCAGGCAAAAATAGCAACAATCTCAAAAATCACCCACCAGCTCCACAGACATTCTCCTTCTCTCTCTCTCTGTCTCTGTCTCTCTCCATCACTTTCTGTCTTCTCTCTTTCTTTCCCTTTCTCCCTCCATCTATTTTCATCTCCCATATGTACCGTCATAGTCAGTTCATCCGGAGAAGGTAGGCCTGTGTGTAAAACACATGATATACCAGGTTCACTTGGGAAATTATTTTCACTACTATGGCTATTTGCTTCCTTCCAAGATCTGAGAGTCTATAGAGTCCCAAAACCATGGGGTAAGACTGTCAACATTGGCCCCTAGAAAAATACCATTTTTCCTGCCTCATGGAGACACTCCCAACTTTGCTTTCCATTTCTTCCTCTCTGTCAAGACTCCTGCAGTCAGCTGCTCTGATGCTGCAAAAGGAGCTCCCTCAGGCTGTGACTGCTTTGTGACCTCAGAAGTTCCATGGCAGCCACTCCGCAGAACTGTTCCTGCCACCTTTCATACTGTTGCCATGTAACTGGTCGCATTAACTGGTACATAACTGGTCACAGCAGTACACGGACACATCAAGATATTATGACTACTTGAGCTGGTGTTGAGGTTTGGAGCACTAAAGGTCCTCTCCTACAGAAACCTGGTATTAACAGACAACTCTGACATCACAACTATGACTGCTTCGCACAGCATATTTTCTGGCACTCTGAGGGATCTCTGGGGCATAGTTTACACAACAGTGACATCCACAAGAATGAATACACACACATACAGACACACACAATCTTCTTGGACTCCAGATTCTGCCATCTGTTAACTTTTGAGTCCCTTCTAATTAATTATTCTTCCACAAGATATCACTGGACAGGGAAGAGCAAGATAAAATTACTTTTTGATCCTTCAATCTGGGTCTTCTCCCTTTATAAGAGGTAAGGTGAAGAAATCCGGCAAATTGACCAGTATTCTTCCTGCCTGGGTGATGAGAATCACAGTAGGAGGCATTCTAAGGGAGACACGGAGAGCCAAACCCTGCCACCAAGGTACATTGCCTGCCTGGACACTTTTGGCACTGCTCAGAACAACCTAAATGAGTGCTTCTAAGCGTAAGATGGCTCTACTGAGAAGCACTCATATAGGGTGTAGTGAGACAAAGGAATGTCTTGGGCTACTTGCCCTGTGTACCCAAAAAAGAGGATGCATATATCCATGGTGGTGCAACTCAGACAAATTTTAAGGTACTAGGGATGTGGTTCTGGAGCAGAAATGATTTCTTTCAGGTCAGCAATCCTGAACTCCATCTGTTGCCAAGCTCAAAGAGAACCTAATTATCTGATGAAAAAATTTAAGGAACAAAAGAAAAAGAAAGTCAGAGAGAATAGGTGGTAGACCAAGATGAGTGACTAGGGAATCAGGACTATAGGAATAGAATAAAATGGATAAAACACATATGACAATAATGGCTGTGTTGCCCTGACAATTTGCGCACAGACATGAAAAGGGTTCTTTGTAGCATGTATGGAGCCTGGAATTGAGCTGTGTGAGCTACTTGGTGAGCATCATCCAAAAGCTATGGAGATTGTGGGTGGCCTTTCCACATTGGCATGTGGAATAAGTTTCCCTTCCTCAATGCTGATTCATCCAGATATACAGTCACTTGCAAGATGATCCTCACAATCCTGACAACCACAGCAGCATCAAGACCTGGGAGGTTGTGCTTCCACCTTAGAGCAAAATTCTGTGGTGCTGGGCCAACACTGTGACAGGACTTAGCCTCCTGGAACAAGGATCAACTTGACCCTGTTTTTTCACAACAACTCGACAGGGCAGTCAAGACTGAAGTATACCTGAGTCATCCCTCTCTAGCAAGATCCAGAGGTGCTTCTTAGAGGGCTGGCTATGTCCACTGAAAGACAGGGATGTACGGGCAGAATCTACAAAATAATTGTACTTGAGGACGGTAGTGCACCAAGAATATAAAGTAACTTGGGCCCTTGGACAACTCTGCATGACCTTTATTGAGTAAAAAATAATTACAGGTTCCAAGTTGGCAGCATTACTTACAAGCTCAGAAACTACTGGGAATGCAGGTGGGTAAGGAGATTCTTGGCAGGAGTGAAGGTGTGGTTGGGAGTGAGTGGGAGATGCAGGACCATGGGTCACAGAACAAGGGTCTCCTCAATTGCAATCCCTAAGAAATTCCATTGAATTCGTGGCACTTGGGAAGCTGAGAAGTTGATGTATAGGTCCTAAGGTATGCTCCAGAAAACCCATGCCACAAACTTCTACAGAAACAAACAAAAAACAGACTTGCTTATCCAGGACTAGACACTGCCCTCTAGTGGCTCAGGTAGGATATTTTGACTTGGGCCTTCCCAGACAACCTGCTGAATTCTCCTTGACTGTGCCCATCTCGGAGATCACTAGACCTGTCAGGCAAGAGCTGAGTGTGCTGATACTTGGAAAACCAGCTGAAATTCAAACTTCCATGACAAAGAGGCCTGACAAGAATGCCTCAGGCGAAACCTGGGATGGAGTGAAGCTGTGTGGTGGTGTCATAGAACTATGGTCACATGGGAAGTTCAGTAGCTACCTCACCAAAGATCACCACTCAATTCAATGGGGCTCTAGACACAGAACTGCTTCCCTTCTTGGCAGAAGAAGCCTTGCTTTGGAAAAAGGGCAAAGCAGAAGGCCGCTTTGAATACCTGTGAGGGCTCCAGTTTTTCAGGTCTGAGCCAACAGTCCGATGGAATTTGAGAAATTCATCAAAAAACCTCAGACTTGCTAGTGTATCCACACTGGTTACACTTCAGATACCATTCCATCTTGGTTCAGATGAATTCTGCCACACTTCATCGACAACAGTGCCTAGGGTCCCAATTTCACCTCCAGAGTCAGGTGGCCCCGGTCTCTTTGTGGGCAGAAGGACAGATCCAAACGAGAAACATTACATGCCTCCTGCCACCTTGCTTACCAGGCAGTGTGCTTGCATGTCCAACCTATCAGTCACCTAGGCATTGACAGGAAAGCATTATGAGCTATCCTGAGGTCTGTCAAAAGTCTTTCTTCTCCCCAGGCCAATACACCACCCAGACACAACCAAACCAAGCATGTTTGAGCCTTCCTATTGAATATAGCACAATGCTCAAGGCAGCTGTGTGTACCTGTTAGGGCTCCAGGTTCTCAGGTCTTAGCCATGAGTCTCATGGGAATTGAGAAAGGCCACCTAAAACTTAAATCTTTCCAATGGATCCAAGCCAAGCCCCAAATGTACCCTCTGATCTGTGTTCAGGTGGAGGAGGCCACACTTATGGGGTCTCTGAGGAGTAGATTTTTGTCTAGTAGACTCAAAAGGAATAACTGCAAAGACATACATACGTAAACACAAACACACATACACAAATACACACAGACAATCATCTTTAACCGCAGACTCTGCCATTGGTAAATTGTAGACCCTTCTCTAACTAATTATTCTTCCAACTGATAGCACTGGACAGGGCAGAGCGGGAAAAAGTGCTTTTTCGACCCTTGTCAATGAGTGTACTCCTTGGGTAAGAAGCAAGGTAACCAGAAAAAACCGTTATTAGGATGCTGCACATGTGTTTGGAATTACAATGTTGGTGGGGCTTGTTAGTGGATGTGCTGGGGAATCAAACCCTGCCTCCGTCATTCAATACATTTAAATACTAAAGGTAGCTAGTGTTATTCTGAATTATGTTTCTTCAGAAAGTGGTGGCATACATAATAATTTGTGGGATTTTTCTTTTTGAGACAGGGTTTGTACCTTGTAACTCTGATATCTTAACACTCATTGTGTAGACCAGGCTGGCCTCAAAATCACATAGATCTGCCTGCGTCTCCTTAATAGTTCCTAGACTAAAGGTGTGTATCATTGCCACTGGGCTATATGTGACAATTTTATAAGTGTTACTTCATTTGTACTGGGGACTTGGTCTGAATTAGTTTCTCTTTTATGCCTTAACTCCTGGGATAAAACCAACCTCCTCTTCAGTGTTATATATTGCTGGAACTACAGGCTCCTTTCAAACTCCCCACTATTATGGTTTCCATTCTCTGTATGTAATGGAGAATGACTTTCCAGAGGAACCCTTCTCAATTACCTAAGCCCCGTTATCTTGGGAATATTATGAGTTCTTTCAGAATGAGAAGGAGGATATCTGATTATATCTTCAGGCTCAAAAATTCTCCAAATATGTACTGAATTACTAAAATAACTACTCAAATGACATGTCAGAATTTTAAGACCAACACACAAGAATACTGAGACAAAAATCTTCCACCTACTAAGAACTACTATATTTATATGGGTACATAAAAGCTGAAGTAGTAAACTGAATTGTGAAAAGGAAAAAGAAAGTAAAGTCATATCCCAAATAAGAATACAAAATAATGGTACATTAGCAAGTATCACAACCATAATTCCTTATAACAAATAGATTTTTTCTAAGTACGTTAGCAATACACTGTAGGTAGCAGCAAAGAGAAGCCAATGAAACAAATGTCAAAAAATAAAGAGCTCTTAAGAATCTGGTTATCCTATGTTACTTAGCTCCAAATCTTCTGTCTCTTCTGTTATCCTTACATTTGGCCTGGATTCTCTTATTTATACAAAAATTATTTATATAAACATTAAGGACCTACCCATGAATCCATCCTTGCTATCCCTGTTCCTAGACAGAAGGTTGTGTTTTAGTGTCATGTGCCTGAGAGAGATAAGATCATGGGAAGAGATGTTAGAGAAGACACAATAAAATGGGATCAGGAGTGCTAAAAGAAGCTGAAGGGTGATACATGCAATTCTAAGTAATAAAGAATAATATATTAAGAAATAAAAACTAAAGAAATAAGATATAAATAAAGCACCTTTTACATAGTTGTCCTAAAACCAAAAAATGGAACAGTGTCAGGAAAATTATCAAACAATGGGACAAAGTCAACGGAAAAGCTGATTTAATAATGTTGCCGAAAGACAACACACACTACTCCATGTTTTGACCAGATGAAGCCTTAAGACTAAGAAACACAGGTCCTTGGTGTGGCAATACCTGGGTTCGCAGGATCTTAAGACTCAGCTCACCCAACTGCCGGAGACCAGTTCATTACTGAACTTGCCAGAACTAAGTTCCTTCTGTTCAGATGATTATATCCAGGAACGCTCCAGAGAAGAGACGTCTGGGTCATCTCCTGAATCACCAGGGTTGGCAATTTCCAGAAATTGTTTCATAGTCCTTTCAAATTCTGGGAGGATCTATCCTGGTTTTACTTACCCAGAAGTGACAGTATTATCCTCTGTTTCCATTACCACAAAACCTGGATTGACACAATGTCCCAAAAATCCCTCTTGAACCAGTGTGACACCAAGTCACAGAAAAAGCCCAGGAGCCCCAGAAACTCATTGACTGTCCAGCACGTGAAGACACATAGGAAACCTTCATGTCCCAAGGCTTGTATCTGCTCTACCCCCGGAGGCTGAGTACTGTGGCATCTTTGGAAACATTGAGAAGCTGCAAAAGCTGCTTCTCTTAGCAAGTTGCAGGGCAGTTAAAACCCAACCTGAAGAAATAGAAACCTGAACCTTGAATACACCACCAGACCGGTCATTCTGTGGAAGCCCTGAACTGCACAATCAAGGCCGACTCCTAAGGCTGAAGGGATGACACACCCTCAGTCCCAGTTTCTGGGCACCATAAGACCCAGAAATACCCAAACACCAAACATAGTTTCAACTTAGGTATCTTCAACCCCCACCACATGCCAGAGACAATAATTATTCCCAGTACTGAAGACAGTTAGGATTTCCTCAGGCCAACCTCCAGGACTTAAGACACCACAAGCTTCCTGAATATTAGGAGACCCCTCAGAGAGGTATTTCTAGTTTCCTCATAGTACTAATTTCAGATAGTCAGGTGACAAAACAGCACAGCCGTCAGAACCGGTGACCTGGTGGCACAAGAAACAGATAATTGTCGCTGTCACTAGGACTAGCCTCAAAGGAGGTCACACTGTGTAGTCTGAACAAAGGCTAATGAGTCAAAGGGAAGCATTCTTCCCTAACTCTGAAGACATTGTGAGGTAATACTGTCTTGCATCAAATGCCCTGACAGCATAAAGATCTTTGTAGTACATGTGAAGCCACCAGTAACAGTGGTGCTAGGTATGGCGGTGTGGGGAAGGGGATTGAACTAAATAGATTTCCGCATCTAAACAGTAGCATTTCTAGCTGCTATGCAGGGGCAAAGTCAATGTTATGCTGTTGGTGGACCATCTATCATTTAGAAAAATAAACATATCTCATTCCATAGAATAGTCAATTGCCAGCTGCTCAATCTGATCCGTCACAAAGGGAATTTTAAAAGTAAATAAAGAGTTCATGATTCAGCAGCACATATATTAAAACAGGAATGATAGAGAGACGATGAGCATGTCCCCTGTTCAAGACTGGCATCAAAATCGTGACGTGCTCCACATTTTTTTAAAAAAAAAATATAAAGAGCACTCAATTCAAACTTTAAAATATGCCAACAGATTCTTCGAAGGCATTGTGTAAGATACATTGCTCAGTTTGCTATTTTCAAATAGCTGTATGCTTCATTACTCCATGAAATAATGGCTATGATTGAGTTATCTCCACAATTCTGTAAAGCTGGTGGGTAATACCATCTTGTTGTGAGAATACTGAAGCTTGCTGGGCTTGTTGGGGTGCTACTTTAATCTCAGCACTCAGGAGGCAGAAGCAGTTGGATCTCTTGAGAGTTCGAGGCCACCCTTGCCTACATATTTAGTTCCAAGACTACAGGGGTAAAAAAAGAACCAGTGTGAGAAATAAATAAATAAACAAATAAATTGAGTAATATAGACAGGAATAAATAAATAATAAATTAAATAATACAACATTTAAAAAAAATTTAACAAAACATAAAGAAAACTGAGGCTGAGAGAATCTTCCCTGCTTGAAGCTATAAAATTTAGTGACAGAATTAATTTATTTTTCCACTGATAAGGTCTCTATGCAATCCAGGCTGATCAAGAACATCTAGCTTGAAATAAGCTTTCTGGGTCAGCCTTGTCAGAACTTGTGTCTGTATGTGCCTGACAGCATGAAGCTATGTGATATTTGTCCACTGTGATCATACACCTGACACATGTTCCCATACCTTAGTAAATTTATTCCAACCTCAGTTGTGTCTAGAAGTACCTTATATTATTCAAAGCTGTTAATCATTCCTATATCTGTGTCTCTGTTTGTTTATGCGGTTTGACAAGGTTTTGTTTGTTTTGGAGAAACATTCATTCATTTCCAATAAAGAACTAATATCCAAAGTTCATAAAGAATGCAGGAAACTAGACGTCAACTGAACAAATAACACAACTGAAAATGAGGAGCAGATGTAAACATACAATTCCCAAAAGAGGAATCTCAAACAACTGAGAAACACTTAATTTTCTACATACTTATCCATCTAGGATGATTCACTAGGTACATTTATCTACTGGGGACACCAGAAAGGATATTTGGGTTTGAAAATGGAGAAGGAGGTTCTAGGTGGAGGTTGGGGCAGCGGCAGTGGCAGAGGCAGGGGTAGGGATTGTAGATTAACTCAATCCAGTAGATACTAATAGGATCTCTGTGGAGGTCCAAGTCAAAATGTGCTGATGTGTGACAAAAGGGCAATGTCTTCTCCCTGATCCCCAAATCCTTTTTTTATTTTTTATGATGCTACTCTCTAGTATAGATTGGCATGGGATTTCTAGAGCATTCCTTAGGACATGTCCAAAAACTCCTGGGCTTCCTAGCTGCCCTGAAATGAATGTACTGTCTCTGGGCTGTGCAATTGAGGAGACCCCTTGTTCAGTGACCCACAGGAAAGTTTAGGCTCCCTGGCTTTCCCTCAACAATGCCCCATGTTGTGATTCCCAAAACCTTTGCAGGAGGCACATTTGTGGATTCTCCTGTTTCTACCAACTGTTAATTTTAGAGTCATATATAACTAATTATTATTCCACAAGATATCACTGAACAGGGCAGAACAGGAAAAATGTGCTTTTGAACACTTAACCCTGGATGTTTTCCCTTGGTAAAGGCAAGGTGACCAATCAGGAGAATTCACAAGTATGCTTCTTGCATGGGTGTTGGGAATGATCACAGGAGGCAATTTAAAGGGAGGAACAGGGAGCCTACCCTGCCTCCAGTTCAAGGCCAGCCTGGCCACTTTTGAGCACTCTTCAGTATACCCTATATGACTGCTTCTACTAAGATTCATCCTGAGATACAAGAATAACATGGGCTACTTTCGCTCTATGTATCCAAAACGAGGATGCATATCTTCAAGGCAGTACAATTCTTTGATGGGTGGCAGGGTTATAGCACTGAAGCAGAAATATTTCTTTTCAAGTCAGGGATCCTGAACACCACCTGCAGCCAAGCTGAAAGAGATCCCAATTTTTGAAAAAAAATTAATGAAATGAAGACAAAGAAGAAAAAGTCAGCTAGAACAGAAGACAGACAATGATGAGCAAGGAGGGAATGAGGATATTAGGGAAGGGGCAGCATGGATAAAAGATACAGCAACATAAAGGCTGTGTTACCCAGGTAAACTGGACACAGACTTGAAATGATGTTGTGCAGCTTCTGTGGTTCCTAGAAGTGAGCTGTGTGGGCTACTAGTAAGCATCATCCAAAATCTAAGGGGATTGTGATTGCCCTAGTGAACACTGGCAAGTGTGATAATTTCTCCTTTTTCATCCCAGATTCAACCACAGATACAGAACTCCTTGCAAACAGATCCTCACAATCCTGACAGTCATGACAGTATTAACACCAGGGAGGATATGCTTCGTGCTTGAAACAAGACAAACCATTTGGTGCTGGGCTTCAAGTATGGCAGCAACAGCTGGAGCCTGTTTTTCTTCGCAGCTCTCCTGGGCCAAATGGTTTGCCGGAGATCTGAGATAGTCTTGTCCAGCAAGTAGCAGAGATGCTGCTTAGGGTGCTGGCGATGTCCACTGACACACAGAGACCAGCTGACAGACCTGCAAAACAATTCCAGTTGATGAAAGTAGTGCACCAAGAATGTCAAGTACCTTGGGCCCTGGGACCAGTCTGTGTGGCATTCCCTTAGCAAAACATAACACAACAAAACAAACAAAAAAAAAGCCAGAAAATTTAAAAGTGACTTCAGAATCCAAGTGGTCTGCTTACCTTACAGGCCAGGCGTGGAGAGAGTGGACTCTGTAATTGCAGTCCAATACAAGGGATCCCATAACGGTTGTATCGGCATGCCAGTAGGTAAGAGGATTCATGGCCCGGGTGCTGGTATAGGTGGTAATGGGTGATAAGTTCAGGACCTATAGGTCATAGAAGAAGGGGGCTTATCACTTTCTCTACCCTGGGATAGTCCATTCAATTCACGGAATCTGAGCACACTGAAGTTGTTGTATACGTCCTCATGAATGCTGCAGAAAACCCAATGCAATCTACAACAGAATAGCATTCTAAGAAACAAACAAAAAACGGATCTGGAGATCGAGGACTGGACATTGCCCTTTTGTGGTACACCAGCACATTCTGAATTGGACCTCCCCAGAGATCCTGGTGAATTCTATGTGACTCTAACCACTAAGGCTGTCAAGCAAGAATTGCGTGTGCTGACATTGAGTGTTCCCGCTAATATCCAAGCTTTGAGATTAAAGAGGCCTGCCAAGGCAGCATCAGGCTAAATCAGGTCTGTAGGGAAGATGGGTGGTGGTGTCACAGAAATCTGATCACATGGGAAGCTGAGCAGATACCACACCAAAGACAACCTACCTTCTGAATGGTGCTTTAGACCCAGAACTGCTTTCCCACCTGGCAAAAGCCTTGCAATGGAGAAAGGGAAAAGTTCAAGGCAACTAGGTGTACCTGTGAGATCTCCAGTTTCACAGAACTGAGCCCTTAGTCTGATGCAAGTTGAGAATGACAGCCAAAAACCTCAAATCTAACTGCTCATGTATCCAGACTGGTTCCTTTATGGACCATTCTGTCTGGGTTCAGGTGAATTTTGCCACGCTTCATCCACAATAGGGTTTATAAGGGACTAAGGACCCAATTTCACCTGAAGAGATAGGCTGCGTAGGATCCTGTGGTAGAGAAGACAGGTCTAAAGGAGAAACATTACATGTGTACTGACACTGTGCCTACCAAGCAGTGGGCTTTCATTCGCACCCTATCAGTCTCCTAGGCATTGCCAGGTAACCATTCTGAGCTATTACCATGTCTCTCATAACCTCTTTCCTCTCTCCAGGTGATTACCCAGACCCAACTAAACCAAGGAGCGCCTTTCATCCTTCCTAATGAACACTGGCCAAAACTCAAAGCAGCTGTGTTTACCTGTGAGGTCTCCAGGTTCTCAGTTCTGAGCCCTGAGTCTATTGGGAATTAAGAAAGGCCGCCAAAACCTCATATCTTCTTCCCAATGGATTAAGGCCCAGGATGGATCTTAGTGTTTCTTATTCATCAAGCAAAATGAAAACTTACCTTTTGTAGGTATAGTTAAATCAGAATTTCATCAATACACATGTTTATAGCTCATAATAAACACTATTTGCAAATGTAAAGTTAACATCATTCGATGAATTCATAAAGACTATCTCTGTTTTCCCCCCTCAAGAAGTACCTCAAGTACTTCTTCCAAAAAACAGAAAGAAAGCCTACATCATGCAGAAATCAATGATCCAAGATGCAATTAGTCAATACCATTTGTTTATATCTGCCCTAGTAATAAAAATGATATGGCCTGTAACAAATAAACAATAAATTTGTTAAAATGGTTAAGTGAGTTAACATTTTACTGTCATGTTTAAATAACCTTCTATACCCTTGTGAAACTGAGAGAACACACCAAAAATATATAAATTACCATTAGCATCACTGTTGCTTTTAAGAAACGTTTTTTTTTATACCTTCAATTTAGCAATTTCTCTAAAAAAAAGTAACAAGTAGTGAAATCTGCTCGGAATCCAGAGAAGCCAGCCTAACTTATGAAAAAAGACATTGTTGCACCAGGTGTGAGGAATTACTGGATGAAATCTATTTTTCTCAATAGAACTATTTTTTTGCAACCAACTTTATGACTCTACTTAAAAAAGAAAAACTACAGTGGTAATAAAATCCACATTTACTAAATAGATGAGAAAACAATATTCGTACTGACAGAAAACCAAATGGATTTTGTTCAACAGATCCTCACATTTTAAAAGTAAATTAGTCTTGTACTGACAAACTATCTGACAACCGAGCTACTTATGTATTTTATGGGCTGTGAAAACTGTCATGGATTTCATCAACACTCCATTAGACTACAATTGTACCTCAATAAATTCATCCCATCCTTTATTCAAGCAAGCCATTCACTAAATGCTCCTTGTATACAGCTTTGCTATGAAGAGAGACAGCAGGGCGAGGGGAACAATTTGAATAATCCAGGAGTTTCCATCCAAAGGAAAGGAAAAGACATTTTAAGGTCTGCTCAAAGGAACTGGGTATTTTATCTCCCAGGCTTACCCCTGCCCACAGAGCAAGGTCCTGGGACACTCCCTCCCAACCACTGCTCCCTTGGCCTGCGGGTGCCCATACCACTGTGTTACTGTATGCATTTTGACCTGCTCCGAGTTCTGAACCGATGCTGTTTACACAGTTGTTAATATTAGGCAATATTCTCAGACTCAAGTGTAGACAATTTTACTGACTAAAGAATATAACTTAATTCTTTGATCCCTGCATGATAACCAGTATTATTCTGTGTTCCTGAGGATGGTTGTGACTGCATGAGAATGCACCATTTTCCAATCATCACTCCTTGTTCTAAAATGAGAGGACAAGTAATAGATGTACTGTCCTATATCAACTACTTACATGATTCCATTTTGTAGGAGACCACCCCCCTAATAATTCAGGCAAGTTGACAAGAAGGAGCTCGATACCCTGTAAGTTGGCACCCCTGCAATTTCCTTGTTCCTTCTGCTTGCTTCAGTGCTTAAGAAATTAATGATCTTCTGCTTGCTTCAGTGCTTGAGAAATTAGTAACTGTTCATAGTATTATGAACTAGACAATTAAAGGACATTCTGAGAAAAGCCACGCAATGTATCAAGATCATTTCACTCCGTGCCCTCAGTTTCACAGCACTGCAACTGCTTCTTTGTCCCTACCCTTTAAAGTCCCCTGTAAAACGTTCAATAAACGAAGCCTAGAAAATTTGCTTGGCCTCCGTCTTTCTCTCCCCGTCCCATCTCTTTCAGGTTTGGATGTTCCTCCTCCAGACCCACTAATTACTGGCCCCGCGGATCGGGGCATGCTGGCGCCCAACGTGGGGCTCGAGGCCCAGACCCCAGATCGAACGAGGACCCCAAAAGGACGTGCGCACGGCAGAAGATGTCATCGGTGGTACTAGCCGACAGTGAAAAAAGACTTCGGCTTCACCGGTTCCCAGGCTGATCTTGTGACCTGCAAGAAGACGCCTTCGTCTGGTAAGAGTTCGTCCTCGTTCCAAGATGGGTTAAGGTTTGTCGAGAGAAGTCTTGCTCATTAAGGATATCAAGAATTGTCTCTGGAAGAGAGGGGTAAAGGTAAAAAGGAAAGATTTGATTTTTTTTTTTTTTTTACTTTCGTGAGTGAAGTTTGCCCGTGGTTCATTACAGAGTCATCATCTATAAAACCTAAGAAATGGCAAAAGGTTAAAGATGATCTTAACGACTTTTATATAACAAATGGACCAGAACGGGTCCCAATTCCGGTATTTAGTTATTGGAATCTTATTAATGACCTCCTTCAGTCCCCTAATTCTTCAGTTATAGTTGCCTCTGCTGAAGATTATATAAAACCCTTGTCACCTTCTGCCTCCCTTATCACCCTTCATTCACAGGGACTAGAATCCTCTAATAATTCAGTCATTCTTCTGCCTCCCTCTGACAAGCCATTAACGGACCTGGGGGCTCGCTCTAAAGAAAAGCCACAACCCACTCGCCGAGCCCTTGTGAGGTTCCCCATAACAAACTATATCCATCCCTCAAAGACATAGATACTATGTAGAAAAGAAAAACGGATCCCTAGGACCCTCAGCCACACAAAAAATAAAAAAAGTTTAAAAGACCTAAAAAAATAAGTATTCCCTTTCCCTGTCATAGATCCAAAAGACCAGGATTGTAATTCTCTTACTCCTCCAGAAGGGAAAGAATTAGAGAAAGAAGCCACTCAGTACCATAATCCTAACTGGCCTGCTATGATTTCCAGACCGCCCCCCTATTGTCCACCAGTTTGCGCTCCGGCTATTACTTCTGTGCCCCCCCCATAGCTTCTTCAGAACCTACTCCTGATTTGCAGATTGTTCAGCGAAGTCTTCAAAAACAAGTTACAGATTTAAATAAGGTCCTCAGTCTCCAAAAGGAGCGTGGTGCATTACTTTCAGGACTGTCCTCCTTACAAAACAATTTGGCCCAGCTTATTTTAACATCGTCAGCTGTCACTCTGATAAAGAAAAAGACCCAGAAAAACAAAGATCATTTATCTGCCCCCGGAGTTAAAAATGCTTCTAAGCCGCTATTAACCTTTCCCATAGTTACAAGAGACCAATGCCATAAATCACAAAAGGAGGGTCAGGTAACCTCCGGGGATGAAGAGGCAACCTCCCCAGGGGAGGAGGTGGAGAAGGAAGAACCTCAAAATCAAAACCAAAATTCTGATGAAGGGGACCAACCTGATCCCCAGCCAGGCCCCGAAAGTTCTCAGGCAGGCCCTCCACCACCTTCACAAGCCCACCTCACTGGTGGCCCCAGGTTTAGAAGGATAAAATTTAGACATTTGAAGGACTTAAGCTCTGCAGTAAACCTTTATGGCCCTACTGCACCCTTTACCATGGCACTCCCAGATTACCTGGCACAGGGCAGACACCTGACTCCAGGAGAGTGGTATACTATAACCCAGGCTGTCCACACCTGAGGTGTTTTTTTGCATTGGAAAGCTGAATTTGTGGCTAGGTGCCAGTCCTTAGCCAAACAAACTGTGGGATCCAACAAAAGGGAAGAAAGCAGGTGGACAACAGATAAACTCACAGGACAGGGCAAATATATATCGGAGGACAGACAGATAAGGTTTTCAGCGGGTCTACCCTCTCAAGTAAAAGAGGCTGCATTGGGCGCCTGGAGAGCCTTGCCTGGCAAGGGATCCACTACCACCTCACTCTCAAAAATTGTACAAGGAAATCAAGAGCCATATAATGACTTCGTTGCCCGGCTTAGGGAAGCCACAGAATGAATTATGGGGCCAGAGGAAACTGATAGTAAATTTATAAAACAACTGGCTTTTGAAAATGCTAATGCTGCATGCCGTGACACTCTTCATGGAAAAACCAGAAATAAAAGCTTAGATGATTTTATTCGGCTTTGTACAGACGTAGACCCTCTTTCCTATCCAGTCTCAAAATCGGTTAACCTGGCAATAGGCGCAGCTTTTCAAGGAGGAGGACAACAGGGTCTTGTCTTCTTTAAGTGTAAATCACCCGGACATTTTGCCTGAGAGTGCCCTGAGGCTTTTCAACAGCCCACCCAAATTGGTACTACTCCCTCAAAGCCTGGGCATCCATACGTTTGCCCCAGGTGCAAAAAAAGGAAGACATTGGACAAATGCTTGTAGGTCCACTCTTGAAATTAAGGAAATCCCCTCCCACCGCTGGCGGGAAACTGGGTGAGGTTCCAGCCCCGGGTCCCCAATCTTTGACTCATCAAACAATGGGGCCACAGCCAGTGGGTACAAATCGTCCCTCTGCTGCGCCACCCCAGGTAGCGCAGGACTGCACCTGTGTGCCACCTCCGACTCAATATTAATACCTGAGGATGGCACCGTAGCAATTGCCACCAAGGCCTTTGGGGACCCTCCCACAGGCTCTATATACTTAATACTGGGCCGTACCTCTCTTATTCAAAAAGGACTTTTGGTATATCCCACCCTAGTAGACCAAGATTACACTGGACAAATATTTGCCATGATTAAAGTTGAGTCAGGCCTGATAACTATTTTAAAAGGACAAGCTGTGGCTCAAGCATTGCCTCTTCCTTTTCATGGCCAGTATGCTTTGCAAGGCCTTTCTCCAGACTCCTCCACACCAGGCTCTACAGATATATATTGGATTCAGGCCATCACAAAAGAAAGACTCACGCTCAAACTTAAATTAAACGGCAAGACCATCTGTGGATTACTAGACACAGGAGCAGATGCTACGGTCATAGCAAAACACCACTGGCCCACTGAATGGCCCTTACAAGAATCCCTAACTCACTTAAAAGGAATAGGTCAATCTAATAACACCTTACAAAGCTCTGCCATGCTAGAATGGACGGACTCAGAAGGAAACTCGGGTATCGTCCTGCCCTATGTAGTTCCGAATCTTCCAGTAAATTTATAGGGAAGAGATATCTTATCTCAAATGAGTCTTGTAATGTGCAGGCCAAATGAGATAGTGGGAAAACAAATTCTAAAACTAGGATATTTGCCTGGCCAAGGACTGGGAAATCAAGGTGAAGGTATTACTGAACCTGTCCAGATTATTGAAAAGCATGACAGACAGAGCTTGGGATATAAAGCCAGGAATAAGACAAATTTTACCTAGTGGCCACTGGCCCTACTGCACCCGAGGCAGATAAAATAACTTGGAAAAACAACATACCCATCTGGGTGGACCAGTGGCCTTTGACAAAAATTGAGCTGCTAGCAGCTACAGAACTAGTGCAGGAACAATTAGATGCTGGCCATATAGAGCCATCCACCTCCCCGTGGAACACTCCTTATTTTGTGATACAAAAATGCTCGGGAAAGTGGAGACTCCTCCAAGACTTAAGAAAGATAAATGAAACAATGATGCCTATGGGAGCCCTCCAACCTGGGCTCCCCACTCCTGTAGCTATTCCAAAAGAATTCCATAAAATTGTGATTGATTTAAAGGATTGCTTTTTTTCTATTCCTCTCCATCCGGTTGACCGAGAATGATTTGCATTTAGTTTGCCCATTCCTAATCATATTGGCCCCATGCCAAGATATCACTGGAAGATTCTCCCTCAAGGCAGGGCTAATAGCCCCACCTTGTGTCAAAGATTTGTAGCACAAGTTGTTGATCCCTTTAGAAAACAGTGGCCTTGTTTGTATATCATTCATTATATGGATGATATTCTCTTGGCAGGACCAAATCTCTCAGAACTAAAAAAATTAACACAAACGTTGATACAAAGGCTTGCTCATTTTGGATTAAAAGTGGATCCTGAAAAGGTCCAACTTAAACGTCCACAATTATTTTTAGGTTTTAACTCCTTCCCAAGAAGATTCTTACACAAAAGACCCAGAGTAGAGTAGATACTTTAAACTCTCTCAATGATTTTCAAAGGCTTCTAGGAGATATAAATTGGCTCCATCCATACCTAAAATTGACCACATGAGATTTGAAACCTCTATTTGATATATTAAGAGGAGATACAGATCCTGCTTCTCCTCGTTCCCTTACCCCTGAAACATTTCAGGCCTTAGAAAAGGTTAATCAAGCAATTACTTTACTGTCCATAACCTATTATGCACCCACTAAGCCTTTATTACACGTAATATTGCCCACTGCCTTTTCTCCAAGTGCAGTCATGTGGCTAACTGCTCCCCTTCTTTGGATTCACTTGCCTGCCTCTCATGCCAGGGTCCTAATCCCCTACTCTTCCTTAGTAGCATCCCTTATCAAAGAAGAGAGACTCCAAATTAGAAGTATTCTTGGGATTCAGTCAACCAAGATAACATTGTCATACTCCCCCCCCGCACAAATAGAGTGGCTAATGAATAATGATGATGAGTGGGCGATTAGGTGCATTTCTTTCCCAGCCAGTTAGATAATCACTATCCTGCAGACAAACTGTTACAGTTTATACAAAAACACCCCATTTCTTTTCCTAAAGTAACCAAAAGGACCCTATTTCTAAAACCTGTATAGTTTTTACAGACAGTTCTGCAAATTGGGTCGCCACAGCAGTCATTTGTGACCACATACATAAATGGAAAACAGGTTATGAGTCATCACAGCAGGTAAGCTTTACGCTATATTTCAAGTATTATTTTTATTAAGAAATTCCTCTTTTAATTTGTATACTGATAGCCCTATGTGGCTTTTTCCATACTCCTATTAGATACCACCCCCTATAGCAAACCAACCACAAATGCCTCCCCCTTGTTTTATAAAATTCAAAACTAATATTACAAAAAACTCTCCCCTTCTTTATAGGCCACATAAGAAGTCATTCTGCCCTTCCTGGACCCTTAGCTGAGGGAAACAATAAGGCAGACCAAGCTACCCAAAGCATAGGAATAACAACACACAATCACCTTACAGAGGCTCAAGGATTTCATTCCTTCCACCATGTGAATGCCCATACCTTAAGGATTAAAGTTTAAACTTTCCAGAGACCAGGCTCATCAAATATTGAAAAATTGTCAACATTGTGTCACCTTCCTACCTGACCCTCATTTGGGAGTAAACCCCTGAGGATTAATGTCTAAGGAAATATGGCAGATGGATATAACTCACATTTCTACTTTTGGGAAACTTAAATACGTACATGTGACTATAATACCTTTAGTGGGTTTATTTTTGCCTCATTTGAAGCTGGAGAAGCCTCCAAAAATGTTATTTCACACATGGTTGCCTGCATGGCAGTTATGGGAATCCCCAGGCTTATAAAGACAGATAATGGAAATGGATACACAGGCCAGGCCTTCAGTTTTGTTCACAAATGAATGTTAAATATATTACGGCATTCCCTATAATCCCCAGGGACAGGGAATTGTTGAAAGGGCCACCAAACTATTAAAAACATGATGAAAAGTTAAGCCACGCTCTTTTCCCCTTGCCCAGCCAGAATAAAAATGTTCTCAATCATGCCTTATTTGTTATTAATTTCCTTACCATGGATGCCTAGGGAAAAACGGTGCTGATAGGCTATGGCATCCACAGAAAATTGACAATTATTCTCAAGTTAAATGGAAATACCCATTACATGGAAATTGGCATGGGCCAGACCCTGTTCTCATTTGGGGTCACGGTCACTCATGCGTATATGATTGAAAAGAAGGAGTGGCTAGATGGCTCCCAGAAAGGCTGATCAAACAAGTAGACAACATACCAAGTCCAGGAAAAGCCCCTGAGATATGCCTCTCTTTTCTCTTCACAGGAAAAAAAGAAGAAAAATGATGCCTCTGCAGATTCTGCTTGGAGTCCTGTACAGCACGGTGCTTGTCTCCGTCAACAAACCTGCTTCGCTACACCAAATTTATAATTATACTTGTCAAGTGATTAATGAGGCTGGTGATAAAATATACTCTAATTCCACCATCACTGCTACCCAGCTATGGCCAATATTAAATCCCGATCTTTGCAAATTGGCTTTGGGGCATCAGCTGACTGGGGAGTCATGATATCCTTGCACCACAACAAGAGGGTCCAGACGATGGTAAAAGGGTGGTGTGGAGATACTGAGGCACCTCCGATGCAGCAGGTTGCAGCAACCCTGATAAAAGAGAAGCTTTACAGGGAGTTGGGATATATGTGTGCCCAGGCTCACACAGGGGCGGCTCTGTAGATTATAAATGTGGCCGCTTCCCTGATTACTTCTGTGCCTATTAGGGCTGTGAGACCACAGGAGACACCTATTGGAATCCTTCCCCTTCATGGAATTACATTACACTTAAAGAGGCTCAGACAGAGATACGAGTAAGTGCAGTTCTCACTCTCCAACAAAAGGATGGTGCAATCCTCTTTTAATTACTTTTACCGAGAATAGTAAAAAGGTACTGGTTGGACCAACAGAGGATATGAATGGGGCTCAAGAATATATAAAAATAATAAAGATTTTGGCCTCACCTTTAGAATTAAACTGGTTAAAGCCTTTCAAAATCAACAGAAGATCTTTATAGGGCCTAATGCCTAGATCGCCAAAGCAATCTAACTCCCAACCAAATTCCAACACCCAGTGTGTCACCTCCAACAAGCACCTTGTTTCAGCCTACCCTGCCTGATGGTCCCCCATCATCAGCAGAACTTATAATTACTATAGTAAATGAGTCATGGCAAGTTTTAACTGCTAAAAACGCCACTCCTTCAAGAGAATTCTGGATTTGCTATCATTCCTCCCTGCCTTTCTATGAGGGGGTCACTCAGCTTGCCTCATATAGCTACACAAATAACACCTCCAGCCTTATACCTGCTCCCAATAAGGTGGGAATCACTGTTTCTGAGGTCTCAGGCATAGGAACTTGTCTTCTTGCCCCTCATATGAAAGCTCCCAGTCAGCTTGAACAAATTTGCAATCAAACTGAGATTGTCTTGAACTCAGCCGCCTATGTGGCTGCCCCTGAGAGCCTGTATCTTGTGTGCTCCAGTGGATTAACCTCCTATATAGTAATTGACACCTTCCTAAAAATTAAGGAATTTTGCATCTTTGTTGCCCTGCTTCCCAAAGTAACTGATTTTCAGGAGGATGAGTTCCTACACTTTTGGGATAAAGGACACGCACCCACCATGGAATTGACAAGACACCGACGGAAGTCCCTCACTGCAGCTACCATTGCCATCCTCCTGGGGCTGGGGACAGTGGGTGCGGGCACAGGAATTTCCTCCCTTATACTAGGAGACCAAAATTATCAGAGACTGAATACTGTTATAAATCAGGATATTGCTGATCTCCAAAAAAACATCTCTGCTCTTTCTGAATCTCTCACCTCTCTGGCTGAGGTTGTCTTGCAGAACCACAGGGGACTAGACCTCCTTCTCATACAACAAGGAGGTTTCTGTGCAGCACTTAAGGAGGAATGTTGTTTTTACACAGATGGCTCAGGCATAGTCAAATATAGCATGAACAGGGTTAGAAAGAGCCTAGAAGATAGAAAAAGAACTAGAGAGAAAAGTGAAGCCAGGTATAAGAATTGGTTTTCTGCATCCCCTTTACTAACAACCCTGCTTCCTGCTTTTCTGGGACCATTTATAGGATTTCTATTGTTAATTTCCTTTGGATCTTGGGCATTTCGCATGCTCACTGAGTTTTTCAAAGCTCAGATTGACTCAGCCATTACTATGCCTGTTCAGGTCCACAACCATCAAATGGACCCTGGAGAAAGAGGGTCTGACAATCAGAACCCATGCTCGCCTAAGGCAGGCCTTGATTTCACTAAACTTTGGCCAAAGGCGGGCTTGAGCAAATTATGGGGTCATCCATGACAGGAATAGGATACCACCGGTGTGGAAATGACTGGCACTGTCCTTTATTCAGGAAGGTCCACCTATATTGCAGTGGTCCCTTCAGTGACAAAGGACAGGCCTTCCAGGCTGGATGCAAGGTACCTAGCCTAAGACAGATGCCTCATTTTGTTACAAAGGTAAGGGGGAGATGTAGGAGACCACCCCCCTAATAATTCAGGCAAGCTGACAAGAAGGAGCTCAATACCCTGTAAGTTGGCACCCCTGCAATTTCCTTGTTCCTTCTGCTTGCTTCAGTGCTTAAGAAATTAATGATCTTCTGCTTGCTTCAGTGCTTGAGAAATTAGTAACTGTTCATAGTATTATGAACTAGACAATTAAAGGACATTCTGAGAAAACCACGCAATGTATCAAGATCATTTCACTCCGTGCACTCAGTTTCACAGCACTGCAACTGCTTCTTTGTCCCTACCCTTTAAAGTCCCCTGTAAAACGTTCAATAAATGAAGCCTAGAAAATTTGCTTGGCATCCGTCTTTCTCTCCCCGTCCCATGTCTTTCAGGTTTGGATGGTCCTCCTCGAGACCCACTAATTACTGGCCCCGCAGGACGGGGAACCATTTGCCATGTCTTCTGTATATTTTCTGGCAAGGCTTTGACTCTGGGGAAATACACAGTATATATGGTCTTGCCATTTCATTGACATTTTTACCTCCATCCACTACCAATGATTACAATTAATGAATGATTTTATATAATCAGTAATAAGATTAGAAAATTACATTAACAAGAGCACATGCCTGTGGTCATAGCACTGTATAACCTGTTTAATAATAGGCTCCACTTCAGAGTTGTGATTGTATGAGGCTTCTACTATATAACAATCTGTGTTTCTTGTTTAAACTTAAAGGGGATGAGTAGGAGAGGTGCTGATCTACATCTACAACATACATAGCATATTCTCTCTCCCTCACCTTCTGAGGCTTCTATTCAAATCTACATGAACAACATGTTAAGAATGCTTCCTGGCTAATTTGTGAGTTTCCTGAACCCCAGTCTCTATTATACATTACAATTAGGTCCTCACGTTACACATTCTTCCACCTGTAATTAGGGAGCAATTTGTCAAAAAGGAACACATGACCTAAAATGTGATGTTTCAAGGATCTTGATCTGGATTCTGGCATTCTTCCTGAGGAACATGACTAAGATGGAGAAAAGTAACATCAGATTAAAATTGAATGAATTTTTCAGGAATCCTATTTCCTAGGTATGACACAAAAAAGAAACTGTTCCTATTTCATTGGTTTTGAAGTTCCCTGCTATCCTGCATGGAGGTCTCTGTTCTGTAATTTTCACCATGAAAAACACATCATTCTACTTTTGGATAATATGCATCTTTTAGCTGTACATGATGTCTACTCTGCAAATCAAGATTAGGTGCACCTAACTCCTTGTGGGAGTAATATACATGAGTTTCTCTTGCCAAAACAATATCTGACATGTCGGTGAATGAAATGTAAAATTACAGCTCTCCTAGTGGAAAAACATTTAAAAATGCAAAAAAAGGAAAAAATAAAGAAAAAAGGAAATAAAGAATGAATAAAAGCAAATGAAAGATGAGGGAGAAATAAACATTAGAGTGAGTGAAAAATTAATGATAATGGGAAATCGTTAAGGAGGCATGGATATAGGAAAGAAAAATGAAATAAGACTGTATGAATGAAAAGAAGGTCTGATGATTGGAAATGTTGGATTATGTATTTTGTGGTGTATATTCCAATAAATGTGCTTTCAGAGAGTGTAGAGATCAGAGAAAGAAGCTTGGAACAGTGATTGGGGCTGTGTCAAATTTGGATCCCTCAGTTTTCTGTTAGGAAGGCCAGAAAAGACCACATGCATATCCATCCTTTCCAAGGCCCTATATGCACTACTGGGTGATTCCTGTTTTGCTTCCCTGCTAAACAAAAGAACAAAGGACACTAGTAACTGTGATTTTATCCTAGCTAGGACAAGAATTCTAGAGTTTTGCATGCCTCAGGAGACGTCACTGGTTAATGGAGTCAAAAGACGGGTCAATCCCCAAGGATATAATTGACCATTGCCATGTTTTGGAGGAAGCAGACTCACCCTCATCTCAAGGAATGAAAATCAATCAAAAAATAAGCAGTGTGTGCTTCACCAACACAATTCTGATTTATGGCAATATTTCACCAGGAATATCCTGTTGCTTTTAACCTATAATATTTATCCTAGGAATGTAAAAGGAGCAAAATAAATACAACATTTCAAAAGCTCCATGCCTGTTGTGACCATGAGATTTGACCCAGAGCATGTCATTGTGTTGCTAGGCAATTATGATCTCATGCTCTATCACCATCAAATACAGGTCCGCATGCCACAGCGTCCCCATCCACTTATGACCCATTAATTTATACTTACTAACATTTTCCAATGTGCACAAGACTGTCTAGGAGAATAGCTTCTTTGACGTTTACTGTCACACATTTACCTGCTGTGCATATAATAGTACAGACATTTAAGTGAAAGAATTGAGTTGCCATAAGAATAGATATTTAGGCACTTATGTATAATTCGGATTCTCCTGTTCTCACTCCGCAATACTGGAGACCAACACCAATGTGTTTCTGCATTACTCACCCTCTTTCAACTCAAATGAAAACAATATCAGCTCATTCTGTTTTATTTGTAGGATGTGAAGCACATAAACATGGTGCAAATCTGTAGAAAAAGTAAGTGTTTGAATTCTATTTCCAGCAAAGACATAGATACCTTTACACAGTCACAGGTATACACACTCACTCTCTAACACACTAATTTTAGCTTGTGAGAATTGTTTCACAGTGTAAAACTCACCCTGCTGTGGATAATTCTGAAGCAATCAGCTTTCTATCCATTGCTGAAATGCTTACAAGTGAAGACATTTACCACCACAACTCTTTGATCAGCTTATCCGCTGCATGTGTTATCAGTGAACTGTGCCTTGGGATCTAGTGGTAAGTGCAGTCTACCTTCCAGGACTTCGTCATGGTTTTGCTGGTAACATCATACCCAATATATGGAGAAATAGAGGCTGCTACAGGTTATTTTTGTGGGGTTGTAAAATATATAAAGAAAACATTTCATCTGAAAAGTTCCCTGAGGACACAATATAATCACTTAACAAACACTAATACAGTATGAGAAAAAGAAGTATGAGTGGAATGAATGTGTACTCTCAACTCCTTAACCACATGCCACATGAATTAGGGTATTTTTCGTCTCCCACTAGTAAGTTATATGATGGTTTGAAGAGCTTTGAAACTTGAATGGGGCTTTGTCAATGAGGTATCTATTTTCTTTTTGGAATACTGAAACTGTAAGAGCAAAAGTGATGTTTTAAATTTTAGATCCTATGCCAAAAATATCTTTCAAACAAAAACAGATAACCTCCTGGAATGTTAGGTGGGGCTGTACAGCTGATTGAGACTTATATCTCCTTCATCCGAGGATATAACCTCTTGGATTATTGAGTAGGGAGTGAGTAGATCCCAAGTTGTCCTATTGCACAGGATGTGCTAAATGCTCCAGATCTGCTTGTGCACTTGTAGATTGAAATATCCTACATAGGGAGTACATCAGGGTAGATTCTTGTCAGAGTCTATCTTCCTGGCCAGTATTTAGTTAATATAATTAAAGGTTGCATGCTTCAAATTTGGCTCAATTGTGACAGTCTTATTTTCAACTTGATTTGGGATTTTCAAAATCACAGTAAATTTTTTCCCTTTTCCCAAGCCCCTAATGTAGACTCTTTGATATAGAATCCCATCTACTCTCTTCCTCAGTGGTATGGCTACAGGGGTCTTTGTCTCACTTTTTTTCCCGGCTTCTGAATGTCAGTATGCCTATTCCCATTAGGGACACCGTCCCCACCACAGAACTGTGAAAGCTATTTGGTCCTGGCTTCCCAAATGTCAGGATACCTTTCCATTGTGCACATTTTCTCCACCTCAGAACTGTTTTGGTACCTGGTTCCAATTGCCAGGGCATCTTCCTTTCAGAGCTGTAAACACGTTCACTGGGGACACTATTCTCACCTCAGAGCCATGCATTCCAGTTGCCTCATGTTTGTTGGACAGATGATAAAGCAACAAAAGAATCACATTGGGTTTTCCATACCACCATCATGATCTACAAGTTGTCACGGTCTACAACTGTTCTTAGTGCTACTAAAATTCCACCCACTTATAACATCAGTATATACTACTTTACTTTATCCACAGGCTATAAGTCTCCTTATGAGTTGAGATCTATTTATTTTTCCTATCACACATTTACATATAAACATTTTAGTAAAGCAAAAAACCAAGTGAATGCATTACTATGCCATTCAGTATACTGATGGATTCTTAGATATATTTCTTACTCTAACACCACCAGATTGAGGAATAACAAAATTCCTGTGCTTCTACCTTACTCAGTTCCTCCCCACTCAAATAATTAAAAGCTCCTCATGAGCCCTTATCTCCTGCCCCCTTCTTTAGTGGAAGTGGACCCAAGTAGAAAGGTGAAATTCAGTGCAGTTGGTGTATGTATGTTTCTTCTTCTTTTCACTTTAGCTGAAATTATGTAAAATTTAACATTGTTGGAGATCAAGCAAATTTTATTCATCACCACAGTCTAGTTTTACTATAAAAGTTCACAGAAATAATTTTTTGTAGTTATTATTCCCCTTTTTGCATCACATTCATTCTAAATGTTGTTAATGATTTGTTTTTCATTTGTTTTTACTATGTCATATAATACATCCAGATCCCAT
The DNA here is from genome assembly GCA_026225945.1 of Cricetomys ansorgei. Lineage (NCBI taxonomy): Eukaryota > Metazoa > Chordata > Mammalia > Rodentia > Nesomyidae > Cricetomys > Cricetomys ansorgei. Next base: position 321,594 of record JAMJFZ010001567.1, read on the forward strand.
TCCACCCTCCTATCATGCCTCCCAGCTCTATCTGTCTCCCCACTCTACCGGATCTACCCCTTGTGCCCTCTGGTTCTACTCAGAAAAGAGATGTCCCCAAGAATTAGCAGTTAGTCAAGTCATACCACATACTTGTTTGACTATTTCTTCCATAACAAAAACAAAGAAATACACAGATATATAAACACAGACACAAACAGACACACTCACTACATAAAACAATCATCCTCAGAAACTCCATGCTCATAAAGATTTTATATGAACTCAACATTGTTTTAACTCTGATTTCTTAGGAATCTGCATTTCATTTGGGGAATTCATTCTCAACCCAAGAGACATCCCAACTCCTTAGCCCTTAGAATTGAAATTGCAAAGGCTATCTCTTCACTGTTTAAATATTTTGTGTTGTCCATTGAAAAAGACCAGAGTCTTGGTTCCTTGGAGATATTCTTTCCAAATCTGTAGGAACCAGAGTACAAAGAGCCTCTGTGTTGCTGTTAAATGAAGTACCTGCGTATGGACTTGGTTAGATTTTCAGTAGGAGCAGGCTATGGAACTAAATTTACTGATCAGCTTCTACCCACATGTTTAGAAATGAAAGATATTCTCTGTTCAGACACGTGAGGATACAAGCAAGCATACTTAGATTCCTATTCTTTTTGATACCTACACTAATTTGAGCATCTGTTGATGGTTGTAACTGCATGGGAAAATCTACAACAGAGTAGTCATTGTTCCTTTTATTAAAATGTCATGGAAAAAGCTCTGTTGTACATCAACTATCTACATGACACAATCTGTCATATATTCTTCACCTTTTGAACCTTGGATTCCTGTATAGATATAAAGCACATTTCACATGCCCTATAGCCATTCTATCGACTCTCTAAACAATAGCCCCTATCACAGATTACAAGGATGCCTTAGTATAATTCTTTCACCTCTCATCAGAAATCACCATGAGAAGGAGGTTTGCATTAATAGGGAAAATAATGGCTGGAAGGCATTCTCAACATTGACTGCAGCTGTGTTGAGAATCTTGTCCTTTGCGGCTATTTCTTTTAAAGATTGAATGTATGTCTTTAAGAATATTGCATTGGACTCTCCTCATGGGGACACATCTGGACATTCAAGAGAGAGAACAAAAATACCCTATGCCTAGTGCTGTGATTCATTCAGAGTAGAGTTCCTTATGGAATCTTGTTTCCTCAAATAATTGAATCAAGCAAGGAAGTGTCAAGTTGATACTTTATAAGAAACGTAGTGAATAAGGAACAAGTTATTTATCATTGTACAGAAACAATCAGACTAACTCAGAAGGTAAAGTATGCACAGGACAAGTTCCATGATTTCTTTTCATGGCATGGAAGGAAGGAGAGATAACTGATGTGAAGAGAGATTTAAGGAATCCAGGCAAGAGGGACCTTGCCTAAATTGCAATTATCTGTTAGTAAATGCAAAAAAAGTCAGGAAGTCAAGTTTATTCAAGTGAGTTGAGACCAGCCTTGACTTCAGCAGATTCAGTGGAGTAAAGGGTATGAATGCAAGTAAGTGGTTAAGATTTAAGAGACCTAATGATAACAGTGTTTACAGGTATGGTGTCCCATGTCACAGCCATCAGGAGACAGAGTGGAATTCAGCTACATGATTTTTAGGATATCCTTGTCTATATAGGGAATTCCAGACAACATAGAGGTACATACTGAGATCTTATCTCAGAAGAATAATGTATACAGCTTATTGTATTCATTTAAAAGAATTCAATCATTTTTCAAAGATATTTTTAAGACTATCACAGAATTGGAACATAGGAAGTAGATGATGGTAAGGATAAAACTTCATTTTACAAGATGTGGTCATGGTATTTTTTATAAATGTGTAATCACTGTTTGTCATTGGAAATGGTGCAAAATTTTTAAATGTTAAATGTCATTATGCATATTTCAATTTTAAAACAGTCTCAGTTTAAAAGAAGGGACAGGTGGTCGATGCCAGGAGTCTCATTTCTAAGTCTAACTATCCTTTCTCCCAAAACCCAGTTTATTTCTGGAAAGCAAGTTCACATATTGAAATAAGTGAAGGTGAATTATTCAAAATATGAAGAAAAGAAGTGGTGAACTTCTGAGTTGACAGGATGTATTACAAAAGAGTAAAAGGACATCTTGCAAAAGTATTTTCAGTCAACAGCTTGAAGATGAAAAATTTTGAGATTTGCAGAGAAAATAGCAATTTTTTTCTAAAAACTCTAGTTATCTCAATCCAAACTTGAATTCAAGTTTGTTTGTGTATGTAGAATGAGTAGGGTTGTACATGTTTGCTTGTGCATATATGTACAAAGATGGGTGAGGTTCACTCTAAGATTAATCAGTGCTCTCAACTGCTGAACCATCTACCTAGCCTGAGTATATTTTTCTATTGAAAATATTCAAAAGTTTATGAATAATATAAGAATAAATAAACATATATGAGAATAAATTGCATCTGAGCTGGAAATATAATCCATGTTTCCCATTTTAGTAAACTAATAAGAATATACCAGTATATTAACAGTCTATATTTTTCATATCAAGACTTTGATTTAATTTTGATATCTCAATGATTGCCTCTGAAAGGATGGGAAACAACCTCTAGACTCAATAATCTTGTCTGCACTAGTAATTTGTCACACAGACCTTTGTAATATAAAGAATACAGTAGGCACACATAAGCATTATGACAAACACTGTCTTACGCATGTAATTAATAGAGCTTAATTGCAATCAATAGGTATGTCCTATAGTAATCAATTGAGGAAAGTATTTTTCACTTTATCTCAAAACGTTACTCCTTCTACTACCTTGAATTTTCTACTGAAATTTGAGTTACATAATAGATCTGTTCTCACAGCTAGAGCATGCGTAGTATCACAGAAGGATCTAATGAGTTTGAGAGGCACCTTTCCTCTTCCCGTTATACCCAAAGTATCTAACTTTGAACAGTTGGCTGGCTATAAATAATATTTCCAGCGCAGAATAAATTAGATACCAACAAAAATCACAATCAACCACCAATTATAAATGACATTTGGCCTGATGTCAACTGGCTTCAGATTCAAAGTAATGATATAGTTTCAACATCTAGTTAACTATGGACATAAAGTTTCAGAAGCTCAGCCAGGAATGATGACTCAGTGGTTAAGACAACCTTTTGCTCTTGCAGATGACCTCATTTCCCAGGACCAAATATGCTTGGATCTCCAAATCTTATAACTCTAGATTCAAGAATTCTGCAGCTCTCTTCTGGTCTTTTTGGCCACATACATTGGAATATGCTCATTCAGAAATAACCACATAAACAAAAAGTAAAATCTTAAAAGATTCACAAATTTTGACTGTCCCATGTAGCTCAGTTCAGGCCAAGCATTTGCAAAGCTCTGTGCTTCATCCCCAGCACTGCACAGACTAAGTTTGGTGGAAATTTTTTAACTCTAGCACTGAAAAGAGAGGTAAGAGGATCAGGAGTTCAAGGCCAACCTCAGCTACATAATATTCTCATGGCCAAATTGGAGTACTTGAGACCTTATTACAAACTTAAGTAATAAATAAATAAATAAATAAATAAATAAAATGACTCCAAATACTGGAAATCAGGTTCAACAATTTTGTATATTAAAAAATCTCATATTCCACTCTCTTTGAACATATGAGGTCCTTCTTATATTTATCTCAGATTTTGTCTCTATTTTGGATATATGCCAATGTTCCTCACTATTTTCAACTGCTTAGCTTCTGATAGGAATAAGCCTTTTGTAAACTTCAATGTCACTGTGTCATATGGTCATGACAATTAATGGTGTTCTATTACTATTGCAGTCAGTCTTTTTGAGCTCCTGATATTTGGGTATTCATTTCCATTATAAAGTCATTAGTGGGAAACTATGATATAAAAGATTAATTCCACTTCAATTTTAAGCATCTAATGATGGGAATCAAGTGCTGTGGAGCCACAGGAGTTGTTATGCCTGCATTTGTATCATCTAGGATAGTATCTGATATCTTTACAACTACATGAATACCTGTATTTTGAACAGATTTTTTCCCCAACCTCAGAAAGTGTGGCTTAGTAAAAGATGGGTCATTGCAGATGCTGATGACCTTCAATAATGGTAACATCTGCAGGGATGTGTTCACCAGACAAGAACCAGTGAAATGATTCAGCAATAATGGCACTTGCTGAGAAGCCTGCTGATAAGGTTTTTACAAATAATTTCCCAGAGAATATAAATTTCAAGATATAGTCTCGATTTTCAACAGGAAAGTAAAAGGTAGGTTCTGAAGACATAGCGTGGAAATCAGATAGTTTTTTTCCCATATAAGGCTATAGATACCTCATATTAGTAAAGATAAAAACTTCAACAAAATCATGGAAAAAAACGTCCCAAAACTAAAAAAAACTATGCCTATAAATATACATGAAGCTTATAGAACACCAAATAAACCTGACTAGAAAAGAACCCTTGCCACAAGATGATCAAAACACTAAACTTATACAACAAAGAAAGAATACTAAAAGCTGAAAGAAAAAAGATCAAATAACATATAAAGGCAAAGCCAGTGGAGACACTGAGAGCCAAAAAGGCCTACTACAGACTCTAAGAAACATAGATGCTACCCAAGACTACTATACCCAACAAAACTGTCAATTATCATACATAGAGAAAATCAAATATTTCATGATAAACCCAAATTCAAAAAATACCTAGCTACAAATCCTGCCCAACAGAAGGCAATAGAATAAAAACTTCAACAAAATGAAGTTAAGTACAATCAAGGAAACACAGAAATTAAATCATCTCACAATATCATATTCAAAAGAAGAAACACACACACATACACACGTACAAACACAAACACACAAACGCACATACACACACACACACACACACACATCAAAAATAATTACATAATAACAAGTCCTGACAATCAATGGACAATGGCACCCCTCAACATTGATGGTTTCAATTCCCCATTTAAAAAAAAGAGAGAATACCAGATTGGATTTGAAAATAGAATCCAGCCTTTTGATGCATACAAGAAACACATCTCCATATCAAAAATAAATATTGCCTCAAAGAAAAGGTTTGGGAAAAATTTACCAAGTAAATGCTGAAAAATAAGCTAGTGTAAAGATTCTAATATCCCATACTATAGAATTCGAACCAAAATTAATTGGAAGAGATGCGGAAAGACACAACATACTCATTAAATGAAAAACCCACCAAGATAATATTCCAATTCCTAACATCTATATCCCTAACACAAGAGCTCCCACATTTATAAAAGAAACATCAATAGACTCCATAAAATTGGAAAATCTTAAAGAAATGGATGCTTTTCTCGGTAGATACTGAACATAAAAATTGAATAAAATCTAATAAACAATTCAAACAAACCTGTAACTCACAAAATAAATACAAGAGGACAATAAAAGCCTCTCCAATAAAGCCTATTATGAGAATGTTTTAGCTTTGAATGCTAAATCCTCAAATTACTCCTTAAAATAAAAGCAGAAGGCACACTGCCAAACTAATGCTTGAAGCCTAAGTTACACTAATATACAAACCACACAAAGATTCAACAAAAGAGAGAGTTATATACCCATATATATCATTAACAGATATGTAAATATACTTAATAAATACTCATATACCACATCTAAGGACACATTAAAAAATTATCCACCATAAAGCCTATCTTTATCCCAGACACACAGGGATGATTCAACATATAAAATTAATCAATGTAATCCACCATATAACAAAATGAATGGAAAAAAAAGCTCACATGGTCACCTCACTAGATCCTAAGACAGTTTTTGACAAAATCCAACACCCCTTCATGATAAAACTATTGCAGAGATTGGAGATAGATTCTATATCTAAACATAATACAGGCAATTTCCAGGAAAAACTCTGCCAACATCAAATTAAGTGGAGAGAAAATCAAAATAATTCTATTTAAGTCTGGAACAAGAAACAAATGTCCCATCTCTGCATTCATATTCAACAGTACTATAAAACGGAACATTTATAGCTGATAAACATTTTCAATGTTGTGGCGGCCTACAGGATTAATTGAAAAAGTTGTTAGCTCCAATATATACAAATGACAGATGGACAGAGAAAGAATTCAGGGAAACAACACCATTCAAAACCAACACACGTCACCAGGTATATTGGGGTGTCTCTAATCAAGCAATTGGAAGATTTGAATGATAAATACTTTATTTCCTTAAAGATGGAAATTGAAGAAGAGCTCACAAGATGGAAAGATATCCCATGTTCCTGGTTTGGTAGTATTGACATAGTAAAAATGGGCATTTTATCAGAAGAAATCTGCACATTCTACGTAATCTTTAACAAAATACTTAAAGAAAAGAAACTTAAAAAATGTTCAACATTCTTATTGATCTGGGATAGCTCTCTGGGTGCAGTCCATTACAGGAGATCCCAGCAAGGTTGTATAGGCATACAAGTGGGTGATGGTGTTCCCTGTTGGGATGGCAGAAGAGGAAAGTATGATTGGTAGGCTCAAGACCTATGGGAAATTGAATGCAGGGGCTCCACTATTGTACTTCCCTGAAACACAACTCTCAGTTCTGGGCACATGGGAGGTGCAAAAGCTGCTTCCCACACCAAAGGGAATGGTCTATGATCTATGCAAATCAAAAATACAGCACAGATTTCTCAAACCAGTTAATAAAAGCTCAAGGCCAGTCTGGTCCACATGAGATCCAGAATTGAAAATAAAAACAAGCCTTCCTCTTACACTCTATTCTGTTACAAAATGTAACATCCATAAAATTAAATTGATGCAATAGTAATTCAAAAAAGTGTCAACCCACTGAATATACATGACAACTGCATGTGTTTAAAATTTTTTAAGCATTTTTCAATATCTATCACACCTGATTTTTGATTTGATCTCTGAAAACCTCATATGCAATTTGCCCACAGAAAAAATATGTCTTTCTTTTTTCTTTTTCTGCATGCTATCCTCCTCACAATGATAAACAGCTCTGACTATTCAACCTTGAAACTCAGGAATTGGGGGTTTGGATCAGGGACATGCCTGCATTCATAGGGCCACTGGTTAATTCTCCATGACTGGAAACTAACAGTTGACTGTGGAAGTATTATTCTTCTATGATTTTTTACTCTCCAAACTGTCTTTTGAATATACTCTATTTTTGTTCTTTCCCTCTATCTCCCAAGCCCTCAGCTTGGATGAAAGTGTTTTTCCTACACTGCCCGTGATTATTTACTTCTGCAATCTATGGTGAATTCCTTTAGGACAGGTGCCTAATGCCAACTTCCTTGCTTTTAGCTTATATCTGGTCACCACTAGGAACTAAAGTCCATTGCCGACCATGGGAATGAATGCTCAGATTCTAAAAGACTGTGAGAACTTTAGATATCGCAGTGGAAACATTTTGGCATCATACACTCCTTTGATGTATTCCTATGATAAATCAGGACCACCACATCATTTGGGAAATTTTTTGAAGGAGCCAGGTCAAGTTCTATGGGCTAAAAACACAGCTGAAGAAATCTAGCAACATGTGAAGTGTGACTGATTCCTATTAGACTAGGTTTTCTCTGCTATCCTAGTACCGAGGTGTGTCTAGGATGGAGAGGATGATGCTTTTCAAGAAGTTTTGCTCTCTGCTACTGTAGAGCTTTGCCCTCCTCTGACTTTTAACAAACGAATGTTCAGTCCTCCTCCTGGGGTCCAACATCATGGATTCTATTAGGATGTCTCCACAATCAGGACTTCAACCTCTGGGAAAGAGCCTGGTCAGAGGGCATCTAGAAGTCAACAACGAAGACTGTTCCTAAATTCAGAAGACTTCCCTACCCATGCTATCCTGTGGAGACCTAGCAGAGCAAGGCACAAGGGGCTCAGCCAAGGCCAGTCACCCTGGGTGCCCAGGGTCCACAGCTCTCATTGGAAACCAGGGGTATCCATGTTCCTGGATGAGCCCAGAGGGTTTCAAGTAAAATGTAAGAGAGGTGCTCCACCCAGGTTAGAGGTCCTCTTGAGCAACCAGGACCCGCTGGACTTAATCCTGATGTCTAGTGGCTGCATTTGTTCCCAGGAATCCAGTAAGAGAGGATGGAGACTGTCACAGGTCAGCGCTTTGGCACAGCACCCTGTGTGCTTGCGGTCCAGCCTCCAGAGAGCAGCAGCGGCCAGTGGACGAGGGAGAATGTACCTGGGCATTTGAGTTAGGACACTCTGAGCACCACATTCTGACACATGGACTATGCCATGGATGATCAAGGGGAATCAGTCCAAGGGTCACTGTCTCCACCCTTCACATTCTGCCAAGTGGACTCATGTTGACACTGCCACTCTTCTGCCTGCCAGGCATTTATGAGGGCAGCATCCCTGTCAGGTGTAGAAAGAAAGGAGGCAGCAAAGCAATCCCCAGGAGGAGAGAAGTTGCTGCAGAAGCCACACAACCCCGTTGCCTCTTACCCAGACTGCAAGGCGGGTCTTGACCAGTGGCTCTACTCATCAACATGCATTGCTGTTGAGCCTGGAAAAGGATGGGGTGCCTCTGTTTCACCAACCACTCCTGTCTCTGGTGTCCCTGCTTGGAGGTTCAAGCTGGAGCATTATGGGGATCCCATGGATAACCAACCGCTCCTGTCCATGGGGTCCATCGATAGGGGCCACCACTGGCATCAGACATATTTACCTTTTGGACCTTCTGCTTAGATCACTTCCTACAAGACTGGGAATTCTGGACGTCAGCCATCACCCCTTTGATCACGATGAGATCCAAATTTTCCAGAGGACCACTGGGGAGGTACTACATTTCCCCATTGTGGAAGTCTGGTTATGCTAGGCTGGGGAGCTCTGGGACTTCAAATCACCAAATGACAGCTCACCCTAGGACTATCAGGATCCCCACTCCAAGCTGGCTGAGGAAGCCCAACCTGGCAGATCAGCAAAAAAATGGCCCAACTAATACACATTGCTCTAAGCTAGAACACCCCACCCACTTCTGTTTGGCCAAGTAGGTAAAAAAATATCGACAATCACAGGACACTCTTGGATGCTCCTCACCCCAGAGCCATTATATAATGCACAACATTCTGTACTCTACTCCCTAATAAGCACAACTTTGGCAGTGGACTACCTCCCAAGTGGAGGCAGCCATGAAGAGGAGAAAAGAAAGGAAGCAGTTAAGAGAAGAGAAGAACCAGAGAACATCTCAACTCAGCTAGAACATTTTAGTTTGCTTAGGATATCTCTTTGGAGCTGAACACTAGGGAAGTTCCCCCCTCAGAGCAGAAGACAGTTGAGCAGACAGAGAGGACTTGTTACATTGGAACATTCAAGCTCAGTTGGGGAAGTCTTCCCAGCCTCAAAGCTGCCAGAGCTGTGTGACTCCTATCTTTCTGAATGACAGGATAACTTCCAATTGAGTACTTCTTCCAAAGAGTTGTGAGAGCTATGTGGCTCCTGCCTTCTAGAATATCAGAATGCCCATGCCTTTGAAGTCACTTTCCCCACATCAGAATTGTTTGTCCCTGGGCTTCAAAATGTCAGGCTACATTTACCTTTCTGTCTAACCTGCATATAAACACTATTACTGGGATGCTACTCTTTTACATCAGTTCTAAGGAGGGATAACAATGGAACTGAGAGATTGTGTTTTTTTGAGTACTTGGTAAGGTATTTTAGACATTTCCTTGCCTCGGGAGACAGAACTTAACAAGACAGTCACTACGTATTAAATTCCCTAGAAATCTTAAGATAAAATTTCCCCATGTCCTATCATAGAGGAAGCAGTCTCCCTTCATCACATGCTCTGATGTGAAAACTAGAAAAAGTGTGCATTGCTAAAACATTCTGGCTCACTACGTTAATTTATGTAGAAACGTATGCTACATCGAAAGTGTAGCCACATAGTGAGCCCTCCTCTAAACAAAACTCAATTTGCTGCCCGACAAATGAATCTCAACTGAGTACAAAATCATTACTTTAGTCCATTCTGGCAAGAGATGAATCTTCCAGATAGAATAAATGGGAGGGATGTAGTATTAAAGGTTGTACAGCATTCTTATATCAAAGTAAATGAGACACTAGCTACTTTAAATGGCTCGACTTTATGATCCTAGACCATGTAAATAAAGAGAATGGACCACAATTTGTAGAAGAAATAGAGTCCAGAAACCTCAGAAAGAAAACCAACGACTCAGGGCATAGAGGGAGAATCAAGATTTTTCAACATGGAAGAGCAACACCCTGACATTAACATTGGTGCAGGACTCTTCGAGGTCATTATGACACCAGGCTCAAGTGTGAGCCACAATGCAGTCTTCTCACGTTGTAATGACACTGTGAATTCAGGCTTTTAGAGACAATCAGATAGAAGAAGTTGTGCAGCTTCCATAGAAGATGAAACACCTACCTCCTTAACCAGGATCTAATCTAAGAAATAGCTTCAAATCTTGTTGAAGAAATGTAGCCAATAGAAAACTCACCATGTAATGGACATCTTTCGCTTCCTACTTCATGTTGCTTACTTTTTCCAGAGACTGTATTTATGTCAGCAAGTATCCCTGTCTTGGGTTCTACTGCAAGTTTCAGAACATGTTCCAGGGCTTAGGCTGTGGCTTGATTGGAAGAATCACCACCAGCATATAATGAAATAAAAAGTTGTAGAGGATACTGATCTTGAAAAGTTACATATCCAAAGAAAACATTACATCTCATCTGTCCTATGCTTGTTATCCAGATGAGAAAGGACAAGAAGTTCAAGAGAGTCAGAAGAATATAGACTGTTGTCAAGGTCCCAATCCTCAGATGAGTCCATAGTGAGGAGGTCCCTGTGAGCCTGGAATGCAGTGCTGGGGACCCTTGGGTCGGAGGGATGATGGCCTAAGCCACCCAGGGTTCCTGATGTTGATGTGCGGGAGCCTCCATGTGCTGAGGGTGTCTGAGTGGATCTGCTTTTGTAGGAGGAGATGTGTAAGGGGGCAACTTTGCTGGAAGCAGCTACGGTGAGCCCAGCTTCCTGTGAAGGGATAGGTGTGAAATTCCATTCTGCGGGTATGGACAGTGTGAGAAGCCCTGCAGTGGTCCCAGGTGTGGAGGGCCACAGGTCTGCTCCTGGCCTTGAAGATATTTTACCTCCCCCTTGTAGTGGTATGGAAGTGCAAGCAGGTCCTCGGGTAGTCACCTGCCGCCCTTGAGTCCAGAGGTCACCTGGGGTGTCTACCCCTGTCTCTCCACCATTGGTGTGGGGAACTGCAGCACTATCTCTGCGAGTGGAAGTCTCAGGAATGCTTTCAGCAGGCGAGGGGAGTTCTGGAGAGCCATACAGAAAAGTAAGGTCTAGGTCTCCTTCCGAGGATGGAGGTGTGATGTCTACTTGGTTGGGTGTTGTGGGGCTGGGTCCCTTTGGCATGGCACTGGGATGAACTAAGCAAGCATGACCTGAGGAAGAGGTATGGAAACCTCCTATGGCACAGTCTACCACTTTGGATGTCCTCTTGTTAGTAGTGCGATGTGTGGGCCCCCAGGTGCTAGGAGGAGAGCTGGATGGGTCCCCTTCATAGTTTGGGAGAGGTTGAAAGCTCCAGTCTATAGGTAAGGAAAGTAACAGAGGCCATTGGGCAAACTGCAAAGGACCCAGGAACCCTGGTGAGGAGGCATAATGTGGCAGCAAATGTTCTCTCCCTGTGCCATGTGAGGAGTCCTCGTTCCCAAGAGGGGAATGCTCAGAATGACATGTGTGTGTGGTACCGGGCCGAGATCATTGGACACATGAGGTGGGTGGCAAGAGATATGGATGCCCAGGAGGAGGTGCCCTCTTGGCCTCATGAGTATGTAAAGAAGCCTGGGATATCCCTTGGAGAGCTGCTGGAGCTTCTGCAGTTCCCTGGATTGCTGTGGGCTGCACGTGAGTCCCAAGGGCATGCAGTGAAAGAGTCAGAGTCCCACCCTCCTGTGTGGATGGGGGCTTGGCATGTCCTGTACACTTGAAAGTATCACCTGTATCCTCTGAAGTTGCTGGTAGTTGTAGAGAGTAGGAAAAATGTAGATTGTTGTCAAGGTCCCAATCCTCAGATGTGTCCATTGTGAGGAGGTCCTACTGAACCTGAACGTCATTGCTGGGGCACCGAGGGTTGAAGGGGTGAAGGCCTAAGCCACCCAGGCTTCCTGATCTTGATGTGCAGCAGCCTCCATGTGCTGAGGGTGTCTGAGTGGATCTGCTTTTGTTGGAGGAGATGTGTAAGGGGACAATTTGCTGGAAACAGCTACTATGGTTTGCCCAGCTTCCTGTGAAGGGATAGGTGTGAAACTCCAGTCTGTGGGTATTGACAGTGTCAGAGGACCTGAATGGAATGCAGTGGTCCCAGGGAACCCGGTGCCCAGTGAAAATGGGCTCGAGGCCCAGGTGTGGAGGGCCCCAAGTCCACTTATGACCTTGAAGAAATTTCACTTCCCCCTGCAGTGTTCTGGAAGTGCAAGCAAATCGTCGGGTATCCACATGCAGTTCCTGAGTCCAGGGGTCACCTCGGCTGTCTCCCCCTGTTTCTCCACCATTAGTATGGGGACCTACAGCACTGTGCCTGTGTGCGGAAGTATCAGGAACCATTTCAGCAGGTGGGGGGAGTTCTCAAGAGCCAAAGAGAAGAACAAGGTCAGGGTCTCCTTCTGAGAATTGAGGAATGAAGTCTTGTGCGGAGGTTGTGTGGCTTGGTCCCTGTGGCATGGCACCGGGATGAACTAAGCTAGCATAACCTGAGGGAGAGGTATGGAATCCTCCTAGGGCACAGTCTACCACTTTGGATGTCGTCTTGTTAGCAATGCGACATACGGGTCCCCAGGTGGTAGGAGGTGAGCTGATTGGTTCCCCTTCATAGGATGGGAGAGGTTGAAAGAGCCAGTCTTCAGGTATGGAGAGAGTCAGAGGCCCTTGGGTGAACCACAAAGGACCTTGTGACCCTGGTGATAAGGCAGAATGTGGCAACACAAGTTCTCTCCCTGTGCCATGTGAGGAGTCTTCATCACCTGAAGATGAATGCTCAGCAGGGCCCCATGTGTGTGTGATTCCGGGTCTAACCCCTTGGAAACATGAGCTTGGTGACCAGAGGAATGGATGCCTAGGAAGAGTACCTCCCTCTGTCTCCAGAGTATGTGAACAAGCCTGTGAAAGCCCTGGGAGAGGTGCTGGTGTTTCTGCAGTTCTCTGAATTGCTGTGGGGTGAGTTTGAGTCTCATGGGCATGTAGTGAAAGAGTAAGAGCCCTGACCTCCTGTGTGGATGGTGGCTGGTCTGGTCTTGTACACTTGAAAGTGTCATCTCTCTCCTCTGAAGATGACAGAAGATCTATAGAGTCAGAAGAATGCAGACGGTTGTCAAAGTCCCAATCCTTAGAAGTGTCCATTGTGAGAAGGTTCAGATGAACCTGGAGGGCAGGGCTATGGCCCCTGGGGGCAGAGGTGTGCAGGCCTAAGCCATCCATGGTTCCTGGGTTTGATGTGAGGAGGCCTCCATGTGCTATGTGGGACTGAGTGGATCTGCTTTTGTTGGAGGAGAGGTGTAAGGGGCCAATTTTGCTGGAAGCAGCTACGGTGAGCCAAGCTGCCTGTGTAGGGATAGGTGTGAAATTCCAGTCTGCGGTTATGGACAGTGTGAGAGGCCCTGGCTGGATGTGCAGTGGTCCCATGGAACCTGCTTCCCTCAGAGAATAGTCTCTATGCCCAGGTGTGGAGGGACCCAGGTCCCCTCCTGTAGGTGAAGAAATTTCACCTCCCCTTTGGAGTGGTGTGGGATTGTAAGTGTGTTCTTGGGTAGCCATGAGCCACACTTGAATCCAGGGACTTGGGTTGTATCTCCCTGTCTCTCCACTATTGGTGTGGGGTGCTGCAGCACTTTGCATCTGAATGAGAGTCTCAAGGATCATTTCAGCAGGTGGGGGGAAATCTGGAGAGCCAAACAGAAGAGTAAGGTTTTGGTCTCCTTCTTCTGAGGACTGAGGTGTGAAGTCTCCTTGGACAGGGATGTGGGGCTTGGGACGTACGGCATGGCACTGGGAAGCACTAAGCATGCATGACCTGAGGGAGAGGAATGGAAACCTCCTAGGGCAGAGTCCACCACTTTGCATGTCCTCTTGTTAGCAGTGGAACATAAGGGGACCCAGGTTCTAGGAGGAGAGCTGGATGGGTTCCCTTCATAGGATGGGAGAGGTTGAAAGAGCCAGTCTGCAGATATGGAGAGTGTCAGAGTCTCTTGGGCGAACCACAAAGGAGTTTGGGATTATGGTGAGTTGTCAGAATGTGGCAGCACAAGTTCTCTCCCTGTGCCATGTGAGGCTCCTCGTCCCAAAGAGGGGAATGCTCAGCAGGGACCCATGTGTTTGGGGTTCCTAGACAAGCCCCTAAGACACATGAATTGTGAGGCCAGAGATATTGGTGCCCAGGAGAAGAGGCCCCCACCATGTCCAGAGTATGTGATGAAGCCTGAGAAAGTCCTTGGAGAGGCATTGGAGTTTCTGCAGCTCCCCAGATTGCTGTGGGCTGCACTTGACTCCCATGGGCATGCAGTGAAAGAATCAGAGCCAAGCCCTCCTGTGTGGATGGTGGTTGGGCTTGTCCTGTACACTTGAAAGTGTCACCTGTCTCCTCTGAAGATGAGGGCAGCTCTAGAGAGTCAGAAGAATGTAGACTGTTGACAAGGTTCCTATCCTCATGTATGTCCATTGTGAGGAGGTCCACCTGAGCATGTAGGGCAGGGTTGGGGCCCGGTGGTGCAGAGTGGTGCAGGCCTAAGCCACCCAGGGTTCCTGTTCTGCATGTGTGGAGGCCTCCATATGCTGAGGGGGACTGAGTGGATTTGCTTTTGTTGGAGGAGAGGCGTAAGGGGCCAACCTTGTTGGAAGCAGACCCGGTGAAAACAGCTGCCTTTGAATTGATAGGTGTGAAACTCTGTTCTGCAGGTATGGAAAGTGTCAGAGGACCTGGCTTGTACTTCAATATTCCTAGGGACCCTGTTTCCCCGTGACAATTCTCACTATGTCCAGAATACACTCTGGTTGCATCGATGTCTCCTTGCAGCTCTCTGTTAGGACCTTTGGCTTTTTGAGCCTCTAGGTTTATCCTTATAACTCCTTTGATCAATGAGATTCTTGTGTTCTCTTTTGTGTTTCCTTTCCCATCTGTGGAGTATGGTGTGGTTTGGATATTTTCTAATCTCTCACATTTGCATGATCTATTGATCTTTCCTGTATTTGAAGATGGTGTACTTCCAATATGCCCCATCTTTTGTGAATTATATGCTGGATCCCAAAGTTTAAGTACCTTATTTATTGAATGTACCTGAGAACTAGGAGATTGATCTTCATTTTTGATTATTTTGGGGGTGTTCTATAAGCCCCTGTATCAATGGAACTTTTATTTAACTTAGAGTGATGGTTTCAGCCATGGTGATTTCATAATATTTTCCTTATGCCACGTTTTCCCAAAGTCAATTTTTCTTTCCTATTTTTCTATAGGACTTATATGAAGATTCCTCTTTTTATAAAAACCTTTTTTGAGTATCCCTTCTTTGAGAGGAATGTGGTGAAACTCCAATCTGAAGGTATGTATACCTCCAGAGGGCATTTGGGGTACTTTAAATACCCGAATTCCAGATGTTGGGATGAGAAATTTTCTTTATCTATAGTTTTCTACTCAGCTTTTGAATATTTTTGTGCTTTTATTGGATATCTAGTTATCACTGTTGCATTTGCTTTATCACCAGATGTAAATGAGGACATCTCTACATCTGGGCTGAGAGGTGTGAGACTCCTCTGGTGACTGCTGTTTGTGCTCAGGTAACATTAACCAGGAGAGGATTTGATCTCCCTTTTAAGTGAAGGTTTGAACTTATCTTGATGTGTCATGAAAATTCTGAATTCTTCTTGTGCAAACAGAGTGTCCCTCAAACCTATCTTGGTGGATTTCAAATGGCTGTAGCCTCTTTTTCTTAGAAGGCTCCTGTAGAAATACATCTTATGAGAGAGAGGAGTTTCAAAGTCCCCATTATTAGATTTGGAGTGTGTGTTTGGGATTACTTTTTTTCTGTCATTAGGAAAAGATATGAGCCACTCATTGGATGATAAAAGGTTTTAAAACCTACTTGCTTAGATGAGAATCTTCTACAATTCCCTTGAACAGAGTGGACAGGTGTCAGTATCCTTTTGATAGAAGTGGACTGACAAGAGGCACTATGAGTAGAAGGAGAACATGTTAGGTCAACTTTGGTAGATGTGGAAGGTGTTAGGCCCCATTGTGGGTTAGAGGTATGGCTTAGGCCCATTTGAAAGTAGGTGGCATATCGGAGATTCCTAATGTCAGAATAAAGTTTAGAGTGTTTTAGGAGTGATGGTGCAGACTTTAAACACAGTTGGGAAGAGGGGACTTGTGTCAATAGCTTTTGGGAAGAAATGTGTTGATTATAGACCCATTTGTTAGAGGAAAGACATCTGAAGCCCTTTTCTTGAGCAATGACAGAACAGAGGTGAACCTTAAAGATATTTGGAAGGTCTGAGAAACACATGGGCAGATGTGGAAGTTCTCATAACCCCTTGAATAGATTTGGATGTTATCCAAACCTGTTTGGTAGATGGGAAAGGTTGCTGGGACCTATGAGAAGATGGGTAAATTACCTGTCCACATCGGTCAGGGGAGGATGGTCCAGGCACTGCATAATTTCTTGTGAACTTTGCTCTGACATCACTAGCACCAGGTCCAGTAGTCTCCTCAGGGACTCTGCCATGGTATCTGTTGTTTCGTCCTCCAGAGCCAAGGATATAGAGACTCCGGTATTTCCGGCATTACTCTTGGTCCACATTTGACTTTCTGCATCGATACTTGGGCAGAGGCACTGGCCGCTGCCCTTAAAGTGGCGAATCCCTCGCATCTCTGTCCATGCTCAAGCACTCCAGGAATTTGGGTGAATTGTAGGCCTCCCCTTTCTCATCCTGATTCCTTATACTGGCCCTTATTCTGAGAGACTGCTGTTTGTGGCAAAAGGGCCACAGCCAAACTGAGTCTCGAAGACCTCGCACCACAATACTCGGCAGGAAGTTCCTAAGGCAGTTGAGCCAGGGAATTTGAGGCAAGATATTTACCCCTGGCAGAGAGCAGCGAATGCTGTTTCACATAGCAACAGGCCAGAAGTAAGGTGTAAGTGGTAGTCTTTGAGACAGGCTTTCTTTTCCGAAACCAGTGAACAGATCCTGAAGTCCAAGCTCACAGAAGGCGATTGGCAATTGGCCTCTGGAAGTTAACCAAGTTCGAGAGGGTAGCACGGGATCACTGTTCTGTTGGCTCGGGACTGGTCGCGTGCTGCCTGACTATTCAGCTTTGACAACCTTGCTCTGAAAGTGAAGATGAACACAAAATATTTTCGGTGTAACACAGTAGCTAGTCTAACAGTTACCATGGCAAGGTGCTTTTGAAATGATAACGTGTTTAAGAATGGAAAGCAACCCCAACATCATGGCACAAGCCATTAAACCCAGCAGTCAGGAGGTAGAGGCAAGTGATCTCTTGAGTTTCAGGCCAGACTGGTTTTCAAGCTGAGTTCAAGTACAGCCAGGACTAAACAGAAAAAAATCTGTCTCGAAAGCTAAAACAAATGAGAATGGCAAGTTATGCTTCAGAAACTACTCTATCTCATGTCTCATGCAAAAAGGCTGGCACTTGCTGCTTACCCAGATTATTTTAGCGGGACTACAGGAAGAAGCCTGTGTATGTTTAATTCAACCATGGAGATCGCCGATTAAGTATTCAAGACAGCTTGGAATGATAAACCGGCTCAGATACAGGCTTTATTAGGGAGACTTAGGGATCAAATTATGCTATTACATTATAATTTTTCCGTTAACAGCATCTTCACAAGGCCAGTGTGTTGCGCTGTGTCCTTCTAAAAGCCGATTTGGACAATGTGCAACTTCTCCAAGTCTGCTGTTCTTTATGTAACTCCATGAAAATATAACTACAAAATCTTCACTTTTGAAAGAGTGCAATTTGAGACTCTATAGAAAACCTGGCTAGCTGTGTTTCCCATGTGAGAAGAGGACTCATCATAAAACATACTTTTTATAGGACCTGCATTAAACAAACTGAAAAATAAGGGACAATAGGTCAAATACATTGCAGTCATGTAAGTTTTCTGAGTATGAAGTTTGCTAAAAAAGACACCATGCTTTTCACAAGAAGGGCAGGTCATTCAGAAGTGAGAAATTCAGGCATTGCTCAAACTTATATACTTTTGGATTTCCTTTAGAATGTGAATGTGTCTGGTGGACTCTTGGAGAACTTCTTCCAAGAATAGGAGGGTGACAGTAGGTAGATGGTTATCAACTGGAATGCTTATTTGGTTTTAGAAGCAGTCCAAATGCCCGTTGAAGTCATGCGTCTTCAATGAGCCAATGTCCCTAGTTGTCGATGTGTGTTCAGATGAGCTACAGTTCAAGAAGGCAGTCCCATCTTCCAAAATCACAAATGCCCAGGAAGAACATTTTGGCAGTACAATAAACATTGGAAGAAGGTTCACAGAAACATGAATATGCTTAATTTTAGCCATGATTTTAATTTTAGTAAAATGTCAACAATGACTGCCTACGAATGATGATTTCATGACAGAAGAACAGGGAAGATGTACTTGTGGAAGAAGTCAGTTGACAGAGCAAGTGACAAATTACATTATTATATTAAGCTTTCTGTACATTAAATGTCCCCAGAGAGATTATTAGAGTCACTTTTTCTTTATTTTCAACAAACCTGAGTAAATGACACCGCTGCTTTATAAAAGATGCTGTAAAATTCTACACAATTATGAAAGCTTATCTTACGTTTTGGTTACAGAAATTTTCCTCAAATGACTTAGATGTGTGCAGTACTATGTATTGTATACAAATAGATTTGTCAGTAGTATAAATCACAGCATTCTTTGCAAAAATACACATCAATGTTACATTAAGCAATAGTGTACCACAAATCATGGAGCACATATTATGTGATTTTAATGCTTTTTTCTACATGAATTATTATCACAGTGTTATATTCAAAAAGCAAGATAATTGGACAGTAGGGTATGGATAATAGTAAAGCTGATTTATGCTGTTTTGCTTTATAGAAAAATCACTTTGGATTGGGGTATGGCTCTCCAGCTTTCAGACTCAAGTATGCTTTTAAAGTCTCAATGTCTGCTGTCATGGAGTCTACCTGACACAAATGGCTGAAAAATAGAGCATAAAAGATCATCCCAAAACATTAGGTTTTATGTGAACCTTTTGTAACTCAAGATTTGTAAGTTTATTTTGTTTAATTAAAAACCTATAAAATTCATTAAAAAAGTTAACTTAATATTCATAAAATGAATGATAGTAAAAACATCTGTGCATTGGTAATCTTAAAGCAACCATGTGTCACGATGCCATTTTGGGAGATTAGCAATTTGTGTCTTGCCAATATGTTTTTTTCCCAACACAATGCTTTTCTTAATTTCCTGAGTTTCAAATATTCCTACACACCCATGCCCTCAAAAGAAAGAAAAGAAAGAAGGAAGTGAACAAGGAAGTAAGAAAGAAAGAAAGAAAGAAAGAAAGAAAGAAAGAAAGAAAGAAAGAAAGAGAGTTTGAAAGTTTCATCAAGCCTGTGTGGCAGAAGCATGATTCTTGTGAATAACCTTGATTTTTGCTGATGGTGACAGGTAGCTGAGATCATAGAAAACCATTGTCCTACATTAGACTGAGATTAATCAAGACAAAGTTCAACCTGAAGTTGGAACTCACAGCTCAAACACAGAGGCACACAGACATCCCCTAGGCACCCAGCCATACTGCAGACACCATGGTTCTGCAGGTATCGTGGCATACCACAGGCACCCAGCTAAGCTATATGCAAGATGCCTTCTCCCATGTAATCTCTCATACTGAACGTTCGCCAATATCCTTAAGACACCTAGAGTTCACACAGGAGCCAGGTTATCATGCAGGTATCCTATCATCCAGGCACCAGGATATCATTCAGGCACCTGACCATCACACAGCCTCCTGGAATTCACAGTGGCAACCAGGCATCCCATCCAATCAACACCCAGGTACCATGGTATTTCAAAGAGAGCTGAACATCACTGAAACATCATGACAGAGATATCCAGATAGCTTTGTGTTTGTAATTCTATGTTAGTATATCTAAGAGTTCATTTTTTAATTTCTGCAAAAAATGTATCTTTTGTTAGAGGAAATAGGAAGGTGTATGTGAAATTCCTTTGGGATCTGTGATGCAATATCCATAAATAATAATATGATTATTCCCACACTGTGTACTTAAATTTCTTTACCTTAAATTAGAGGTTATTAGGTAATATTATATGCCTAAAATATTTCATTTTTTGTTGACTTGCTTTTTTACATACATACACATATTCATATTCGTTTGTGTGTGTATGCGTGTACATATTACATTTGAGAGGACAAACACAAAGGAATATGTGGTTTAATTAAACCTTGGTGATTGGCATTTTACAAAATGATTGTTAAATTACACATATATTAAGAGGGAAGTACGAAGCCATTATTAATAAATTAGCACAATTTTTTTTTCAGGTTAACTTTCAGGGACTTGAAACCTTGAGAATACCAATGAATGAAGTACTATGCTGTACCTCTTAGGATAAACACTAAATAAAAATGCCCTGTGATTAAATAAACTAAAAATTCCAGAATTCGAATGTGCCAACCCAATCTTTTTCCTCTGTCCTCACAAGCTATTAAATAATGTACTCAAATACTGAATTCTAAGCTGATTTCACCATGTATATTCCAAAGTTATGTCAGTAATAATAATACCAAACAACAGCTTGCATAAAATACAGTGAATATGCATAGAATGAACAAGCAGGAGAAAAGCTTCTTTGTGACATATGGTAAAGCTGGTAAACAACTATCTTTGTAAAATTTCAAAGGAGCCAGCCTATTTTCACCCACTTGCTAACTGGCTCTAGTAATTTCATTTCGTTTAAAGAATTTCATTCATATTCTTTCCTGTAAAGATTTTTGTTGGTGTTGCATCGTGTCCCCACTCAGAATTTGCTTTCCCTTCCTCATCTGTAGTGTTTGGATGTCCACTGCCATCTTTGTGCTTATATCCTGGGAGCTTAACTTATGCTTGGCTTTTTAAAATTCTCTATCATTTTGTGATGCTGTTTAAATATGGTATGTGAAAGGTATTTTTGGAGATACTACAAAGGGGTATGGATGTTTTGGCTTTTTTCCCAAATGTGACTTGAAACAAGTTTTTTGTTAAATGTGGACTCTGTCTCTGCATGTATAAAATGAAAGAAATAAACACTCTTATTTTCTAGATTAATTTCAGTTATATTCAAAATTTAATAATTCTCTCTGATGGACCAGGCAGCCTTTTGGGAGTACACAAAGTCCCCAGGGTAAATGGTTTTCTGTGATTGTGGATAGGACATCGAGGACTACAAGTGTAAAATTTCAGCTTTGTATGAAAAGTTGGCTACAGATTCACAAGGTCAAAGTGTCAAGGGACATAGTTTAGGTTGCTGTTTTCCTAAAGACTATGGGAAGTGGCTTGGCTTCTCACTGGCTTAGACCACAAGGCAGGTTCCCTTTATTCTGTAATCTAGTATCACCTGTTGTTTTCCACTTATTTTTCCTCCTCCCCTGAATTCACACTCCTCAGCCAGTGCCCTGGGTGTGTGTAATGTCTGAGACTCCCTAAGGCGGTCTCTCAGGTGTTTTGACAGTTTCAGAGCAGAAGTGAACTTTAAAGGAAGGCTTCTCTGTGGCCTCAGAGCTCCAGGATCAAGCTTGGAACTGGAATAGCTGCTTATGGCCTCACCCATCTTGGGGCAGGTCAGGTTGCCCAACCCACAAGGACACGCCCAACCCATAAGTCACGCCCACCAGAAGAAATATCCAGAACCATGGACACAACCATCCTGGAAGACACACCCACCTAAAGAAATGCCCTTCACCACTGATACACCCATCCATTCTCTCCTGCATCCTTGGATACAGGCCTAGGGTAAGGACTTGCCTATCCCGGAAAACACGCCCACTCAAAGAAACGCCCATCATTGAGGACACGCCCATTCTTTCTCTCCTGGCTCCTTGACTATTAGGCCTATGGGAAGCACTTGCCCATCCCGGAAGTCACCAAGGACACACCATCCATTCTCTCCTGGATCCTTGGCTACAGGCCTAGGGGAAGGACAAGCCATCCGGGAAGACATGCCCACCCAAACAAATGCCCACAACTGAGGACCTGTTCATCTATTCTCTCCTGGTTCCCTGGCAGCTAGTCTAGGGGAAGGACATGCCACCCATGGAAGACACGCCTAAGCATTCTCTCCTGGCTTCTTGGATATAGTCCTTCGGGAAAGACATGCCCATCCAGAGGACACACCCACCCAAAGAAATGCCTATCACTGAGGACACACCCACCCAGTGAAAAGCACATCACAAAGGACATGGGCATCCACTCTCTTCTGGCTCCATAGGTACAGGCCTAGGTTAAGGACACACCCATACCTGAAGACACGCCCATCCATGGAAAAGCCTGTCACCAAGGTCACATCCATCCATTCTCTCCTGGCTCCTTGGCTACAGGCCTAGCAAAAGGACATGACCATTTTGGAAGACACCCCCACCCTCAGAAACGCCATTCACTGAAGACATGTCCCTGTATGATCATGTAGCTCCTTGGCTACCAGCCTAGGGGCAGAGGTGAGTAGGGAAGTGAATACTGTGGTCCTCCTATGGCCTGAGGTGATTGCGGGGTGAGATTTGTGCTTAGAGGAAAAGCCTGTCCAACCTGCTGGAGCATGCGCATGTTCTGGAAGGGGAGGGTGTGGGGAGCGCCGAGGGACTAATGAGCTGCCGGGGAAGGAGGGGACAAGCACCCACGGGCTGCTGGGCCCCGGGGTCGCCTTCTGTCTAGACACTGCCTTAATGTAGCACTGATTCACGAGGTTTGACCTGAGGCAGGACTTCCGGTGATCATGGACCTGAGGGAGGAGTCTGGGGGCGAGTGGGGGTGTGGAGGAGGACTCTGGGTCTCCTCTAAGAAATAATCATTCAGGCTGCTGAGAGAGGCAACTCCTTAAACATCATGAGGGGCCGCCCAATGGGAAAGGGCGGTGTGAGATGGGCGTGAGCCACGCCCAATAACACCAGAGGCTCAGTGCTCTGGGTGGGTTGGGTGGCCTTGGGCCAACTGGCCGGCTCTGGACTGGGAATAAGTATGTGGGCAGGGCGACCCACTGAAGGCAGGGCGGCCGGGTGTGGGCGGGATTTCCATCTGTGGGAGGGTCCGCTGGCTGAGGTTGGATTGGCCAGCTGAGGGCGTGACTGCCCGTTGAGGTGGGCCTGCTGATTGTGGGGGCAGCGGCCGACTGGGGAGCTGCTCAACTGGCTGAGGGTGGGGCCCGGGACTGAAGGCGTGGTGGTCGGCTGAGGGCAGGGCAGCTACCTGTGGGTATGGAGGCTGACTATGGGCTGGTCTTCCTTATGAGGGCAGGGAGGCTGGCTATGGGCGGGACCACTGGCTGTGGGATGGTGGGGCTATTATGGGAGGTGGTGCTTCCGGCTGTGGGCGGGGCTGCCGGCTGTGCATGGGGCGGCCTGATGAGGGAAGGGAGGATGGCTGTGGGCAGGGAGGCTGGCTATGGGCTGGACCGCTGACTGTGGGC
Source organism: Cricetomys ansorgei (assembly GCA_026225945.1). NCBI lineage: Eukaryota > Metazoa > Chordata > Mammalia > Rodentia > Nesomyidae > Cricetomys > Cricetomys ansorgei. The sequence continues at coordinate 345,368 of JAMJFZ010001567.1, forward strand.
TGGGCGGCCTGTTGTCGGGGTGGGGCTGCCGAATGAGGTAGAGTTTGCCAGCTGTGGGCGGGGCTGCCGGTTGAGGGCGGGGCAGCTGGCTCTGGGTGGGAAGGCCGGCTGAAGGCGGGGCTGCCACCTTTGAGAGGGTGACTGGCTATGGGCGGTCTGCTGGCTGTGGGTGGAGCGGCCTGTTGTGGGGGAGGAGGTGGGGAGGGGCGGGGGAGTTGGGGGGACGGGGGGTAGGGGGGCTGGGGTTGGGGGTGGGGGCCGGGTAGGTGGGGGTGGGGTGCCGGGGGAGGGTGGGGGGTCGTGGGGGGGTTTGCCGACTGAGGTAGTGTCTGCTGGCTGTGGAACGGTTTGCTGGCTTAGGGTGTGGCGGCCAGATGAGGGTGGGCTGCCATTTGTGGGCTGGGAGACCAGTGGAGACTAGTCTGCCGTCATTGATCGGGTATGCATGGCTGAGGTGGGGCGTCCGGTTAAGGGCGGGGCAGCGGGGTGATTGCTTGTATGGTAGGGTTAGAGGGCAGGGCGGCCGTCTCAGCCCTGGAAGGAGTTGAGGGCGGTGCGACGTGCAGCTGACTGAGGGCGGTGCGGCCAGTTCAGGGCGGGAGACAGGCTGGGGCGGATCGGACGCTCTAGGCTTGTCTGCCAGCTGAGGGCTGGTCGGTCGGCTGAGGGCGAGGCTGCGGGCTGTGGGAGGGACTGCCAGCTAAGGAATGGTCAGCTGGCTGGGGCTTGGCTACAGGTTGTGGGCGGGGCGGCCGGGTTTGGGCAGGTCTGCGGGCTGTGGGCGGGTCACCGGATGTGGGTGGGGCTGGCAGCTGTGGGCGTGGCGGCTGGCTGATGGCTGGTCTGGGGCTGTGGGTGGGGCTGCCAGCTGTGGGCTGGGTTGCCATCTGAGGTTGGGTTGGGGATGTGGGTGGGGCGACAGACTGAGGGCTGCTGGTGGTTGAGGGCGGGCCCTCAAGCTAGGGGCGAGCCTGCAGACTGAGGGCGAGGTGTCCTGACTGTGGAGGTAGAGGAACAGGTTGCGGGTTTAGGTCACAGTAGAGGTGCCCACTGAGGGAAGGAGACCAAGGAGCTGTTCCGCCAGAGCGAGATTGCATCCCGCCTCAGCGTTGTGTCTCCGCTGAAGAGAGGGGCCTTTGCTGTCCCCTCAGATTCCCCTCAGAACGAAACTCCCCATCAGAAAGAGGGAGACAATGGCGGCCATAGAGATGGTGGGGAGGTCAGCAAGCGGGTCCTCCCTGTCAGGCAGGAGATGCGGACCGGTGAGCGATCAGCTCTCTGATGGCTGGGTCAACCACTGGGGCGCCTGAATGAACACAAGGACACCCCCAGGCCAAGGGAGCAATGGATGGGAAGGGTGTCCCAGGCCATACTGCGTGGGTGGGTGCAAGCCTGGGAGATGAAATTTCCAGTTCCACTGAGCAGACCTTCAAATGTCTGTTGTTTCCTCTGGTTGGAAACTCCTGGATTTTTCCAGTTGTTCCCCTCACCCTGCCTTCTCTCTTTCTAGAAAAGCTGCAAACAAGGAGCATTTAGTGAATGGCTTGCTTGAATAAAGGATTGGATGAATGTAGTCTAGTAGAGTGTTGATGAAATCCATGCCAGGTTTCACAGCCCGTAAAATACATATGTAGCTCGTGTGTCTAGTTTGTCAGTACAAAACTAATTTGCTTTTAAAATGTGAGGATGTGTTGAACAAAATCCATGTGGTTTTCTGTCAGTGTGAATAGTGTTTTCTCATGTATGTCGTAAATGTTGTGGATCTCATTACCACTTTTTTTTTTTAAGTAGAGGCATAAAGTTGGTTTGAAAAAAATTGTAATATAATGGAATCTAGATTTCAGCCAATAATGACTCACTCCAGGTTCAGCAATCTCTTATTTTCACCAGTTAGCCTGGCTTCTCTGGATTCCTAGCAGATTTCACTTCTTGTTACCTTTTTTTAGAGAAATTACTAATTTGAAGGTATAAAAAAAAAGTTCCTTAAAATCAACAGTGATGCCAAAGCTAGTTTACATATTTTTGGTGTGTTCTTTAAGTTTCACAAGGGTATAGAAGGCTCTTTAAATAAGATTGTATAATGTAAACCCAGTTAACCATTTTAACAAATTTATTATTTGTTTGTTACAGACCATATTATTTTTATTACTAGGTCAGATATACAGAAATGGTATTTACTAATTGCATCTTGGATCATTTATCACTGCCTGATATGGCCTTTTTTTTTGGAAGAAATATGTCAAGTACTTCTTGAGGGGGTAAAAGCAGAGATAGTCGTTATGAATTTATCCAATGTTGTTAATTTTATATTTGCAAATAGTTTTTATTATGAGGTATAAACATATGTAATGATGAAATTCTGATTTAAATTTACCTACAAAAGGTAAATTTTCATTTCGCTCTATTAATAAGAAACACTAATATCAGTCTTGGACCTAAATCCATCAGCAATGAGATTTGATATTTAGGTGACCATTCTTAATTCCCATTAGACTCAGGGCTCATACCTGAGAACCTTGAGCCCACACAGGTACACAAAGCTCCTTTGTGTTTTGGCCTATGTTGATTAGAAAGAATGAAGGGTGCTTCTTGGTTTTGTTGGGTCTGGGTAATTGCCTGAAGAGAAGAAAGAAGTTGTGACAGACATGGAGATTTCTCATTATTGTTGCCTAGCAATGCCTAGGAGACTGATAGGGTAGGAATGCTAACCCACTGCAAGGTAGACAAAGTGTGAGGAGACACATAATGTTTCTCCTTTAGACATGTCCTCCCCACAACTGGATCCTAGGCAGCCTATCTCTTTAGGTGAAATTGGGTTCTTAGTCCTTTATAGCCCCTGTTGTGGATGAAGCGTGTCAGAATTCACCTGAACCGAGACAGGATGGTACATAAAGAAACCAGTTGTGATCCATGGGCAAGTAGATTTGAAGTTTTTGACTGTCTTCCTCAATTTGCATCAGAATCAGGGTTCAAACCTGAGAAATTTGAAACCTCACAGGTATACCCAGTAGCCTTGAACTTTGCCCTTTCTCCATTGCAAGACTTCTGCCAGGTGGGAAAACAGTTCTAGGTCTAGAGAATCGTTGAGATGTAAGATTGTCTTTTGTGTGGTATATGCTCAAATTCTCATGTGACCACATTTCTGTGATACCACCACCCAGCTTCCCTACAGACCAGCTTTAGCCTAAGGCTGTCTTGTCGGGCCTCTTTGATCTCAAAGGTTGGATATAAGCAGGTTCACAGAGTGTCAGCAAACCCAATTCCTGCCTGACAGCCTTAGTGGTTTCCAGGTGGGCAGAGTCTAGAAAATTCACCAGGATCTCTGGGGAGGTCTAAGTCAAAATGTGCTGATGTACCACAAATGGGAAATGTCCAGTCCTTGATCCCCAGATCCTTCTTTTTTTTGTTTCTGAGAAAGCTACTATGTGGTACCGATTGCCATGGGTTTTCTGCAGCATTCCTTAGGACCTAACCAAGAACTTTTGTGTCCTCAGATTCCCGGAATTAAATGAACTGTCTCACGGTAGAGAAATTGAGAATCCCCCTTGTTTTGTGACCCACAGCTCCTGATCTATTCATGTATCACCTCCTATACCTGCACCCCTGCCCTGTATGTTCTTACCTACTGGCATCCTGTTACGACCCTTCTGGAATCCCCTGTAGTGGACTGCAATTAGAAAGTTATCTCTCTCCATGCCTGGCCTGTAAGGTAGCTGCCAACTTGGATTCTGTAGTCATTTTTAAGTTTTCTGTTTTTTGTTTTGTTTTTGTTGTTTTGTTTTGTTATGTTTTCCTCAGTAGTTGCCATACAGAGTGGTTCCAGGGCCCAAGGTACTTGACATTCTTGAGGCACTACTGTCATCAAGTGGGATTGTTTTGCAAGTGTGCCAGTTGGTCCCTGTGTTTCAGTGGATGTGGACAGCACCCTAAGCAGCATCTCTGGTCCTTGCTACACAGTACTATCTCAGATCTCTTGGAAAACTGTTGGCCCAGGAGAACTCTAGGGAAAGGCAGGCTCCAGGTGGGTCTGAAACACAGTAGGCCAATCATAACATGGTTTGGCTTGCTCCAAACAGGAAGCATAGCCTCCCATATCTTGAGGCTGCCACCTCAGGATTGTGAGTATTTCTTTGCAAGGGACTCTTTATTTGGGGTTGAATCTGGGATGAAAAGAGAGAAATTATCAAACATGCCAGTGTTCACGAGGGCAATCAAAATCCCCTTAGATTTTGGATGATGCTTAGCAGTAGCCCACACAACTCACTTCTAGGAACCACAGAAGCTGCACAACATCATTTCAAGTCTGTTTCCAGTTTGCCTGGGCAACACAGTCTTTATGATGCTATGTCTTTTATCATGTTACCCCTTCCCTAATGTATTCATTCCCTCCTTGCTCATCATTGTCTGTAATTAAAAGAGGATTGCACCATCCTTTTGTAGGAGAGTGAGAACTGCACTTACTCGTATCTCTGTCTGAGCCTCTTTTAACTGTAATGTAATTCCATGAAGGGGAAGGATTCCAATAGGTGTCCGCTGTGGTCTCACAGCCCTAAGAGGCACAGAAGTAATCAGGGGATGGGCCGGATTTATAATCTACAGAGCCGCCCCTGAGTGAGCCTGGGCACACATATATCCCATCTCCCTGTAATGCTTCTCTTTTATCAGGGTTGCTGCAACCTGCTGCATCACAGGTGCCTCGGTATCTCCACACCACCCTTTTACCATCGTCTGGAGCCTCTTGTTGGGGTGCAAGGATATCAATGACTCCCCAGTCAGGACATGCCCCCAAAGCCAATTTGCAAAGATCGGGATTTAATGTTGGCCATGGCTGGGTAGCAGTGATGGTGGAATTAGGGTATATTTTATCATCAGCCTCATTAATCACTTGCCAAGTATAATTATAAATTTGGTGTAGCGAAGCAGGTTAGTTGACGGAGACAAGCACTGTGCTGGCCGGGACTCCAAGCAGGATCTGCAGAGGCGTCATTTTTCTACTTTTTTTCCTGTGAAGAGAAAATAGAGGCATATCTCAGGGGCTTTTCCCTGGACTTGGCATGTTGTCTACTTGTTTGGTCAGCCTTTCTGGGAGCCATCTAGCCGCTCCTTCTTTTGAATCATATACGCATGAGTGACCGTGACCCCTAATGAGAACAGGGTCTGGCCCATGCCAATTTCCGTGTAATGGGTCTTTCCATTTAACTTGAGCATAATTGTCAATTGTCTGTGGATGCCATAGCCTATCAGCAGCCGTTTTTCCCTGGGCATCCATGGTAAGGAAATTAACAACAAATAAGGCATGATTGAGAACATTTTTATTCTGGCTGGGCAAGGGGAAAAGAGCGTGGCTTAAACTTTTAACCATGTTTTTAATAGTTTGGTCGCCCTTTCAACAATTCCCTGTCCCTGGGGATTATAGGGAATGCCGTAATATGTTTAACATTCATTTGTGAACAAAACTGTTTGAAGGCCTGTCCTGTGTATCCATTTCCATTATCTGTCTTTATAAGCCTGGGGATTCCCATAACTGCCATGCAGGCAATCATGTGTGAAATAACATTTTTGGAGGCTTCTCCAGCTTGAAATGAGACAAAAATAAACCCACGAAAGGTATTTATAGTCACATATATGTATTTACGTTTCCCAAAAGTAGAAATGTGAGTTATATCCATCTGCCATATTTCCTTAGACATTAATCCTCAGGGGTTTACTCCCAAATGAGGGTCAGGTAGGAAGGTGACCCAATGTTGACAATTCTTCACTATTTGATGAGCCTGGTCTCTGGAAAGTTTAAACTTTATCCTTAAGGTATGGGCATTCACATGGTGGAAGGAATGAAATCATTGAGCCTATGTAATGCGATTGTGTGTAGTTATTCCTATGCTTTGGGTAGCTTGGTCTGCCTTATTGTTCCCGTCAGCTAAGGGTCCAGGAAGGGCAGAATGACTTCTTATGTGGCCTATAAAGAAGGGGAGAGTTCTTTGTAATATTAGTTTTTGAATTTTATAAAACAAGGGGGAGGCATTTGTGGTTGGTTTGCTAAAGGGGGTGGTATCTAATAGGAGTATGGAAAAAGCCACATAGGAGCTATCGGTATACAAATTAAAAGAGGAATTTCTTAATAAAAATAATACTTGAAATATAGCGTAAAGCTTTACCTGCTGTGCTGACTCATAACCTGTTTTCCATTTATGTATCTGGTCACCAATGACTGCTGTTGCGACCCAATTTGCAGAACCGTCTGTAAAAACTATACAGGTTTTAGAAATAGGGTCCTTTTTGGTTACTTTAGGAAAAGCAATGGGGTGTTTTTGTATAAACTGTAACAGTTTGTCTGCAGGATATTGATTATCTAACTGGCCAGGGAAAGAAATGCACCTAATCGCCCACTCATCATCATTATTCATTAGCCACTCTATTTGTGCGGGGGGGGGGGGGGGAGTATGACAATGTTATCTTGGTTGACTGAATCCCAAGAATACTTCTAATTTGGAGTCTCTCTTCTTTGATAAGGGATGCTACTAAGGAAGAGTAGGGGATTAGGACCCTGGCATGAGAGGCAGGCACGTGAATCCAAAGAAGGGGAGCAGTTAGCCACATGACTGCACTTGGAGAAAAGGCAGTGGGCAATATTACGTGTAATAAAGGCTTAGTGGGTGCATAATAGGTTATGGACAGTAAAGTAATTGCTTGATTAACCTTTTCTAAGGCCTGAAATGTTTCAGGGGTAAGGGAACGAGGAGAAGCAGGATCTGTATCTCCTCTTAATATATCAAATAGAGGTTTCAAATCTCATGTGGTCAATTTTAGGTATGGATGGAGCCAATTTATATCTCCTAGAAGCCTTTGAAAATCATTGAGAGAGTTTAAAGTATCTACTCTACTCTGGGTCTTTTGTGTAAGAATCTTCTTGGGAAGGAGTTAAAACCTAAAAATAATTGTGGACGTTTAAGTTGGACCTTTTCAGGATCCACTTTTAATCCAAAATGAGCAAGCCTTTGTATCAACGTTTGTGTTAATTTTTTTAGTTCTGAGAGATTTGGTCCTGCCAAGAGAATATCATCCATATAATGAATGATATACAAACAAGGCCACTGTTTTCTAAAGGGATCAACAACTTGTGCTACAAATCTTTGACACAAGGTGGGGCTATTAGCCCTGCCTTGAGGGAGAATCTTCCAGTGATATCTTGGCATGGGGCCAATATGATTAGGAATGGGCAAACTAAATGCAAATCATTCTCGGTCAACCGGATGGAGAGGAATAGAAAAAAAGCAATCCTTTAAATCAATCACAATTTTATGGAATTCTTTTGGAATAGCTACAGGAGTGGGGAGCCCAGGTTGGAGGGCTCCCATAGGCATCATTGTTTCATTTATCTTTCTTAAGTCTTGGAGGAGTCTCCACTTTCCCGAGCATTTTTGTATCACAAAATAAGGAGTGTTCCACGGGGAGGTGGATGGCTCTATATGGCCAGCATCTAATTGTTCCTGCACTAGTTCTGTAGCTGCTAGCAGCTCAATTTTTGTCAAAGGCCACTGGTCCACCCAGATGGGTATGTTGTTTTTCCAAGTTATTTTATCTGCCTCGGGTGCAGTAGGGCCAGTGGCCACTAGGTAAAATTTGTCTTATTCCTGGCTTTATATCCCAAGCTCTGTCTGTCATGCTTTTCAATAATCTGGACAGGTTCAGTAATACCTTCACCTTGATTTCCCAGTCCTTGGCCAGGCAAATATCCTAGTTTTAGAATTTGTTTTCCCACTATCTCATTTGGCCTGCACATTACAAGACTCATTTGAGATAAGATATCTCTTCCCTATAAATTTACTGGAAGATTCGGAACTACATAGGGCAGGACGATACCCGAGTTTCCTTCTGAGTCCGTCCATTCTAGCATGGCAGAGCTTTGTAAGGTGTTATTAGATTGACCTATTCCTTTTAAGTGAGTTAGGGATTCTTGTAAGGGCCATTCAGTGGGCCAGTGGTGTTTTGCTATGACCGTAGCATCTGCTCCTGTGTCTAGTAATCCACAGATGGTCTTGCCGTTTAATTTAAGTTTGAGCGTGAGTCTTTCTTTTGTGATGGCCTGAATCCAATATATATCTGTAGAGCCTGGTGTGGAGGAGTCTGGAGAAAGGCCTTGCAAAGCATACTGGCCATGAAAAGGAAGAGGCAATGCTTGAGCCACAGCTTGTCCTTTTAAAATAGTTATCAGGCCTGACTCAACTTTAATCATGGCAAATATTTGTCCAGTGTAATCTTGGTCTACTAGGGTGGGATATACCAAAAGTCCTTTTTGAATAAGAGAGGTACGGCCCAGTATTAAGTATATAGAGCCTGTGGGAGGGTCCCCAAAGGCCTTGGTGGCAATTGCTACGGTGCCATCCTCAGGTATTAATATTGAGTCGGAGGTGGCACACAGGTGCAGTCCTGCGCTACCTGGGGTGGCGCAGCAGAGGGACGATTTGTACCCACTGGCTGTGGCCCCATTGTTTGATGAGTCAAAGATTGGGGACCCGGGGCTGGAACCTCACCCAGTTTCCCGCCAGCGGTGGGAGGGGATTTCCTTAATTTCAAGAGTGGACCTACAAGCAGTTGTCCAATGTCTTCCTTTTTTTGCACCTGGGGCAAACGTATGGATGCCCAGGCTTTGAGGGAGTAGTACCAATTTGGGTGGGCTGTTGAAAAGCCTCAGGGCACTCTCAGGCAAAATGTCCGGGTGATTTACACTTAAAGAAGACAAGACCCTGTTGTCCTCCTCCTTGAAAAGCTGCGCCTATTGCCAGGTTAACCGATTTTGAGACTGGATAGGAAAGAGGGTCTACGTCTGTACAAAGCCGAATAAAATCATCTAAGCTTTTATTTCTGGTTTTTCCATGAAGAGTGTCACGGCATGCAGCATTAGCATTTTCAAAAGCCAGTTGTTTTATAAATTTACTATCAGTTTCCTCTGGCCCCATAATTCATTCTGTGGCTTCCCTAAGCCGGGCAACGAAGTCATTATATGGCTCTTGATTTCCTTGTACAATTTTTGAGAGTGAGGTGGTAGTGGATCCCTTGCCAGGCAAGGCTCTCCAGGCGCCCAATGCAGCCTCTTTTACTTGAGAGGGTAGACCCGCTGAAAACCTTATCTGTCTGTCCTCCGATATATATTTGCCCTGTCCTGTGAGTTTATCTGTTGTCCACCTGCTTTCTTCCCTTTTGTTGGATCCCACAGTTTGTTTGGCTAAGGACTGGCACCTAGCCACAAATTCAGCTTTCCAATGCAAAAAAACACCTCAGGTGTGGACAGCCTGGGTTATAGTATACCACTCTCCTGGAGTCAGGTGTCTGCCCTGTGCCAGGTAATCTGGGAGTGCCATGGTAAAGGGTGCAGTAGGGCCATAAAGGTTTACTGCAGAGCTTAAGTCCTTCAAATGTCTAAATTTTATCCTTCTAAACCTGGGGCCACCAGTGAGGTGGGCTTGTGAAGGTGGTGGAGGGCCTGCCTGAGAACTTTCGGGGCCTGGCTGGGGATCAGGTTGGTCCCCTTCATCAGAATCTTGGTTTTGATTTTGAGGTTCTTCCTTCTCCACCTCCTCCCCTGGGGAGGTTGCCTCTTCATCCCCGGAGGTTACCTGACCCTCCTTTTGTGATTTATGGCATTGGTCTCTTGTAACTATGGGAAAGGTTAATAGCGGCTTAGAAGCATTTTTAACTCCGGGGGCAGATAAATGATCTTTGTTTTTCTGGGTCTTTTTCTTTATCAGAGTGACAGCTGACGATGTTAAAATAAGCTGGGCCAAATTGTTTTGTAAGGAGGACAGTCCTGAAAGTAATGCACCACGCTCCTTTTGGAGACTGAGGACCTTATTTAAATCTGTAACTTGTTTTTGAAGACTTCGCTGAACAATCTGCAAATCAGGAGTAGGTTCTGAAGAAGCTATGGGGGGGGCGCAGAAGTAATAGCCGGAGCGCAAACTGGTGGACAATAGGGGGGCGGTCTGGAAATCATAGCAGGCCAGTTAGGATTATGGTACTGAGTGGCTTCTTTCTCTAATTCTTTCCCTTCTGGAGGAGTAAGAGAATTACAATCCTGGTCTTTTGGATCTATGACAGGGAAAGGGAATACTTATTTTTTTAGGTCTTTTAAACTTTTTTTATTTTTTGTGTGGCTGAGGGTCCTAGGGATCCGTTTTTCTTTTCTACATAGTATCTATGTCTTTGAGGGATGGATATAGTTTGTTATGGGGAACCTCACAAGGGCTCGGCGAGTGGGTTGTGGCTTTTCTTTAGAGCGAGCCCCCAGGTCCGTTAATGGCTTGTCAGAGGGAGGCAGAAGAATGACTGAATTATTAGAGGATTCTAGTCCCTGTGAATGAAGGGTGATAAGGGAGGCAGAAGGTGACAAGGGTTTTATATAATCTTCAGCAGAGGCAACTATAACTGAAGAATTAGGGGACTGAAGGAGGTCATTAATAAGATTCCAATAACTAAATACCGGAATTGGGACCCGTTCTGGTCCATTTGTTATATAAAAGTCGTTAAGATCATCTTTAACCTTTTGCCATTTCTTAGGTTTTATAGATGATGACTCTGTAATGAACCACGGGCAAACTTCACTCACGAAAGTAAAAAAAAAAAAAAAATCAAATCTTTCCTTTTTACCTTTACCCCTCTCTTCCAGAGACAATTCTTGATATCCTTAATGAGCAAGACTTCTCTCGACAAACCTTAACCCATCTTGGAACGAGGACGAACTCTTACCAGACGAAGGCGTCTTCTTGCAGGTCACAAGATCAGCCTGGGACCGGTGAAGCCGAAGTCTTTTTTCACTGTCGGCTAGTACCACCGATGACATCTTCTGCCGTGCGCACGTCCTTTTGGGGTCCTCGTTCGATCTGGGGTCTGGGCCTCGAGCCCCACGTTGGGCGCCAGCATGCCCCGATCCGCGGGGCCAGTAATTAGTGGGTCTGGAGGAGGAACATCCAAACCTGAAAGAGATGGGACGGGGAGAGAAAGACGGAGGCCAAGCAAATTTTCTAGGCTTCGTTTATTGAACGTTTTACAGGGGACTTTAAAGGGTAGGGACAAAGAAGCAGTTGCAGTGCTGTGAAACTGAGGGCACGGAGTGAAATGATCTTGATACATTGCGTGGCTTTTCTCAGAATGTCCTTTAATTGTCTAGTTCATAATACTATGAACAGTTACTAATTTCTCAAGCACTGAAGCAAGCAGAAGATCATTAATTTCTTAAGCACTGAAGCAAGCAGAAGGAACAAGGAAATTGCAGGGGTGCCAACTTACAGGGTATCGAGCTCCTTCTTGTCAACTTGCCTGAATTATTAGGGGGGTGGTCTCCTACAAAATGGAATCATGTAAGTAGTTGATATAGGACAGTACATCTATTACTTGTCCTCTCATTTTAGAACAAGGAGTGATGATTGGAAAATGGTGCATTCTCATGCAGTCACAACCATCCTCAGGAACACAGAATAATACTGGTTATCATGCAGGGATCAAAGAATTAAGTTATATTCTTTAGTCAGTAAAATTGTCTACACTTGAGTCTGAGAATATTGCCTAATATTAACAACTGTGTAAACAGCATCGGTTCAGAACTCGGAGCAGGTCAAAATGCATACAGTAACACAGTGGTATGGGCACCCGCAGGCCAAGGGAGCAGTGGTTGGGAGGGAGTGTCCCAGGACCTTGCTCTGTGGGCAGGGGTAAGCCTGGGAGATAAAATACCCAGTTCCTTTGAGCAGACCTTAAAATGTCTTTTCCTTTCCTTTGGATGGAAACTCCTGGATTATTCAAATTGTTCCCCTCGCCCTGCTGTCTCTCTTCATAGCAAAGCTGTATACAAGGAGCATTTAGTGAATGGCTTGCTTGAATAAAGGATGGGATGAATTTATTGAGGTACAATTGTAGTCTAATGGAGTGTTGATGAAATCCATGACAGTTTTCACAGCCCATAAAATACATAAGTAGCTCGGTTGTCAGATAGTTTGTCAGTACAAGACTAATTTACTTTTAAAATGTGAGGATCTGTTGAACAAAATCCATTTGGTTTTCTGTCAGTACGAATATTGTTTTCTCATCTATTTAGTAAATGTGGATTTTATTACCACTGTAGTTTTTCTTTTTTAAGTAGAGTCATAAAGTTGGTTGCAAAAAAATAGTTCTATTGAGAAAAATAGATTTCATCCAGTAATTCCTCACACCTGGTGCAACAATGTCTTTTTTCATAAGTTAGGCTGGCTTCTCTGGATTCCGAGCAGATTTCACTACTTGTTACTTTTTTTTAGAGAAATTGCTAAATTGAAGGTATAAAAAAAAACGTTTCTTAAAAGCAACAGTGATGCTAATGGTAATTTATATATTTTTGGTGTGTTCTCTCAGTTTCACAAGGGTATAGAAGGTTATTTAAACATGACAGTAAAATGTTAACTCACTTAACCATTTTAACAAATTTATTGTTTATTTGTTACAGGCCATATCATTTTTATTACTAGGGCAGATATAAACAAATGGTATTGACTAATTGCATCTTGGATCATTGATTTCTGCATGATGTAGGCTTTCTTTCTGTTTTTTGGAAGAAGTACTTGAGGTACTTCTTGAGGGGGGAAAAACAGAGATAGTCTTTATGAATTCATCGAATGATGTTAACTTTACATTTGCAAATAGTGTTTATTATGAGCTATAAACATGTGTATTGATGAAATTCTGATTTAACTATACCTACAAAAGGTAAGTTTTCATTTTGCTTGATGAATAAGAAACACTAAGATCCATCCTGGGCCTTAATCCATTGGGAAGAAGATATGAGGTTTTGGCGGCCTTTCTTAATTCCCAATAGACTCAGGGCTCAGAACTGAGAACCTGGAGACCTCACAGGTAAACACAGCTGCTTTGAGTTTTGGCCAGTGTTCATTAGGAAGGATGAAAGGCGCTCCTTGGTTTAGTTGGGTCTGGGTAATCACCTGGAGAGAGGAAAGAGGTTATGAGAGACATGGTAATAGCTCAGAATGGTTACCTGGCAATGCCTAGGAGACTGATAGGGTGCGAATGAAAGCCCACTGCTTGGTAGGCACAGTGTCAGTACACATGTAATGTTTCTCCTTTAGACCTGTCTTCTCTACCACAGGATCCTACGCAGCCTATCTCTTCAGGTGAAATTGGGTCCTTAGTCCCTTATAAACCCTATTGTGGATGAAGCGTGGCAAAATTCACCTGAACCCAGACAGAATGGTCCATAAAGGAACCAGTCTGGATACATGAGCAGTTAGATTTGAGGTTTTTGGCTGTCATTCTCAACTTGCATCAGACTAAGGGCTCAGTTCTGTGAAACTGGAGATCTCACAGGTACACCTAGTTGCCTTGAACTTTTCCCTTTCTCCATTGCAAGGCTTTTGCCAGGTGGGAAAGCAGTTCTGGGTCTAAAGCACCATTCAGAAGGTAGGTTGTCTTTGGTGTGGTATCTGCTCAGCTTCCCATGTGATCAGATTTCTGTGACACCACCACCCATCTTCCCTACAGACCTGATTTAGCCTGATGCTGCCTTGGCAGGCCTCTTTAATCTCAAAGCTTGGATATTAGCGGGAACACTCAATGTCAGCACACGCAATTCTTGCTTGACAGCCTTAGTGGTTAGAGTCACATAGAATTCACCAGGATCTCTGGGGAGGTCCAATTCAGAATGTGCTGGTGTACCACAAAAGGGCAATGTCCAGTCCTCGATCTCCAGATCCGTTTTTTGTTTGTTTCTTAGAATGCTATTCTGTTGTAGATTGCATTGGGTTTTCTGCAGCATTCATGAGGACGTATACAACAACTTCAGTGTGCTCAGATTCCGTGAATTGAATGGACTATCCCAGGGTAGAGAAAGTGATAAGCCCCCTTCTTCTATGACCTATAGGTCCTGAACTTATCACCCATTACCACCTATACCAGCACCCGGGCCATGAATCCTCTTACCTACTGGCATGCCGATACAACCGTTATGGGATCCCTTGTATTGGACTGCAATTACAGAGTCCACTCTCTCCACGCCTGGCCTGTAAGGTAAGCAGACCACTTGGATTCTGAAGTCACTTTTAAATTTTCTGGCTTTTTTTTTGTTTGTTTTGTTGTGTTATGTTTTGCTAAGGGAATGCCACACAGACTGGTCCCAGGGCCCAAGGTACTTGACATTCTTGGTGCACTACTTTCATCAACTGGAATTGTTTTGCAGGTCTGTCAGCTGGTCTCTGTGTGTCAGTGGACATCGCCAGCACCCTAAGCAGCATCTCTGCTACTTGCTGGACAAGACTATCTCAGATCTCCGGCAAACCATTTGGCCCAGGAGAGCTGCGAAGAAAAACAGGCTCCAGCTGTTGCTGCCATACTTGAAGCCCAGCACCAAATGGTTTGTCTTGTTTCAAGCACGAAGCATATCCTCCCTGGTGTTAATACTGTCATGACTGTCAGGATTGTGAGGATCTGTTTGCAAGGAGTTCTGTATCTGTGGTTGAATCTGGGATGAAAAAGGAGAAATTATCACACTTGCCAGTGTTCACTAGGGCAATCACAATCCCCTTAGATTTTGGATGATGCTTACTAGTAGCCCACACAGCTCACTTCTAGGAACCACAGAAGCTGCACAACATCATTTCAAGTCTGTGTCCAGTTTACCTGGGTAACACAGCCTTTATGTTGCTGTATCTTTTATCCATGCTGCCCCTTCCCTAATATCCTCATTCCCTCCTTGCTCATCATTGTCTGTCTTCTGTTCTAGCTGACTTTTTCTTCTTTGTCTTCATTTCATTAATTTTTTTTCAAAAATTGGGATCTCTTTCAGCTTGGCTGCAGGTGGTGTTCAGGATCCCTGACTTGAAAAGAAATATTTCTGCTTCAGTGCTATAACCCTGCCACCCATCAAAGAATTGTACTGCCTTGAAGATATGCATCCTCGTTTTGGATACATAGAGCGAAAGTAGCCCATGTTATTCTTGTATCTCAGGATGAATCTTAGTAGAAGCAGTCATATAGGGTATACTGAAGAGTGCTCAAAAGTGGCCAGGCTGGCCTTGAACTGGAGGCAGGGTAGGCTCCCTGTTCCTCCCTTTAAATTGCCTCCTGTGATCATTCCCAACACCCATGCAAGAAGCATACTTGTGAATTCTCCTGATTGGTCACCTTGCCTTTACCAAGGGAAAACATCCAGGGTTAAGTGTTCAAAAGCACATTTTTCCTGTTCTGCCCTGTTCAGTGATATCTTGTGGAATAATAATTAGTTATATATGACTCTAAAATTAACAGTTGGTAGAAACAGGAGAATCCACAAATGTGCCTCCTGCAAAGGTTTTGGGAATCACAACATGGGGCATTGTTGAGGGAAAGCCAGGGAGCCTAAACTTTCCTGTGGGTCACTGAACAAGGGGTCTCCTCAATTGCACAGCCCAGAGACAGTACATTCATTTCAGGGCAGCTAGGAAGCCCAGGAGTTTTTGGACATGTCCTAAGGAATGCTCTAGAAATCCCATGCCAATCTATACTAGAGAGTAGCATCATAAAAAATAAAAAAAGGATTTGGGGATCAGGGAGAAGACATTGCCCTTTTGTCACACATCAGCACATTTTGACTTGGACCTCCACAGAGATCCTATTAGTATCTACTGGATTGAGTTAATCTACAATCCCTACCCCTGCCTCTGCCACTGCCGCTGCCCCAACCTCCACCTAGAACCTCCTTCTCCATTTTCAAACCCAAATATCCTTTCTGGTGTCCCCAGTAGATAAATGTACCTAGTGAATCATCCTAGATGGATAAGTATGTAGAAAATTAAGTGTTTCTCAGTTGTTTGAGATTCCTCTTTTGGGAATTGTATGTTTACATCTGCTCCTCATTTTCAGTTGTGTTATTTGTTCAGTTGACGTCTAGTTTCCTGCATTCTTTATGAACTTTGGATATTAGTTCTTTATTGGAAATGAATGAATGTTTCTCCAAAACAAACAAAACCTTGTCAAACCGCATAAACAAACAGAGACACAGATATAGGAATGATTAACAGCTTTGAATAATATAAGGTACTTCTAGACACAACTGAGGTTGGAATAAATTTACTAAGGTATGGGAACATGTGTCAGGTGTATGATCACAGTGGACAAATATCACATAGCTTCATGCTGTCAGGCACATACAGACACAAGTTCTGACAAGGCTGACCCAGAAAGCTTATTTCAAGCTAGATGTTCTTGATCAGCCTGGATTGCATAGAGACCTTATCAGTGGAAAAATAAATTAATTCTGTCACTAAATTTTATAGCTTCAAGCAGGGAAGATTCTCTCAGCCTCAGTTTTCTTTATGTTTTGTTAAATTTTTTTTAAATGTTGTATTATTTAATTTATTATTTATTTATTCCTGTCTATATTACTCAATTTATTTGTTTATTTATTTATTTCTCACACTGGTTCTTTTTTTACCCCTGTAGTCTTGGAACTAAATATGTAGGCAAGGGTGGCCTCGAACTCTCAAGAGATCCAACTGCTTCTGCCTCCTGAGTGCTGAGATTAAAGTAGCACCCCAACAAGCCCAGCAAGCTTCAGTATTCTCACAACAAGATGGTATTACCCACCAGCTTTACAGAATTGTGGAGATAACTCAATCATAGCCATTATTTCATGGAGTAATGAAGCATACAGCTATTTGAAAATAGCAAACTGAGCAATGTATCTTACACAATGCCTTCGAAGAATCTGTTGGCATATTTTAAAGTTTGAATTGAGTGCTCTTTATATTTTTTTTTTAAAAAAATGTGGAGCACGTCACGATTTTGATGCCAGTCTTGAACAGGGGACATGCTCATCGTCTCTCTATCATTCCTGTTTTAATATATGTGCTGCTGAATCATGAACTCTTTATTTACTTTTAAAATTCCCTTTGTGACGGATCAGATTGAGCAGCTGGCAATTGACTATTCTATGGAATGAGATATGTTTATTTTTCTAAATGATAGATGGTCCACCAACAGCATAACATTGACTTTGCCCCTGCATAGCAGCTAGAAATGCTACTGTTTAGATGCGGAAATCTATTTAGTTCAATCCCCTTCCCCACACCGCCATACCTAGCACCACTGTTACTGGTGGCTTCACATGTACTACAAAGATCTTTATGCTGTCAGGGCATTTGATGCAAGACAGTATTACCTCACAATGTCTTCAGAGTTAGGGAAGAATGCTTCCCTTTGACTCATTAGCCTTTGTTCAGACTACACAGTGTGACCTCCTTTGAGGCTAGTCCTAGTGACAGCGACAATTATCTGTTTCTTGTGCCACCAGGTCACCGGTTCTGACGGCTGTGCTGTTTTGTCACCTGACTATCTGAAATTAGTACTATGAGGAAACTAGAAATACCTCTCTGAGGGGTCTCCTAATATTCAGGAAGCTTGTGGTGTCTTAAGTCCTGGAGGTTGGCCTGAGGAAATCCTAACTGTCTTCAGTACTGGGAATAATTATTGTCTCTGGCATGTGGTGGGGGTTGAAGATACCTAAGTTGAAACTATGTTTGGTGTTTGGGTATTTCTGGGTCTTATGGTGCCCAGAAACTGGGACTGAGGGTGTGTCATCCCTTCAGCCTTAGGAGTCGGCCTTGATTGTGCAGTTCAGGGCTTCCACAGAATGACCGGTCTGGTGGTGTATTCAAGGTTCAGGTTTCTATTTCTTCAGGTTGGGTTTTAACTGCCCTGCAACTTGCTAAGAGAAGCAGCTTTTGCAGCTTCTCAATGTTTCCAAAGATGCCACAGTACTCAGCCTCCGGGGGTAGAGCAGATACAAGCCTTGGGACATGAAGGTTTCCTATGTGTCTTCACGTGCTGGACAGTCAATGAGTTTCTGGGGCTCCTGGGCTTTTTCTGTGACTTGGTGTCACACTGGTTCAAGAGGGATTTTTGGGACATTGTGTCAATCCAGGTTTTGTGGTAATGGAAACAGAGGATAATACTGTCACTTCTGGGTAAGTAAAACCAGGATAGATCCTCCCAGAATTTGAAAGGACTATGAAACAATTTCTGGAAATTGCCAACCCTGGTGATTCAGGAGATGACCCAGACGTCTCTTCTCTGGAGCGTTCCTGGATATAATCATCTGAACAGAAGGAACTTAGTTCTGGCAAGTTCAGTAATGAACTGGTCTCCGGCAGTTGGGTGAGCTGAGTCTTAAGATCCTGCGAACCCAGGTATTGCCACACCAAGGACCTGTGTTTCTTAGTCTTAAGGCTTCATCTGGTCAAAACATGGAGTAGTGTGTGTTGTCTTTCGGCAACATTATTAAATCAGCTTTTCCGTTGACTTTGTCCCATTGTTTGATAATTTTCCTGACACTGTTCCATTTTTTGGTTTTAGGACAACTATGTAAAAGGTGCTTTATTTATATCTTATTTCTTTAGTTTTTATTTCTTAATATATTATTCTTTATTACTTAGAATTGCATGTATCACCCTTCAGCTTCTTTTAGCACTCCTGATCCCATTTTATTGTGTCTTCTCTAACATCTCTTCCCATGATCTTATCTCTCTCAGGCACATGACACTAAAACACAACCTTCTGTCTAGGAACAGGGATAGCAAGGATGGATTCATGGGTAGGTCCTTAATGTTTATATAAATAATTTTTGTATAAATAAGAGAATCCAGGCCAAATGTAAGGATAACAGAAGAGACAGAAGATTTGGAGCTAAGTAACATAGGATAACCAGATTCTTAAGAGCTCTTTATTTTTTGACATTTGTTTCATTGGCTTCTCTTTGCTGCTACCTACAGTGTATTGCTAACGTACTTAGAAAAAATCTATTTGTTATAAGGAATTATGGTTGTGATACTTGCTAATGTACCATTATTTTGTATTCTTATTTGGGATATGACTTTACTTTCTTTTTCCTTTTCACAATTCAGTTTACTACTTCAGCTTTTATGTACCCATATAAATATAGTAGTTCTTAGTAGGTGGAAGATTTTTGTCTCAGTATTCTTGTGTGTTGGTCTTAAAATTCTGACATGTCATTTGAGTAGTTATTTTAGTAATTCAGTACATATTTGGAGAATTTTTGAGCCTGAAGATATAATCAGATATCCTCCTTCTCATTCTGAAAGAACTCATAATATTCCCAAGATAACGGGGCTTAGGTAATTGAGAAGGGTTCCTCTGGAAAGTCATTCTCCATTACATACAGAGAATGGAAACCATAATAGTGGGGAGTTTGAAAGGAGCCTGTAGTTCCAGCAATATATAACACTGAAGAGGAGGTTGGTTTTATCCCAGGAGTTAAGGCATAAAAGAGAAACTAATTCAGACCAAGTCCCCAGTACAAATGAAGTAACACTTATAAAATTGTCACATATAGCCCAGTGGCAATGATACACACCTTTAGTCTAGGAACTATTAAGGAGACGCAGGCAGATCTATGTGATTTTGAGGCCAGCCTGGTCTACACAATGAGTGTTAAGATATCAGAGTTACAAGGTACAAACCCTGTCTCAAAAAGAAAAATCCCACAAATTATTATGTATGCCACCACTTTCTGAAGAAACATAATTCAGAATAACACTAGCTACCTTTAGTATTTAAATGTATTGAATGACGGAGGCAGGGTTTGATTCCCCAGCACATCCACTAACAAGCCCCACCAACATTGTAATTCCAAACACATGTGCAGCATCCTAATAACGGTTTTTTCTGGTTACCTTGCTTCTTACCCAAGGAGTACACTCATTGACAAGGGTCGAAAAAGCACTTTTTCCCGCTCTGCCCTGTCCAGTGCTATCAGTTGGAAGAATAATTAGTTAGAGAAGGGTCTACAATTTACCAATGGCAGAGTCTGCGGTTAAAGATGATTGTCTGTGTGTATTTGTGTATGTGTGTTTGTGTTTACGTATGTATGTCTTTGCAGTTATTCCTTTTGAGTCTACTAGACAAAAATCTACTCCTCAGAGACCCCATAAGTGTGGCCTCCTCCACCTGAACACAGATCAGAGGGTACATTTGGGGCTTGGCTTGGATCCATTGGAAAGATTTAAGTTTTAGGTGGCCTTTCTCAATTCCCATGAGACTCATGGCTAAGACCTGAGAACCTGGAGCCCTAACAGGTACACACAGCTGCCTTGAGCATTGTGCTATATTCAATAGGAAGGCTCAAACATGCTTGGTTTGGTTGTGTCTGGGTGGTGTATTGGCCTGGGGAGAAGAAAGACTTTTGACAGACCTCAGGATAGCTCATAATGCTTTCCTGTCAATGCCTAGGTGACTGATAGGTTGGACATGCAAGCACACTGCCTGGTAAGCAAGGTGGCAGGAGGCATGTAATGTTTCTCGTTTGGATCTGTCCTTCTGCCCACAAAGAGACCGGGGCCACCTGACTCTGGAGGTGAAATTGGGACCCTAGGCACTGTTGTCGATGAAGTGTGGCAGAATTCATCTGAACCAAGATGGAATGGTATCTGAAGTGTAACCAGTGTGGATACACTAGCAAGTCTGAGGTTTTTTGATGAATTTCTCAAATTCCATCGGACTGTTGGCTCAGACCTGAAAAACTGGAGCCCTCACAGGTATTCAAAGCGGCCTTCTGCTTTGCCCTTTTTCCAAAGCAAGGCTTCTTCTGCCAAGAAGGGAAGCAGTTCTGTGTCTAGAGCCCCATTGAATTGAGTGGTGATCTTTGGTGAGGTAGCTACTGAACTTCCCATGTGACCATAGTTCTATGACACCACCACACAGCTTCACTCCATCCCAGGTTTCGCCTGAGGCATTCTTGTCAGGCCTCTTTGTCATGGAAGTTTGAATTTCAGCTGGTTTTCCAAGTATCAGCACACTCAGCTCTTGCCTGACAGGTCTAGTGATCTCCGAGATGGGCACAGTCAAGGAGAATTCAGCAGGTTGTCTGGGAAGGCCCAAGTCAAAATATCCTACCTGAGCCACTAGAGGGCAGTGTCTAGTCCTGGATAAGCAAGTCTGTTTTTTGTTTCTTTCTGTAGAAGTTTGTGGCATGGGTTTTCTGGAGCATACCTTAGGACCTATACATCAACTTCTCAGCTTCCCAAGTGCCACGAATTCAATGGAATTTCTTAGGGATTGCAATTGAGGAGACCCTTGTTCTGTGACCCATGGTCCTGCATCTCCCACTCACTCCCAACCACACCTTCACTCCTGCCAAGAATCTCCTTACCCACCTGCATTCCCAGTAGTTTCTGAGCTTGTAAGTAATGCTGCCAACTTGGAACCTGTAATTATTTTTTACTCAATAAAGGTCATGCAGAGTTGTCCAAGGGCCCAAGTTACTTTATATTCTTGGTGCACTACCGTCCTCAAGTACAATTATTTTGTAGATTCTGCCCGTACATCCCTGTCTTTCAGTGGACATAGCCAGCCCTCTAAGAAGCACCTCTGGATCTTGCTAGAGAGGGATGACTCAGGTATACTTCAGTCTTGACTGCCCTGTCGAGTTGTTGTGAAAAAACAGGGTCAAGTTGATCCTTGTTCCAGGAGGCTAAGTCCTGTCACAGTGTTGGCCCAGCACCACAGAATTTTGATCTAAGGTGGAAGCACAACCTCCCAGGTCTTGATGCTGCTGTGGTTGTCAGGATTGTGAGGATCATCTTGCAAGTGACTGTATATCTGGATGAATCAGCATTGAGGAAGGGAAACTTATTCCACATGCCAATGTGGAAAGGCCACCCAAAATCTCCATAGCTTTTGGATGATGCTCACCAAGTAGCTCACACAGCTCAATTCCAGGCTCCATACATGCTACAAAGAACCCTTTTCATGTCTGTGCGCAAATTGTTAGGGCAACACAGCCATTATTGTCATATGTGTTTTATCCATTTTATTCTATTCCTACAGTCCTGATTCCCTAGTCACTCATCTTGGTCTACCACCTATTCTCTCTGACATTTTTTTTCTTTTGTTCCTTAAATTTTTTCATCAGATAATTAGGTTCTCTTTGAGCTTGGCAACAGATGGAGTTCAGGATTGCTGACCTGAAAGAAATCATTTCTGCTCCAGAACCACATCCCTAGTAGCTTAAAATTTGTCTGAGTTGCACCACCATGGACATATGCATCCTCTTTTTTGGGTACACAGGGCAAGTAGCCCAAGACATTCCTTTGTCTCACTACACCCTATATGAGTGCTTCTCAGTAGAGCCATCTTACGCTTAGAAGCACTCATTTAGGTTGTTCTGAGCAGTGCCAAAAGTGTCCAGGCAGGCAATGTACCTTGGTGGCAGGGTTTGGCTGTCCGTGTCTCCCTTAGAATGCCTCCTACTGTGATTCTCATCACCCAGGCAGGAAGAATACTGGTCAATTTGCTGGATTTCTTCACCTTACCTCTTATAAAGGGAGAAGACCCAGATTGAAGGATCAAAAAGTAATTTTATCTTGCTCTTCCCTGTCCAGTGATATCTTGTGGAAGAATAATTAATTAGAAGGGACTCAAAAGTTAACAGATGGCAGAATCTGGAGTCCAAGATGATTGTGTGTGTCTGTATGTGTGTGTATTCATTCTTGTGGATGTCACTGTTGTGTAAACTATGCCCCAGAGATCCCTCAGAGTGCCAGAAAATATGCTGTGCGAAGCAGTCATAGTTGTGATGTCAGAGTTGTCTGTTAATACCAGGTTTCTGTAGGAGAGGACCTTTAGTGCTCCAAACCTCAACACCAGCTCAAGTAGTCATAATATCTGGATGTGTCCCTGTACTGCTGTGACCAGTTATGTCCCAGTTAGTGCGACCAGTTACATGGCAACAGTATGAAAGTTGGCAGTAATAGTTCTGCGGAGTGGCTGCCATGGAACTTCTGAGGTCACAAAGCAGTCACAGCCTGAGGGAGCTCCTTTTGCAGCATCAGAGCAGCTGACTGCAGGAGTCTTGACAGAGAGGAAAAATGGAAAGCAAAGTTGGGAGTGTCTCCATGAGGCAGGAAAAATGGTATTTTTCTAGGCGCCAACGTCGACAGTCTTACCCCATGGTTTTGGGACTCTATAGACTCTCAGATCTTGGAAGTAAGCATATAGCCATAGTATTGAAAATAATTTCCCAAGTGAACCTGGTATATCATGAGTTTTACAGACAGGCCTACCTTCTCAGGATGAACTGTCTATGACTGTACATATGGGAGAGGAAAATAATGGAGGGTGAAAGGGAAAGAAAGAGAGAAGACAGAAAGTGATGGAGAGAGACAGAGACAGAGAGAGAGAGAAGGAGAATGTCTGTGGAGCTGGTGGGTGATTTTTGAGATTGTTGCTATTTTTGCCTGCATCCAGGTGGTGAAGACCATTCTCACATGACATCACTATGGCCAGTTATTCCTATTCCTTGATTGAGGGCCACAGGAGAGAAAGGAAGAAGAGAAGTTGAGAGTTTACTATGAGGATGCATGGCTGCCAATTGCTTCATGCTTTCTGGTTGGACCAATACAGAATGTATGTTTTCCCTTATATCTATTGGCCCATTGGTAGTATTAAAATTTTATCAGAGAGCTCTGATTTTGATGTGTTCTTTGTCTTGGCCATAGGTAGTTAGGAGTATACAGAAGACAGAGAATAATACAAATCTGAGAGTGACTTGGGGATTTAGAGAAAGAAAAGATAACCTGTTATCGTGAGTGGATCCTTTTGGGGGGTTTATTAGGCTGGGGAGAGGAGATACGTTGGGACTGACTTGGAGATTGCTCATAATGATTGCCTGCCAAGGCCTTGGTTGTGGAACCATTTCCATGCCCTGATAGGCAAGGTAACATGTGAGATGTAATGTTTCTCCTTTTGACACATCCTTGTCCCCATAACAGGGTCCTGGACAACCTGTGTGTACAGGCAAAGTGTGGCTACATCCACCTGATTGCCTATGGTGGGGTAGGTACCAGCTTGGATTCACTGTCAAGAAGACTTGATTGTTTTGGTAGCCTTTCTCACCACCCATCAGATTCAGTGCTTAGACATGAACAACTGGATTCTCACAGGTACACACAAATTCCTCTGGTTTTATCATTTGTCCATTTCTGACACTTCTTCTGGTAAGTGGAAAGGCGACTCTGAGCCTAAATCCTGACTGAGGCTTGTGGTTTTCCTTTCTGAGACTTCTGTCTATCTTTCTATGCATGTCGGTTTTGTGATACTACTACCTTACTGACTTACCACCCCAGGGCCTGCTAGATAGAGCTTTCTTGGCAGGCGGCCTTGACTTGGAAACTTGGTTGTGGCCAGGGTCACAAAGTGTCAAAAGACCCAAATCTGGACTGGCAGTTTTAGTTAACATTCTGGTGGGTGGAGTAAAGGAGAATTCCCTACGATCTCTGGGAACACCCATGTTGTGATGTCCTGGTTAGGCTACAAGAGGTCAGTGTACAGCCCTTGTTTCATATGTCCATGTTTTTGTGTTTGAGGCCATTCTCTTGTGTTGCAGATTGCTATGGGTATTCTGGATCATTCCCTTGGGTATCTAGGCCACAGCTTCTGTACTCGATCCTTAATTGAGTGAAGTGACTCAGGACATTGCAGGTGAGGAGCTCCTGTGTCCTGGATTCTGTGACTCACAGGTTCTGAATCTACCACCCATCCTCATCCCCACCCACCCCTGTCTGAAAGCCCCTCACCTTCCTGCATGCTTACATACCCTGGTTGCATCCTCTGTGGTGGACTACATCTAGAGAGCCATCACTGGGCCAATCTTGGTGTATGAGATTAGCTGCCTCTTGGAGTCTAGAGATAGCTGGTTTGCATTGTATTTTTGCACAGAAAAGGTAGAGGAAATGATCCCATGGCATGAATTATTTGGCATTTTGAACCACAACTATTGTTAAGTGGAAGGGTTTTACTGGTACTACCAGAGGGTATCTGAGCATCTCTGTACAGTGCCAACTAGCCTAAGCAGCACCTCTGGTCCTGGCTGGACAGGACTGGCTTGGGTCTCCTGCAGCCTTCTTGGCCCAAGAGAAGTGTGTGAGAAAGCAGGGTCCAGGGGTTCCTTGACTATTGTGGCTAAGTACTGCCCCATTGCAGGCCAGGCACCATGAGGGTTGTCATACAACAAGCAGGAAGCAGAGCCTCCCAGGTCTTGAGGTAGATTTGTTTGTAGGGATTGAGGATCTCTATGCCAGGGACTCTGCAACTGAAGCTTCATTTGTCTTTAGGCAGGGATACTTATTCCGCATGACAGGCATGGTTCTTAATGTCACCCACTGGCTCTTAATTTCAGGTGAGCATTTACATTAGCACAGAGACCTCACTTCTCAGACCCCCACACACTGCCAGCATCTCTTCTAAGCCATGATCAAAATGTCACAGCCACATACCCATTGTGGTTCTGTGAGTTTTATCCATTTCATTCACTCCCTACCATCCTCATTCTCTCCTATCTTTTCTCTTTCTGCCACATCTTCTCTCTTATTTCCTTTTCTTTCTTTTATGTTCTCTTCTGAACTTGTCTGCAGGTATAGTTCATGGACCCAGGTCTATCAGTGGTCAATTCAGAACTGTCTGAGAAAGACATGTTTTTTGTTTTTCTTAGAGGAGACACTTCGGGGAGCCAATACTAAGCACAAGCTCATGTAGGCATAGTGTCTGGATTCTTCCTTGGATTGTTGTGTGTTCTTGTGGCTCAGTCAATTAGTCCCAGGACATGAAAACAATATTGAATGTGACAGGACCACTCCCTGGGAGTGACTGGTCTGAAACAACTGAGAACTCAATTCATGTCCACCCTGAGGTACTGCCCTGGGAGCATCAGAGAAGCTGCCTCAAGGATGTGTGACAGAGAGTGATAGATGGAAATCAATGTTTGTCTGTCTCCTGGAGGCAGGGAAAATGGTGTTTTTAGGGTCTGTCATCCCCATGGAGCTGAGCCTCTGTGGGTTCTCAGCTCATGGAAGAAGTGGTTCCTTTGGTATAGTGCAAATCATTTCCTAGTGAAAAATCTATATCATCTGGTATCCAAGCAGGCATATCTGCCCTAGATGCACTGGCTTGAATGTATACATGGGAGAGGGAGATAGGCTAAAAAAGAGATGAGACAGAAGGTGATAGGTAGATAGATAAATAGATAGATAGATAAATAAGATAAAGACACAGAGACAGAGAGATAAAATGAGAGAAAATTTCCTGTGAAATTGCTGGTATATTTGCCTGCACTTGGTGGTCAAATCCATTCTTTCACATAACAGCTCTATGGCCTCTCACTACTGTTCCTTGGTTCTAGGCCAATGGAGAGAAGGGGTAAAGAAAGCATGATAGTTTTCTGTGAGGATGTTTTACTTTGCTATGAAGTTGCTGTTAAGAACATCGGTGTGGTTGTGCTACGGGCATCGTGGAGGGACCAGTTAGGACAGTGTATTTTGTTTTGTGTCTAGATGCCAATAGATCCACTTGAATCACTTAAGAAAGCTCTAAGTTACCTGTGTGCCTTTCCCTTGCAATATGAAGATATATGTCTTCAGAGAACGCAGAATGATCCATATTTGAGAGCACCTTGGGGATTTTAGAGAAAGACAACGTAGCCAAGTATCGTGAGTTGTGCCCTCTTGTTTGGGGGTGATTTGGTTTTGGGCTCGGGAGAAGAGATAGGTTATGACACTCCTTGACATAAGTCATAATATTTGCGTGACAATGCCAGGACACAGTTATGATTGGGTCTAAGTCCACTATCAATAGGCCAGTGGGTAAGTGGGAGGAAATGTGTATTCTTTACACATGTCCTTTCCCCACAACACGTTCGTTCACTGCCTGCCTCTTCATCTGAATGTGGATGCTCCTGGCCTCAGGTGGCTCCTGCTATGTTTGAACTTTGGGAGCATCCACAGAACTCATATGGATGTTTTCCTGAAGTCACCAGCTTTGATTCATGTGCAAGAAGATGAAAGCATTGGGTTGGACTTTCTCATCACACATCTGATTCAGGGGTCAGACAAGAGCAACTGGATTATCACAAATACACACAGACACCATTTTTCTTTCCCATTTGTTCATCAAGGGTGTCTTCTTTTGCTATATTGGACAGAAGTTTGGTGCCTAGGACCCAATGTTGTTGAAGCCTCTTCCTGAGGCTTCTGCCCTCCTTCCCATGTAAATGCTGCTATTTGATGACACTACCTTACTGCTGTATGGGCCCAGCTTTAGACTAGGATGGCATTGTTGTCAGGTAGCTTTTACCTAGAAGCTTGGTTATGGCCATGGTCAGCCAGTGTCATCACAAGCAAGTCTGGCCTGAAAGCTTTAGTGATCACCTTGGTGTGTGGAGTGAAGTAGAATGCAACAGGATTTCTGGGCAGGCCCAAATCAGAATGTCCTTGTTGGGCCACAGATGGGCAGATTCCAGACCCTGGCACGTAAGTCTATGTTTTATGTCTGATTCCTCTCTAATGTTCTACAGATTGTCATGTGTTTTCTGGAGCATTCCCTTAGAATTAGGAAACAGTTTCTGAGCTAGCACACTGAATGGAAGAAACTGTTTCAGTGAAGTGCCATTGAGAACCCCATGATCTGTGCCCCAAAAGGCCTGAGCCTAACAAACATCCATAACCCCTTTCCTACCCTAACCGCCACATTGAAAGCCCTCACCGACCTTCAAGCCATACCCACACAAACTTTCTTGTATCTCCAGTAGGAGAGCCAACCCAGATCACTAAAGATGTTGTATAGTTCTCAGCCATTTGAGATTCCTCTTTTGTGAATTCTTTGTTTATATATGCACCTCATTTTTAATTAGGTTATTTGTTTTGTTGACATGCAGTTTCTTGCATTTTAATTTATTTTGTACATTTGGTCTCAACTGTAAGTAGAGTTGATGATTATCTTTCCTCATTCTGTAGGCTTCAGTTTTTGCCTATTGACAATGTCTTTTTTCCTTAAAGAAGTTTGTCAGTTTCATGAGGTCTCTTATTAATCTTTGATCTTAATTTCTTACCTTGTGGTTTTCTTTTTAAAAAGTTACCTCCTGTGCTACTGCTCTCAAGGATATTCCCCAATTTGTCTTTCATCAGATTGATTATACCAGGTTTTATACTGATATCTTAGATCCATTTTTAGTTGAGGTTTGTACTCAGTGATAGATATGGATCCATTTGCATGCTTCTACCTCAGACATCCAATTAGACCAGCACCATTTGTTAAAGTTGCTTTCTTTTGTCATTGTATGTTTTTGGTTTCTTTATCAAAGATCAGACATCCCTAGGTGTGTGGAAATATATCTGGAAACTTTATTCAGTTCCATTGTTTGTCATGTGTGTTTTTTTGTGACAATACCATTCAGTTTTTATTACTATGTCACTGTAGTATGTATTGGGACCATGGATGCTGATACCTCTAGAAGTTCAATTATTTCTCAAGAAAATTTGAGCTGTCCTAAGTTTTTTTGCTTTTCCATATGAAGTTGTGTAATGTTTTAATCATGTATAGAAAGAATTGTATTGGGATTTTGATAGGGATTGCATTGAATCTTTTGATTACTTTTAGTGAAATGATCCTTTTTACTATGTTAATACAACCCCCCCAAGAGAATGGTATATCTTTCCATCTTTTGAGATCTTCAATCATTCTTTTCAAGGATATAAAACTTTTGTCATTCAAGTCTTTCACTTGCTTGTTCGCCCAAGATCCCTTATGTATATTTGTAGCTATTGTGAATAATATTGTTTCTGTTATTTCTTTCTCTGTCCATTTGTCATTTATACAAAGGAGGGCTACAGAATTTTTTGAGATTACCTTGTATCTAGCTACTTCACTGAAGTTGTTTTCTACCTACAGTACTTCTCTAATCCAGTTTTTGATGTCATTTATGTATAATATAATATCATCTGCAATTAAGGATATTTTGAGTTTTTTCTTTTAAATGCATATTCCCTTGATGTCCATCTGTTGTCATTGATCTAATAACTAGAACTTTAAGTATTATATTGAATATGTAAACATGGATGGAATAGCCTGTTTTTGTTCCTGATCTTAGTGGAATTGTTTTGAATTTATTGCTATTTCCATTTATTAAATGGAATTTCTCTCCATTTATTTTGGTGCTTGCAGTAGGCTTGGTGTTTATTCCCTTTATTGCGTTTTGATATGGCCTTTGTATCACCCAATGGGTGTATTATGAAGGGTTGCTTGATTTTGTCAAAAGCTTTCTCACAATCTTGTGAGATGATCATGTGCATTTTTTCTATCAGTTTGTTTATGCAGTATCACTGCATCATAAATCACAGTCGTAAAGCACTGTCTGATTTTCATATGGTGAACCATCTCTTCATCTGTGAGATCAAGCCTCCTCAATCATGATGGAAAATCTTTTTAATGTTTTCTTAGATGTGGTTTGTGAATATTTTAATGAGTACATTTGCATCTATGTTTATGAGAGCCATTGCCATAAAATTCTCTTTCTTTGCTGAGTCTTTGTGAGGTTTGCTATTAGCATAACTGTGGCCTCACAGATTGAGTTTGTCAAAATTCATTCTGCATCTATTTTGAAGAATAACGAAGTATTTTGGTGTTAACTCTTTAAATATCTGATAATTCTGAGTTTAAATCATTTGGCTCTGGCCTTTTATTGATTATAAGTCCTTTACTGGCTTCTTGTATTTCCTTGAGAATTATACGTGTGTTTAAGTTGTCTATCTGATCTTGATTCAATTTTTGTAGGTGGTATGTAACGAGAAAATTTTCATTTCTTTTGGATTTTACAATTTTGTGGAGTACACTTTTTAAGGCATGACCTATTGATTCTTTGGATTTCTACAATGTGTATAGTTATATCCTCCTTTTTCTGGTTTTATTGATTTATACATTGTTTCTCTGTGTTTTAATTAGTTTAGCTAGGTGTTTGTGTACCTTGTTGATTTTGACAAAGAACCAGGTCTTTGTTTCATTGATTCTTTGAATTGTTCCCTTCGTTTCTATTTTGTTGATTCCAGCCCTCACTTTGATTAATTCTTGACATCTACTTTTTTGGGTATACTTTCTTCTTTTTGTTTTAGTTCTTTCAGATATGCTCTTAATTTGCTAGTATATGTAGTCTCCATTTTTTTTCTGGTAAACACTTTGTACTATGAATTTTCCCTTTATCATAGCTTATATCATGTACCGTAATTTTGCATATGTATTAGAGTCATTTTCACTGAATTCAGGAAATTCTTTAACTTCTTCCTTTATTTCTTTCTTGACCCACTTGTCATTAAGTAGAGAGTTTTTGAGTTTCCATGGATTTGTAGGCCTTCTACTGTTGCTGTCGTTGAATTTGTGCATTAATCACTGGTGATCTGATAGGATGCAGGACGTTATTTCAATTTTCTTGTATGTGTTGAAGATTGCTTTGTGGCCAATAATGTGGTCAATTTTTAGAAGGTTCTGTGACATTTTGAGAAAAAGATGTATTCTTTTGTCTGGGTGAAACATGCGGTAAGTATCTGTTAGGTTCATGAAGTTTATAAAATTTCTTAGTGTCAGTATTTCTCAGTAATTTTTATATGGATTTCTTTTCAGTCATTGAGAATTGGGGTATTGAAATCTCTCACTATCAGAGTGTGAGGCTCTCCCACTATCAGTGTGTTAGGGTCAATGTGTTTATTTAAATTTTGCATTGTTTCATTTACAATTTTTGGAATACTTTTACAAAATTTAGGGGCATAGGTGTGAAGAATTGCAATGTCATCTTTGTGGATTTTGGTTTAATGGATATAAAGTGTCCTTCTCCATGTCATGTAATTATTTGTGGATATTAAAATTGGCTACACCAGCTTGATTCTTTTAATCATTCGCTTGGTCATTCTTTTCCCAATGCTTTACTCTGAGGTAATATTTACTTTTGTGGTTGAGGTGTGTTTCCTGTATGCAGCCGAAGGCTGGATTCTGTTTTCAAATACATTCTATTATTCTATCTCTTTTTGTTGGGAATTATTAATCTTGACACCATTAATCTTAAGGATGTCAATGACAAATGATACTTAGCTCCTGTTATTTTGTAGTTATTTTGTTTGTGTGTCTGTGTGTGTGTGTGTGTGTGTGTGTGTTTCAATTCTTTTGAATTTGAGGTGTGAGATTATTTCCTGGGATTTCCTGATTGTAGTGAATCTCCATGTTTTGAATTTTTTATTCTACTCCCTTCTATGGGCGGGGTTTGTTGAAAGGTATTGTTAGAATTAGATTTTATCATGAAATATTTTGATTTCTCAGTCTAAACTTGACGGTTTTGCTTGAAATAATAGTCCGGGCTGGCATCTGTGTTCCCTTAGAATATGTAGTTTTTCTGTTTATGGTTAGACATTATGGTATCCATTAAGATGTTAGGTGTGATTCTGATAGATTTACACTTTTATGCCATTTGTTGTTTTCTCTTGTAGCTTTTAGTATTTTTTGTTTGCTCTGTATGTTCAGTGGTTTCACTTGTATGTGGCAAGAGGACTTGCCTTTGTAGTCAGTCTAATTAGTATTCTTTAAGCTTCTTGTACTTTTATACGCATCTCTTTCTTTTTATTTGGGAAGTTTTGTTCAATGATTTTGTTGATTATTTTATATCTGTAAACTATCTGAGTTATCTAATTCCTGTTATGAACTAGCCAAACTGTTTACCACCTGTGCTAACTCTGAACAAAATTGAGTTTGTTTCTTGAAACTTGTCTGGGAAACTATTTTTAAATATCATGTTATCAAGCTTAGCAGCAAGAGCCTTTATTGCTGAAAGAATACACTGACTCTTTTCTAGGGGACGCTTCCCTTCAGATGTTACCCACATTGGTGAGTGTCTACAGTTTCAATGACTCAGCTCTCACCAAGTCAATATATGTAAGTCTGAGGGCAACGTCTGTTGGATGTACAGGCCCTCATGATGTTGTACAGATATCAGATAACAGCTGAGAACTAACAGCTTGCAAGGAACGCAGCTTCTTTGGCTCCACAACTCTGAATTCCCATGGTTAGATGCAGAAAATAGAAGTCTAATTTGCCTTTCTATCATATCTTCCCACTAATGAGTTCACAATGAAATAAATGGCAAAAATGCTGGTGGTTAAAAAAATCTGATTTCACAGTAATTGAACACCATTTGTTGTCATGACCATATGCCACTGAGACTTTGAAGGTGGCTACATGTGGTTTAAGCCTAGTAAATGCTAGACAGATAAAAATAGAAAGGACCATGTGTATATATCCAACATAGATACACCACATGAGATAGATAGCTGAAGGACCTTATATGTTCAAATACACTGGAAGGAGAATTTTTTTAATATAAAAGTATGCAACCAGGTTTTCATTGTTTGGATTTAATCATTTATTTATTTACTTTTGTAACATGGTATCCTATATTTAATACTGGCCTTCTCTTTATTTTGTATATGCGACCACTCTTGAAATCCTAATCCTCTTACCTGTCCCTTTCCAATGCTAGGGTTAAATGTTTGTTCCATGATACATAGTCAGGTCAGTGCTGGGGATCAACCCCACTGAGCTACTTGTCCAGCCCACATTTGTGAATCTTTTTTTATGAATTTATATTTTGTTTATGTGTGTTTTTCTGAGTGAGCATGTGCCATATATATGTGATGGAAGAGACCAGAAATGAGCTCCGGAATCCCTGCAATTGGAGTTACAAGTAGTTGAGAACCAAGTATTGTTGATGTTGGGAACTGAATTTGGGTATTCTGGAAAAGCAGAAATTATTCTTAACCATTGAGCCACCTTTGTTTGCCCATCTTCTGATTCTCGATGCCCATAGTATGCTGGATATTGAAATTGTAGGCTGGCTTTAATTTACAGCCATATGAACCTCAGGCCAAATGACATTTTCTGTTGCTGATTTTATTTATTATTTGTTGGTATTTAGTTTACTCTAAGATGGAAATTATTTTTCCACCTACACAATTGTCCAAGGTCAGATACTTGGTGTGTAGCAGGGGGAGGAGTGAAGTCGTTAAAACTAACTAGATCCTTCCAAAGGACCAGGCATGCCCATTGCTGTGAGACACAGGTCTATTGTATAACTCATTTTGTAATAGAAAATTCAAAATAGTAGATGAAGGAACGTTGTGAGATACAGTGAAAAATACTTTCCTTAATTGATTACAGTAGGACACAGCTAGTAATTACATTTATACTTCATCAATGACTACATTAGTAATGCAGAGTTGGTCATACTGCTACTGTGCACATTTGCAAACTGTGTAATGCAATATCTCTGTGACAAATTACTATTGTTGACAATATTATTGAGTGGGGAGGTTGTTTGCCATCTTTTCAGAGCAATCATAGAGATATCAGAGGTAAACACTTGATATGAAAAGTATAGACACTAAAGATACTGGTATAATCTTCTGTGTTTGCTAAAATGCGTTCCACAGAGAGTATTTTCAGCTCAGTTCCAGATGCTATTTATTCTGAAAATCTTGAATATTGGCATTAGATAAAAAATATACTCAGGTTACATAGATGTATCAGCAGTTCAGAGCACTGATTAGTCTTCTAGGGAAACACAACCACCTGTGTAGATCTATGCACAAGCAAACGTGTTCACCTATGCTCACTTCCCCGACATGTGTACACACACACACACACACACACACAAACACACACGCACACACAAGTTTTGATTGACATTAATAGAGTTTATAGGAAAAAATCTTGCTATTTTCTCTGTATATCTCAAACTTCTTCATCTTCAAGCTGTGGACTGAAAATACTTGCTTGAAGATGAACTTTCTCTCTTTTTTGATGCATCGTGTCATTAAGAATTTCTGTACTTCCTTTCTTCATTTTGGGACTAATTCAAGGCCAGTTATTTCAGTATGTTCACTTACATCCCAGCTCTAAATCAGGTTTGGGAAGAAGGGCTGTTAGACATAGAAATGGGATTTCTGGCATATACCACCTGTCTCTCCCTTTAATCTGAGACTATTTTAATATTAAAGTATTGTGCATTATTACATTTAACATCTAAAATTTTTGCACAACAAGTTTTTGCAAAACAGTGATTTCACCATTACATACAATGCCATTAACACATCTTATAAAATGAGGAATTATCCTTTACCATCATCTTCTAAACATGTTATGTTCAAATTCTCTGATAATCTTAAAAATGCCTTAGAAAAATGATTGGTTTGTTTTAAGAGAATCTAACAAGCTGTATACATTAAAGTTTTATTGGATATAGAATCTTAGTATGTAGCCCTAGCTTGTCTGGAATTCCCAGTGAATACCAGGTTGCCCTAAAACACACTTAGGTCCATTCCACTGTGCCTAATGACTGCAGTGACATGGGCCACCACAACTATAAACACTGTTGTTATTAGGTCTCTTAAATGTTAGTCGCTCCATTGCATTCATACCCTACACTCCCCTGAAAGTCATGATGCCCAGGTCTCAACTCACTTTGTTTCTGAAAATACTCTTGAATTCCTGATTCTTCTGCATTCACCTCCAGATTATTGCAGTTCAAGCAAGTTCCATCTTGCCTAGGTCCCTTTTATCTCTCTTCACATCAGTTTTTCACTTTCTTTCTTGCCATGAAAAGAAATCAGCGAAGTTGCCGTGTGGCATACTTTACCTTCTGAATTAGTCTGAATGCTTCAGCGCAATGGTAATTAACTTGGTTCCTATCCACTATGTTTCTTTTATAGTATCAGTTATACACTGCCATGCTGGATTCAATGGTTTGGTGGAACACGATTTCTTTGAATTGTTCATATCAGTAGGAATAGAGTGTCTTTATTTCTTCCTTCATTGGCCAGATGGGTCCCCATGTGGAGAATCCAATCCAATATTCTTAAAAATGTTGGTTCATCCTTTACAAACAATTAACACAAAGGTCAAGATTTCCAGGAGGACAGCTGCAATCAGTTTAAGGTTTCCTTCCAGGCATTGTTTTCCCTTTTAATGCAAGCCTTCTACTCAAGGAGATATCTAATGAGAGATAGAAGATGTAGACCAAGGCCTACTTGTAATCCATGGTAGAGGCTATATTTCAGAGAGCCCCTGAAGTGAATAGGGGTCATGTGTACTCTCTTATTTCCCTGGGGAAGAATCAAAGATTCAAACAATGAAGAATAAATGGTAGAGTATGGCATGTATGCACTTAATGTACAACAGAACATCTACTTCTTCTCCTTCCATTTATTTGTCTATGGTAGATTGTCCCATTCACTCACAACTCTT
Source organism: Cricetomys ansorgei (assembly GCA_026225945.1). Lineage (NCBI taxonomy): Eukaryota > Metazoa > Chordata > Mammalia > Rodentia > Nesomyidae > Cricetomys > Cricetomys ansorgei. The sequence goes on from JAMJFZ010001567.1 coordinate 380,501, forward strand.
GAAAGGTGCCTAGGTTGGTGCCTGTATAACCAAGAAGAGGAATCTGTATACGTGTACTTTGTTTGCTTGTCATGTGTCTGAGCAATGAAGATCTTTGATTGCTAAACATGTGGACAGCATCTGATCTTAAAATTAGTTCCATAGCCTGCTCCTTGTGATACTTCTGATCAGTTCGACATGCAATTCTTCAGTTGTCAGCAACATAGAGGCTCCCTGAATTCTGATTGGCACAGAGATAAGAGAGGATATCTCCAAGGAAGCAAGACTTTGGCCTTTTTCTCTGGGCACCACAAAAGATCTCAATACTGAGGAGATAGCCTCTACAGATTCAGTTGAAAAGGAGGTGAAGTTAGATGTCCTGTTGGATTATGAAAGCATTCTCCAAATGGAAATGCCAATTTCCTAAGATATCAGAGATAAAAATCTGTCCTCTTTTCCTGTGGCACAAAAGCTATGGGAACATGGGCTTTTCTGAGGATGGATGCCATTTTATGTATTGTGTGTGTATGTGTGTGTTTCTGTGTTTGTGTGCTAGGAGTAGTATTCAAAACAGTATTGCTATGCATTGTCTGAGTTTTAATCATTGGGAGACTTCTGTCTTCTGAGTAGTAGCAGAGAGCACAAGGGGTAGATCTGGTAGTGACGGGAGATGGAAGGAGCTGGGAGAAATGGTAGGAGGTGGAAAGATGTTCTGGATGTATTATATGAGGTAATAAAAGCAAATTAAATACTTGAAAACATGCAGAATGAATGTTGTGCAAAAAAAGGTGTCAATAAAAATGAGAAAGTTTTTTCTTTTATGCAAACTTTTACAATAAAACTAGACTCTGTTGGTAAACCCAGTTTACTTGATCTGCATCAATTTTAAGTTTTATTTTTTAAATCTATGCTAAAAGAAAAAGAAGAAATATACAAATACCAACTTTACTGAATTGCACCTTGCTGCTTGGGTTCAGTTCCACTAATAAAGGATGATATATGGGGATTTTAGAAACTTGTTTTTTGTTTTTGAAATGGGAGCAGCTGAGTAAGGTAAAAGCACAAGAATGTTGTTTAGTCTCTAGCCTGGTTGTATTGGAGCAAGAAATATATCTAAGAGGTCATCATTATAATGAATGTCATATTAATGCATCCACTTCATTGTATGATATACTAGTCTTTGTAGGTAAAAGTGTGATAGGAAAAATAAATAGTTCCCAACTCATAAAGAAATATGTTCTGTGGATAATCTAAAGACATATATACTGATGTGTCATGATATATGGTGGGGGTCTTAGTACCACTAAGAACAGTAGTAGACTGTGATAACCTGTGAGAACATAATGGTTGCTTAGAAAACCAAGTGAGATTCTTGTGGTCCCATCACATCTGGACAACAAGAATGGGACAGATAAGATGTAATATTTTCTTTGGATATGTTACTTTTCAAGATCAGTGTCTTCTATAACTTTTCATTTTAGTATATGCTGGTGGAGCTTCCACTAAAGCCACAGCTCAAGCCCTGGAATCTGCCCTGGAGCTAGCAGTAGAACCCAAGGCAGGGATACCTGATGACATAGGTAGAGTCTGTGGACAAGCTAATCAGTATGGAGTAAGAAGCTAAGATGTCCATAAAAGGGTGAGTTTTATATTGGGTAAATTTCTTCAACAAGATTAGAAGCTATTCCTTAGAGTAGTTCCTGGTAAAGGAGGTATTCATTCCTTCTTGTATGGAAGCTGCTGATTTTCTTCTATCTGAATGTCTCTAAAAGCTTTAATTCAAAGTGTCATTACCACATGAGAAGACTGTATTTTGGCTCACACTTGAACCCGGTGTCCCAATGACTTTGCAGGGTCCTTTACCAATGTTAAAGTCAGGGTGTTGCAGTTGTATGTTGAAAAATCTTGGTTATACCTCTGTGCCCTGAGTCATTGGTTTTTTTCCTGAGGTTTCTGGACTCTCTTTTTTCTATGAATTGGGTTTCCTTCTCTCTATTGATGTTGTCTGGGGTTATTAAAATGGACCCATTCGAAGTATCTAGTGACTCAGTTACTTTGATATAACAATGTTGTACAACCTTTAATACTACGTCCCTTCCATTTATTCTCTCTGAGAGATTCAACTCTTGCCAGAATAGCCTAAAGTAATGACTGTGTATTCAGTTGGCATTCATTTGGTGGGCAGCAAATTGATGTTTTGCTCAGAGGAGGGACCAGTATGTGGCTATAATTTCAATCCATCATGGGATTCTACATAATTTAGTGCAGTGAGCCAGAATGTTTTAGTGATGCACATTTTTTTCTGGTTTTCATATCAGAGCATGAGATGGAGACTGCTTCCTCTATGATAGGACGTGGGGACTTTTTATCTTAAGATTTCTAAGGAATTTAATACATAGTGACCTTCTGGTTTACTTCAGTCTCCCAAAGCCAGGAAGTGTCTAAAATACCTTACCAAGTACATGAGAAAACACAATCTCTCAATTCCATTGTTATCCGTGTTAAAACTGATGTATAAGAGGAGAAGCCCAGTGATAGAGTTTTTATTCAGGTTGGACAGAAATAGAAATGTGGGGCATTTGGAAGCCCAGGGACCAACATGTTCTGAGGTAGGGAAAATGAGTCCACAGGCACGGGTATCCTGATATTCTGGAAGATAGGAGCCACACAGCTCTCACAGCTCTTTGGAAGGAGTGCCCTATAGGAAGTTATCCTGTCTTTCAGGAATTCAGGCATCACACAGCTCTGGCAGCTTAGAGGCAGGAAAGGCTTCCCCACCTGAGCTGGAATGTTCCAATATAACAACTCCTCTCAGCTCTGCTCTGAGGGAAGAACTTCCCTATTGTTGCAGCTCCATAGACATACTGTAACCTAACTGTAATGTTCAAGCTGTGTTGATGTGTTCTTCTCTGTTTCTTCTCTTCTCTTCTCTTCTCTTCTCTTCTCTTCTCTTCTCTTCTCTTCTCTTCTCTTCTCGTCTCTTCTCTTCTCGTCTCTTCTCTTGTCTTGTCTTCTCTTCTCTTCTCTTCTCTTCTCGATTCACGGCTTCTTTTCTTTTCTTCTCTTCTCTTCATGGCTACTTCTACTTGGGGGAAAGGCCACAGCCAAAGTTGTGCTCCCTAGGGAGTAGAGTTCAGAATGCTGCCCATTATATAATGTCCCTGGGTGAGTAGCATCCCAGAGTGGCCTCTGATTGTAGATTTTTTTTGCCCTTGCTTGGCCAGCCAGGAGAGTGTGAAGGATCCTACCTTAGAGTAATGTGCATTATTTGGGCCATTTATTGCTGATCTGTCAGCTTGGGCCCCCTCATTGAACTTGGAATGGGGATGCTGATAGTCCTATTGTGAGCTGTCCTATGGTATTCTGAAGTCCCAGAACTCCCCAGCCTAGCATAGCTAGACTTCCACAATGGGGAAATTTAGTAGCTCCACAGTGGTCATCTAGAAAATTTGGATCTCATTGTGATCACAAGGGGGTGTGGCTTGCGACCCTGAATCCCTTGCAGAGTATGAAGTGAGCTAAGTAGCAGTTCAAAATGGCAATAATGCCCGAAGCCAAAGGTGGCACCTCCAGAGTAACCCCATGGACAAGAGCGGTTGGTGAGTCATGGGCGCCCCATCATGCTCCAGCCTAAACAGCCATGCATGCTTGTGAGTATATCCATGGGTCAAGACCCACCTTGCAGACTAGGTAATAGGCAAGCGGGTTGAGGGTCATCAGCAGCCACTTCCTCTCATGGGATTTGCTTTGCTTCCTTCTTTCTTACTGCATTCGATAAGAATGCGGCCCACACATAGGCCTGGCAGTTAGTAGGGTAGAGGTGTCCACATGAGTCTGCTGGGTGGAATGTGAAGGGCAGAGACATTGCCCCTGGGATCCCCCAGGCACAGCACTGTCCTCTTCCACTTATCAGGAAATGGTGCTCAGAGGTTCCTGGCTGGGTCATTCTGGCTCATTCTCCCCTGTTCACTTGCTGCTGCTGCCCCTTGGCATCTGGAATCAAAGCTCACATGGTGCCTTGCCCCAGCCTTGACCTATGACAGGCTCCATCCTCTCTGACTGGATGCTTGTGAACAATTGCAGACACTAGGCATCAGGATTAAGGACAGCCGGCCTGGTTCCTCAAGAGGACGTCTTTCCTGAGTGAAGTCCCTCTCTTATCTTCTACTTGAAATGCTCTGGGCCCATTCAGGAACATGGCTGCCCATGATGTCCAATGCAAGCTGTGTCCCCTTGGCACGAAGGGTCAGTGGCCTTGACTGAGCCTCTTGTGTCTTCCTCTGCTGGGTCTTCGGCAGGTAGAATGGGTAGGGAAGTCTTCTGAATTTAGGAACAGATTTCCTTGCTGACTTCTAGATGGCCTCTGACCATGCTCTTTACCAGTGGTTGAAGTCCCAAGTTGGAAGACACCCTAATAGATCCATGATGTTGTACCCCAGGAGGAGAACAGAACATTGGTTTTTTGAAAGTCAGAGGAGGTCAAAGCTCTACACTAGCAGGAAGCAAAACTTATTGAACATCATCATACTATCCATTCTAGAAACATCTCTGGTGCTAGGATGGCAGAGAAAGCCGGGTCTAACAGGAATTAGTCACACTTCACATGTTGCTAGATTCCTCCAGCTGTGTGTAGCCCATAGGAGTTGACTTGGCTCCTTCAAAAAATTTCTGACATCATGTGGTGGTCCTGATTTATCATAGGCATACATCAAAGGAGTGTATGATGCCAATATGTTTCAGCTGAGATATTTAAAGGTCTGACAGACTTTTAGAATCTGAGCGTTCATTCCCAGAGTTGGCAATGAACTTTAGTTCCTAGTGATGAAAAGACATAAGGAAGAGCAAGGGAGTTAGTATTAGGCCCCTGTCCTAATGGAACTCACCATGGATTGCAGAAGTAATTAATCATGGGCAGTGTAGGAAAAAAACTTTCATCCAAGTAGAGGGCTTGGGGAGATGGCAGTAAAGAACAAAATAGATTGTATTTATGAGACAGTTTGGAGAGTAAGAAATCATGGAAAAATAATACTTAAACAGTCAATAGTTTGTTTCCAGTAATGGAGACTTAACCAGTACCCTCATGAAGGCAAGCCTGTCCCGGAACCAAATCCCCAGTTCCTAAGTTTCAAGATAGAATAGTCAGAGTTGTTGATCATTGTGAGAAGGAAAACATGCAGGAAAAAGAAAAAAGAAAGATATATTTTTTCTTTGGGTAAACTGCACATTAGGTTTTCAGAGATCAAATCAAAAATCAGGTATGATAGAAGGTGAAAAATACTTCAAAAATTTTAAAGACATGCAATTGTCATTTATAAGCAGTGGGTTGACATTTTTTGAATTGCTATTGCATCAATTTAATTTCATGGATGTTGCATTCTGTAACAGAATAGATTGTAAGAGGAAGACTTTTTTTTATTTGAACTCCGGATCTCATGTAGACCAGATTGGCCCTGAGCTTCTATTAACTGGTTTAAGGACTCCATACTGCAATGTTGATTGGCATACATCATCGATATTCTAGAGCATTCCCTTTGGAGTTTTAAGCAGCTTTAGTACTTCCATGTGCCTATAATTGAGAATTTTATCTTTGGGAAGTACAATTGTGCAGCAGAAACATTCTGTTACCCATAGCTCCTGAGCCTACGAACCATACTTTTTTCTTCTGCCATCCCAACACGGAACATGCTCACCCAATTGTATACCCATACAAACTTGTTGGGATCCCATGTAATGGACTGCACCTAGAGAGGTATCCCAGATCACTATGGATGTTGAGCATTTCTTTAAGTTTCTGTTCCTTTAGTATTGTGTTAATGATTACATAGAATGTGCAGATTTCTTCACATAAAATGCCCATTTTTACTAAACCAATTGTACCAAACAAGGAGCATGGGCTATCTTTCCATACTTTGAGCTCTTATTCAATTTCCGTCTTAAAGGAAACACATATTTGTCATTCAACTCTTCCAATTGCTTGATTAGAGACACCCCAATGTACCTGGTATTGTTTGTAGGTTTGTAAAGGTGTTGTTTCCCTGAATTCTTACTCTGTCCATCTGTCATTTGTGTATATGGGAGGTAAAGACTTTTTAAGTTAATCTTGTAGTCAACCACCTCATTGAAGATGTTTATCTGCTATAATTGTTCCTTTTTAGACTACTATTGAATATGTATGGAGTGAGTGGACAACTGTATCTTGTTCCAGATTTTAATAGAATTATTTTGACACTCTCTCCGTTTAAATTGATGTTGGAGTGAGTTCTTGCTGAAAATTGTGTGTATTATGTTAAGATACAGAATACATCTCCAATATCTCTAATAAGTTTATCATGAAGGGGTGTTAGATTTTGTCACAAACTGTCTCAGGATCTAGTGACATAACATAATTGTGTGATAGGAAAAATAAATAGATATTAAATCATAAAGAGACTTTTAACTTGTGGAAAAAATAAAAAAGTATATCCTGAAATGAGTAGGTGGGTTTTTAATAGCAATAAGAACAGTTCTAGATCATGACAACCTGTGATAGTTGTATGGAAATCCCAATGTGATTCTTATGTTGCTTTATCATCTGGCCAACAAGCATGAGGCAGCTGGAATGCAGTGATTTCTTTGGATATGATACTTTCTCAAGATTATTATCCCCTACAGTCTTTCATTTCATTGAATGCTGGCATTGATTCTTCAAATCAAGCTATAGCCAAAGCCTTAGAAGATATTCTGGAGCTAGCACTAGAAGCTAAGTCAGGAATACTTGATGACATACTCTACGGTCTGTGAAAACACTGATCACTATGGAATAGGAAGCTAAAGAAGTACATAATAGGGTGAGTTTTCCACTGTATATATTTCTTCATGATTTGAAGCTATAACTTAAAATAGTTCCTGGTTAAGGAGATAGGCATTCTATCTAATATGATAACTGCAAAATATCTTCTATCTGATAGCATCTAGAAGCCTGAATTCACAGTGTCATTACCATGTGGGAAGAGTGACTACATTGTGGCTCAAAGTTGAGCAAAGAAAGTGGTCTTTTGCTCTGAACATCAACAGCTATCAGAGTAGTGAGGATTAGACTGTAAAGTCTCAGTAGTTAGGTGTTTTAGATATGAAATGTTGTATCCATATGATAATTACAATATCCAAAGAATCCAATTATAAGTATCTATCCTTCTTAAATATTCCAAGATACACGTGTGCATTTGTTCTTGTGTGCTTGGATGTCATTTTATATATCATATATGAGTGTGGGTGTGTATACATGTGACTGTGTAAATGTATCTATGTCTTTGCTGGAAATAGAATTCAAACACATTTTCTATAGATTTGCACCATGTTCATGTGGTTCACATCCTACAAATGAGACAGAATGAGTTGATATTGTTTTCATTTGAGTTGAAAGAGGGTGAGTAAGGCAGAAGCACAAGAGTGGTGTTGATCTCCAGTATTGCGCAGTGAGAATGGGAGAATCAGAATTATAGATAAATGCCTAAATATCTATTCATAAGGCAACTCAATTCTTTCACTTAAATGTGTGCATTGTTATATGCATAGTAGGTAAATGTGTGGCAGTAAATGTCAAAGAAGCTACCACTCCTAGACAGTCTTGTACTTTGGAAAATGTTAGTAAGTATAAATTGATGGGTCATAAGTGGGTGGGGTTGCTGTGGCATGCGGACCTGTATTTGATGGTGATAGAATATGAGATCATAACTGCCTAGCAACACAATGACATGGTCTGGGTCAAATCTCATGGTCACAACAGGCATGGAACTTCTGAGATGTAGTATTTCTTTTGCTCCTTTTACATTCCTAGTATAAATATTATAGGTGAAAGTAATAGGATATTCCTGGTGCAATATTGCCATAAATCAGAATTGTGTTGCACAGACTGCTTTCTATTAGATTTCTTTTCCTTCCTTGAGATGAGGGCAGTCTGCTTCCTCCAAAACATGCCAATGGTCCATTATATCCTTGGGGATTTATGGTCCTTTGACTTCGTTAAGCAGTGCTGTCTACGGAGGCATGCAAAACTCTAGAATTCCTGTCCTAGCTGGGAAGAAATCTCAGTTCCTAGCGTCCTTTGTGGTTTTATTTAGCAGGAAAGCAAAACAGGAATCACCTAGACGTGCATGTAGGGCATTGAAAAGGGTTTGCATTCCTGGGGTCCTTTCTTGTCTTCCTAACAGAAAACTGAGGGATCCAAATATGACACAGCCCCAATCATTGTTCCAAGCTTCTTTCTCTGATTTCTACAATCATTGAAAGCACATTTCTGGAATATACACCACAAAATACATAATCCAACATTTGCAATCATCAGTCCTTCTTTACATACATACATTCTTATTTCATTCTTCTTTCCTATATCCATACATCCTTAACAATTTCCCATTATCATTAATTTTTCACTCACTCTTATATTTATTTCTTCCTCATCTTTCATTTGCTTGTATTCCTTCTTTATTTCCTTTTTTCTTTCTTTTTTCCTTTTTTGCATTATTAAATGTTTTCCATTAGGAGACTTGTAATTTTACACTTCATTCATCTTCCTGTCAGACACTGTTTTTGAAAGAGAAACTCATGTATATTACTCCCACAAGGAGTTAGGAACACTGTACCTTGATTTTCAGACTAGACATCATGTACAGCTAAAAGATTTGCATTATCCAAAATAAAATGATGTGTTATTATTCATGATGAAAATTACAGAACACGGACCTCCATGCAGGGATAGAAAGGAGCTTCAAAACAGTGAAATAGGAACAGTTTCCTTTTTCTGGCATACCTAGGATATAGACTGCCTGAAATAGTTGATTCAATTTTAATCTGATGTTACTTAACTCAATCTTAGTCACGTTACACAGGAAGAATTCCAGAACCCACATCAAGAAATCCCTTGAAACATCACTTTTTATGTCATGTGTTCCTCCTTTCAAATTACTCCCTAATTACAGGTGGAAGAATGTGTACCAAAGGACCTAATTGTAATGTAAAATTGAAACTAGAGTTCAGGACGTTCCAAAATTCCTGGGAAGCATTCCTAACATGTTCTTCATGTAGATTGGAACACAAGCCTCAGAAGGTGAGGGAGAGGGAATATGCTATGTTTGTTGTAGATGTAGATAAGCACCTCTGCTACTTATCCCGTTAAATTTAAACCAAGAAACAAATATTGTTATATAGTAGAAGCCTCATAAAATCACAACTCAGATGTGGATCCTATTATGACACAGGTTATACAGTGCAATGATCACAGGCATGTGCTCTAATTAGTGTAATTTTCTACTCTTTTTACTGTTCATATAAAATCATTAGTTAATTGTAATCAATGGTAGTGAATGGAGGATAAGTTTCCATGTAATGTCGAGTGACCATGCATACTGTGTATTTCCCTTATAGACAAAGCCATGCCACAAAACATACAAAAGACATGACAAATGGAATTGTGTATGTAGTTGATGTAGGACAGTACATCTATTGCCTTTCATCTTATTTTAGAACAAGGAGTGAAGATTGGACTATGACACATTCTCATGCAGTCACAACCATTCTCAGGAGCCCAGAATAATACTGGTTATCATGCAGGGATCACAGAACTAAGGATATTCTTTAATCAGTAAAATTGTCTATTCCTGTTTCTGAGAATATTGGCTGCTAATGACAACTGTGTGAACAGCATCTGTTCTGTGAAATCAATTAATTACCCTTCTCCTTGTAAGAACTTGGAACACATCAAAATATATATAGCAACACAGTGGTATGGGCTCCTGCAGGCCAAGTGGTCAGTGGTTGGGCGAGAGTGTCTCAGGGCCGTACCGCATGGGCAGTGGCTATCTTGGAAGACAAAATTCTCATTTTCTTTGAGCAACTTTAAAATATTTCATTTCCTTTGGAGGGAAACTCTTGTATTATTCTATCCCCTCACCCTGTTGTCTCTCTTTCTATCAAAGCCGCATACAAGAAGCATTTAGTGAATGGCTTGCTTGAATAAAGGATTAGATGAACGTATTGAGGGATAAATGTAGTCTAGTGGAATGTTGATGAAATCCATGCCAGTTTTGACAGCCCATAAAATACATAGGTATCTCGGGTGTCAGCTAATATGTTAGTACAAGACTTATTTACTTTTAAAATGTGAGGGTCTGTTGAGTAAAATCCATGTGGTTTTCTGTCAGTGTGAATATTGTGTTCTCACCTATGTCATAAACGTGGATTTTATTACCAGTGGTTTTTTTTTTTTTTTTAAGTAAAGTAATAAAATTGGTTGCAAAAAAATAGTTCTATTTAGTAAAACAGATATCATCCAGGAATTCTTCACTTCTGGTGCAAGAATGTCTTACTTTTACCATTTAGTCTGGCTTCTCTCAATTCCTAGCAGATTTCACTTCTTGTTACATTTTTTAGAGAAATTACTAATTTGAAGATATAAAAAACAGTTTCTTAAAGTCAACAGTGATGTTAAAGCTAATTTATACATTTATGGATGTTCTTTTAGTTTAACAAGGGTATAGAATGTTATTTAAACAAGACTATAAAATGTAAACTCAGTGAACCACTTTAACAAATTTATTGTTTATTTTTTACAAACGATATGATTTTTATTACTAGGGCATATATTAGCATATGGTATTTAGTAATTGCATCTTCGATCATTGATTTCTGCCTTATGTGGGATTTTAATTTTTTATTATTTTAGGAAGAATTACTTTAGGTACTTCAGGAGGTAAAAACAGAGATAGCCTCTATGAGTTCATGTAACGATGTTAACTTTGTATTTGCAAATAATATTTAGTATGATCTATAAACATGTGTATTGATGAAATTCTGATTTAAATTTCCCTTCAAAAGGTAAATTTTCATTTTGCTTGATTAGTAAGAAACACTTAAATCCAGCCTGTGCCTAATTCCATTGACAAAAAGATATGAGTTTAAAGTGGCCTTTCTTAATTCCCATTAGACTCAGGGCTCAGACCTGAGTACCTGGAACCCTCACAGGAAAACACAGATGCTTTGAGGTTAGGCCTATGTTCATTAGGTAGAATGAACGATGCTTCTTGGTTTAGTTGGGTCTGACTAATTGTCTGGGGAGAGGAAAGAGATTGCGACAGATGTGTTGATAGCTCATAATGGTTGCCTGGCAATGCCTAGGGGAATGATAGGGTGGGAATGCAAGCCCACTGCTTGGTAGGCAAAAAGTCAGGAGACATATAATATTTCTCTTTTAGACCTGTCCTCCCCACAACAGGATTCTAGGCAGCCTGTCTCTTTAGGTGAAATTGGGTGCTTAGACATTTATAGCCCATGTTGTGGTTGAAGCATGGCAGAATTCACCTGAACCCAGACAGAATGGTAGATAAAGGATCCAGTCTGGATCCATGGGCATGTAGATTTGAGGTTTTTGGCTTTTTCTCATCTTCCATCAGACTTAGAGCTTAAACCTAATTAATTGGAGACCTCACAGGTACACCTAGTAGCCTTGAATTTTGCCCTTTCTCTACTGAGAGGTTTTTACCAGGAGTGATATCAGGTCTGAGTCTACATGCTCATTGGGATGGGAGGTTGTATTTGGTGTGGCATCTGCTCAAATTCCTGTGTGACCAGATATCTATGACACCACCACCTAGCTTCCCTACAGATCAGCTTTAACCTGAGGCTGTTTTGGCAGGCTTTTTGATATTAAATCTTGGATATCAGCAGGTTCACTGAGTGTTAGCACACCCAATTCTTGCCTGACAGCCTTAGTGGTTATCCAGGTGGGCAGAGTCAAGTAAAATTCACCAGGTTCTCTGGGGAAGTCCATGTCAAAATGTGCTAATGCACCATAAAAGGGTTATGTCCAGTCATTGGTCCACAAATCCTTTATATGTTTGTTTCTGAGAATGCTACTCTATGTTACAGATTGCCATGGGTTTTCAGCAGCATTCCTTAGGACCTGTACAACGACTTCTGTGTCTTCAGATTCAGTGAATTGAATGGAGTATCTCATGGTAGAGAAATTGAGAAGCCATCTTATTCTGTGACCCACGAGTTCTGAAACTTTTGCCATTACCACCTGTACCTGCACCCCTGCTGTGAATCCTCTTACCTGCTGGCATCCCGATATGACCCTTCTGGAATCCCCTGTAGTGAACTGCAATTAGAGAGTCATCTCTCTCCATGCCTGACCTGTAAGGTATGCTCCCAACTTGGATTCTGTAGTCATTTTTAAGTTTTCTGTTTTTTGTTTTTTGCTTTCGTTTTTGTTGTGTTGTTTTGTTATGTTTTTCTCAGGAAATTCCATACAGAGTTGTCCTAGGGCACAAGGTAGTTGACATTCTTGGTCAACTAATGTCATCAAGTGAAATTATTTTGCAGGTTTGCCAGCTGATCCCTGTTTTTCAGTGGACATGCACAGCACGTTCATTGCTAGAAAGTACAATCTCCGATCTCCTGCTAACCTGTTGGCCCAGGAGAACTGTAGGGAAAAGCAGACTCCAGGAGGGCCTGCCACACAGCAGGTTGAGCACAACATGGTTTGGCTTGCTCCAAGCAGGAAGCATAGCCTCCCATGTCTTGAGGCTGCCACCTCAGGATTGTGAGTATTTCTTTGCAAGGGACTTTGTATCTGTGAATGAATCTGGGTTGAAAAAGGGGAACATAATATACATGCCATTGTTCACTAGGCTGCCCACAATCACACTAGATTTTGTATGATGCTTAAGAGTAGCCCACAAATCTTACATCCAAGAACTACACAAGCTGAACATCATCATTTGAAGTCTATGCCCAGTTTGCCTGAGCAACACAGCCTTTATGGTCCTATGTGTTTTATCCATTTTACTCCCTTTTTACCATCCTCAATCCCTCCTTGCTAATCATTGTCTGTCTCCTATTCTCTGTGACTTTTTCTTCTTTGTCCTAATTTAATTAATTTTTTTGTCAGAAATTAGGATCTCTTTTAGCTTGGCTGCAGGTGGAGTTCACGGATCCTGACTTGAGAGACAATGTTTCTGCTCCAGAGGTATATCCCTATCACCCTTAAAGGAGTTGTAGTGACATGGACATATGCACCTCCTTAAGGATAAAAGGAGAAATTATCCCATGACATTCTGTATCCTTGATTCAGTTCCATTGATCCTCATGTTTGTTTTTAAGTAAATACCATGCTCCTTCCATTACTATGGTTCTGTAATACATCTTAACATCCGGGAAGTTGGTACCTCCGGAAGTTCTTTAATTTTTCAGGATTACTTTTGTTATTCTAATTTTTTGTTGTTTCATTTTCCATATGGAAGTGAGTATTGCCTTTATTAGGACTGTAAAGAATTGTATTGGGATTTTGATAGGGATTGCACTGAATCTGTCAAATGCTTTTGGTAAAATGTTTATTTTACTGTTTAAAGCCCACCAACCCTGGAGCATGGGATATCTTTCTATCTTCTAAAATCTTCTTCAATTTCCCTTTTCAAGGACTTAAACTTTTCTGACATTGAAGTCTGAAACCTGGTTGGTTAGAGTCATCCAAGATACCCTATGTTATTTGTAGGTATTGTGAAAGGTGTTTTTTCCCTAATTTCTTTCTTCGTCCATTTTTCATTTGTATACTGGAGGCTAACAGATTTTTTTCTGAGTTGATCTTATAGGTTGTCACTTCTCTGAAGGAGTTTACAAGTTATAGGAGTTATCTGGTTTATTTTGGGGGTTACTTATATATACTATCATATTACATATATGTATGTGTATACATATGATTGTGTGTGTGTGTGTTTGTGTGTGTGTATATATATATATAGATATACATTATATATACATTTCTTACTTTCCAATGTATATTTCCTTATTGCCCTTCTTTTGTCTTACCCCTTCAAGCTTGAATTTTCTATACTCTATTGAGTAGGTATGGAGAGAGGGGGCAACCTTGTCTTATTAATGATTTTAGAGGAATTGCTATGTGTTTGCCTCCCTTATTTTGATATTCTGTGTAAGCTTGCAGTAAATTGCCTTTAGTATATTTAAGTGTGGCTTTTGTATCCCATATCTCTCAAAATATTTTATCATAAAGAAGTGTTGGATTTAGTGAAAAATTTCTCACTGTCTAGTGAGATGATCAGTATTTTATGACATGGAATTCATTGAATGATTTTCATATAATTGCCTAAAAAGAGAACAGATGCGAGTTTTTGTTTTATATTTAATAACATATAAATAAAAGATAATGCTACTCACTAGGATTTTAGGGAAGTCCTGTTAACTAGAGTACATTAATATCTGATGAATTTGCAAACTTTTGATTTTGTGGAGATAACCTTCTGTAAATCACTACATGATACCATTCTGATTCAGACATTATTAAAACATTGCTCTGTATGTAGGCACTAGCCTGAGACCCTACCACTTATGTGGCAGAAACCGGAAGGCCAGGAGTTCAAGGACTGAGATATATGAGAGCTTTTCATGAAAACAAACAAATCTTTGTAAAAATGCCATAAACAATGAGAGAAACAGGTATAGAAATGATTAACAGCATTGAATAAAATATTTCTAGATACATCTTAGGTGGGAGTTAATTAATTAAGGTGTGGGAACATGTGTATGGTTATGACCCAGTGGCCAAATATTTCTGAGCTTGATCCTTTGATACAGGTACAATTACTTACAGGACTGAGGCAGAAAGCTTATTTCCAGCTAAAAGTTCATGATCAGCATGGATTCCATACAGATGTTATCAGTGAAAGAATAAATTAATTTTGTTGCTAGCTATATAGCTTGAAGTAGGGAAAACTCTCTCAGCTTCAGTTTTCTATTTGTTCTTTTAAAAAAATTAAATATTGTATTATTTACTTTATTTATTTATTCTTCTCTATATTCCTCCATTTATATGTTCTTTTATTTATGTATTTATTTACTCATTTATTTCAGACTCCATGTCTTTTTATACCCTTGATAGTGTTGGAAATCAATATCTAGGCAAGGGTGGCTCAAACTGTTAACATATACAACTACTTCAGCATACTGAGGGCTGAGGTTAAAGAAACATCACAGCAAACCGAGCAAGTGTCAGTTTCCTCACCACAAGATGGTATTATACACCAGCTTTATAGAATTTTAGAAAATACTACATAAATCATAGCCAATATTTCATGGAGGAATGAAGCATACAGTTATTTGAAAATAGAAAACAGAGTAATTTATCTTATGCAATGCCTTTGATGAATCTGTTGGCATATTTTAAAAGTTTTAATTGTGTGCTCTTTACTTTTTTCTTTTAAAAATGTGGAAAACGTCGTGATTTTGCATGTCAGTCTTGCACAAGGGACATGCTCATCATCTCTCTATCATTCCAGTTTTAGTATATGTGCTGCTAAATCACGCATTCTGTTTTTACTCTCTTTAAAATTCTCTTTGGGAAGTGTCAAATTGAGCAGCTGGCTATTGACTATGCTATGTAATGACCTATGTTTGTTTTTCTTAATGATGGAGGTCTGCCAATAGCCTAGGATTCACTTAGTCCCTGCCCCCAGAGTAATATAGCAGCTGGTAATGCTACTGTGCAGCTGCAGAAATCTATTTAGTTCAATCCACTCCCTGCAACCCCATGCTTAGTAACAGTGTTAGCTGATGGCATCACATATACAACAATGATTCAAGTGCTGTCAGGGCATATAATGTAAAGCACTGTTACCTCACAGTATCTGCTGATGTAAGGAAGAATGCATCCCTTTGCCTCATTAGCACTTGTTCAGACCACACAGTTTGACCTCCTTAGAGGCCAGTCCTGGTGACAGAAAGAATTATCTGGTTGTTTTTCCTCCAGGTAACTGGTTCTTATGACTGAGCTCTTTTCTTGCCTGGCTATCTGGAATTAGTACTATGAGGGAACTCAGATGCCACTCCGAGCAGTCTCCCTAATGTTCGGGAAGCTTGTGGTATGTTAAATCCAGGAGGTGGGCCTGAGGAAATAATAACTGGTTTGAGGTCTGGGAGTAAATTGTGGTCTCTGGCATGGGGGAGAGGGAGTTGCAGATACCTAAGGTGAAACTATGTCTGGGGTTCTGGTATTTCTGGGTATTATGGTTCCCAGAAACTGGGAATGAGATTGTGGCATCCCTTCAGTCTCAGGTGTCAACCTTAATTGTACAGTTCAGGGATTCCATGGGATGTCAGAGCTGGTGGTGTCTGCAAGGTTCAGGTTTCCTTTTCTTCAGCCTGTTTTTTAATTCCTCTGGATCTCACTAAGAGAAGCAGCTTTTGCAGCTTCTCATTGTTTCTAATCGATGCCAGTGTACTCAGCCTCTGAGAATAGGCATCACATCTGAGGCAGAGAGAAGCCTTGGGACATGAAGGTTTCCTATGTGTCTTCATATGCTGGACACTCAATGAGGGTCTGAGGCTCCTGTGCTTTTCCTGTGACATGGTGTTATACTGGTTCAAGAGAAATTTTAGGATTCACTGTTTCTCCTGGTTTTTTGGTGGTATTAGACAAAGGATAATACTGTGATTCCCAGGGAACTAAAACCTGAGTTTGAAAGCACTATGAAACCGTTTCTGGAAACGGCCAATCCTGGAGATTCACAAGATGACCCAGACTTCTCTTCTCTGGAGCATTCCCAGATACACTGATGTGGACAGAAGAAACTAAGTTCTGGCAAGGTCAGTAATGAACTGGTCTCCAGAAGTTGGGTGGAATGAGTCTTCAGATCCTGGGAACCCCGGTATTGCCACACTAAGGTCCTGTGGTTCTGAGTCCTAAGACTTGATCTGTGCAAAACATGGAATAGTGTGTGTTGTCTTTGTGATCATTACTAAATAAGATTTCCCATTGAAATTGTCCCACTGTTTGATGATTTTTCTGACAGTGTACCATTTTCTGTTTTAGGAAAACTATACGAAAGGTGTTTTATTTATTTCTATTTCTTAATCTTTTCTTTGTATCTTATTCTTTATTTCTTAAAATTGCTTGCATTAGCATTCAGCTTCTGTTAGCACTCCTGATCCCATTTTTTTCTGTCTTCTCTAACTTCTCAACCCATGGTTTTATCTCTCTCAGGAAACGTACACTGAAACACAACCTTTCGGTCTACGAACAAGGATGCCAAGGATGCAGATATGGGTATATCCTTAATTTATAGATAAATAAGAGGATCCAAGCTAGAGGTAAGGATAACGCAAGAGACATAAGATGTGGTGCTAAGTAACATAGGGTAACAGGATTCTAAAGAGCTCTTTATTTTTCAACATATGAATTCATTGGCTTCTCTATTCTGCTATCTGTAATGTATTGCTACAGCACTTAGAAAAATACTATTTATTGTAAGGAGTTTTGATTGTGATACCTGCTAAGGAACCATTATTTTGTTTTCTTACTTGGGACGTGACTTCATTTTTTTCCTCTTCATCATTCAGGTTGCTATTTCTGATTTTATGTGCTCACATCTTTTGTTCATCAAAATAGTAGTTTTTACTATGTGAAAAATCATTGTGTCAGTAATCTAGTGTCTTGGACTTTTAACTCTGACATATCTTTAGGGTGGTTATGTTTGTAACTCAATACGAATTTGCAGAATTTTTGTGCCTGAAAATATAAGAAGACATCCTCCTTCTCATTCTGAAAGAACTCATAGTATTCCCAAAAGATCAAGGCTTAAGAAATTGAGAAGGTCTTCTTCTGGAAAGGCATCAGGAGGTCATTTAAATAATTACATTAACTAGTGTAATTCTGAATTATATGTTTCTTCAGAAGGTGGGGACATTCATAATAATTTGTGGGATCTTTTTTTTGAAACAGATTTTCTGCGTTGTATCTCTCATGTCTCAACACTCACTGTGTAGATCAGGCTGTCACTAAAATCACAGAGATCTGCCTGCCTCTCCTTCATAGTTCTTGAATTATAGGTTTGTACAACTACCACAGGAGTATATGTGGAATTTCATAGGTGTTCCCTTATTTGTACTGGGAACTTGGTCTGAATTAGTTTCTCTCATGGGCCTTCATTCCTGGGATAAAACCAACTTCTTCTTTGCTGTTCCAGATCACTGGGACTACAGGCACCTTTCAAACTCCCCAGTATCATGGTTTCCTTTCTCTGTCTACAGAATGGAGAAAAGGAAGCTTTAGTTGTTTCTTTAAGCCTCATAGATGATCATGTTTGTTTTCAGTGACATTTTGTTTTAGCTCAGTGTAAATTTCTGACATAACTGTGCTGTTTGAGATTGTCATCAGTTATTGCGTGTGTTCTAATTCCTCCCTCCTCATTAGAATCCTAGTAAATTTAAAAAAAATAATTTCATGGGGCAAGAATTTTAGACTTCTCCCACCCCCTAATCTTTTTCAATTGCCATTTGTCCCAGAATTCTTCTTCTTCTGCCTCTTGTGTTCAGGGGTAGCAGGCTGTGTCAATTCTTATTTCTTAAGATTCTTTTCTCTATTTCTGTGTTTACATACCTGCTCTTGATGTGGATTGTGTGGGTCTTTTCCACTTGAAGCCATGATGTATGGAGAAGGAACTTAATTACATGCCTAAAACTGGATATATGGTTGCCAAGACCAATAGTGGCTTGGAGCCAGGGTCTTGGGGTCATTGCAGATTTAGATCCTGAGATCTATGATCTTATTACCCTATGGGGTTTTTTAGTCCAAATCCCATTGTGTGCATAGTATGTGCCACACTCGATATATCCTATTTTTCCTTTGTGAGACATTAGTTGATCAATTCCCTTTTGCATTTATCTCTCTATACAATAGGATTTGCTGACAATTTCCTTTTTTTTCTATTCAAGAAAATTGTATGAAAGATGCTATAATTCTTTATTTGTGTTTGCCTACTTTTCAATTTATTTTAGTAAGTAGATTTATGTGATTATTTGACTATTTTATATATACATAACACATATAATATATGCATATAATACATATTCTATGTTGTGGTCAATTGAGTATCATCCATTTCATTCCTTCCCTACGATAAACATTCTCTCCTGTCTCTCTTAATCTTACTCTTGTTGTTCCTTACCTTTTTCTCTTCCTTCCTTTCATGTTTTATTTTCCCTTTTCTGTCAGAAATTGGGTCATCAATAAACTTGGAAGCAGGTGGAGTTAGGAGACACAGGCTTGTCGGTAGAGGTTTCTGCTCCAGAGCTACATCCGTGGAACCCTACAAGGAATTTGGAGTGACTGCCGTAGACATATGCATCCTGATTTTGTGTACAAGGAAATCAAGTAGCCAAAGACAGTCTTCTCCCTCATGGTGACTCTTAAGAGAACTGCCCCAAAATGACCAGTCATATACTAAACCATTGAGGCAGATTTTGACTGTCCTATGCCTCCTCTAACAATCTCCAACAACATTGAAATCACAACACATATACAGCAAGGATTCTCCTGTATTGGTTACCTTGCTACTTAACCAGGTAGAATACCTAGTGTCAAGGGTAGAAAAAAACACTTTTTCTTGCTCTGTCCTGTCCATTGATATCAGTTGGAAGAATAATTGCTTACTGGAGGCTCTAAAATTTGCACTCATTTGCACTCCAAGATGATTGTGTGTATTTGTGCATATGTGTGTGTGTGTGTGTGTGTGTGTGTTTGTTTCTAGTACAGGTGTGTGAGTTCCTGCATTTTTTCCTTTTGAGTCTACTCAACAAGATTCTACTCCTCAGAGTCTCCAGAAATGTGGCAGCATCCAACTGTCAGAGGGTTCATGTAGGTTCTAGCTTTGAACCATTGGAAAGATTTGAGTTTTAGGTGGTCTTTCTAAATTCCCATGAAACTCATGGCCCAAACCTGAGAAGCTGGATCCCTGAAAGGTACACAGCTTCCTTGAGCATTGCCCTATTTCCAATAGGAAGTCTGAAAATCTCTTGGTTTGGTTGGGTCTGGGTTGTGTATTGGCCTGGGCAGAAGAAAGGGGTTGTAACAGGCCTGATCATACATCATAATGGTTGCCTTACAATGCCTTGGAGACTGATAGTTTGGAAATGCAAGCACACTGCCAGGTAGGCAAAGGGGCAGGAGGCATGTAATATTTCTTCTTTGAATCTGTCTTTCTCCCCACAAAAGAGACCTGGGCGACTTGACTCTGCAGGTGAAATTGCGTCCCTGGATCCTTATAGGACCTGTTGTGGATGAAGTGTGGCAGAATTCACCTGAACCAAGATGGAATGGCAACTGAAGGAACCAGGCTGAATACATGAACAAGTTTGACGTGTTTTTGCTGAATTTCTCAACTTCCATCAGACTCGGTGCTCAGACTTGAAAAACCATAGCTCTCACAGGAACACAAAGCATCCTTGTGCATTGCTTTTTCCATTGCAAGGCTTCTTCTCCCAGTAGTGGTAGCAATTCTGTGTCTAGAGCCCCATTGAAATGAGTGGTGATTTTTGGTGAGGTATCTGCCCAACTTCTCATGTGACCGAAGTTCTGTGACACCACTACACAGCTTTCCTACATCTCTGCTTACAGCTGAAGCATTCTTCGCAGGTCTTCTTCACCTGGAAGTTTGGATTTCAGCTGCTTTACCAGGGTATCAGCACAACCAGTTCTTGCCTGACAGCTCTAGTGATCTCTGACATGGGCAGAGTCAAGGAGAATTCAGCAGGATCTATGGGAAGGCCCAAGTCAAAATGTCCTAGCTGAGCCACAAGAGGACAATGTACAGTCCCTGATCCCCAATTATTTTTTTTTCTGTGGAAATCTATGGCATGGGTTTTCTGGAGCATTCCTTAGTATCTATATATCAACTTCTCTGGCTCACAGATGCCCTGAATTGAATGAAATTTCCCAGGTATTGCAATTAAAGAGTCCCTTGTTTTGTGACACATAGGTCCTGAATCTACTACCCATTACTACCCACACCTTCAACCCTGCCAAGAATCTCCTTATCTACCTGCTTGCTCAAACTTTCCTAGCCTGTAAGTAATGCTGCCAATTTGGAGTCTGTATTTTTTTTACTCAGTAAAGGTCATATAGAATTGTTCAAGGGCCCAAGGTACTTAATGTGCTTGGTGCTCTAGTGTAATCAAGTGGAACTATTTTGCAGATTCTGCCAGCACATCCCTGTCTTTCAGTACTGTATCTTTCTACACAGGGGTGACTCATTTCTACTGTAGTCCTGTCGTCCCTGAAGTGGTGGGGGAAAAAACAGTGTCCATCTGAATCTTGTCCCATAAGGATGAATCCTGCCACAGTGCTGGCCCAGTGCCAAAGAATTTGGCTTGCTCTAATCTGGAAGCACAGCCTTCGAGTTCTTAAGTGTTAGTCAGGATTGTGAGGATCACCTTGCAAGTGACTGTATATCTGTGGTTAAATCAGCATTGATGAAGGGAAACTTATTCCACATGCGAGTGCACAAGGCCACCCACAATCTATCTAGTTTTTGGATGATGCTCACAAGTAGCTCACAGAGCTCACTTCCAGGAACCACACATGCTACAAAAAACGTATTCTTGTCTGTGCGCAAATTTTCATTGCAACACAGCCATGATTGTCATACGTGTTTTATCCATTTTACTCCTTCCCTACAGTCCTCATTCCCTCCTTGCTCATTTTTGTCTACCTCCTATTCTCTCTGACTTTATTTTTCTTCTGTTGATTAAATTATTTCATCAGAAAATTAGATTCATTTTGAGTTTGGCTGCAGGTGGTGTTCAGGATCACTGACCTGAGAGAAAGCATTTCTGCTCCAGAACCACAACCCTAGTACCCTAAAATTTTCTTCATTGCACCACCATGGACATATGCATCCTATTTTTTGGGTACACAGGGCAGTTTGCTCAAGACATTCTTTTGGCTCACTACAACCTATATGACTGCTTAGTAGAAGGTCGTGCTGAGCAGTGCCAAAAGTGGCCAAGAAGGCACTTACCAAGTTGTCAGGGTTAGACTCTCTATGCCTTCCTAAAAATGCCTCCTGTTGTGATTCCCAACACCCATGCATGAAGCATACTTGTTGATTCTCCTGATTTCTTCACCTTACACATTACAAAGGGAGAACACCCAGTTGGAATTGTCAAAATGTACCTTTATCTTGCTCTTGCCTGTCCAGTGATATCTTCCAGAAGAGTAATTAATTAGAAGACGCTCAAAAATTAACAATTGGTAGAATCTGGGGTCCAAAAAGACTGTGTGTATCTGTGTGTGTGTTTATTCTTCTTGAGTTCACTATTGAGGAATCTATGCCCTAGAGATCCCTGATAGTGCCAGAAAGGTTGCTGTAGGTAGCAGTCATAATGGTCATGTCAGAGTGGTCTGGGAATATCAGGTTGTTTTGTTTAGGAGTGGACCTTTAGGGCTCCACCCCTCAGCACAAGCTCAAGTGGTCATAATATCTGGATGTGCCCATGTAGTGCTGTGACCAGTTATGGCTTAGATGATAAGACTAATTCCATGGCAACAATTTGAAAGATGGCAAGAATAGTCCTGAGGAGTTGCTGCCATGAAACTTCTGAGAGCTCAGAGCAGTTGCAGCCTGAGGGAGCTCCCTTTGCAGCATCAGAGAGGTTGACTACAGGAGGAGTTGGAAAGCAATGATGGGAATATCTCCTTGAGGCAAGAAAAATCATCTTAATCTATGGGCCAGCATGGACAGTCTCATCCCCATGGAGTTGGGTCTCTAGGGATTCTCAGCTGATGTTACAAAGAGTACTTCTGGGGTAGTGAAAATCATTTCCCATGTGTACCTGGTATATCATGTGATTTCGAGACAGGCTTTATTTCCCCATATGAACAAGATTATGACTATACATATGAGAGAGGAATATAGATAAAGAGAGCAATGGAAAGAAATAGAGGAGACTGAGACACACAGAGGAGAGAGACAGAGAGAGAGAGAGGAAGGAAGGAAGGAAGGAATGGAGAGAGAGAGGGAGAGAGGGAGGGAGGGAGAATATGAATATGGGATGGTGGTCAAAACCATTCTCACATGACAACTACTTATTCCTATTCCTTGGTTAGGCCACAGGAGAGAAAGGATGAAGGTACCATGAGAGGTTCCTATGATGCAGGGCTGCAGATTGCTTCATGATTTTGGTGGGACCAGTCCAGAATATATGTTCTCCTTAATATGTATTAGCCCAGTGGTTCTACTTGAATCTTATCAGAGAGTTCTGAGTTTGCTGTGTTCCTTGCCTTGGCAATAGGTAGGTGGATGTCCACAGAAGACAAAGAATAATACAAATCTGAGATTGACTTGAGGATTTAGAGAAAGAAAAGACAAGCAATTGACTAAGGGGTTCCTGGTGTTGCGGGTAATGTGGGGTGTTGTTAGGCTCAGGTGAGGAGATAGGTTGGGACTGACTTGGAGATAGCTAATTATAGCTACCTTGAAATGCCTTAGTTGAAGAACCAATCCCATTTCCTAGTAGGCCAGGCAGCAAGTAGTATGTAGTGTTTCTCTTTACACACATTCTAGTCACCATAAAAGTATCCTGGACAACCTGCATCTACAGGAAAAATGAGGCAACATCTCCCTGATCCCATTGGGCTGGATACCTAAAGCAACCAGCCTGGATTAATTGTCAAGAAGATTTGAGGCTTTTGGTAGCCTTACTCATCACCCATCAGACTCAATGCCAGTCCCTGGCCCAGAAGTCTATTTTGTGTCTGAATTCTCTCTTCCATGCAACAGAGTGTCATGGCTTTTTGGAGCATTTCCTTAGATATACGAAGCATTTTCTAACCCTCCTAGCACCCAGGATGGAAGGAAAGTGTACCAGTGCACTGGCATTTTGGACTCCATGATCTGTGCCCAATACCCATGAGCCTACCAAGCATCCCTAAACCTGTCTCTGCCCGAACCTCCACCACCTACAGGCCCCACCAACACAAACATTCTTTTATCCCCTGTAGCTGATTGCACCTAGAGAGCAATCCCAGATGCCTAAAGATGTTGAACATTTCTTTAAGTGTTTCTCAGCCATTTGAGATTCCTCTTTTGTGAATTCTTTATTTAGATATTCACCCCATTTTTAATTGGGTTTTTGTTTTGTTGACATGAAGATTCTTGCTTTTTTATATATTTTGGATGTTAATTCTCTATTGGAAGTGGAATTGGTCAATATCTTCCCATTCTGTAGGCTTCAGTTTTGCCCTGTTGATAATGTCATTTTCCTCACAGAAGGTTTTCAGTTTTAATGAGGTCCTCTTATTAATCTTTGATCTTTATTCCTGACCTTTCAGTGTTCTATTAAAAAGGTTGCTTCCTGTGACTCTACTCTCAAGGCTATTGCTTACTTTCTCTTCAATCAGTTTCAGTGTATCTGATTTCATATTGTGATCTTAGATCCATTTGATCTTGAGGTTTGTACTCAGTAATAGATATGGATCTATTTGCAATTTTCTATCTCAGACATCCAATTAAACAAACACCGTTTGTAAAAGCTGCTTCCTTTTTGTCACTGTATTTTTCTGGCTTCTTTATAAACGATCAGGTATCCATAGGTGTGTGGATATATTTTTCTATCCTTTATTCCATTCCTTTGCTCATAATGTCTTTTTTTGTGCCAATACCATGCAGTTATTATTACTGTGGCTCTGTAGTACAGATTAAGATCAGGAATCTTGATACCTCTAAAAGATCTTTCAGATTTCAGGTTTTTTTTAGGTATCCAAATTTTTTTTGTTTTTACATATGAAGTAGTGTATTACCCTTTTAATATCTTTAGAGAAGTATATTGGGATTTTCAAAAGGATTGCATTGAGTCATTAGGTTAATTTTAGTACAGTGGCCATTTTTACTATTTTAATCTTACCAACACAGGAGCATGGGATTTCTTTCCATCTTTTGAGATCTTTAAATTCCCTAATCAAGGACATAAAGATTTTGTCATTCAAGTCTTTCACTTGCTTGCTTAGTGTTGCCAAAGATACCTTATGTTATTTGTATCTCTTGTGAAGAGTATTATTTCTCGTATTTCTTTCTCTCCATATATCTCATTTGTATATAGGAGGGCTACAGATATTTCTTGAGTTTACCTTGTAACCAGTCATTTCACTGAAGTTGTTTACCACCTATAGGAGTTCCCTGGTACAGTTTTTGAGGTCATTTATATATAATATCTCATTTGCAAATAAGGATACATTGACTGTTTTCTTGTGAATTCATACTCCCTTAATCTCCTTCTCTTGTCTCATTGTTCGTGCTAGAACTTTAAGTAGTGTATTCAATACTTAAAAATGGAGGAAACAGCCTGGTCTTGCTTCTGATTTTAGTGTAATTGCTTTGAGTTTTCCCCTATTTAATTTGATGTTGTCAGTAGGATTGCTGTTATTTGCCTTCTTCATGTTTTGGTATAGCCTTTTTATCCTCAGTCGCTCCATTAGATTTATTTTGAAGGGATGTTTGATATTATCAAAACTTTCTCACCTTGTAGTGATATGATCACGTAGTTTTTTTTTTCTATTAATTTGTTAACGCAGTGGATTTCATTGACATATTTACTTCAAATGAACCTTTCATTCCTCTCTTGGATTAATGCTATTCAATCATGGTGAATTATCTTTTTAATGTGTTCTTGGATATGCTTTATGAGTATATTATTGATTTCATTTGCATCTATGTTCAAGAGTGAAATGGGCATATAATTGTATCTTTTTTTGAATCTTTGTGACGTTTGGGTCTTTGCATGACTCCAAAATATCTTGTAACAACCTTTATTTCTGCATTTTTGCATTGGTGAATTTCTGAATTTCTATGATGGTGATGATGTTTCCAATAAAACTATGACACAAGTCCTGCGTGCTAAATTGTACCTCTCACTAGAACCCAAGGCAAGGTTCACTGGTAACATAGGCTGCAGTCTGTGGATATCTTCTCATGCATGGTTTCCAACTTTTTATAGAAATCTGAAGGCCTCTGATGTATAGTGGACAAAATGAGTTTGACATTGTGTACTATTTCTCACAAGCTATAGTTATTTCATAGAATGGTTTCTGGGTGATGAGGTAGGTGTTTTCACTACTATAGCCTCTTTGAAGTTCTAATATTTATGTTTTCTGGGTGCCTGGGTTCACTGTGTCATTACCACCAGGGAAAACTGACTGCTATGTATGTCAAAATTAAATATGGCCAAGACCACACCTTCGAGTACTGCACTCTGTACAATTCAGGAGTTGCTATTCCACAACGGGGGCATCTCAGCTCTGACTATGGCCCTGTGTCAGTGACATTATACCTCAGGATTCTGTATCCTCATCCACCTCAGAATGGATTTCCATTCAATTTTCATATTTTGTAGTAAATTAGGTCTGATGTTCCATTTTAGTAGACAATATATCTGATCCTTGAAAATGAGATTCTGTTCAGTCTTAATCCCTAAGAGCATTTATCAAGATGGAAAAACATCACTTGGCAGAATTGACTAAAATAGTGAGTGGTTTGCCATCTGTGACTCATAGCGTAAGCAGTTATGCAGAGGTTCCAGTAACTGGATCTATGTTATAACCTGCATTTCTTTTGACATTCCAGATGAAATACAACCCCAAATCTGAATCGTCATGGTAATGCAAACACTACTTTACTTTGGATTCAAGGGAAGTTTGCTTCCTCCAGGACACCCCAGCTGCTCATTCTGCCCAAGGTCTGGTTACCCTGGTGAAAAGTGCAGTTTCTTGAGGTGAGTGGTGTTCTAGAATTCTTGACCTTCTAGAGACAAAAAAGCTTATCAGGGAAGCAAAACTGTATTCATACAACAGTCTAACTTTTGGGGCTTCAGAAAGGAGGAGAGTTGATGGGCTCCATTCCTGACTTCCTAGCAGAAAACATACATATCTCAAATTCACACAGCCGCAGTCATTGTCCCAAGGTGATTTCTCTGCTCTCCACAGGAACCTATAACTCATTTATGGACCACTACATGTTCTCCTTATTTTGGCCCAATCTCATCCAGGTGGGAACATACAGTTCTTCCCTTCAATGTTTGCTTTTGCTTTTATTTATTTATTTTAAGATAATTATGTTTTACACTTCTATTTGTTCTTTCCAAGACTTCTCACGTACCCTGATTCTTCTATCCACTCTAACAAAAGTTGACATGAATGACATCCTAAACCGGAGTTCGAAAATCCTAACAATAGATAGGCAAAATGAAACAACAGAAGACGACAGTCCTAAACAAAGATCTACAGACAGGAAGAAATGTTGGAGTGGAAGAAATAGCCTTTCCTAGGTACAAGAAATAGTAATTATTCTATATCATTTTAGAGAATATGCTATCATTAGAGTAAACCCCCCTTTTTGATCTTTACATAACACTTGTATTCACTTCACTGCTCATTCATTTCTACTTTTCTCATTATTTCTTTTCATTGAAAGTTAACTCTATAAAGGAGAATATTCACCACTAACTACATAACTAAACCCTTCCCAATTACCTGTCCCTCTTGCCATTCACCCTGTTTTCTTTCCTACATAGATTACTATCTACTTCACAATATTTATCCTTTGTTTTTTTCTTAGTCATGTTCCTTTCTGCCTTTGTTTAGTTACTTTTTGCTTCTTTCTTTCTTCTTTGCTTTTTTACCTCTTTGCTTTCTTTGTTTTTATTTGTTTTAAATGACCTCCCTTAGCACAGCTGTATATTTAATCATGGACCAATTATGGGTCAGATAATGTTTAGGCAAGAAACCAGAACTAATACAAGGTGGTGTGAGCACTGTGCCTAGCTTTAGTAAGCAGATATTTAATACTTTCTTCATGGTGAAAATGAGAAGTAGAGATCACCAGGTAGGTATACAATGGAGTTTAAATCCAGTGAATCAGAAGATTTTCTTGTGTCCACTAACACTGCCTATATGGCTTATCTAGGAAAAATGCCTCTTGGGATAGTTGACTCATTTTTAATCTGGGGTAACTTCACTTCACCTTGGTCTAGATTCCCAGGAGGTATGAAGTGATCACAGTTGAGAAAGCCTTCCAAGCATTTTTTTCCTCCTTGGTATGTCATGCTTCACTCCCTGACAAGCTACTATCTATTTGCAGGTAGAAGAATGAAGAACATAGGACCTAATATTAATCAGTTAATGGTGTATGGAAATCCCTTGAAATCCCTTGACAGTAAAGCCAGGGGCCATAATGAAGGCTGAGGATCCTATACCATGAACAAATCAGGATTTTGCCATTTTATTTTGGGATGTCTTCTCTGTCTTTGGTTCCAGTGTCAATGATTTGTTATTCAGATTTCTTCAGGCTCATCCAACTAATAATGGAATTCAACTTATCTTTTCAAATGGGTTCTGTCATTGAGGTGGAGCCATTTTACCAGACAGAGTCTATATTCCTTGGAAATGAGAATCCTATACAATCTTCAACCCTAAGTCCATTCCATTTACTCAACATGGGAATAATATCATTTTCCAGCATTGCCCAAAAAAGTGAGTGGGTTGCCAGGTAGGAGTCTTTTAATAGGCAGAAAATTGGGAAATGTGGCTCTACAGAGGGCACATTAAATGTACCTAGGTTAAAAGCATATGATGTTTCAGGTGAAATACTGCCCTGAATCAGAATTGTCTTGGTGATACACACACTGCTTTTTTTCCTTTGGATTTCTTTTCAGTCCTTGCAGTGAGGGTGGTCTGCTTCCTTCAGAACATGACACTGGTCCCTTATAGCCTTTGGAATTTGAAGTATTTTGACTCTGGTGACCAGTGCAGTCTCCTGAGTCATGCAGAGGTCTAGATTTCTTGTTCTAGCAGAGATAAATATGCAGGTCTAGGTGCACATTGCGGGCCTATTTAGCAGGGATGCATAAAAGTAGTCACCCAGGAGTGCATATGGGGCTTGGAAAAGGGGAATGTGATGGTCCCTTTCTTGTTTTCCTAGCACAAAAAAAATTAGAGATCCAAATTTAACAAAACTGCAATCACTGTCCCAAGCTTCCTTCTCTATTCTCTATACACACTTATAGCACAGTACTTGGCATATACCCTACTATCTACATAATACAATATTCCTAATCATCTGTCCTCCTTTCAACTCATCCATTCAACCTCAATTCTTCTTTCCTACATCCGTGCCTCCTAATCATGTCCTATTTTTACGTTTATTATGTTATTATTATTTTCATATTTTATATACTATTTATTTCTATTACTTATATTTATATTTTATATATTCATTTATTTTATACATTTGCTAATTTAATAAGCAAATATTATTTATTACATTTATATTTTATATATTCTTATTATTTTATTATTTTATCTTTATTAATCATTTCTAATTATATTTATTTCATCTTTCATTTTGTTTTTTTCTTCCATTCTTATTTTTCCTTTTCATTTTAAATGTCTTCCATTAGAAGAGCTGTATGGTTACTCTTAGTCCAACTACATGTCAGACAATATTTTTGAAAGAAAAACTTCAAATCCATTATTATTATAAGGAGTTGGGAGTACTGTCTTGATTTGCTGACTAGGAATCTTTTATCATCAAAGATTTGTATCATCAAAAAGCTGAATGTTATGTGATTATTCATGGTGAAAATTATAGAACCGGAACCCTTCAGATAGTGATCAAAGGATATTACAAATCACTGAAATAAAAACAGTTTGCTTTATTCAGGTTTCATTGCTTGTGTGGCTTATGTAGAAAACGTGACTCCTGGAATAGTTGAATCAGTTTAAATCTGGTGTTACTTAACTCCATCTACGTCAAGTTCCCCAGGACGAATACTAGGATCCAGGTTGAGTAATGCTTTGAGCTATAATATATTCATGTCATTTGTTCATTCTTTTCGGAAAGTTAGTCTCTGATTACAGTAGAAGAATGGGTATCATAGGACTTTATTGTAATCCATGGTAGGGCCTGGTGTTGAAAAAACTCACAAATTAGTCTAGGATCACACATAATGTGTTCTTCCCCTGATTGGAATGCAAGCCTTGGATTTTTCACAGGTCAGGAAGTATATTCTGTCTGTTGTAATTGAAGTTCATTTCCTCTCCTTCTTGCCACCTTAAAGCTTAAAAAAGAAACACTGTTCTATGGTGAAATCCCAATGCAATCACAATTCTGAAAAGGAGCCCATGTTGTCACTGGTTTTACAATGTTCAGAAGCATGGATTCTCATTCGTATAATTGTGTATTTTTGTGATTGAACATATAAGATCATTTGCTAATTGTAATCATTCTTACGGGACAGTTGTTATAATTCCCATGAAGTAGTGAGTGAGCTTACATACTGTGTATTGACCCTAGAAAGGAAGCAAAGCCTCAAAATGTACAGAAAACCTGATAAATGGTGTTAGGTATGTAATTTATTAAGGTAGCACATTTATTACATATCCCTTACTTTTTTAAAAAAAGGAACTATGATTAATCTTTGGTGTGTGACCCATGCAATCACAACCATCAACAGAAGCTCAGAATGATACAGGTTATAATGAATGGATCACAGAGCTAAGAATTTTCTATAGTTGGAACAATTGTCTATTCTTGTGCCTAGCATATTGATTGAAATAGACTGACATCTGTGTGAAGAGCAGCTTATCATTCAATTGAATTACATAGTTCCCTACTGGAGAGAATACATAGCAGGCCAAAATGCATACAATTCAGTGTTCAGCAGTACAATACAGCCTGGATTCTGGTTGTACAAGAGATGGTGGTGTTGGGCAGAATGTCTAGAAGGAACAAAGCATGTTGTCTTTTTCTCTGGTCATTCCCAAATACATCAATAGTAAGGAGGCAGCTTTTGCAATATATTCCTTAGATTGTCAAAGACTTCTTGGTTGCATATGAAAAGCTTTTTCGTAGGTAAAATGGCAATTTTCCAGATATCCACAAATTAGTATCTGTTCTTGGTACATGTGCTAGTGAATCAATTGAAGTATGGAGATTTTTCAGCATGTATGCCAACTTATGTATCTTGTGTGTGTGTATGTGTGTGTGTGTGTGTGTGTGAGTGTGTGTATGTGTGTGTGTGTGTATCTCACTGTTGGTGTGTTTCTTCAGGAAGAGATATTTGTAACCCTTTATTCTCTAGTACTTTGCATCTTTCCACTGGGTTTTGGTTCTGCTATTCAAAAGAACATATTAAAGAGAACATGTGTCTTTTTGAGTTGGAAGTAGCTGAAGGCAGAACACAGATTGGTGTTCATCTCCAGTCTAGTGATATGAAAGCATGAATATCTGAAGTATGTCTAAGAATCTACGAATCTACTAGACTGGCAATGTAATACCTTCATTCACTTGTGTGTTTTACAGCACCCATTTTACCTAAATTGTTGGTAAGAAAAGTAAAAAGGAGTTAGAACTCAAAGATATACTTGTGATTTTAGAAAAAGTAAATAAGTTTATAGTAAAGTATCATGACTGAGTGTGAACTGTGTGGCGCTAGTAAGTCTATTAACCTGTTAGTGTGAATGAGATCACAATGGTTTAGTCTTGACACCAATGAGATTCTCATTATCCCCTGTCAAGGAGCCAACAGGAATGTAGCAGCTGAGATGCTGTGGTTCTTAGGTTTATTTTTGTTTTTGTTTTGTTTTACTCAACATCAGTATCTGCTACAACCTTTCATTTCAGCATATGTTGTTTTAAATCAAGCCATTGCTTAAGTCTTGAAAGCTTGATTTCGCATCTGGCATTAGAAGTAAAGGTAGTAATGCCAGCTGGCACTGTTACAAAGAATTTTGGTGGAGAAATTATTGTTTCCTATGAATTGTCAGTATGGAATGGAAACCTTGGGCTTCAGAGGCACTCACAATGGGTAAGTTTTCCACTGGGTATGTCTTCACCATATTTTGAACTCATTTCTTGAACTAGGACTTGGTTGATGAGGTAGGAGTTTATCTCTAATATGACATCTTCTCAGCATTTTTTTACCGTATTGTTCTCTCTTGCAATAATACATCATGACATCAGGGTTTTTTTTCCTTCCTCCCATCCATGCCCTCTGCCCTCACAAATGCACTGGTCTTCTATTTCCCCTCAAAAAGAACAGGTCTCACAAGCATATCAACAGAATACAGTATAAAATATACAATAATACTAGGCACAATCACACAAATCAAGTTTGGATGAGTCAAACCAGTAGGAGTCAAAATATCTCAGGTGCAGGTAAAAAAATCAGAGACACCCAAACACCTCAATTAAATTGTGACTGTGAGATCATAAAAGATTCCTGTTAACCCACAAATATTCCTTTGATCCCCTCTGATGCAATAAGCAGGCAGCAAGCAGTTGAGATGCTGTAGGTTTGTAGTGCTGTTGTTGTTCTTGTTTTGTTTGTACATTTTGTACTCAAGTATATTTTATATTCCTCTATAGTTGTGGAAGTTTATTTGTAGGTATGTTTAAAATAATTTTGTGCACTGTTGGGTGAGGGGTAGCCTAGTTTTTGGTGTTTTGCAGTGTCTGCATGTATTGGATTTATGTGGAGGATGTTTGTTTTTGTCATGGTCTGCATGTGCAATCAGTAGAACCCCTGAAGAATTCTATATCAATAAAAACACCTGAGCAGTGACAGTCAGGTTTCCTCTGTACATCATGGTGCTTGCAATGACAGTGGTTCCCTCAGTTAAAGTCTGGCAGGGATTTCATCTATCATTATGCCACTTTGTTGTCCTAAGTGAACTCAAATATCAACATACCGCTACACTCTGTATTTCACCATATGTTGGTTCTTATGTCCTTGGGCATTGATGGTCTTGAGCCACTGTTGATCACTGCAGTGTTCTGTGACATCAACAATGTAAATATGTGATACAATTTTGATGACATGACACTGACAACCTAGGCCTGCATCATCAAAATTAGAAGAAAAATGTGATTGAATGAAGGATAGAGGGTCTTAATGTGGAAAACATGACATCATCAGTGTAAAATATATGTCATCAAAATTAGAAAAAACTGGAACAATATTTGTGATGGAATGATGGCAAAAAATGTAAATACACATCACAAATTATAGATGACATCATAATTGGTAGAAGTTTACAGAATATTTGGGATGGTATGACACTATTAATACAAGTATGTGATATCAAAATTTGAAGACAATGATTTGAGAATTGGAAGAATATAATATCATAATTTGGGTTATATGACATCACCCATGCTAAAAAATGACATCTTATTGAGAAGAAACTGACAGCATAGCAACAATGTGACATTATCCACATGAGTATGTGACATCAAAATGAAAAGGAACTAACGTCATAAATCGAGGGATTTTTAACATCAATTTAAGAATATGCAATACTCATTGGATGGAATTGACACCATAATCATGAAGACATGAGGTCGATGTTGTAAATATATTGCACCTCAATAAAAAAATACAAGAAAGCATGATTGGACAAAACAGACATCATAATTTGGATGATGTGACAAAGTTAATTCCAGAAAAGGTCATCATTATTGGAACAAATTATCTGATCATTGTAAGACTGATATCATAATGTGGATTTTATTACATCATGAATGTAAAAAGTTGTCATCACAATTGTAAGAAATGACATCACAACTGTGATGTGACTTCAATATTATAAAGAAAGGAAATCAAAATAAGGAAAATATTTCTGCAAAAATGGAAGGAAATTACACCATCAACCATCACCTTGAGGATGTGACATTTTTTTGTAATTGGAAGGAAATGACATGATAATTGCAAAGAAATGACTTCTTAATGTTGATTCTGTGACAACAGCATTGTAATGAGATGGGTATGGCATTATATTCTGAAAAAACTGACATCATAATCATAATGGTATCAGATCAACATTGTCAGTATATGCTATCATTATCACAACTGCTGAGGTCCAGCTTTGATGACGGTAGAGCTTAAAGTGGATGGATGAAAGAGCGGTGAGGGAAGAATCAGATGCAGGACAAAATTCATTTTGTTTCATGAGAGACTGAAAGAGAGGAAGCACATCTCGGTATGGCGTCACATATTCTGACAATTTGTGACTGTCAAAGGCTTTATTTTTACACAAAATCATTTAAGACTTTGATGATTGATGACATACCCTCTGGAAGTCATTTGTGTAAACTCTTCCTTGATTATATAAGTATATTAAAATCAACAAATCAGGCAAATAGCAAATTTTGTTAAAACTAAAAGCTAACATTTTGATAAAATCATTTTTCTTTAACTCAACATCTTTCTCCTTAAAATTGGTGTCATAAAGCCTTTTGGTTAAAGATGCTAGAGAGGATGATGCTATTTGAATTGACTCTGTTTAAGTTGATCATAAACTTAATGGATTGTAATGCCTGTTACATCAAACATATCTTTTTAACTACAGTCACTTTTGACCCTTGTTAAATTCTTCTTTCCTTTCTCTGTTCTGTTTAACATAAAACCACCATCCTTTCCTTTGATCCTTAAAAAGCAAAAGCAGTCAGCTGTTTGTCTTTCCATGCTATCAGAAAAGTCATGAGAGTCCTGTTTGACATGTTTGCTCAGGAGGACAGGCAATTTATTGAACTAAAATGTCCTTTCCTGTAACTCTGTCATTAACTCTTGTTTCAATACAATCACTATCTTTATTGCAGTCCTGTTAAGGTTCTAAGGACATTAGGACTCCAAGAACTTTTTATATTTTTGAACATAACAAGCTTATTATTAAGTACATAATCTCTCTCCCTGCCCATATGAATTCTTTATTTCTGAAGCTGGACATGAAAATCTGATGATTCAGCTACAGCTCATCAGCTTCTATAATTTCTCTAGTTTGTTTCTTCTTTAATAATTCTTCTTCCACCTCCTGTTTATAACTTACTAATTTTATTTATTTAGAATCTAAATGTATGTCTCAGTCCTAGACTCTAAGGAAGATTCAAATTTCTGCATATATCTATTTCCCAAGGTACTGCCATTAGTTTCATTTTAGTTAACACCAACATTTTTACATCATTCCAACTCTATCTTTCGGTGAGTGGCCTTTGACAGTAAAGAATATAAGTGAAAGGTTTTAGTGAATTTCTGGCAAGGGCAGTGAAGGGTAAATCAAGGTCATCCTAGCAGTGGATCTTTGTGAAACAGAGCCCTCACTACACTTGGCATCAACACAGAAGCATACAAAAGCATAATTGAATGGAACTGACATGTGTGGGATGCTGTTATACAATCATTGTCAGGATTTGTCATCATAATTGGAATGAAATCACAAGTTGATTGGAAGTATATGGCATCATAATGTGTATTATGTGACATCATCATTAATGTAAGTATATGCCATCATAATTAGAAAAAATGACATCATAATTCTGATGATATGACATCAACAATGTAAATAAATGATATCCTAGTAAAGGTTATCACAGCATGTATAGAAGAAACTAACATCATATTAGAGTGATGTGTAACCATAAATCTTAAGACCTGACATCATAATTGAAAGGAAATATGAAAATTGGAAGAATGTGACTTAATTTGGGTTATGTACCATTGGCAATCTTCATCATAATCATAAGAAAATGACATCATATATGATACTGTGATGTAAACAATGTAAATATATGACATCATATTTGAAAATAACTGACATCGAAATCAGGTTCATGGGAGATTATAAGTGTCAATAAATGACATTACAATTTGAAGAAAGTGACATCAGATGATATGTTAATAATGTAAATATATGACATCATAAGCACATGACAAAATGATTGGATGAAACTGACATCATAATTAAGATGGCATAAAAACATCAATATATGTAACATCGCAATTGCAAGAAAAGTACATGGTGATAATGATTTCACATCATATGTGAATTCTGTGGCATGAATGTAAATGTATGACATCACTGGAAGGACATGCTATATTTGTAAGTTGTTGACATCATAATTATGGTGATTTGATATCATCAGTGTAAACAATAATCATTATAATTCAAAGAATCAGACATAATTGACATGATGTTCCACAATCAATGCATGGATGTGAGAGCATAATCGAGATAATATGACACTAGTAAATTATGTATGTGATTTCGTAGAAAGAAATAATGTGATAATCGCAGAGACATGCCTACATAATTATTATTATGTGACACCTTCATAATATGACATGCAATAAATAACATGAATATATGACAAATATAATGAGAATGATATGACATATTTGGAAGGTACTGACAGCTTAACTGGAATATTATACCACCGTATCAAAGTTATAATGTGACATCAAAGTTGGAAGCAATTCACCTGATAATTGGAGGGACATGGCATCATAATATGGATTATGTAACATCATCAAAGTAAATATGTCTCATCATAAATGAAAGGAATTGACATAATTGCAAATTTGTAATATCAACAAGGTAAATATAAAATAACAATAAAAAGCGTATCACATGAAACTTGCAAGGAACTTGTACATTATTGATATATTGTTCCACCATCAATGTGACATAGTAATTAGGAGAAAGTGAGAAAAAATATGACATGAAAAATCTATATATGTCTGAACATAAGAATTTCGTTGTATTTTGAAGGTACTGACATAATTGGAAATATGTGGAATCATCAATGTCAATATAAGCCCTCATTATTTGAGGAAACTGTCATCACAATTGTGATGATTTGACATCAACTACATAACTATATGTCATCAAAACTTAAGGAATGGCATAATAGGAAGGACTGACATCATAATTATGATGATGTGACATCAATGATATAAAAAGATGACACCAAAATAGGAGAGTGAAAGCAAAATTGGAAGAAGCTACCACCATAATCATGATATTACTTCAACAGTATAAATATATGATCTCAGATAATGAAGAATGTGAAAGCATAATCACCATATGACATCAACAATGTAAATTTATGACGTCATAATTAGAATGAGGGAACTTTCTTCATAATTCTGATGACATTACTGTATCAAAGTTGATCTGAGACATCACAGTTTGAAGAATATGACATGATAATTGAAGAGTAGGACATTATAATTAGGTTAAATCGTCAATGGCATTAAATGATATCACAATTGGTAGAAACTGACAACAATTTTGACATGAATGTTGGAAATGTATGACAAAAGATCACACAATTGGTAGAAACTGACAATTTTGACATGAATGTTGTAAATATATGACATTATAATTGGAAGATATTCACATCATAAAAGTCACATCATGATGTGACTACAGCCATGTAAATATGTCATCATAATATGAGTTGTATGACAAAAGTATAAGGCAACAACATAATTGTAGTGACAAATATCAACAATGTATATGTATAACATCATATTTTGAATGATTTGACAGCTAAATTGGGAAGAAATTACATCATAATTTGAAGAATTGACACCCTCAATATGATTTGGTGACATCACAATTGGAAGGAAATTATGTGATATTGTAAGGATAAACCATCTTAATATGAATTTCAATAGTATAGTCAGTGTACATATGTCACCATAATTTTATGAAACTGACATTCTAATCATGATTTGACATCAACCATGTAAATAAAGGACACCTTATTAGAAGAAAGCACATCACAGTCAATATGATGTTCTGCAAACAGTATAAATATATGGCATCATAATAAGAAATGACAGCATAATATGAAAGTGCTGTCAACATAATTATGCGACACCATCAATGCAAGTACGTGACATCTCAATTGGGAAGAAATGACGTAATAATTGGAGGATATGAAATGATAATTAGAATTATGTATCATTGGCAGAGTGAATATATGGCATCATATTTGGAACAAACTAACATAATTGTGATAAGGTTACATCATCAATGTAAACATATGACATCCCAATAAGGATCAAATTTGGAAAGAATTTACATCAAATTGGCATAACGTGAGATTTTCAATATCAATATATGACAAAATAATGAAATAAATTGATACAATAATTAAGAGGATGTGATGTCAACAATGTAAATATATGATATCATAATAAAATATATGACAGTATAAATGGAAAGAACTGCCATCATTATTGAGATGTGACACCATCATTCGTATGGATGTTCGACCACACTTGGAAGGAAAATGATATGATAATTGGCAGAAAAATATGGAAAATGTACCATCATTACTATCAATATATGACACCGTAATTGAAAGAAACCAAAATATGATATCTTTTCATCTTTTGAGGTCTTCAAATTCCCTCTTCAAGGACATACAGATTTTCTCATTCAAGTATTTCATTTACTTGGTTAGAGTTGTCCAAAATACCTTATGTTATTTGAATCTATTATGAAGAATATTGTTTCTTTTATTTCTTTCTGTCTCTATTTGTCATTTGTATGTAGGAGGACTACAGATTATTTTTCCTTTAACTTGTAGTCCGCTATTTGACTGAAGTTGTTGAACCAGCTTTAGGAATTGCCTGATTCAGTTTTTGAAGTCATTTATATATAATATATCATCTGCAAATTAGGATAATTTGACTGCTTACTTGTAAATTCATATCCCATTAATCTACTTCTCTTGTCTCATTGTTCTTGCTACTACTTTAAGCACTGCATTCAATATTTATAAATGGAGGGAACAGCCTGATGCTCCTTTTGATTTTAGTGAAATTGCTTTGAATTTTACTCTTTTAATTTGATATTTTCAGTAGGATTGTTTTACTTACCTTTATTATATTTCGGTATGGCCATTTTATCGTAAATCTCTCCATGAGGTTTATTTTGAAGAGTTGTTTGATATTATGAAAAGCTTTCTCACTTTGTAGTGCGATGACCATGTATTTTTTTCTATTAATTTGTTTATGCAGTGGATTACATTGACTTATTTTCTTATACTGAACAATCTCTTCTTCTCTGGGATCAAGGCTATTCAATCATAATGAATAATCTTTTTAATTTGTTCTTGGCTGAGCTTTGTGAGTATTTTATTGAGTTCATTTGCATCTATGTTCATGAGTGAAATTGACATATAATTCTGTTTCTTTTTGAATCGTTGTGATGTTTGTGTATTCGCATGACTGAGGCCTCATAGAATGAATGAGTTTGTAAAAGTACATTTTGCATCTTTTTTGAAGAATAACTTGAGAAATTTTGGTGTTCCTTCTTTTTTGAATGTCTGATATAATTCTTACATTAACTCATCTGGCCTAGGCTTTTTATTGATTCTGAGTCCTTTACTGGCTTCCTTATTTCCTTGAGAGTTATACTTCTGTTTAAGTTGTTTATATACTCCTTTTCTTTCTGGTTTGGTGATTTGGATATTCTCTGTCTGTCTTTAAATTATTTAGGCTATTGGTTTTTTCTATCTTACTTGTTTTCTCAAGGAACCAGCTCTTTGTTTCATTGATTCTATGAATTGTTCTACTTGTTTCTATTTTATTGATTTCAGCCCTCAGTTTGATAAATTCTTGATGTCTGCTTCTTCTGTGTATGCTTGCTTCTTTTTGTTCTAGGGCTTTCAGATCTGCTCTTAATTTGCAAGTATATGAATTCTCCACTCTTTTCTTGTACGCACTTTGTGCTATCAATTTTCCACTTACCATAGTTTTTTCATGTAACATAAGTTTTGATATTTTTAGAATCATTTTCATTGAATTCAAGAAAGTCTATAATTTCTTTCTTTATTTCTGTCTTGACCAAGTTGTCATTTAGTAGAGAGTGGTTGAGTTTCCATGAAATTGTTGGCCTTCTGCTGTTGCTGTTGCTGTTGTTGAAGTTGAGCATTGATCCATCCTGATCTGATAGGATGCAGGAGGTTATATTAGTTTTCCTGTATTTATTGAGGTTTGCATTTTGGCAATGAATACGGTCACTTATGGAGAAGGTTTTGTTAGATGGTGAGAAAAAGATATTTTCTTTTTCTGTGGGTAAAATGCTCTGTATATGTGTGTTAGGTCCATTTATTTTATAACATTTGTTAATGCAAATATTTCTCAGGTAATTTTTTTATGTATGGCCTGACAGATGGTGAGAGTGGGGAATTGAAATCTCCTAGTGTTGGATTGTGAAGGTCAATGTATTTATTTAAATATTGTATTGATCGTTTACAAATTTTGGAGCCCTCATATTAGGGATGGAAGTGTGAAGAATTGCAATGTCATCTTAGTGGATTTTTCACTTAATGGGTGTGAAATGTCCTTCCCTATCTCTTCTGATTAATTTTGGTTTGGTGTTTACATTGATGGATATTAGAATAGCTACATCAACTTGTTTTTAAGTCCATTCTCTTGGTGAAACTATTCCCAACGCTTTACTCTGAGGTAATGTTTATCTTAGAGGTCAGAGTATGATTCTTGTATACAGCAGGTATCAGGATTGCTTTCAATTCCATTCTGTCAGTCTGTTACTTTTTGTTTGGAAATGAAGACCATTAATCTTGAGGGATATCAATGACCAACAATTGTTAGTTCCTGTTATTTTGTAGTTATTTTTGACGTATGGGAGTGTGTGTGTGCGTGTCTGTGTGTGTCTGTGTGACACTTCTGTTGAGTATGATAAAGTGAGATTATTTATTTCCTGTGATTTCCTGATCGTTGTTAGACTCCTTGGATTTGAGTTTTCATTCTCGTAACTTCTGTAGGGCAGGATTTGTAACTAGGTCTTGTTCAAATATGGATTCATCATGATTTGTTGTGTTTTATATAAATGTTTTGGTTTCTTTGACTATGATAATTGAAAGTTTTCCTGGGAATATTAGTCTGGGATGGCACCTGTATTCCCTTTTACTGTGTAGTTTTTCGGTTCAGGATTATGAATTAAGGTATCCATTAAGAAGTTAGCTAGTAAGTTTGCCTTTTTATCTGATT
This sequence comes from Cricetomys ansorgei, assembly GCA_026225945.1. Taxonomy (NCBI): domain Eukaryota; kingdom Metazoa; phylum Chordata; class Mammalia; order Rodentia; family Nesomyidae; genus Cricetomys; species Cricetomys ansorgei. The sequence goes on from JAMJFZ010001567.1 coordinate 421,160, forward strand.
TATTGTTGTCACTTGCAGTTATTAGCATTCTTTGTTTGTTGTTTATGTTCAATCATTTAATTTTATGTGGCAACGGGACTTGCTTTTCTGGTCCCGTCTAATTCATGTTATATAAGCTTCTTGTATTTTTATAGGCTTCTATTTCTTTATATTTGGGAAATTCTTTTCTATGATTTTGTTGAATTCTTTATCTCTAAAAATTTTGTGAAGTATGTATATCCTAATATGTAGTAGCCAAAGTGTCTACCACCTGTACTAAGTCTGTACAAAATTGAGTTTGTGTCTTGAAATGTGTCTAGTTTGGGAAATTATTTTTAAATATCCTCTCATCAAGATAACTGGGAAGTTCCTTCAGTATTGACACAATATACTGGCCCTTGTACAAGGGACACCTCCCTTCAGATGTGCTGACATTGGTGAGCGTCTGTAGCTGCAATGACTCATGTGTCACCAAGCCAAACTATCTGAATGTGAGGGCCAAACTGTTGGAAATACAGGCCCCCATGTTTTTTTGCTGATACCAGATAACAGACCAGATAATGCAGCTAAAAGGACAACAGATCCTTCTCTACAACATTTAATTCCCATGTTTAGATGCTGAAAATAGAAGTGGAATTCAAATTACTATCACATCTTCTCACTAATGACTTCATGATGAAATAAGTATCAAAAATTCTGGAGCTTAAAAACACTGAGTTCACAGTAATTTAACAGTATTTGTTGTCATGATCATGTGACAGAGAGAAATAGAAGGAACATGGCTATAAATCCAACATAAAGACACCAAATGAGATACATGGAAGAAGGACGTTATGCATACAAATAGACTGAAATGGGAGAATTTTTTTCAATATAAAAATAGGAGACAAGTTTTTAAATGTTTGATAATATTTATTTATTTATTTATTTATTCATTTATTTATTTATTATTTAGCTTTGTAACAAGATATTATGCATTCAAAATTGGTCTTGAGCTTATTTTTTAACTAAGGCTGGGATTGACTCCTGATTCGTCTGCCTTTCCAGTCCTACGGTTAATTGTGTGGACCACCATGACTAGTCTGTGTAGTTCTGGTCATCAAACCCAGAGTTTTTATGAATTCTTGGTCTGCAATGAACTATGTGAACAGCCCAAATTTCTGGATTTTTCTCTTTTTTTTGAATTGAATTTTTGTTTTTTTGTATGAGTCTGAGTGAGCATATGCCATATGTATGAGACCAAAGAGACAAATAGAGAGCTTCACTATACTTGTAGCTGGAGTTACAAGCAATTGAGAGTGAAACATTGTTGCTGCCAGGTACTAAACTTGGTTCTTCTAGAAAAACAGAAAGTATTATTATAGAAACAAGTAACCTTTCTTCGCCTAGCTTCTGAATCTTGATGCACATAGTTTACTGGATAATAAAACTGTAGCATGGCTTTCAATGTGCAGCCAAATGAACATTATGTCAAGTGTCATTTATCTTATGGTCGTGATAGTGATTTTTTGTTATCTAGTTAGTTCTAAGCTGAAAATAAAATTTTAAAGCTAGCCAAATGTTCCTATTCAGAGAATTGGAGTGCAATAGAGGGAGGAGGGAGGTTTTTTTAAGCTGACTAGATCTTTCCATGGTACCAAGAATGCTCTAAATGAAACACAGTCCTGTTAAGTAACTCATTTTGCAGTAATAATTAAAGGCAATACAAGAAGGCAGGTTGTGAGATACAAGTAAAAAATATTTTCATCAATTGAATAATATGGCCACACCTAGGAATTACAATAAAACTTCATTAATGACTACATGGGTAACAAACACATGGTCATTGTGATAATTTGTACCTTTGTATTCTGTATAATGAAAGGGTCTCTGTAAAAATTACTACATCAGACAAGATTATTGATTGAATAAGTTGTTTACAATCCTTTCAGGAGCAAGCATTTAGATATCACATATAATAATTTGATATGAAAATTGTAGATACTTTTATCTCTTTGTTAAAATGGTTTTAATAGACTGTATTTCAGAGTACAGAAGCTATGTACTATTAAGGGAATAAACATTGGCATGATATAAATTTTCTTAAGCTAGAAAGATGGCTCAGCAGTTGAGAGCATTATGTAGTCTTGTAGAGGACCAAATCCTAGCTCCTGTGTTCATATATGCACACAAAAACATATATACCAATATTAACACACCCACTTCACACACACAAGATTGGACTGATGTTATTTGGGTTCATCGATCAAAACTTGCTGTGATCTCTGAACATCTCAAACATTTTCATCTTCAAGTTGTTGACTGAAAATGCCATTTTGGAAGGTGTCCTTTAGTCCTTTATATTGCATACTGTTACTCAGAAGCTCTACACTTTTTTTTCTTCATTGTATGAGTATTTAACCTCTATTTATTTCAGTATAGGCACTTGCTTCTCTGCAGTAGGTTGTTTTGGGGAAGAAAAGACATTCTGAGACATATAAATGTGATTCCTGACATTTACTGCCTATCTCTCCATTTACATTGGGACTACTTTTAAATTAAAATATTAGGCAATATGACATTTAACATCTGAAATTTTCAGCACCATCTCCAATTAAAACAATGCCTTCTTTTTTATACAGAATATTATTAGCACACCTAGTAAAAGGAACAATCTTCTTTTACCAGCATCTACTATTCAGGTTATATTCAAATTCTGTGATAGTCTTAAAAATTCTGTAGAAAAGTGGTTGAATTACTTGAACAGGATCTGAAAAGTTGTATACATTACCTTTTCATTTGAGATAGCGTCTATCTATGTAGCACTGAATGGCCTGGAAATGCCAATATAGAATAGACTGCACTCATAGTCTATCAAATCCATTTCCCTCTACTTCCTGGGTGTTGTGATTAAAATAATTGGCAACCACACCTGACTATGTTATTAGGTCTCTTAAGTCTCAGTTTCTCAGTCTCAGTCATATTCTACCTCTCCTGAATCTAATGAAACTCTGGATGGTCTCATACTCACACTCTAGTTGAAGATAATTTTGAATTCATGATTTCTACAAAAATCTCTATATTACTGGAATCCATGCAAATTCCATCTTGCCTTGGTCCCTTAAATATCTTCACATCAGTATTTCTCTCGTTCCTTTAATGACATGGAAAAGAATTCAGGGAAATTGTCCTGTGACGTACTCTACCTTCTGACGTATTCTGATTGCTCCTGCACAATGGTATTAACTAGTTCTTTGTCCTCTGTGTTTCTTATAAATTGTCAGTTGTAGACTGCCATGATTGATTCAATGGTTTGGGGAAACAAAGTTTCATAGGGAACTTCATTCTGAATGATTCAAATCAGTAGCCATATAGTATCTTTTATCCCTTTCTTGATTGGACAGATAGGTGCCCATGTAGAGAATCCAGTCCAATATTCTAAAAGACATTCAATCACCTTTGCATCCTTTACCATGACAACCATGTTTAATATTCCAAGGAGGATAGCTGCAGTGAATGTTGCAAAAAATTTCCAACCATTGTTTTCGTTGTTAATGCAACTCTGTCTCTCAAGGTGATTTCTGATCAGATGTGGAAGAAGTAGCTTAAGTCCAAATTGTATTCCATGATAGGGGCTGTAATTCAGAGAGCCCATGAAGTGGCTAGGTGATATGGGTTCTGTGTTCTTTCCATAGATAGGAATCTAAGCTCCAAAGGTGCACAATACATGGCAGAGTGTGGCACGTATGTAGTAGATGTACAACAGAACATCTACTTTTCCTCTCCCATTTTAATAAAAATAATAATGATTGGTCTGTGGTGGACTGTCCCATGCAGTCACAACCATAAACAAGTGCTCATGTTTTTGCAGGTATCACGGACAATAGGAATCTGCTCAAGTATGCTTGCTTGGCTACTCATATGTCTAAGCACATAAGACCTTTGATTGCCAAACATGTGGACAGCAGCTGATCAGTAAATTAATACCATAGCCTGCTCTTTTTAAAAGTTCTGAGCAGGTTAACATACAGGTAGCTCTGTTATCAGCAACACAGAGGCTCCCTGGATTGTGGATGGTACAAAGTTAGGACAGTTTATTGCCAAGGAACTGATGCTCTTCTTTATCTCTGGACATCACAAAAGATCTCTACAGTGAGCAGATAACCTCCGCAGTTTCATTTCTAAGGCGAGTGGAATTTGGTGACCTGTTGAATGATGAAGGCATTCCCTAATGAAAATGCTAATTTTCTAAGAAATCAAAGATAAAAAACTGTCCTGTTTACCTGTGGCACAGAATTTATGGCTTCATGAGAGTTTGTGAGTATGGATATCATTTCCTGTATTATGTGTGTGTGTGTGTCGCATGTGTGCATATACCTGTGTATTTCTGTGTTTGTGTGCTGGGAAAAGTAGTCAAACAAATAAATGCTAAACCATGTTTGAGTAGTAATGCTTGGAGGACAGCTCTTTTCTGAGTAGAAGCAGAGAGAGGAAGGTGTAGATCTGGGATATTTGGGTGCTAGTAGGACCTGGGAGGATTACAGGGAGGGAGGACAAAAGGCTGGATGTATTTTACGGGATAAAAAAAAAACAAAAAAAATAACATGGAGATTGAATGTTGTGGGAAAGGACGGCAATGATTTTAAAGTGTATTATTTGTTTGGTATTTGATTTTTTTCCCACGAACTTTCACAGTAATACTAGATTCTGGAGATGAACACAATGTGTTGGTCTGTAACCATTGTAACTTTTGTAAAATGATTTTAAGCTCAAATCAAAGAAGAAATACTCAAACACAAACATCACTGAATTTCACCTTGATAGATAAAATAAAAAAAAAAGATGAAAGAATTATGGTTTTATTTTAATGATTGAGTGGCTAGGGGCTGCGTAAGGCAGAAGCACAAGAATGTTAGTCTCCAGTTCCGTGGCATTAGAGCAAGATTATCTGAACTATGTCTGAGAGTCCATAAATATATACTGAATGGCATAATAATGTCCACTTGCTTGTGTGCTTTACTATAGACTTTGTACATAAATGTGTGGTTAGAGAAATAAATATTTTACAACTCATAAAGACACTTATATCTTGTTGATAAAGTAAAGACGTATATACCAATTTGTCTTGAAAGGGTAGGATCTGCATAACATTAAGAATATTAGTAGATTGTGACACATCATGAGATTATATTGGTTGCCTGGGATGTCTTGTATCTGTCTTTGGTTCCAGTGTCAATGAGAGTTTTCCTCAGGCTTCTGTAGGCTCATCCAGGTAATAAGAGAATTCCATTCATCTTTTCAAATTGGAGCTCTAATTAAGATGGAGCCTTTTTAGTAGACACTGTCCATATTCCTTGGATAAACTTCAACCCTAAGATCATTCCACTTACTCAAATTGGGAATATCATTACTTGCCAACATTGCCTAAGATAATGAGTGGGTTGCCACCTGGGAGTCTTGCTTTGGGCAGGGAATTAGGAAATTTGACTCAAAAGATGGGTAATTCAGTGGATCTAGATTAAAAGGAACATGACATTCTAGGTGAAATCCTGTCCTGAATCAGAATTGTCTTTGTGATGCACAGACTGCTTTCCTTTGGATTTCTGTTCAGGCCTTGAGAGGAGAGTGGTCTGTTTCCTTCAAAACATGGCAACAGTCTCATATTTCCATGGGGATTTAAAGTCTTTTGCATATGGTAACCAGTTAAGTTGTGGGACCTTTGGGGTTGAAGAGCAGTCGAAGCAACAGAAAGGTGCCTTACCCCTGCTAAGAGTGCTGATAGCATGCTTTGAAAGCTCCTTCTGTTTCAGTCCTGGAGGGACGCAAATTGTTCACAAGAGCAAAAAGGAAATATCCTGGCAAGTGTTTATTCACCTTGTGGCCGAGTAGCCACCTCCCTCTGTCTTTGCAAAGACCATGAGGTCAGGTGTCCATCCTGCCCTCATGCTAATGGGACTTCCTCACCCAGAGTACCAGGACCCTGCCTCCTCTGGAAAAGATATTTAAATAGGGGATAGCCCACCAATAAAGAGACCATGATCTATCAGCTACATCTCCTGAGGCTTCCTTTTGCATCTAGTCCTCTATTCTCAGTTTGCTTGATCAGAACATGCGAGAAAACAACCGAGACTCACTCCTTGGTTTCTGAGTATTTTCCCTCTGCTCAAACTCAAGTTCTGCCCTTCTGGACACAAGGTGCAAACCAGGTCACCATGGGTCAGGCACCAGCAGTGTGCAAGGGAAGCCAGCCACCGAAGCAGATCTGTAGTGGTTCGCGTGCAGGACAGAGGGAAACCAACATGACGTCTTCTGAGGCATGCATACTCCTAGAATTCTTCTCTTAGCAGAGTTAAAAAACACAGTTCCTGGTGCCTTTTGTAACCATGATTAACAGGGATGCAAAACAGTAGTCACCTAAGAGTGCTTATGGGGCTTGGGAAATGGTGGACTTGTCTGGGCTCCTTTCTTGTGTTCCTAAAAGTAAACTGAGAGATCCAAATTTACTACTGCCCCAATCACTGCCCCAAGCTGCTTTCTCTGCACTATAATTTCAGACGTAACATGTTTGTTGGAAGGCACACCAGTAACTACATAATGCAACATTCCAATCACCTGTCTTTTACACTCGTCCATTCATCCTTGACTTCTTTATCCATGACTCCTTGACCACCTGCCATCTTTATCTTTTATTATTCACTCCAATGAACATTTATTTCTGCCTCTTTTATTTTGATTTTATTCTTTCCATCCTTTTCCTTTTTTAATTCTTTTTGCATTTTTAAAGGTTCTTCTTTTGGAGAGTTGTATGTTTAGAATTGATCCAACTACCTATCAGATAATGTTTGTTATAAAAAACATCATGTCCATTAGTAATACAAGGTGTTGGGAGCATTGTACCATGACTAGACATCTTGTACAGCTGAAAGATGTGGATCAGCAAAGAGCAGAAAGCTGTGTGATTTATTCATTTTGGAAGAATGTGTACCATAGAGCCTAATATTAATCCATGGTAGGGGATGGGGTGTACAAAAGCTCAAAAATTTACCAGGGATAATTCATACTGTGTTCTTCCCTTGGATTGGAATGTGAGCTTTTAAAAGTTCAGAAAGCCATGGAGAGTAAGCTATGTCTGTTGTAGATGTAATTCAGCATCTCTTATACTTGTTCCCAAAAGCTTAAACAAAAAAGATTGTTAAATGGTAGAATTTGTATACAATCTCATCTATGAAGAGGAGCCCATGTACGTCACTACTTTAGATAATTCAATGATCATAGGCATGTATTCTCATTAGTGTAATTGTCTGTTCTTTTGGCCGAACATGTATGATCATTGGCTAATTGTAATCACTGTAAAGGACAGGTGTTTAAATTCCCAGAAAATGCAAGTGTGCATGCATGGTGTATATTCTCCCAAGAGAGGAAGCCAAGCCTCAAAAAGTGCAGAAGACCTGTTGAAGGGTTTTATGTACATAGTTGATGTAGGACAGTACATCTATTATTTGCTCCCTCACTTTAAAAAAAAAAGATCGATGATACATTCCCTATGCAATCACAACCATCAACAGGAGCCCAGAATAACACAGGTTAAAATGAGAGGACCATACAGCTAAGTATTTTCTATACTCAGTATAAATGTCTATTCTTGTATCTGAGAATATTGGCTGCAATTGACTGACAATTGTAAACAGAAGCTTATAATTCAATTGAAATATAGCTCTCTCCATAAGAGAAGTCACTGCATGCCAAAATGCATATGATTCACAGTTCAGCAGTATAATAGATACTGGAATCTGGTTATAAAGAGGAGGGGGATTGGGAGTAGAATGTCTACGAACAAACGTTCTTATTTTTTTCCCCTCGTGATATTCTCAAAGATATCAATAGTGAGGAGACAGCTTCTGTAGTCTCAGGACTTAGACAGTTGCAATGTTTTGTGTTTGCATATGAAAAACTTTTCGCAAAGTAAAATGGCAATTTTCCAAGAATCCACAGACAAATATCTGTCCTGGGTAACTGTGCTACATAATCTAAGGAAGCATGGATATGTGTCAGCATGTATGTCATTTTATATATCTTTCATTTGTGTGTGTGTGTGTGTGTGTGTGTGTGTGTGTGTGTGTATGTGCATGAATGTTTGTGTGTCTGTGTGTCAGTTTTGGTGTGTTTGAACAGAAAGAGATATTCGCATACCTATTTGCTCCACTGGTTTGCACTTTTCCATCGTGGCTTAGTTCTCCTTTAAAAAAACAGATTAGGGAACTTGAATTCCTTTGATTTAAAAGGAGCTGTGTAACACAGAGTCACAGATTGGTGTTAGTATGCAATCTGGTGATATGATCACAAAAGTATCTGACATAAGTCTAAAAGAATATGAATCTAGTTGATTGGCAGTGTAATACCTTCACTTACTTGTCTGGTTTACAACAGCAATTGTAGTTAAATTATTGGCAGTAGAAGTAAAATACAGTTATAACTCAGATTTGATTTTGGAAAAAGTTAATAGGTGTATATTAAATTTTCATGAGTGTTTGGGATCTCTATGGCACTAGGGAAGTATTAAATTGTAGCTAACAATGAGATCATAATGGTTCCCTAATGACCGTAATGCGATTCTTATGGTCCCATATCATGCATTCAACAGGCATGGAACTTCTGAGCTGCTATGGGTTTTTTGCTGCTGTTGTTTTTATTTATGCCTCAAGGTCAGCATCGTTTACCTCATTTCATTTTAGTATATGTTGGCTTCAAATCAAGGCATGGCTTAAAACCTGAAAACTGACCAGAAGCTGGGACTAGAACTGAACGTACTAATGGCACGTGACACAGGTTACAGCTGTGGATAAACTGATCCAATTATTTTTGTTTTGAATGTCCACTGTCATAAGAATTGTTACTCTGAAATGGAAACCTCAGCCCTAAGATGTTCGTATCCACACAGAGTGAGTTTTCCACTGGGTACCCACTTTCAGCAAACAGTGAAGACATTTCTTAAACTGCTCAGGCCCTGGTTAGTGAGGTGGATGTATTTTTCTATTGGCAGCTTTTCAATATTTTGTATGTTTACTTTATTCTTCTCTTAAACAATACATCATGATATCTTTTTTTTTCTTTCTACTCTCCCTAGCCCTTCTCTTTGTCTCCCAGATGCACTGAACTTTGTTTCCCTTCTGATAAGAGCTTTTCTCTCACAGATATCAACAGAACCCAGCCTAAGAAAAGCCAAATTCCAAAGTAGGATGAGAAAACTCACTAGTAGGTAGTGAGAACCAAGAGCAGGCAAAGAAGTCAAAGACACTCCCACTCCCATTGTTACAAGTCCCATGAAAACAGCAGGCTAACATGCATACCATATATACTGAGGATCTCATGTAGATGCATATAGGCTCTGATTTCCACTTCAGTCTCATTAAGTCCATATAAGCAGTTTCTAGCTAATACAGTGGGCTGTGCTCCTCTGGTGTCTCTGATAACTCTGGCTTCCACAATCCTGTCCTCCCCTCACTGTAGTGTTCCCTGAGATGTTAAGGTAAGGAACCAGTTTAGATCTTTAGTTTATGCACTCTCTACACCTAACATGTGTAGCTGTGGGTCTCTGCATCTATCTTTATCAACTTCTTGAGGAAGCCTCTCACGGAAAGATTAACAAAGTATCAGGAGGAATTATTTCATTTATTTTTTTTACCAAATTGTTTTGTAGCAAAGATCTCTGCGGTACCCAACCTCAGGTTTCTGGCCATTTAGACAGTGTCAGCCATAGGCTATCTCACCTGATGTGGGCCTCAAGTAAGACCAGTCATGTTTTTGACCCTCCACAAGTTCTCTGCTACCATTGCCCAAGCTTATCTTGTATGTAGTTTTCTGAGTAGGTCAAAGGTTTTGTGAATGGGTTGTCTATATTTGGCAGCACACCTGGATGACTCTAACAACATAATAATGACTGTGATATCAACAATGTGAAATATCATAATTGCAAGAATCTGATATCATAATACTTATGAAATGAAATCTAAACATCAACAATTGAAATATATGACATCATAATAAGGACATGAGAGCAAATTTGAAAGAAATTGACATCATAATCAATATGATTGATATAAACAATGTAACTATATGACACCGTAAACAAAGGGAACTGAAACCTTAACCATGATCATGTGACAATGGTGTAAACATATATCTTTATAAAATGAGTGATATCACACTGAAATTGGAAAGAAGAGATATCATAATTGTAACAATGTGACACCATCAATATAAGTACGTGACATCACAATAGGAAGGTAATGACCAGAAATTTGGAGAAAATGACAATATAATATGGATTATGTGACACTAGCCATGTAAATAAATATGATAATTTTCAGAAACAGATATAATAACTATGATGATGGAACATAAATAGTATAAATACATGATGTCATAATAGGAGGTATATGACAGAATAATTGTCAGGAACTGACAATATAATGTTTATGATGTGATACCATCATTTGTAATACTTGACATCACAATTGATGTGATAATTAGAGGATAAGACATCATAATGTGGATTATTTGAATTAATCTATGTAAATATATGACCTCAAAATTGGGAGAAACTGACAATTATGAAGAGCTTACATCAACAATGTATGATATCACAATCAGAAGGATATGACAGCATAATGAAAGGAATTGATATTATAAATGGGATGATGTGAAACCATCAATATCAGGTTGTGACAGAACAATTGGAATGAAATTGTATGTTAATGGGAAGAATAAGACATCATAATGTTGATTATGGTATGACATCATTAATACACATACATATATGTCAGCATAACTCAAACTGACATGAAATTGTGATGAAATGATATAAACAATGCAAATATATGACCAATGGAAGAAACTGACATCATAATTGGGATGATGTGACATCAACATGTATATGCATGACATCACAATAAGAATATGAAAACCTATAGGAAGGATCTGACACTCATTATAAATGGATTCTGACAACTTCAATGTAAGAATATGGCTCATAACTGGAATGAAATGATATGATAATTGGAAGGATAAGTCATAATATTTGGAGTTATGTAATGTCAACATATGAAATCATTATTGAAACACACTGATGTCATATACATGAAAATAGGCAACAACAATGTAAATATGTGATACCCTACTTTGATTGATATGACAGCACTATTGGAAAGAAATAAAATCGTTTTTGGGATGATGTGACACCATAACGTATGTGATATCAAAATTAGAAGAAATGATTTGAAAATTGGAAGGATAAAACACCTTAAAATATGGGTTATGTTACATCATCAATGAAAAGAGTGTAAAAGCAACACTCAAAATCTGTCATTGACATGAGTAAGTCTGAGCAGTTCAGGAACAACATCAATCAACTGGAAAAACTTCACATCGAAAAATTCACAGCCCTCAACCCTATGCATAAAACTACAGACAACTGAGCAAAGCTAAGAGTGGAAAAAAATATATTCAGGGAAGAAAACTTATGTTGGATTTTCCGAGTCACATGGTCAGACCGAAAACAAATCATAGAGGAAACAATACAAATTAGAATGATTGAAGAATATAATTGCACATACATGCAAATAATGACAATGAACAAAGAGGTCAAAAATTTGAGAGAAAATGGAGATCTATTGGGGGGTATAGGTACAGAAAGGAAAAAGGGATCTATGTGATTTTATTACTTCAAATGTAAAAAAATTATATACACACATATAAATTTCTATATGTTTTTATATGTTACATATACATAGAGTTTGTTACATATAACCTATGTGTATTATGTATAATATTTTATATGTAATTATATGTAATATGTTATATACTTTTATATTTATATATAATTTTACATATATACATTATACACAAATTATATGTGAGATCTTTTACTTTTGATACAAAAATTAAAATATACAAACACATATGTGGGTATATATATATATATATATATATATATATATATATATATATATCCTGCATATCAAACAGCACCAAAAAAGTCCCAGAAAAACAAAAAATAAAATTTTATATGCAGAACCAATCAAATTATCTATTATGGGTCTGTGCTATCTCTTTATGTATGATATGGCTATATCATTATCTACATCTCTTCTTTCCAATTCAGTTGTCATACACTTCCATGTATTGTGTCATATCCTTTCATTCATAGTGTCATTTGGAAAGTCATATTTATATTTGTTTTTTTCTCAGTGTCACGTTCAGCCAGTTTGTGTTGCTGCTTGTGCTTGCATCCATGTTTCCTCCAAGTTGTGAACTTAGATAAGTTCTTACTGATATTCTGGCTTCCATGCATGTACACTTCATCATCTATGTAATGATGAACCATTTTGTATTATGTTAACTTTCCTGGATCACTCTGGACACGTTTGTGCTCATGTCCTGTCTTGAATCAACAAATACCCCCATGTAAGTTTAGTGATTTAGAATTAACTGGTATTTGCAAGTTTCCCTTACCTATGCTGCATGATAAATCCCAATCACAGTACACCTGTACCACTTGCTGTCTACATTAGGATCCTGAAAGCAGTCCTCAAGCACATGAGAATGTTCTCAGACAGGTAGCATTGCCTTAGGGATGTCCATCCACGGTCAACCTCAAAGCCTGCATGTAAATACCATCTCACAGATTGAGCAGGACATATTTTTGAATTTATATTCATATATATACATATATATATATATATACATATGCAATAAGAATTACTGAACAAAGAGGTCATCAATTTGAAGGACAGAAACAAAGGTATTGGAGTGTCTGTGGATGAAAGGAAGGGTGAAATGGTGTAATATTCTTACTATCTTACTATTTCAAAAGTAAAAAAAAAATTATATATCATATATACACAGAACACCCAAGACTATGTGAACCAGTCAATACCAATGAAGGCTTTGAAACAGGTAGGTGCTGTTCCAGTCTATAGATACAGGGTTTCGGTGCTGAGGGTAGAAGTGAGGTTGTGACAGTGAAAGCAGTGAACTGGTTTCCAAAATAAACATCAGCTGGGACTTTCAGACTATGTGGTATCTGTTTGACTATTTTGTGGAACTGTCATTGAACCCAGTAAATGGCACTCAAGCACTACCACTGAGTTAAGCCTACAGCTCTGGTCTCTATCTTTCTTTTAATTTTGATTTCAAAGTGTCTTCGAGGCAGAGAATGTTAGACTTGGTCTGGAAACCCATAGTTGGAAAGGTGAGGTAGGAAGATCCCAAATGTTATTAGGTAGCCAAAGCTATATAAAACAAGCATTTCTTCAGTAAATACTATTTATAAATCCTGCTTTTTAGGTTAAAACAATAATTTTGGAAACATACAACTACATTCTGGGACTTGATAGATATTTCATATTTAAGAGTACATACTGCTCTTGAAGACGATTTGAGGTAAGTTCCCAGAGCCCACATAGGCAGGAAAGTTGCCACCTTTAACCCAGTCCTAGTGGATAAGATACCTTTGAGTGCACTTGTATTTGTGTATCACTCACATAGTCTTCAAAATAATACTCCTAGTAGCATATACTCAACTTTAGAATGCCCTGATTCTTCAGTTAACATCTATTCTATTTTGTTGCCAGTTGTTGTAATTTCCAGTTTGGTGTCTTTGGTGCAGATGGTTGATGTCTATCAAATCTAATGCCTACCACTTACATCTAAACTTGCTGCAATAGCCTAGGAAGAAACTGCATATTTTTCAGAGTTCTAACATTTTCCATATGAGCATTCCAATTTAAGCAGGAACAAATCAAAGGAAGATGATGTATTGCTTGATTGCTTGATGATCTCCACTTATCAAAGTCTATTTGGGAAAATCCAGAAACTCTCCTGTGAAGACAAGGTCTGTCCAACCTTACAAAGCTTTGTAAAAAGCCAACATCAAGGTTTGCCTCTTTGTTTGGGACTTTCCCTTCCACCTTTTTCTGCAAGATGCTGCCAAGTCCAGGTTAGAAGGCTGGTTGCTGAGATGTGGGGCCTTCCCATGTTTGTAACTTTCCACTCTGGATTTGAAGCAACTAAGATCAACAGTGCTTCTGCTCTGTCATTTTTCCTAGGTGATCCAATGAAGCAGTCAACAGGGAAGTAGAGCCAAGTTCCAAAGCAGTGGAGGCAAATGCAGGACTCAAGTTGCCCAGCAGACTCAAGCTTCTGCCTACCTGAGGCCCCCATGAACTTCTTCCATAAGTAACAACAACAGCAGGTTCCTCCATCTTGTATCTCCTTCTCCAGTAACTGTGCCTTGTTCCAGTATAGGTTCTGCAGAGATAAGACATGCCAGACCATATTCCTAACACACTGGGTAGCACTTCAGTGGGAACCTTCTTAAATTGCCAGGAGCTTGTGTCCTGAAACTAGGAAATCGCCTGGGATTCATGTTCAGGGGTAGAAGCAAGCAGTTTACTAAAATTGACATCAATGAAGGACAAGCAAGTCGACTAGGAAGATCATTTCCCTGGCCTCCCTTTTCCCCTTTCTTCCCCATCTCTATGATCTCCTCCACTATGCCACTCTCCTCCCTCTATGTACCTCTCTCTGCCTTGTTCTTTTCCACTCTGCTCTTCCCTCTGTTGTGGCAATGTACACTGCCAGCTTCACTAAGTTCCTGGCTCCTGTTGCTAGGATTTGGGGCTCACTAGTTACTTTGTCCACTTTTCTTCCTTTATTGTACAGTGGCAAAAACCCTCTCATTAATAAGATTGTCTATTTGGCTTTATAATAAAAACTCAAATCAATTCTTGGGCTGGCTGTGAGCGGACTCTGCCCATTCTGCTTAAAAGTAATTGTAAATGTTCCACTGACCTTCAAATTGTGAGAACTATTCATACTTGCTGCAATCATATCATAAACTATTTTTAGCTAAACTGACATTCTTTAGAGACAGAGCCACAGTTAGATCTGCAAAGAGTCTAGACAGTAAGTCAGCACACTTAGAAATACAAATAGAAAATTCAACCCTGAGCAAGCTCCCCTTTTTATAGTAAGCCTATACAGACCTAGAATCAATGATTCATTAATTAAACTATTGTGTTAGTTTTCTCAGTAAAGATAACCTTGAAGAATAGAGCTTACAGCTTCAATCTGTTAAGGGCATTCCGGCTTATATTGTAATGTGCTTAATTTCTGCAAACCACAAAATAATAAAAAAGCATTCCATTCATTTTTTAAGCCACAGGAACCTTGCCTCTGGGTGAGAAGTATTCTCTCAGAGAGAGAAGACTCTCCTGAGTGAGCAGTCTTCATCCCTTACAACAAGTGCATGATTGACAGTTCTTTCTCAAAAGTGTTTGCTTGTGTTTTTATATGAAAAGGTATGACTGAGCATGTTACTTTAAAGTGTGAATGTACAATCTATTTTTGCCATCAAAAAAGATACAGTTTGTTTGTTGTAACTTCATTCCCCAGTCTGTTTTCTTCTGTGTAGTTTCATGGAACCTATCGTGGGTGAAGGCTGGACAGTAATCGACAGTCCTCACTCTCACATCCCCACTTATTTGTTCTCTCTTCTGTTTCACTGTCAACCCTCCATTCTTCTCTGTTCCCACCTTTTCCTGAAAGCCAATTCCTCTGGCAGCCCTTCCACATGTTCAAAGAGCAAATGTGCATCAGTGTCTGTCTTCTGCAGTAGGTGACAGAACAACAACATGACAAACACTTGCTTAAATGATCAGGCCAATGCTTAGCAAGCACAGCACTGAGGACTCACTGACTTCCCCAAAGGAGCCAGAGAAGCATTCTCAGAAAGGACCCCACCCTGGAGAGGTTTCTGTTCCTGGGAAAGGCTCATGTTAATAATACTATTTGTTCCTGATGTAAGAACTGCAGATCTCAGGAGCATTGACAATGAAAATTAGTATTTACATTAGCTAGTAGTGAACTGCTATAAAAATGTACTTTCTCCTGAGAACAAACTACATAGGTTTGGGCTTCCAAACTCTCATTTAGTCCACAGGCTTCTACCCAGAGTAACTACCAGCCAGGGACCTTCTATTCTGGACAACCTTAATTCAGAAGGTACTAGATACACAAGAAGGAATCATCAGAAGCAAAGTAATGCCAGTGAGTTTGAGAGATAAAGTCAAAGCATCTTGTACAAGTTGGGTTTTCTTTTTAAAAATTCATGTATGTTTTTTCAGCTTGTGTATTTGTAAACCACCTGTGTGCCTGGAGCCTGAGGAGGTGGGAAGATGACACAAGATCCTCTGGAACTGGAGTTATACTGGCTTGAGAGCTGCAAACAGAATCTTGGGTACTCAGAAAGTTCTTTTAACTCCTGAGCTACCTCTCTAATCATTTGTGTATAATTTTTATGTGGACTTGTATTTTATGAAACAAAGAACTAATGACTTATGGGTGATATTTTACCCTAGATTTTAGAAGATATCAAAATGCTCCTCAGACTGGCTGTAGTATGAAATCCTTGAGCTTTCTAATTTCTCCTTGTGACCACTAATGTCTTGGTGAGATCCAACTCTGGCAGGATTTCAGTGACCTGTGAGGGAGAGGCATAGAGTGTGTGGATAATAAGAATAAAACATCACATCTTATAGATGGGAACAGACTTCTCTCTTTATTCTTGATTTTTCTCCCCTATTGTCCTTCTCTACTTCTCTCCATCTCTCTACTTCTCTTTCTCTGTACTCTAATGTCTCTCTTCTTTTTGATGCACCTTATAGCATATTTACAAAGCCCTAATGGAGAAAAATCATACTTCAAACACATCTTAACATTAAAATTTCTTCACTTAATGATTACAAGTTTATATTTTAGTGATTAAGTGGTTCATATTGTTAAAGAACAAGTTAAATAAACTCACAACTGAACACCTAGTATTTTCTCTACACAAGACATGTTAAAGCAATACTTTTTCTATTATAGATTAACAGAGTTTATGGAATACAACTAATTTTATGACCAGATTCCATTGTGGCTGGCAGGTAGCAGTCTTGTAGTTGTTAGAGAATGAATATACCTCATTTTATTCTAACTAAGCCATTTTCATTTAGCTAATACAGTAAGAAAAGTTTGTTATAACAAGAAAACTTTGTTTCTTTTTTTTTTTGCTTTTATTATGTAAAGGAGAATCAGCTGCACAGCTTTATGTCCATAGGGATCACCCCAAACTCATGAGCAAATGTTTAATTATAGAAACCAAAGAAGAATAAATTATATTTTTGATCAAGAAAGTTCAAAATTAACAGTGGCCACTGAAACTCATTTGTTACTTCTTGATCATGATCCCTCCTGTCTTTAATAGATGAAACTCGAGGGCCCTAGCAATTAAGTTTTATTTGTTCTTGCTTTCTATTCCTGACCAAAAACATGTCCCTAGCAAAAGTAAGTTCTCCTGTTTATATGTTATTTCTTAAGCTGCTAATATCTCCAAGGTTATTTATTCTAAGTCAACTGATGAAATCATAATTTGATACTATAACTATACATGAAAAATGCCTAATTTTCGTAACTATACATGATTTTGTGTTGTTCTTTCTGGATTTTCAACTGAATCATAGTTTATCTGAGTGGCATTAAATTTGGGAAAATCAACTCTGTTGCTATTGATAATACCACAAAATCACCACTGTTTTTATGGATTGTACCATCATAAAGATAAAATTACTATGATCAGAATCTTTATAACCAAGCCAACTCGCAGAAGCATCAGAAAGGGCCAAGTAGAAGACAGTTCTCCCAAAAAACTGGCAAAATTGAAGGTAAAACTCATTACTACCTCAAAAAAAAACAATGCGTTGTAACTTCTGAGGTTCAAAGACAGTTTGTAGTTTTTCTGACAATACCTGTTACTGTCTTTTTTAACCAATCTATCCTGATTTTCCAATATTTAAAATGATTTTCTTTTATTTTTACTTCATAGGTGTTAGTGTTTTCCCTGTGTATATAATTGTACCACATGCATGTAATGCTCTCAGATGCATTGGCTTCTGTGAAAATATTTACAGATGATTGTGAGCTGGCATGTGTGTACTGAAAATCAAACGTGGGTCCTCTGTAAGAGCAGCCAGTGCTTTTAACTTCTGAGACACCCCTCAATGGACCTCATTGTTTATTCTTGGGACACAGCCTAGTGTTGACTTCTAAGACATGACACTCTCCTAGTTTTGTCTTCTACTTCAATTGTTGCTCTTTTATAGTCCCTATATATTTTTACTCCTCCTCTTCAAACCTGTTCCTCCTACCCCTCCTATATCCTCCTCCATTTCCTTCTATTCCATTTCCTCTGTCTTTCTTCTTCTGCTCTCCTCTGTCAGATCTATCTGTCAATATCAATTTGAATGTATTTATCACTCTAAAACCATGAGTGACTGTAATGTTGCAAACTGGCATCCATAGCTTTACATTAGTGGAATGGTCTGCTAATTAAGACATTGATCCTTGCTCAATGTTTTCATAACCAGTTCAAATATCTCCTTGCCAATACCTACTTTATATTTTTATTTTTTTCATAATTAGACAAAGTAGGAAACATTTCAAATCCACATCTTACTGACTACCCATGCTCTCTACTATGACTCAAACTGCACTGTATAAAAAGTGAAGCATTTTTCTTGATATTTTCATGAAGTTGCACAAAAAACAACAAATAAGGAGAGTATGCCCAAAGTGTACAAACCTGCTGTAAAAAAGAATCCATCCACATAAAGATGACTATCCAGCAAAAATAGGATATAATCAATTATATTTAAGACAAAATTGTCCCAAATGTAGCTTGATGTCTGAGCTATGTTTTTCTGGTATGAAGTCTTCTAGAACAGATGTTATGACTCCCATGGTTGACTTAAAAATTGTAAGCTTTCTTTATATAGTCACATTAAAAGGAGAAATTACCATACTCACTGTACCCCTGAAATGCCTCTAAGCATCAGAAAACAGACATTTGTATGAGGCACAAGAGGTCAGTAATCATTAACTAATTAATTAATAATTTTTCACTTTTTATGTGACATGAGAAAGTATGGTATCCAAAGCATTTTATGATATTCTTAAAAATGTCCCCTTTCCACAAAACCTCTTCATGGCCTTTGTCTCGGTATTCCATCCTCCTTCTCAGAGCTTGTGTTTCTGTGATGTTGCTTCCATCAAACCATGCTTTTTAAGTAGGACAGAACCAGACAGTGTGAGCCAGCCAGATAGCAGCAATTCTGAGTAACCTTCTAGAAATTTGTTCACTTCCTGAGGACAACACTCACTTGAGCTCTGCACACTTGGCTTATTGTACATATCCACATTTTAAAAAAGGAGAGTGTCTCTCAAAAGTATGGTACCTTGACCGTATTCTGGTGACCCACCTGAAACTGAAATTCCCCTGCATTCTTAAGGGTCCTTGAAACTTTCCCCTTCTATCAAACTGTGTTAAAGGACATTCAAATCTATTCTGGATGTTAATGGGAATTTGAACATCTGCCCATGGGTTGCTGAGAACTTCAATATAAATCTAGAAGGAGAAGTCATACTTTTTCACTCTCATGAAAATGTCCTCATATTTCTACAGTATCCAAGGTGATCGTAGACATTTCAGTTATCCCCCAATCAACTTAGACAATTATCCTCTGTCAAATGCTGTTTAAAATATGCATCATCTTACCAATGGGCTCTAAATTTACTACTACCCTAAGGGCTCTCCAATATTCTACTTATTTTCAAAAACGCCTCTGACATACCTGCAGATTCCACAGGAGCCCAAAATATTCAACTCTATGAAAAGAGTATTAAGAATGGATTTCTCTCAAAAGAGGGCCTAAGATATTCCCCTTCTCATATTAGGGGCTCTAGAGAGTACATTTATACCAAAATAAGGTTGACACCTGTCCAGGCTTACGAAGAGAGTTTCAGAATTTCCCCAATCTGAACAAGAGTGTTTAGAACATCCTTTATGCAAGGGGAAGTCTGATCTTTTAAAGTCTGACCTTGGAATAATGCCAAATATTTGTCTTCAAGATATCCTCACATTTTTCACATATAACAAAGAGTGTGAGTAAATGTGGAAATTCCTCTCTCTCTCTTTCTCTCTCTCTCTCTCTGTCTTTCTTTCTCTTTTTCTCTTTCTCTCTCTCTCTCCCTCCGTCCTTCCCTCCTTCCCTCCCGTGAGAAGGGTTTCAATAATTTGCCCTAACGAAATGGCCACAGCCATTTTAAATCTACTAAAATTAGAACAAATCTCATTCCATTTGTGCAATGAGAAATACCCAAAAAGTTCTATAAACTGGAAGACCAATATTAGCTACAGCCAATTTATCACATTCTCAGTGGATATTTAGATATTTTTAATTCCTTCAAGGGTCTCTGACACTGCCTAAAATAACAGAATGGATCTTCATATCTATTGCCTCACATGCAGTTAGTTTCAAACATTCACATTTTTAAAGAGAGCTTGAACATTTCTTCCTCTCCACAAAACAAACTGAAACAAAGAGGCTTCATAATATTATCAGATCACAGTGACTTAAATCTGCTCTCTAAGCCCCCAATGGCCTTAGCTCTGCATTTCCTGCACAGGGAGGGCTCACACAAGACAATGTGAGTAATATTATATTTACCTTACTCTACAATCCTACGAAACTCACAAATCTGCATAATTTTCATAAAAAGCATAGGCAATTCGAAATATATGAGAGATGGCTCAGTATCTTATGTATGAAGGGGGCTGTAACATATTCCCAACATGACCAAGAGAGAAGACACAATGCACACCTATACAGGCAGCTATAGACCATACACTTATGTGCAGCAAAAGAACTTTTCAATATACTTAATATACATTAGGAAATATATGACCCTGTGCATCTCTGCAGGCATTTCTGTAGACTGCTGCAGTTTCTTCTAAGGTAGCTCTAGCATGAACTACATATACATGAAGGTCTTCAGAGTCTTCCCATCCTTGTGTAAGGGATTTGTGGCCATTCTATGTAGACAATTGTACTGCAAGGAAATTCCTAGCAGTCCTAAATGCCTCCCAGAATATTTCCATCTGCCTAAGAGGTACAGATAAGGAATAAAGGACCAAAAAAGGAGACCAAGAATCTTTCCCAGACAGCCTTGGTTTCTTGAGTTTAGACAATCGTACACCAAATGATGTCATATCTTCCACATCTACTGAGGCATTCTGGGATCGGGCACACAAAAAAAGTGGTGGTTAGATATTCCCATCTAGCTCAATTGGATTCCAAATTTACCAAATATATACAAGGGGCTGGATGTGGGCCATTCTTTTCACAAGTCACTCAAACCTTTGCAATTCTCTCAAGGGTCTCTGACACTGTCTATACATGTAGAATTCAGTTATCAACATTCTTTCTAATATACAGAACATGTCACATAGAATAGTTCTTGAAAACTAGGGGGCATAAGTTACAATGTAATCAAAAGGATATTCAATGAGGCAACCCATGTACAAGGAGGCTTCAATATATCTAGTACAGAACAAGATATCTTCAACATGTCAGAAGGATCTAGCAACACATTTTCTCCGTAGGAAGTCCTCATATCTAACATCTAAGACAAATCGAACTTTTATCTTATTTTTCCTTTTGTACCTTTGGAAAAGGCCTTCCATACCTTTGAAAAAATGTTGAACCTTTGAATCATAAGGATGGGTTCTTAATATACTGTACACATGAACTAGGGAAAATGGTCTATACCCAGTGTGACTCGGAGAATGAAGGCCTGATCAGTCCTTCACCTGTAGTTGTAGATGTGTACGAAATATTTTCAAATTTCTTCACAAACACAAGAGGACTTAGTGTTCTTTCCATGTATTCAGTATTCCTTTTCGGACCAGCTCCTCATTGGCAGGAGCTCTAAGAAGAACCACCACAACACACAGATCTGAAAATCTACATCCTATTCAAGGGCATAACAAAGATTCTATCTCCACTGAGTAGTTCCTAGGAGCTTATTCAACTAACCTGAAACCTACTGAGCCTGACATCCTTGCAAGGGCTGATGTCTGAAGTAACACACACACACACACACACACACACACACACAAACTTTTGGATTAATCAAAAGTGTTTCGGGTTCTTGGAGTATGGACAGTGCACAAAATAGGATATATAAACTTCCCATTTTTCATTCAGGTTGTCAGATCCTGGTCATATAAATAAACAAGCCTAAAATCTTTCTAAATTGTCCAAGGGACTCTAGATGCCACTGCATCTGTACAAGGTGATGGAGCCCCTTCGTCCCAGCAACCAAGTTGTCTCATAATTTTTCAGTTTCTACAGGGGCATTGGCATTAACCATATATGAAAAATGGAATTGCATACCTAAGGACTCACATACACAGGACCTCAGATTTTCTCCTTAATGCAAATGTGACCCACAAATGTTACTCATTCATGACAATAAGACTGAAACATGCACCCTTGTGAAAGGGGTCTTTACTACTTCACCATTAGACCACAATAGCTTAAATCAACAATTTGTTGACCCAGAAGGCAATATATATGTGCTTCCTAAACAGGGAGAATTCAAAATCTACAAATCTGATATACAGTATCTTATTCTTATCCTACTTTCCTTCAAGTCTCTTGACATTCTCTCATCATTGAAAAAGGACTGTGAATTTTCCAAGTACATAGGAAGGGTCCAAGACTTTTATTCTTGAAGAAGAGGATGTGAAATAGTACATACTTGACTCAAATGCAGCCCACAATTACACAATGATATAATCTTAGGCATAGCTTCAAGGGCAGTTCCAGGTTTGTCCATATACATCAGAAGATGTAGAGCCCCCTACACCTGTGAATGCCACTCAGGAAAACCATCACATCTCCTCCATATGCCTTGGCAAGGAAAAATATGCACACCTGGTCTAGAAAACATTCCCATACTTGTGAGGTTGTCTGTTGTTATTCCACATTTAATGTTGTGTTCTGGGAGATTTTAGAGCTTTTGGAGGATTTGCTCAATATTGCCACAAGAGATGCAGTAATAGTACTGATTTACACAGGAGGATCTAGGATCTTTCACAAACATCTCTTTTTCAGGATAGAAGAATACAGAAAGATGACATTTCTCCAATGCCTGTTAACAGGATTATGATAGTTTTCCCATATATGTCAGTGACCCTGGAGGAGCTGTGGGAACTACTAGCACCAGCACACTGCTTGGGCCTCTACTTCATGTGCACCAGGGTTTGTTGGACCTTTGCAATTTTTCCAAGTGCTTCTGTCACTGACCATATCAGCAACATGGATTTTTCTACCTTCACTTCATATGCCGTGCTATAGCCCTTAGGTACTTTACCACTCAGCAAAAAGTGAAGCATATACTTTTATCTGTGAAAACGCTTCACATTCTCAAAAAAGGGAACCACCTGTCCTGGGCAAGTGACATACTGGACAATGGAATATGATTGCCTAATATCTGATTTTTTTACATATACAGAAGCTACTCAGATGTTCTCTTGATGATAAACTCTGATACCCGCAATCCAGAGACATGTATGATTGCATAAGGAAGCCCGACTATTAGCCTCATCCTATAATCCAGCTATGTATCCTTTACAATGCATAGCTCAAGGACCAAGAGTATCTCCCAATCCTTTAATCCTGTTAAATTTAAGGTGGGATTAAAAGGCCTTACATATGTGTCCTATGTTTGTTGCCAGAGTACTGTGAAAGCCTACAAGAACCCCTCCACAGCAACTTTGCTCTTCTACAATGGCACTGCTATAGAGCAGTGAGCTGATGCATATTATGAGGAGAAGATATCTTAATCATAGATTTACATAAAACCAACACCTGCAGATAATACAAACTGTCAAGGCTTAGGCAACCCTTACCCCAACAATATATAACTCAATTATTTTAACGTTATGTATGCAGAAAAAGAAAATCTCCCACAACAAAATGGATCTCACGAAATCTCCTTCTAGTAAAGGGGGGGCATATGTTACAATGCTCAAAAAACACATCCAAACAGGCATTCTGCAAACAATGTGGGTTTAGTATAACCTCCTAAGATCAACACAACTTCCAATTGGACTCTCCTGCCCTAAGTGGACTCATACCTAAAATTTCAGATAAATAAGTTATTAAATTTAATCTTCCTTCTTTTGAATCTCTAAAAATTGTGAATCTTTAGAATTTACTCTATATATGAGAAGGGTACTTGAAAATTTCAAACATTTTGATGTTTCTGATGACTTTGTGATATGCTATACTCATGACCTAGGAAAAATGTAGAAATTCCAATGTCACTTAGGATTTCAAGGACCTACATGAGGAGTTTTGGAAACGTCCACATCTCTCTAATATGTTGTTGAAATTCTGTCACATGTAGACAGATAATTTTGCATCTGGGTGTAGGTATCTCTTATTTAACAGTTTCTCTTTGGCTAGAGCTCTTTAAGGATAATAATTACACACATATTTGTATGTCCTTAACTCCTACTGAAGGGCCTAGTAGTGTTTCTAGATACTCAAATGAAGTGATTATTTCTTGATTATCAATATGATCAGGAGCATTCCAGAAGCCTGCCATCTGTTCAAAATATGCTGTCAGATTATCCATGAAATTGTGAGTCTCTAGAATTTTTCACGTTTTCTTGGGATTACATTGTTCCACAAAACCTACATTAAAGATAAGCTACTGTCTTTAATATTTGCTAAATGTTTATCCAGTCTTACCATTATACACAACCAGCATGGAAATCCTCTGAAATGTAAAAGTCTTGGTAGAGCCTGCCTGATTTACACAAGTGACTGGACTTTCTTTATCATTTGCACCAAAAACTCTTGGATCTTGCTAGTTCACAATTTTTATCATGACACTATGGAATTTCACATCTATCCCCCTCAAAATCAGGAGACCTCACAATTCTCCACCTAGAAAAAGGTTGGCATATGACTTTCTTAAAAATAAACAGGCAGAATGAATGAGGCTTCTTGAGTACAAGGATACTTAAATTCATTAACAAAAGATCATGATTGATTGCAACAATACTCTGCTGATCCAAAAAGACAAACTTCCTATCCTGGAAGTCCTCACAAAACTTACACCTAATCAGTGGTATCTTGACCTTGACTAAAGGTTTCTAAAAGTCTCTAGAACTTCTCTTATCTTTGTGAAAGGCACGCAAAACTTCCACATATTCAGAAAGTGTCCAAAACTTCTATTCATAAGTGACTTTGCATGATCCAGAAACTCAGGGACAACTTTCTCCTACACAAAGTTATGTAGACACTTCCACATCTCTTCAAATAGTCGTTTGTTGATTCTTTATATGTATCAGGCCTTGCATTGCCACCTGCATCTGTGGAACCATCTCTGTTGCCTCCCAGCTCATCTTCTGAAGAGGCTTTTGTAAGATTAACATGTAAATGAGGGTCAACAGGAACTTCTCATCCTAGTGACTCCACAATAACAAAGGCTGTATTGGGGGACTCCCAGTTTACAGCAGAGGTTCCAGGAATCCTGTTATCTGTGCCCGTGCTGCAGTAACAGGAAACTACTACAGGGGAATCGTTAGGGTTTTTCAAAGATCTTGGTTTCCTGGCCCTAGAAACCACTACATAGAAGATCATCTAATCTTCAACTCTTCACAAAGGCATCTCTGCTCTGGCACACATTGACAATTGGCTTTGGGTTCTTTACAATTTGATAACGTGGCTCTGGAAACTTACAAATTTTCACAAGTGCCTGTAGTTCTCTCATCTGCACTCTGGTCTCATGAAAATTTGCCTTTCAGTGGTGTTCTTGTGATACTGTCTGTTTCTAGCTACTGGAGTTTACAACCTATTATTTCTTATTCATAGGACATCACAGAGTCTTCTTTTACACATTTGGCCCATGTGTAACAAAACAGATTTGTGAGTCTACTACTAAAATTTGACAGTTAGGCTAGTTTCTAGATCCACACAGTTTTTACTAGGTGCTTATAAAAATAATAGTTTTCTGAAAGCCTGTCATCTGTCTAATGGGTGCTGTCAGAGTAAACATGTACCTGTGATGCTTTAGAATATATCATATGTGATAAATTCTCTGGATCTGAGTAGCTGCATTAAATATGACATGACATCTTCCACACATGTTAAAGTGGTTAGCTAAATTTCCCATTAATACCAGTAGCCCTGAGATCTCCTCAATCTTCCCAATGAGTAGAGGAAGATCCCATTTCTGAAAAAGTGGCTGGAGCCACATTGTCATTTGCAGCAGGATATCTTGGAACTTTAGTCTTTATTCTAGTACCTCTTGCATTCTCCCTATCTACAAAGTGGAGGCTCATTCCCACCCTGTCACGTGCTACAGATCTCAGAATTTCTCATTAGTGTATACCCCATGCATTTCACTTCCAGAAAAAGTTGATTGAAACACCCACTCTTATAGTGCAAGAAAACCATCTTGGATGTTGTCTGAGCAAGGTAGGAAAGAGAAAATGAAGGATAGGAAAACAGAGATGTGAGAGTATTACTAATATATACCAAAATATACACAGATACCCTGTTTCTCAATTGCTAAGATCAAGTCTTAAAAAGACACTAAATTTCAAAATGTAGACAAATAATAAACGACATTTAAAGATGGGCTCTATTAAGGTTCTCTGTAGAAACTACCAAATAATACCAATTAATCACTTTACCTCAAAGCACATATACAACTATGTGAAATTGCATTTTATTTTATATGTTCCAACATTGACAAAAATTGGAAAATGCTTCATAGAAATTCCTAATTCAAGACTAGACAGGAAAAAAAATGTTGTATAATAATAGACAGATGTTTCTAAATTACATTTATTTTATAGACGTTTAGATATCATAGAGACATTGCTGCACCAAATAATCTCTTTGTTGTTCCAAACCTGGAATAAGAAACAAAAAAATTGAAATGTCAGAGTCTATTTCCAATAC
This sequence comes from Cricetomys ansorgei, assembly GCA_026225945.1. Lineage (NCBI taxonomy): Eukaryota > Metazoa > Chordata > Mammalia > Rodentia > Nesomyidae > Cricetomys > Cricetomys ansorgei. The sequence goes on from JAMJFZ010001567.1 coordinate 448,039, forward strand.
ATTGAGAAGATAGTTGGAAATCTATGTATATATTTTGGAAAAGGTTTTAGAAATTCTCAAGAATAAATCACATCATAGGATTCAATTTGAAATTGTTCAAATATATTTCACGTTTACACTTAGCCTCAATAATGTATTAATTTAGTAGATCCATCTATTTTCGAATTGAATTTATATTTTTTTGTACTTCGAATTTTGTCTAATATAAACAGAAAATGCATGCATTGCTAATTTACCCAGGACAATGTTGGATGTCATTACAGTCATGAAATGCCTGTTCTTCAGAATGTAATCCACTTAAACACCATTGGTACTATTAAATTTATTTTCTATTCCATTCATACTTTATATTATTGTGATGAAAAAACATTGCCAATGTAATTTATACCTGAAAGCAATTTGTGTGGGTTTAGAGTGTTGAAATCCATGACCATTTTGGGAAGCAATATAACTAATAGGCTGAGAAGTCGCTGTAGCAATAACTGAGAAAATATACCTTGAATTATAACCACAAGACACAGAGATGTAATTGGCCATGGTTTATAACTTTGAAACCTCAGACTTCACCCTTCCCCAGACACCTCCTTCAAGCCTATGCCTATACAATTTTGCTAACATACCTTCTGAATGTGGCCCAGGTAGTCAAAGATATGAATGTTGGTTGTCCATCTCATTAAAACCACCACACAGAAAATTTTTCTTTGTTTCCTAAATTGTAGAAACATATTTTCTTTTACAAATTACTTGAGTTTATTATAAGCAGAAAATATATTATCTTAAGAAATAGAATAATTTGTTGAAATAAAATACATACAGATAAATGACTTGATTGAAAAAATATAATAGTCAATTCCCATGAGTCCAGATTTTTACTTATTATGCTTCTACTTAAAAGACTGATGTTTTCATTTAGGACATGGGTCTGCAAATCAAAAAAAAAATGATACCTTAATATATTTTTAATACTGATTTCTCAACATTACATTGGAATTAAAAAGAAATCAATGAGCTATTCTGGTGTCAGGTTATTCTACACTGAAGAACAGTGATTTACCTGCTTGGGAGACATTTTGAATATTTGTAAATGGAATTGATAATTTCCTGTTTATGTTCAAATATTCATTCCAGGATTCATCAATGATATTTTCTCCTTTTGCTGAGTCATTTAGAAACATAAAAGAGATTTTCATTAGAATATTACCCACATTCTGAATTGATTAAACTTTGCTGTCAGTTGTTAAATCCTAACACATCTTTCCCCAAAACGAGAAAGGGAAGCCCCTCAGAATATGAGCTCAGAATACATGTGAATGTCTCATACACACCATCTTGCTCCTTGTTCAGTTTTTATACTAAGGCAAATATTAGAGAAAATTTCTCCTAAGATATTTTCATTCCCAAAGATGTTATTATTTGAAGCCAAATCAGGGCATTGTAATATTTTTACCTGATATTTGGAAATAGCCAAATAACATATCTTTCTATGTTACCTGACTCTCCCTGAAATGTAGTTCCCATATGTTGGTGTTCTTTATGAAAAATTAGAATATGAAATACATTTTACTTAGCACACTTAATTTAATCATATTGTCTTAAAGACTATAAAATCATGAACACTTTAAATAATCCTTTTGTTTTCTCAGAATAATTTGTAAAACCTAATATCAAGATATAGATTTAATATCAGGACCATTATAATTATTGTACAAATGAGCTGGTGAATTGAGAAAATATTAAGGCTATATGTTGACTTTTCTTATTCAGGATCTTATATCTGGACAACTGAATCTAAAGAGAAGTTAACAATTAATTGAACAAATTAGCTTTGTCACTCTTTAAATAATTATAAGGACATAGAATTATAGTTATTGGGATTGTTCAGTCATGATGACTGCCAACCAATTAACTGATACGGGTCAGATGTTATGTGTAGATATATACCATGAAAAGAGTACAAGAACTTCAGTGAGTTCTAATTGGTTACTGCCTTCTGCTACCTATTCATATTCTAAGGATTGTGTGTTATTTATTTTAAGACAGTTATATCTACCGAGGAGGAAGTGTATATCTATTGCATAGGCAATGCAAGATTCTTCCTTAGCCATGACACTTTTTGAAAACACATGAGTGTTTAGATTTTTGCATTAGTATACTTAGTGCGCAGAGATTACAGAAAACGTTTTCTTCTAAGTAAAAGCTAGATAGTATGTTTCTCACATATCAAATTATATTGACTTACCCATTGCTACAGTCACATGTGTGGGACAATCTAGATAACTTTGGTAATCAAAACTTAATAAGATGATGTTTCCTGACACAGAATACACTTTTATAAATACAGGAGTTGGCACTGAGAAGAAAAAAATGTACATCAGTATATCACAAGATTGTTTCTTATATTTATTTTGAGTTATATTATTTTTAACACTATTGACACATTGACTCACAGTGTTTTTGGAAATGCTATCATATCTCAAAGAAAACAATATTTCATTTGAAAACACAGTTTATTGTAAGTTACCAAAGTCATCTAATAATATACAAAATTAATTTTGATTATTACATTTACATACATGTAACAAACTTTACTAGACTCAGGTCTAGTTTACCATGGTTTGATACTCATTTCTATGGAAGAGAGAAATAATTCAAGCTAATTTAATACCAAAAGGAAGCTGAATCCTCTATAATATCCTGAATTACTTAGTCATTAATAACAATTATTTACTGACAGGAACAGATGTATACCACAAAATTAAGTACATTCAATGTTAAGACAGGTCAAAAGTTACCTATTAGCAATTAAAGACATTCTAGTAATAAGTGACAGTTGACATTTTGGTATTGGAATATAAAACCTAGATTTGTCATGTGTTTGGAGGATAATCAGGCTATGAAATTTTTACTATAACCTTTAAAATAATCTTATTCCAGACAAATAGTTGATAATATTTGCATTCTTTATAAAATAGTCAAAGGTGAAAGGGATGCACAATTGCCTATTTTCCTTCATATTTTTGAATATGTCCTGTAGTATTATGTGTACCAACATTCTGTACTCAGATTAAAAATCCATGCACATGTAAATTTATTTAATAGGTTATTGTCTTTATGGTAGATATCACTAAATGCTAAAACTGACATTGATATTTGCTCTAAAATTATAATATGAAATTATAACTGTAAAGTTTAATAGAAATTTAATTCTAAAACAAATTTTTTTTTGGTATTTTTGAGATAGAGCTTCTCTATTATAACTCTGGCTGACTGAGAATTCACTCTGTAGGCCAGGTTGGTCTGGAACTGACAGATATCTGCCTGTCTCCATCTCCCAAGTGCTGGGATTAAAATCATGTACGACTAGCACCCGCCTAGAAAAATTATTGATGAAAATATTTTATTTATAAATTTATATTGCATAATAGTTTTTGTCTTTGTATTTAGTTACAATTATTTAATTTCATATGCGATTTAACACTTAAATATTATTGGATATATATTTAATGGAAAAATATTCAGAATCAATTTTGAATATAGTATAAAGAAATAATATTTATTTTTATCTATTTCACACATAGAGTTTTTGTGTGATTAACTCAGGTGTTTTGCATTGTTTCTAACAAATCACTCCTGATAAGTTGATTGGGGAGAACTCAAAGCATTGGCAAATGTGTAATCGGCAACATGTAGCTGAAATTGTGGTAGACATGACTATTTTGAAATTTGGAACTTTTGTGAATATCAAAGTGAATGGCACAATTTGAAAACAATAAAATTCATATTCATGATGATATCTGATTTCTAAGAGATAGGAAGCATGCAGGTTTTATAATGCATTCTGAAAACCAATGACGAGAGTCAGAGCTGAGATCAATCAAGGCCTGAGACCTCTCAGAAAATGAATTATATTTACTGTAATTTTTGGATTGACAGTTGATCATACCATGAGTTCTTATCACAAACTGAGAACACTAAAACTATCATTCATACTATAATAGTGTACACATGAAAGGCATATGTGCTAGTGGGTATAAAATATACACTAGTATTTATAAACAGCAGACATTTGATAAAGTTTTTTTCTAAAAATTAAGTTAATCTGACAAAATTTTATATAACATTTTTCCCTTTATCAATAAAATTTGAACCATAATTGAAAAAGCTCTCATTAAAATTACTTCAACAAACAGTATGTTAAATAAATAATTCATGAAATTTAGATCATTTCCACAATATAAAATGTAGCAAACCTTGTTCTAAGATTCATTTATCGAACAGTGTAAGAGAAAGTTCATACCAATCAAGGTGTGAGGATATAAAGAGATTTTAGTGACTTTGTACATAATTTTTGCCAGAAAGCAAAGTTTGCATAAGATTAGAGGAAGAGATAAGTGTCCTACTTTATGAGCATCAGTGAAAAAGTCTTATTTTGGCTACTATACCTACTTCTTGCTGAATTATTTCTGTAGTTTATATCTGGAAAGTTACGACATCCTTCTATAACTGCTCAGAGGCCAGTAATATAATCTCCTCTTATCTTTTCCTTGCATTTCATATCACAATAATAACCTGGAGTGGGACACAGTAAAAAAAATCACACAAATGTTTGATCCATTGAAGAAAAATATAATAGACTACAATGTTGTAAGCACTATAAAGATGGTTTTGTGTATCCAGCCTAGAAGCATTTATAGTTACTTAAGTGAAAACATTCAAAGGGAACCATTCTCTGTGCAATAGCTGTGTGCTTATAGCATGTCCCAGATTTCCTAAATTAAAGAAAAAATGGAAAAATTAATTTTTAAATTTCCATTTCAGTTTTAGTATGTTTTTACCTTCAACAAGAAACTTTCCATTCCTTTAAGCCATGTTGAAATCCCTAGACTCCATGATGAATATCCAGACCTTCCATCCTCATTGTAATTTGCTAACTCAGTCACTCATTATCACCAACATTCTGATAGCTGGAACAAGACAGGTTTTAATGATATAACAGAGTTGTGTAAATAAAAAAATTCAAAAAGTACAAATTGAAAACTTGCATGTAGCCTTCTGCAGCTGTATCATCCTCCATTTCTCCAAACCTCCCATATTTATTCTAAGTATTACTTCATCTTCATAGAAACCTTATTTCTGCTGCTTCAGTTCTTCCCTGTTTGATATAAACAGTCTTACTGGCTGAGGTAATGCTGCTAACATTCTTCTTTCTGCCTCACAAATTTAACTTTGTTCTTCAACCACCATGGATTCCAAACTCTCTATACTGAAGAACACATCATTATGTGTTCCTCACATGAAAGAAAACAAAACCAAAACAAACAAAATACACTAGGTTTATTTGGTTGTTTTTTATTCGTTGGGAGATCTCAACCTAGCCTCTTGTTCTTCTTCATTCTAATCTGGCTACAATATACACTAAATAATGTGCAGTGTTTGACAGAATCTGGAACTTCATTATATAATCCAATTTATATAACTTCCTAAGGTAGATTGAAGAATGCTGTGAGATTCTTTTATCACATAAATATAAATTAATATTAAATATTTTCATCCCTGCCATTCCAGGTACTCAGTGAAGACTTAGATGTTTACCATGGAAGATGGAAATAGAAATAGAAGCTACACTGGGTCACATTGCCTATTGTTTTTGCTGAGTCTCAAAGACTGCTTCGCCTAATATTGGCTAGCCTCTGTGCTCTTGATAATTCTGTGCCAGGAAATAGAGAATGCAGACTCTTCCTCATTTCTATTTATATTTAGCTTCTCATACCTCAACCTTCTTATATAAATAAAAAGTATCTACTTCCTCCCTGCTCTGCTCTTTATAATCCTGTGTTAGGAAGTAGAGAATGCAGACTCTTACACTTTTCCAGCTACATTTAACTATTCATTCCTCATACTTCCTATATAAACTGCAAGTATCCACTTTTCCCCATATAAGTACTTCAATCTTGCTGTGATTATCCTTCATACTCTGTGAAATGAGTAGTGTTATCTACTGAGATCAGACTCTTATATTAATGTCTTCGGTTACTCTACAGTCCCCTAGAAATATGACACTTGTGACTAAAGAATATCACTATTACTTTTATTCTTTCTTTTATATTATATTTTTTTGAGTCAGGGTTTCTGTTGTAACTCTACCTGTACTGAAATCAGTAAGTAGTCCAAGCTGTCCCGGAATTCACAAAAATCTGCCTTCCTGTGACTGATGATTGCTGACATTAAAGGCATGAACAACCAACTCCTGGTATTCATTAATGCTTTAATTTTATTTCATTATAGATCTCAAAAGTAAATAAAATTCATGGAAAATCACATATTTTGCTGCAACAGTATATCTACGAACATGCTAGGACAAAGCAGAAGAAACAATAGGTCTATAACATGCCTAAGTGTATGTTGAGTTTAAGCATACCTTACATGTCTTAGATTTACGCTGCAAAGATATTTTAAAGAAGTCAAGACTGAATCATTATTCTTATCGGATATTTCACAAATCTTAATTTAAATGTGGAGATTCATTTCTTTCCATCTTCTGATATTTGATAAAAGTAAGCAAATCATTCAAAAATTTCTATCCCTGAGCCTTGTAAAAATATTTATGATAATTATATTGTATTCTGAATATAATGAGTTATAGCATGACTCCTACACAATCAGGACTATGATAATTCCAATTAAAAATTTACATTTCTAGCACTGCTAACAGGAAATATTGTAGTTCAAAATAACTCACAAAATGAGTTGATAGATTACATATTAACAAATCAACAGCACATCTGAAAGCTTTTTCACAAAAAGAACTAACCACACCCAAGCTGAACATGTTAAAAGAAGTAATAAGCCTGAGGGCTAAAATAAGTAAAACAGGAATAAAGACAAAACTTTGAAGAATCAATGGAACAAAGAGTTGGATCTTGAGAAAATCAATAAGATAGACAAACTCCTATTAAAACTAATTAAAAGATGGATAGAATATCCAAAATAAAAAATCAGAGACAAAAAGAGGGATATAAATACAGACAATGACGAAGTCTAAAGAATCATTAGGACATACTTTGAAAACCTTTGCTCCAAAGATTTGAAAATCTACAAGAAATAGACAGTTTTCTCTATGGAGACCACCAACCAAAAGTTAGTTCAATATCAGATAAACTATTTGAATAGACCATTAAAAAAGGGAATGGGAGCAATCTTTAAAAGTATTCCTACATAATAAGCTGCAAAAAATGACAGGGCCAAATAGTTTTAATGCATAATTCTATCAGACATTAACAGAAAAATTAATATCAATTCTCTTTTTTGAAGATTATTTTAGTCATATTTAAAATAATTACTTTGTACAATTTTGGGTGGGGAGCTGCATAATCCTTGACATTTTTTTTACGTGCAGGTGTTGCATTAATGTGTGAGATATTTTAATCCTTATGATCTGTACATGCTCTGAGTAGAACACATGGGGAATTCTGCATCAGTAAAAACAAGTGAGTTCAGATGCTCACTATTCCATTCTTGAGTATGTTGCCTGCCATTATGGTGGTTCCTTCTGCTTTAGTCTGCAAAGTCTGCATCTATGGGAATGCCTCCATGTCCTCCTTGTTGAGCAACCACAGCAGGTATATTGCTACAATAATCATCAATGTTTTCTACAAAATAGAAACAGGTGAAAGGCTGCTAAACTCATTCAGCAAGTCCACAGTCATTCTGATAACCAAGCCACTCATGAATTCAACAGAGAAAGAGAATTCCAGACCAATTTCCCTCATAAACCTATAAATGGAAAAATACTCAACTAACTATTGGCAAACCAGATCCAACAACACACTATAAAGATAAACCACCATTATCAAGTAGGCTTTATCCCAAGGAATAATGGTTGGATCAACAAACCAAAATCAGTCAATGTAATCCACCATAGAAATCAACTGGAATAAAGACAAATGATCATTTTACTATATACAGAAAAAGTCTCTGATGAAATCCAACACCTTTCATGATAAAAGTCTTTGAGACAATAGTGATACAAGGAACATATCTAAACATAATAAAGGAATTTTACAGCAACCCTACAGCCAGCAACAAATAAATGGAGAGAAGCTCAAAGCAAGTGTAGTTAAATGAGGAACAAGATAAAGTTGTTATTTCTACCTATTCAATACAATAATTAAAGTCCTAGCTAGAGCAACATGACAACTATAAGATATTCACCTGAATGGAATATGGAAAAACGAATTCAATTTATCATTATTTGCAGATAATATGATAGTATATATAAGTGACTCCAAAAATTCTACCAAGGAACTCTTATCACTGTTAAAGAACTGCTTCAAACTGTCAGACATCAAGATCAACTCAAAATATCAGTAAACCTCCTATATACAAATGATGAATGACTTGAGAAAGAAATCAGGGAAACAAGTCCCTTCAAAATAGCTACAGTTAACATAAAATATTATGTGGCTGAGTATAACCATGCAAATGAAAGACTTGTATGTGAAAAATTTTAAGACCTACAAGAGAGAAATTGATTATCTCAGAGTGGAAAGATATCCATGCTCATGGAATGGTAGGATCAACATAGTAAATATTGTAATCTAACTAAAGGCAATCCAGATTCAACTCAATCCCTTTGAAAATCTCAATGCAATTCTCTATAGACTTTTAAGGGAAAATATTCAAGTTCCTCTGGAAAAGCAAAATCCAGAGTACCCAAAATAACACTGAAAAAAAAAACATCTTGAGTCATAACTCTTCCTAATCTCAATCTATACTACACAACAAGAGTTATAAAAATAGCACTGTACTTGCATAAAATCAGACATGTTCACCAGTCGAATTAAATTGCAGATGTAGACATAGACCCATTAACTGAGGAACACCTGACCTGTGATAAAGAATTGATAAGTATAAAATAGAAATAAAGAAATCATCTTTAACAACTAGTACAGTTCTAATTGGGTGGCTTACTGTGGAAAAATGTGGATTGATTCATATTCATCATAATACCCAAAATTCAAGTCCAAGTGGATTATGGACATAAAACCAGATATATTGAACATGATAGAAGAGAAATTAGGGGCATATTGGCACAGGAGACAGCCTTCTGAGTAGAAAACCGATAGCATGGGAACTATGAACAAAGATTTTTGAATGAGACCAAATGAAATGCTTCCGTAAGGCAAAGGACACTGTCAATAAGATAAACTTGCAACCTAAAATATGGGAAAAGATATTCACCAACTCCGCATCAGATAAAGACCTAATCCATAAATATAGAAAGAACTCAAAAATATAGGCATCAATAAAAGTTAAATTTAAATAAAATGGGTTATAGATCTAGACAAAGAATTCTCAAAATAGCAATCTAAAATTGCTGAGAAACTCCTAAAGAAATGTTTGTTATTCATAGCAATTAGGGATATGCAAATTGAAACCACTTCTAGATTACTTCTTACAACAGACAGAATGACTAATATCAGTAAAACAAAGTAGAATGCTGTTTTGAATGTGGATAAAGAGTAACACTCCTACTTGATGCTGGAATTTAAACTTGTATAGCCATTATGGAAATCAACATAGCAGTTTCTTAGGAATTTGGAAGTTGTCATATCTGAGCACCTTGCCATACCATTCTGGACACATAATCAAGGGATGCTCCATCCTACCAGAAGGACACATGTTCACAAATGTTCATAGCAGTTTTTTCCTAATACCCAGAAATTTGAAATTACCTAGATGTCACTCAACTAAGGAAATTGTGTTACATTTACACAATTGAGTATTCCTCAACTTTTAATAAAATGACATCATTGACTTTCCTGGAAAATGGATGGAAGTAAAGAAAAAAAATCATGCTGAGTGAGGAAAAAAGTCCTAGAAAGACAATCATATTATGTACTTATTTATATGAGGATACTAATGCTAAGGATAGGAAAATGTACTAGTATATATAGATATAAAACATCACTCAATAAGGAGGAACCCAGTATGAACACAGTGATCTCCCTGGTAGAGTGAAATTGCAACATTAGGTTCAGGGAGATGAGACAAGGATGGAAATGGGTCTAGAGTAGTCTACCAGGCAGAGAGGAAGAAAGGGAGACAATATATGTAAAAAGGACAAAAAATGTGGGACAAATTTGGAGACCTAGTGTAGTATAAACTCTTGGGAATCTATGATGGAGGCCCCAGCAGGGATCCATACTTTAAAGCATATGAAGCCTGAACATGCCATCTCCTGTGGCCAGGTAAGTATTCCATTGACATATTTGGACACTATCCTACCTACAAAATCTCTAAATTATGACTTATCTGTCCAACATGATCCTATTTTTCAACAGAAAGGCACAAGTTTGTGCCAATGTACGAAACACTTCCAAGAAACTACAGAAGAGAACAGGAACTAAAGATTGGATAACACAGAGTTAATATCTAATTATGTCATACCCTGCTTATATATTGGTAACTAACCAAGTCCTCACCCACAAGGCCCCCTCCAGCAACTGTGAATAGATTATCTAAAGGCCTAAGGCCAAATTTCTCTAATATCAGCACAAAACATCATGTAGAGATTTGGGAATTCCATGGAAGATGGAAAGGGATGATGACATACATCAGAGTGGCTTAGGACACCAGTAGAACAAGTCCCACATTGTGATCTGATTAGCGTTTTTCAGGACCCACAGAGAATGCATCCATACACACACAATCTAGAGTCCCTCCTAAATACATCTTATGGCTGTCTTGATTGGTGTTTTTGGAAACCACCTACAAGCTGGAGTGGGGGTCTCTGATGATTTTAGTTTCCCTAGACATTTTTTTGCTGCTGAACTTCCTGGCCAAAACTTGACTTAAAGATTAGTTGTTGTCCTCCTTACTTCCCACGATGGCAGGCCTTGATTGTGCTGAATCCCTGTGAGCCTGGATGTTTGTAGATTATGAAAAGGGTAAATCTGAGGGAGAAGGGAGATGCAGAAAAATAGGGGTGTGGAAGGATAGGAAGTGGGTTTCAGATACATTTTATAAGATATAAGTTGAGAAGTATGTGAAAAATAATGATTATTTAATAAAAATCATCCTACATGCCAGATATGGCAAATGTCACACTTTAAATTGTCTTCATTTGTACTGGATATTTTTTGCTTACCTGACATAGAAAGTCGCGTTCATTCTTCTACACATATTATAAATCTTAATTTCTAGCATTAACATCCTTGCTTGACCATTTCCTTCCATTTGTCCTAATATATTTGATGATAAATAAATGGTATTAAATTTTCCTGAAAACTAAAACAGAATGACAATTATATCAGCCTGCCATATTTTCTACAAAATCAACTGTATTCACTATATTTACTTTGTTTGAATGAATTGAAACATCAAATCAATGCATGTAATACAGTTTCTATTAGCAAAAATCTTATAGTCCTTATAGAATGAAAAGAGGGCTGAAAAGAATGAATGAGTTGTGACACTTTCAAGTGATATAAACCTAAAAATTTGAAGAGATGTGGATACATCATAATCACTGTTTGTCTGTTTTAACCTTGAAATTCATTAATGTTTTGACTACATTAATGAACTTATGTGATGATTGATAATGATTTTAAGTTCTGCATGAAAGAAATGATGACTATTTTTTGTAAATAAGAACTGTAGAGACTTCCAGCAGTAAAAAAGAGTGGACCATCAAATTGCAGATAAAATTACAGACAAGAAAAAATGCAGTTATCTAGCTTTATTAAAAATAAATTAATAAATAAGAAGGTATTTTTGAAAATTGAACTTGTTTTCATAGCCAATGCCGGATTTTCCTCAAGATCTCCATTCTGATAATGTCATTTCCAGAAAGAGATGAAATTAAGCCTGTTGGCCTGAGCAAATAGATAAGAGCTTAAAATTTTTGCAGTACATCCCCGATAGCTTGAGTTCAAATGTTAATAACTCAAGAAAATGCAGAAATGGTACATTGTATCTTTAATCCTAGTGCTCCTATGGTGATATGGGACATGGAGGCCAGAAAATAATGAGAAAGAGGTCATTAGGAGGATCTTACTTGTAGAGTGAAGATGAAAACTCTTCTCAGTCTATGAGAAAAGAGTGAAATGAATCCTAATGTTTCCATTGAATATAGATTCATCTCTCATACAACACATTCTGAACACATTTTCCCATTCACTATTCCTCTCAGTTCCTTCACACCTCTTCTATTGTCTAGATCCACTTTCCTTATGTTTCCCTTCAGAAAAGAGCAGGATTCCAAGAAAAAACAACCAAACAACAAAAGAAGATATAATACGACAAGGCAAAAGCCTTCATATTGAGGCTAGACAAAGTAAACCTATAGAAGAAAAAAAGAGTAACAAGAACAGGTAAGATAGTCAGAGACACAACAATGCACACTGTTTGGAGTCTCATAAAAAACAAATATACAGTCATAACACATAGTGTGAGTTCTTGGTACAGACCTACACAAGCTCTGTGTTTGCCACTTATGTATTTGAGTCCATATAAGCCCCACTTAGTTGATCCAATGGGCTAAATACTCCTGGTGTCTTCAATCCCTCTCACTCTTATGATCTTTCTTCCTCCTGAACATCAACAGGGAGGCTTCCTCTGAAAGCAGATGAATGGGGGTGCCAAAATCCACAGCCAGACATTATACAGAGATAAAGTATTATATTTTACTCTAACTCCCACATGTTTATTGAAGAACATGAACACTCACATTCACAAACAAATCCTCAAAACTTCACACATGCACATTTACAAAAATGTTACCATATTTTTGGCAGATATAGTTGAGTGATAGGAACAAAGTGTACCATTCATTATCCATAAAACAGGAATTATAGCACATTAAATTCATATATGATCCTGAAATAAAATTGATAAAATAACTCTTCAGAGTGCTATGAATAATATACTTTATAAAGAACTATACTATATTTAAAAGATATTAAGCAGTATATTAACATCATATTTTCTTATGTACTTATTAGAGTTTCTACATTGATTCTCTTTGAAGTATAAAATATACACTCAAGCATGTACTTCAATTCTTTAAAAGTGAAATTAATAGTGTTTTTCAGTAAAAGATATTGTGAAGACACGAAATGCAAAAACTTATTTTTCACTGATTCTTACCTCAAGAAGAAAGCAACTCAGACAAAATAGGAGATTAGATGCCATATGGTTTCAACAACACAGAGTGGTATGAAACAATATGCTCATCAAAACACAGGTAAAAAAGTGACACATTCTAAAATTATTACTTAGAAGGAAACTTTTTCTGTAATTTCTGTGCATTAAACATACTGATGCAGATATAATCTAAACACTCATGTGTTTTCAAACATTATCATGACTAAGGAAGAATCTTTCATTCCTATTCAATAGGTATACAATTACTCCTTGGCAGATATAACCGTCTTGAAATAAATAATACACAATTCTTACAATATGAATAGGTACCAGAAAGCAGTAACCGATTTGAACTCACTGAAATTTTTGTATTGTTTTCATAATATGTATCTTCACGTTACAAATGACCAGTGTCAGTTAATTGGTTGGCAGTCATCATGACTGAACAATCCCAATAACTATAATTGTATGTGCTTATAACTATTTCAAGAGTGACAAATCTAATTTTTTCAATTAAATGTTAACTTCTCTTTAGATTCAGTTGTCTAGCTTTACGATCCTGAAAAATAAAATTCAACATTTAGCCTTAGTATTCTCTCAATTCACCAGCTCATCTGTGCAATAATTAAAATAGTCCTGATATTAAATCTATATATTGATATCAGGTTCTGCAAATTTACTCTAAGAAAACTAAATGAGTATTTTAAGTATTTAAGATTTTATAGTATTTTAGAAAATATTAATAAATTAAGTGTGCAAATAAAACATACAGATTATTTACTTCATATTCTAATTTTTAATCAAGAACACCAAGATATGGGAAGTACAGTTTAGGGAAAGACGGGTAACATAGAAAGATATGTTATTGGGATACTTCTAAATATCAGGGAAAAACATTACAATGTCCTGATTTGGCTTCAAATAATCACATTGTAAGGAATCAAAAATTGCAGGAGACATTTTCTCTAATATCTGCCTTAGTATAAAAACTGAAGATGTAGCAAGATGGTGTGTATGAGACATTCACATGTATTCTGAGCTTATATACTGAGGGGTATCCCTGTTCTGGTTTTAGGTGGAGATGTCTTAGGATTTAACAAATGACAGAAAAGTTTAATCAATTCAGGGTGTGGGTAATATTCTAATGGAAATCTCTCTTATCCTTCTATAAAACTCAGCAAAAGGAGAAAATAGCATGGATGAATCCTAGAATAAATATTTGAACATAAACAAGAAATTATCGATTTCTATTACAAATATTCAAAATGTCTCCCAAGCAGGTAAATCACTGTTCTTCATTGTAGAATAACCTTTTACCAGAAGATCCCTTGGATTTCTTTTAATTCCAATGTAATGTTGAGAAATAGGTATTAAAAAATCTATGAAGTTATCATGTTTCTTTAAATTTGCAGACCCATGTCCTAAATGAAAGCATCAGTCATGTAAGTAGAAGCATAATAAGTAAAAATCTGGACTGTTGGGAATTGACTATTATATTTTTTCAATTAAGTCACTTATCAATATCTATTCTAATTTAAAAAATTTTCTATTTCTTAAGATAAAGTATTTTCTGCTTATAGACTCAAGTACATTAGAAAAAGAAAATACGTTTCCACAATTTACATAATAAAAAAAATTCTGTGTGGTGATTTGAATGAGATGGATAAAAACATCATATATTTGAATACCTGGTCCACATTCAGAAGATACATTAGCAAAATTGTATAGGCACAAGTTTGAAGGAGGTATCTGGAGAAGGGTGAGTTTTCAGGTTTCAAAATTATAACCCATGACCAATTACATCTCTGTGTCTTATGGTTATGTTTCAAGGTATGTTTTCAGTTACTGCTCCAGCAAATTTTCTGCCTATTGCCATATTGATCCCAAAATTGTCATGGATTCCAACCCTCTAAACCCATTAAATGCCACAGAAATTGCTTTCCGGTATAAATTACATTGCTAATGGTGTCTCATCACAGTAATATAAAGTATGCATGGAATAGAAAAATATGTTTAATAGTGCCAAGGGTGTTTAAGTGTATTACATCATGAAGAAGAGGCATTTCATAACTTTAATGACATCCAACATTGTCATGTGTAAATTATCAGTGCATGCATTTTCTGTTTATTTTAGACATCATTCCATGTACTTAAAAATATAAATTAAATTTGATAATAGATGGATCTACTAAATTATTACATTATTGAGGCTAAGTGTAAAAATGAAATATATATGAACAACTTCAAATTGAAACCTATGATGTGATTTAGTCTTGACAATACCTAAAACCTTTTCCAAAATAAATTCATAGATGTCCACCTACCTTCTCATTGTATTGGAAACGGACTCTTACATTTCAATTTTTTTTATTTCCAATTCCAGGGTTGGAGCAACAATGAAATTATTTGTTGCAGCAGTGTCTCTATGATGTCTACATGTCTACAAAATGAGTGAAATTTTAGAAGCATCTATCTTTTAGTATACATGTTTTATTTTTCCTGTGCAGTCTTGATTTAGAATTTTCTATGAATTCTTTTACATTTCTTGTCAATGTTGGCTTCAAATAAAATAAAATGCCGATTTCACATCGTTGTGTGTATTTTGAGTAAAAGAAGTTAATTGATATCATACAGTAGATTCTACAGAGAACCTTAATATTGTCCATCTTTAAATGTCCTTCATTAATTGGATACATCTGTGAATTTTTATTGTCTTTTTAAGATTTGAACTTAGCAATTGAGAAACAGGATATCTGTGTATATTTTAGTGAATTTTAGTAGAACTGTCACATCTCTGTTTTCCTATTCTTCATATTCCCTTTTACTACCTTCCTCAGACATCATCAAAGATGATTTCACTTGGAGTAAAACGTGGCTGTTTCAATCTACTTTTTGTAGAATTGAAATGCATGGAGTATACACTAATGAGAACTTCTGAGGTTTGTAACATGTGACAGAGTAGGCATGAACCTCCACTCTGTAGTTAGGGAGAATACAAGAGGTACTAGAGTAATGAGTAAAGTTCCAGGAAAACCTGTTGCAAATGCCAAAGTGGTTCCAGCCACTTTTGGAGAAATGGCATCTTCCTCTACCACTGCTGAAAAGCAAATGCTCATGATACCAGAGAGCAGATGAGAGAACCACAGGCATTTGTGAAAATTTGTAAGTTTCCAGAGCCACATTACCAAATTGTAAAGAACCCAAGGTTGCTTGTTCATCTGTGCCAGAGTAGAGATGCCTTTGTGAAACATTGAAGATTAGATGAGATTCTATGTAGTGGTTTCTAGGCCCAGGAAACCATGAGTTTGTGAAAAATCCTAAAGTTTCCCCTGTACTTGTCTCCTGTTATTGCAGCTTTGGCACAGATAATAGGATTCCTGAAGGCTCCGCTGGAACTTGGGAGTCTCCCAATACTGCCTTTGTTATTGTGGAATCACTAGTATGAAAAGTTCCTGTTTACACTCATGTATATGTGAATCTTACTGAATGCTCTTCCTGAGATGATCTGATAGGTCACAGAGATGGTTAAACAGATGTATACGGCGATGCATAGCCTGATACATATAAAGAATCAATGAAAGACAATTCAAAGGGACATAGAACTGTCTACATATCTTTGTGTAGGTGAAAATTGTCCTTAAGTTGTTGGATCATGTCAAGTCACTGTTTAATGAACAGAAGTGCTTGGACAGTTCCTAACTGTTAGGAAGTTTTGTGTGCCTTTCTCAAAGATAAGAGAGGTTCTAGAGACCTGTAGGAACCTAGAGTGAAGGTCAAGATTCCATTGATTAGGTTTAAGATTTGTGAGGACATTCAGGATAGGAAGTTAGTCTTTTTGGATCAGCAGAGAGTTGGTGCAAGGCATCATGAACTGATGTCTATGAAGTCAAGAAGCCTATTTAATTCTGCCTGCTTTTTTTTTTTAAAAAGACATATGCCAACCTAATCTATGTGGAGAATTGTGAGGTCTCCTCATTTTAAGGGCAATATATGTGAAATTCCATCTTGTCATTATAAAAATTGTGAACTAGTAAGATCCGAGACACTTTGGTGAAAATGACGAAGATGGTTCAGTTACTTGTACAAATTAGGAAGCCTCCACCAAGACTTTTACATTTCATAGGATTTCATGGCTGGTTGTGAATAAAGGTAAGACTAGGGTAACCCTTCAGCAAATATAGAAAACACTAACTCATCTTTATTGTAGGTTTTGTGGAACAATGTAATTCCAAGAAAATGTGAAAACTTCTAGGGCCTCAGAAGTTCTTGGGTTTTCTACAGTATATGTTGAACAAATAGCAGGCTTTTAGAATGCTCCTGATCATATTGGTAAGCACGTAGCAACCACTTAATGTGTGGATCTAGAAATGCTAGTAGCCCCTTCAATAGGAGTGGAAGACATACATATATGTGTGTAAGTATTGTTTTTCAAGAGCTCTAGCCAAAGAGATGATATGAAATGAAAGACCCACATCCAGATGCAAAATTATCTGTATACATATGACAGAATTTCAACAACACATTAGAGAGATGTGGACGGGTCCAAAACTCCTCATGTATGTTCTTGAAATCCTAGGTGACATTGGAAATTTCACATTTTTCATAGTTTATGAGTACAGCATATCACAAATCCATTATAAACATCAAAGTCACATTTGAAACTTTCAAGCACCCTTCTCAAGTGTAGAGTAAATTCTAGAGAATCAAAAGAAGGAAGATTAAGCTTAAGAACTTATTAATCTGAAATTTTAGTAATGAGTATTCTTAGGTCAGGAGAGACCAATTGGAAACTGTTTTGATCTAAGGAGGATGTATTGAACCCACATTGTTTGCAGAATGCCGGTTTGGAAGTGCTTTCTGAGCATTTTAACATATGCCCCTCCCATTTACTCGAAGGGGATTGTGTGAGATTCACTTTGTTGGGGGAATTTATTTCCTGTTCTGCTTTTGTAACTTTAAAATAATTGTGTTGTACACTTTTTGGGCAATAATGGCCTAAGCCTTGGCAGTATGTATTATCTGCAGGTGTTTGTTTTACATAAATCTATGATGAAGATGTTTTCTCCGTCATAATGTGCATCAGCTCACTACTCTCTAGCGGTGCCACTGTAGAAGTGCAAATATGCTGTGGAGGGATTCTTGTAATCTTCCACAGTATTCTGGCAACAAACAGAACACTTTTGTAAGGCCTTGAATTTCCCACTTTAAATGTAATTGAATTAAAGGATTGAGGGATCCTCTTGGTCCTTGAGCTATGCATTTTATAGGTGACATAGCTAGATTAAAGGATGAGACTAATATTTGGGTTTCCTTATATATACAAACAGGCCTCTGGATTGGGGTTGGCAGATTTTTAACATCAAGTGAACATCAGAGGATCTTCTGTATATAAAAACATCATATATCAGGCAATCCATAGTCCAGTATCCAGTATGTCACTTGCCATGACAGGTGGTTCCCTTTGTTGAGATCTGGAAGGGTTTCCATGCATAAAAGGATCTTTTTATTTTTTTTTGCTGAGTGACAAATTACCTATGGGATATGCAACTGCATATGAAGTGTAGGTAGAAAAATCCATTTTGCTGGTATGATCAGTGACAGAGGCACTAGGAAAAATTGCAATGGTCCATTAAACATTGGTGAACATGAAGAAGAGACTGCAGCTGTGTGCTAATGCTTGCAGTTTCTACAGCTCCTCCAGGGTCACTGATGTATATGGGAAAATTACCAGTATCCTTTTAACAAGTATTGGAGAAATGTCATGTTTCTGTATTTTTGTATCCTAAAAAAGATATGTTTGTGAAAGATCCTAAATGACCTATAAAAATCAGTCCTGTTACTGTATGTGTTTTGACAATATAGAACAAACCCTCCAAAAGGTCTAGGATCTCCCAGTATTCTTCTATCACTGTGGCATGTCTGTAGACCACCTCACAAGTATGGGAAAGATTCTAGACTCTGGTGTACATATTTCTTTTTGCTAGGGCATCTCCAGGAGATATGATGGTATTCCTGAGTGGCATTCACAGATGCAGAGGGCTCCACGTCTTGTGAAGTATATGGACAAACCTGGAACAGCCCATTTAGCTATGTCTAAGATTATATCTTTGTGCAATTGTACCCTATTCTTGAGTCAAGTATGTACTGTTTCACAGCTTCTTCTTCATGCATACAAGATTCTTGGATCTTTCCCAAATACTTGGAAAATCCATGGTCCTTTTTTAATGATAAGAGAATTTCTAGAGAATTGAAGGAAGGTAGCGTAAGAACAAGATACTATTTGTCAGATGTGTTGAATTTGAATTCTCCCTCATTAGGAAGCACATATATACTGCCTTCTGAGTTGATAAATTGTTGATTTAAGCTTTGTGATCTGATGGTGAAGTAAAACCCCTTTGACAAGGGTGCCTGTTTCAAACTTATTTTAATGGAAGATTAATGTTTATGGGTCATATTTGCTTTAAGGAGGTCTGAGGTAGTTCATGTGACTGCTTACATATGCAATTCCATTTTTCATATATGGATAGTGCCAAAGGCCCCTGTAGAACCTGCAAAAGTATAAGACACCCTGGTTCCTTGTACGAAGGGGATCCAGCAACTTGTACCAATGCAGCAGCATCCAGAGTCCCTTGGGCAATCTTGAAAGATTCCAGGCTTATTTATTTAGATGATCAGGATCTCAGAACCTCAGTGAAAAACAGGTAGAGGCTACATTCTCTTTTGTGCATTGTCCATACTCCAAGAACCATGAACACTTGTGATAAATCCAAAAGTCTTGTGCATGTGTGTGTATGTGTGTGTTCATGTGTGTTACTTCTTTGATCAGCCCTTGGACATATGTCAGGCTTTCAGTAGGATTCAGGATAGTTGAATAAGCTCCTAGTAACTACTCTGTGGAGCTAGAATCTCTGATAGCACTTGAATAGGATGTCGATTTTCAGATCTGTGTGTACTCTTGGTATTTCTTAGACCTCCTGACAGAAAGGAGCTGGGAAGAAACGAAGTATACTGCACACATGAAGAGAACCCTAAGTCCTCTTGTGTTGTGAAGAACTTTTAAAATCCTTTTGTAGACATCTATAACTACAGGTGAAGGACTGATCAGGTCTTGATTCCCTGAGTCACACTGGGAATATCCCATTCTCTAATGTTCATGTGTATAATATGTTAAGAACCCATCCTTATGATTCAAAAGTCCAGCATCTTTCCCAAAGGCATGAAATGTTAAAAAGGCCTAAAAGAATGAATAAGATGAAGGTCAAGGTCACATTCATCTTAGATGTTAGGTATGAGGACTTCTTGTGAAGAAAATGTTGTGCTAGATTCTTCTGATATCTTGAAGATATCTGGATCTGGACTAGATATATTGAAGCCTCCTTTTTACATGGTTGCCTCATTGACTATCCTTTTGTTTATATTGTAACATATGCCCCTACTTTTGCAGAACTGTTCTATGTGACATGCTTTACATACTAGATAGAATATTGATAACTTTATTCTACATGTATGGACAGTGTCAGAGACCCTTGGGATAACTACAAAGGTCTGAGTGACTTGTGAAAATAAGGGCACACATGCAGCCCCTTGTGTATATTTGGTAAATTTTGAATGCAATCCCCAGCTAAATGGGATTATCCAACCACCAATTTTGTTTGTGTGCCAGATCCCAGAATGACTCAGAAGATGTGGAAGATATGACACTATTTGGTGCACAATTGTCTAGACTCAAGAAAGCAATTGTGTCTGTGAAAGATTCCATCACTGCCTTGTTGGTCCTTTATTTCTAATCTGTCCCTCTTAGGCTGATGGAAATATTCTGGGAGGCATTGAGGACTGCTAGGAATTTGCTTGCAATATAATTGTTAACATAGAATGGCCACAAATCCCCAACACAAGGATGGGGAGACTCTGAAGACCTTCATTTATGTGTGGTTTTTGCTAGAGCCACCTTTGAAGAAACTGAGGCAGTCTACAGAAATGCCTGCAGAGATGCACAAGATTATATATTTCCTAATGTATATTGTAAAGTTCTTTTGCTAAACATAAGGGTATGGTGTACAACAGCTTGTAAAGGTGTGTCTTCTTTCTTCTCCATTGATAACGCTGGGAAGATGTAACAGCTGTCTTCATACATAAGACACTGAGCCATCTCTCCTATAATTGGAATTGTCTATGCTTTTTATGAAGATTATGCAAATTTGTGAGTCCAGTGGAATTGTAGAGTAAAGTCAATATAATATTTGTCACATTGTTTTGTGTGAGCTGTCCCTGTGCTGTAAACGCAGAGATATGGCCATTTGCGGCTTAGAGTGAAGATTTATGTCATTGTGATCTGATAATGTTATGAAACCTCTTTGTTTCAGTCTGTTTTGTGGAGAAGAGGAAATTTTCAAGATCCCTTTAAAAATGAGAATGTGTGAAATTAACTGCATTTGAAGCAATAGATGAGAAGCTCCATTCTGTAATTGTAGGCAGTGTCACCAAGATATTATGGTGACATTAGAAATTAAAAGGCTCATATAGTGCTTGGTGGGCATGGTACAACGAGTCTGGAGAACATTTTGGTATTTTATAAAAACCAGCAGTAACATATCTCCCAGAAGTCATTAGGTTTCTGTATAATAAATACAAAACCTGTATTTTAAAACAAAACCTGTGTTTTAAATACAGGTGTACATAAATCATACACAAAGGACTAGCAATGTAGCCCAGGAGTTAAGAGAACTTTCTGAGTACCAAAGACTTGAACTCTCAAGCCAGAGAAACTCCAGTTCCAGAGGATCTAGTGTCTTCTGACCTCCTTGGGCTCCAGGCACACAGGTTGTAAACAAATATAAAAGCAGACAAAACATATATGAATTTAAAAAAAAAAAAACTTGTTCAGGATGCTGTGATTTTCCCTCTCAAACACACAGGAATAACTTTGCTTGTGATGATTCCTTCTTGTTTCTCTAATACCTTTAGAAATAAGGTTGCCCAGAATAGAGTGTACCTGGCTGGTAGTTATTGTAGGTAGAAGCCAGTGGATCAAATGAGATTTTGGAAGCCCAAACCTGTGTAGCTTCTTCTCAAGAGAAAGTTCACTTTTATTACAGTTCACTTCTAGCTCCCACGTATACTACTTTTTATTGTCAATGTTCCTGAGATCTGCAGTTCTCACATCATGAAAAACCAATTTTGGTAACATGAGCCTCTACCAGGAACAGCAACCTCTCCTTGGTGGGATCCTTTCTGAGACTGCTTCTCTAAGATCTTTGTGAAAGTCAGTGAGTCCTCAGTGTTGTGCTTGCGAAGCACTGGCCTGATCATTTAAGTGTCTGTCATGTTGTTGTTCTCACGTCCTGCAGAAGACAGACACTGATTCATATTTGCTCTTTGTACAGGAGGAAGGGCAACCAGAGAAACTGGCTTTCAGTGAAAGGTGGGAATTGAGAAGAACTGAGGGTTGAGTGAGACAGAAGAGAGAGCAAAGAAGTGCGGATGAGAGAGAGAGGAGTGAAGATTCTGTCCAGCCTTCACTCACGATAGGTTCTACAAACACTCCAAAGAAGAAAGCAGATTGGTAAAGGAAAGTTATGATAAACAAACACAGACAATTGTTTCTTTTTTGAGGACAAAAATAGATTGTACATTCACACTTTAAAGTGACATGCTCAGACATACTTTTTGATAGAAAAATACATACATTTTTGAGAAAGAATGGGCAATCATGCACTTGTTGCCACGGAGGAAGAGTACTTACTCAGGAGAGTCTTTTCTCTTTGAGAGAATACATCTCACGCTGAGACAAGTTTTCTGTTGCTTAAAAAGTGAACACAATGCTTCTTTACTTTTTGTAGTTTGCTGGTGTTAAGCACATTACAATATAAGCAGGAATGTCCTTCATAGATTGAAGATGTAAGTTCTAATCTTCAAGGTTATTTTACTGAGAAAACTAACACAATAGTTTAATAAATGAGTAGTTTATTCTAGGTCTTTATAGTTTGAGTATAAAAAAAGTGTGGTCTACTCAGGGTTGAATTATTCATTTGTATTTCCAAGTGTGCTGACTTACTGTCTAGGCTCTTTGCAGATATAACTGTGGCTCTGTCTCTGAGGAAGTTGAGTTTAGCTAAGAATAATTTATGATATGCTTGCAGCAAGTATGAATAGTTCTCACTCCTGCCACAAATTGAAGGTCAGTGGGACATTTACATTTTACATATGCATTTTGGCATGCAATGACTTCTGTTATTGAGTTGGCTATAATTCAATTGAACGATCAACTGCTGTTTACAATTGTCAGTCAATTGCAGCCAATATTCTCATACATAAGAATAGACATTTATACTGACTACAGAAAACACTTAGCTGTGTGGTCCCTGCACTATAACCTGTGTTATTCTGGGCTCCTTTTGATGGTTGTGATTGCATAGGGAATATATCCTACATATTTTTTTTTAAAGTGAGGGAGAAAATAATAGATGTGCTGTCCTACATTAACTACATACATAACACCCTTTACCAGGTCTTCTGCACATTATGAGGCTTGGCTTCTTCTCTTGGAACAGTATACAGCATGCATGCTCACTTGCATTTTCTGATAATTTTAACACCTGTCCTTTATCAATGATTGCAATTAGCCAATGATCCTATATGTTCAGTCAAAAGAACAGACAATTACAGTAATGAGAATACGTGCCATTGAACTATCATTGACTATCAAGAGTACTGATGTATATTGGCTCCTCTTCATAGATGAGATTGATAGGAATTCTACTGTAGAACAATCGTTTTTGTTTAAACTTTTGGGAATAAGTATAAGAGATGCTGAACTACAACTACAAACAGACATAGCTTACTCTCCATGTCCTTCTGAACTTTTAAAAGCTCACATCCCAATCCAGGGGAAGAACACAGTATGAATTATCCCTGGTAAATTTCTGAGTTTTTGTACACCCCATCCCCTACCATGAATTAATGTTAGACCCTATGATACACATTCTTCCACCTTGAATAAATCACACAGTTTTCTTCTCTTTGGTGATCCACATCTTTCAGCACTACAAGATGTCTATTCATGGTACAATGCTCCCAGCACCTTGTATTACTAATGGACATGAGGTTTTCTATAACAAACATTGTCTGACAGGTAATTGGATCAATACTAAACATACAACTCTCCAAAAGAAGAACCTTTAAAAATGCAAAAAGAATTGAGAAAGGAAAAGGAAAGAAAGAATAAAATCAAAATAAAAGAGGCAGAAATAAGTGTACATAGGAGTGAATAATAAAAGATAAAGATGGGAATTGGTTAAGGAGTCATGGATAAAGTAATCAAGGATGAATGGATGGATGTAAAAAACAGGTGGGTGGAAAATGTTGCTTTATGTATTTACTGGTGTGTATTCCAACAAACATGTTATGTGTGAAATAAGAGTGCAGAGAAAGCAACTTGAGGCAGTGATTGGGGCTGTAGTATATTTGGATCTCTTAGTTTACTGTTAGGAACACAAGAAAGGATCCCAGACAAGTCCACCTTTTCCCATGCCCCATGTGCACTCTTGGGTGATTACTGTTTTGCATCCCTGCGATTCATGGTTACAAAGGGCATCAGAAACTGTGTTTTTTATCTCTGCTAGGACAAGAATTCTAGAGATATGCATGCATCAGAAGACTTCATGTTGCTTTCCCTCTGTCCTGCATGCGAACCGCCACAGATCTGCTTTGGTGGCTGGCTTCCCTTGCAAACTGCTGGTGCCTGACCCGTGGTGACCTGGTTTGCACCCCCTGGCCAGAAGGACAGAGCTTGAGTTTGAGCAGTGGGAAAATATTCAGAATCCAAGGAGTTAGTCTCGGTTGTTTTCTCGCAGGTTCTGTTCACACAACATGAGAATAGAGGACCAGATGCAAAAGGAAGCCTCAGGAGACGTATCTGATGGATCATGGTCTATTTACTTGTTGGCTCTTCCCTATTTAAATATCTTTCCCCAGAGGAGGCAGGGTCCTGGTACTCTGGGTGTGGAATCGCATTAGCAGGAGGGCAGGATGGACACCTGACCTCATGTTCTTTGCAAAGACAAAGGGAGGTGACTAATCGGCCACAAGGTGAATAAACACTTGCCAGGATATTTCCTTTTTGCTCTTGTGAACAAATTGGGTCCCTCCAGGACTGAAACAGAAGGAGCTTGCAAAGCATCCTATCAGCCCTCTTAGCAGAGGCAAGGCACCTTTCTGGTGCTTCTACAGTATTCAGCCCCAAAGGTCCCACAACTTAACTGGGCACCAGATTCAAGAGACTTTAAATCCCCATGGAAGTATGAGACTGTTGCCATGTTTTGGAGGAAACAGACCACACTCCTCTCAAGGACTGAATAGATATCCAAAGGAAAGCATTGCATGCATCACAAAGACAATAATGATTCAGGGCAGGATTTCACCTAGAATGTCATCTTCCTTTTAATCTAGATCCACTCAATTGGACAACTTTTGAGTCATATTTCCCAATTCACTGTCCAAAGCAAGACTCCCAGGTGGCAACCTACTCACTATCTTAGGCAATGTTGGCAAGTAATGTTATTCCCAAGTTGAGTAACTGGAATGGTCTTAGGGTTGAAAATTGTACACGATACTCATTTCCAAGGAATATGGACAGTGTCTAGTAAAAAGGCTCCATATTAATTAGAACTACATTTTTAAAAGATGAAAGGAATTCCATTATTACCTGCATGAGCCTACACAAACCTTAGGAAAAATATCATTGACACTGGAACCAAAGGCAGAGACAAGACATCCCAGGCAACCAATATAATCTCATGAGTTGTCACAATATACTAATATTCTTAATGTTATGCAGAACCCACACTTTCCTGACACCTTGTATATACGTCTTTACTTTATCACCAGGATATTAGTCTCTTTATGAGTTGTGAAATATTTATTTCTCTAACCACACATTTATGTACAAATGCTATAGTAAAGCACACAAGCATGCGGACATTATTATGTCATTCAGTATATATTGATGGGCTCTCAGACATATTTCCGATACTCTTGCTCAAATACCAAGAAACTGGACACTAAAATTCTTTTGCTTCTGCTTTACGCAGCCCCTAGCCACTTAATCACTCAAATAAAACCAAAATTCTGAAATCATTTTTTTTTAATTTTTACTATCATGATGAAATTCAGTTATGTTGGTGTTTGAGTATTTATTCTTTTATTTGAGCTTAAAATCATTTTTAAAAAGTTACAATGGTTGCAGACCAATATACTGTGTTCATCAACAGAATCTAGTATTACTGTGAAAGTTCGTGGCAAAAAAGTCAAATACCAAACAAAAAATACACTTTACAATCATTGCCGTCCTTTCTCACAACATTGAATCTGCATGGTATTTTTATTTTATTTATTTTTTGTATCACATAATATACATCCAGCCTTCTGTCCTCCCTCCCTGTAATCCTTCCATGTCCTACTAGCACCCCAATATCACAAATCTACCCCTTCCTCTCTCTGCTTCTAATCAGAAAAGTGCTGTCCTCCAAGCATTAATACTCAAACGTGTTATAGCATGTATTTGTTTGAATACTTTTCCCAACACACAAACACAGAAATACACAGGTATGTACACATATGCACACACACGCATAATACAGGAAATGATATCCATACTCACAAACTCTCATGAAGCCATAAATTTTGTGCCACAGGTAAACAGAATAGCCTTTTACCTCTGATTTCTTAGAAAATTAGCATTTTTATTAGGGAACTGCCTTCATTATCCAAAAGTCCACCAAACTCCACAAACCTTAGAACTGAAACTGCGGAGGTTATCTGCTCACTGTAGAGATTTTTTGTGATGTCCAGAGATTAAGATGAGTACCGGTTACTTGGTAATATCCTGTCATAACTTTGTACCAACCACAATTCAAGGAGCCTCTGTGTTGCTGATAACAGAGCTACCTGCATGTCAACCTGCGCAAAATTTTTACAAAGAGCAGGCTATGGTATTAAATTACTGATCAGCTGCTGTCCACATATTTGGCAATCAAAAATCTTCTCTTCTTAGACATATGAAGAGCCAAGCAAGGATACTTGAGAAGATTCCTATTGTCTGTCATACCAGTACAAACATGAAAACTTTTTGATGGTTGTGACTGCCTGGGACTGTCAACCACAGACCAATCATTATTATTTGTATTAAAATGGAAGTGGAAAAGTAGATGTTTAGTTTGCATCTACTATATACGTAGCACACTTGCCATGTATTCTGCATTTTGGAACTTAGATTCCTCTCTATGGAAAGATCACAGAACACATGTCCCCTAGCCACTACATGGGCTCTCTGAATTACAGCCCCTAACATGGAATTCAATTTGGCCTTAGGCTACTTCTTCCATCTCTTATCAAAAATCACCTTGCAAATGAGAGTTGCATCAACAACAAAAACAATGGCTGGAAAATTTTTGCAACATTCACTGCTCCTATCCTCCTGGGAATCTTTAACATGGTTGTCATGGTAAAGGAAGCAAAGGTGAATGAATACCTTTAAGAATATTGGATTGGATTCTCTACATGGGCACCTATCTGTCCAATCAAGAAAGGGATAAAAGATACTATATGGCTACTGATTTGAATCATTCAGAATGGAGTTCCCTATGAAACATTTTTCCCCAAACCATTGAGTCAAGCATGGCAGTCTACAACTGACATTTTCTAAGAAACACAGAGGATAAGGAACTAGTTAATACCATTGTGCAGGAGCAATCAGAGTAAGTCAGAAGGTAGAGTACATTACAGGAAAATTTCCCATATTTCTTTTCCTTGTCATTAAAGGAACGAGAGAAATACTGATGTGAAGATATTTAAGGGACCAAGGCAAGATGGAATTTGCATGGATTCCAGTAATATAGAGATAAATGTAGAAATCAGGAATTCAAAATTATCTTCAGCAAGAGAATGAGTATGAGACCAGCAAGGAATTCATTAGATTCAGGAGAGGTAGCATATGACTGAGACTGAGAAACTGAGATTTAAGAGACCTAATAATGTACAGTCAGGTGTGGTTGCCAATTATTTTAGTCACTACACTCAGAAGGTAGAGGGAAATATTTGTGAGAGTGTGAGGGCAGTCTATTCTACATTGTCAATTCTAGGCCATTATCTGCTACATAGAGTGATGCTATCTCAAATGAAAGGGAATGTACACAACTTTTCAAATCTTGTTCAAATAATTCAACCACTTTTCTAAAGAATTTTTAAGACTATCACAGAATTTGAATATAACCTGAGTAGTAGATGCTGGTAAAAGAAGATTGTTCCTTTTACTAGGTGTGCTAATAATATTTTGTGTATAAAGGAAGGCATTGTTTTAATTGGAAATGCTGCTTAAAATTTTAGATGTTAAATCCAATAATGCCTAATATTTTAGTTTAAAAGTAGTCCCAGTATAAATGGATAGGCAGTAAATGCCAGGAATCACTTTTCTATGTCTCAGAATGTCTTTTCTTCCCCAAAACAGCCTAGTGCAGAGAACCAAGTGCATATAAGTGGAGGTGAAATACTCATACAATGAAGAAAGAAAATGAAGAACTTCTGAGTAACAGTATGCATTAGAAGGGACTGAAAGGACACCTTCCAAAATGGCATTTTCAGTCAACAGCTTGAAGATAAAACTGTTTTGAGGTCACAGCAAATTTTGACCGATGGAACACAAATAACCTCAATTCAATCTTGAGTATGTGTAGTAGGTGTGTTAATATTGGTATATATGTTTGTGTGTGCATATATGTACACAGGAGCTAGGATTTGGTCCTCTGGAAGACTACATAATGCTCTCAACTGCTGAGCCATCTCTCTAGCCTGAGAATTTTTATCTCATGCCAATGTTTATTCCCTTACTAGTACATAGATTCTGTACTCTGAAATACAGTCTATGGAAACCATTTTAACAGACAAAAGTAACTACAATTTTCATATCAAATTATTACATGTGATATCTAAATGCTTGTCCTGAAAGGATTGAAACCAACTTCTTCACTTAATAATCTTGTCTGATGTACTAATTTGTTACAGAGACCCTTTCATTATACAGAATACAAAGGTACACATTATCACAATGACCATGTCTTTGTTACCCATGTAGTCATTAATGAAGTTTTATTGTAATTCCTAGGTGTGGCCAACATTGTTCAATTGATGAAAATATTTTTTACCTGTATCTCACAACCTCCCTTCTTCTATTGCCTTGAATTATTACTGCAAAATGAGTTACTTAACAGACCTGTGTTTCATTGAGAGCATGCTTGGTACCATAGAAAGATCTAGTCAGCTTAAGAAAAACTCCCTCCTCCCCCTATTGCACCCCAATTCTTTGACTAGGAACATTTGGCTAGCTTTAAAATTTTAATTCCAGCTTAGAACTAACTAGATAACAAAAAATCACTATCACCTCCATAAGATGAATGACATTTGATATAATGTTCATTTGGCTGCACACTGAAATCCATGCTACAGTTTTATTATCCAGTAAACTATGTACATCAAGATTCAGAAGCTAGGTGAAGAAAGGTTACTTGTTTCTATAAAATACTTTCTTTTTTACAAGAAGACCCAATTTTAGTACCTGGCACCAACAACGTTTGGCTCTCAATTGCTTGTAACTCCAGCCACAAGTATTCTGAAGCTCTCTACTTGTCTCTTTGGTCTCATAAATATGGCATATGCTCACTCAGACTCATACACAAAAACAAAATTCAATTAATAAAAAAGAGAAAAATCCACAAATTTGGGCTGTTCACGTAGTTCCTTGCAGACCAAGCATTCATAAAAACTCTGGAATTGATGTCCAGGACTACACAGACTAGTCATGGTGGAACATACAATTAACTGTAAGACTGGAAAGGCAGATGAAAAAGGTCAGGAGTCAAGTCCAGCCTTAGTTAAAAAATAGGCTCAAGACCAACTTTGAATACGTATCTTGTTACAAAGCTAAATATTAAATAAATAAAAATAAATAAATAAATAAATAAATCAGTAAATAAATGAATATTTCCAAGCATTTAAAACTTGCATCATATTTTTATATCGAAAAAAAATCTCCCATTTCAGTCTATTTGTATGCATATGGTCCATTGTCCATGTATCTCATTTGGTGTCTTTATGTTGGATTTATAGCCATGTTCCTTCTATGTCTCTGTGTCACATGATCATGACAACAAATACTGTTAAATTACTGTGAACTCAGTGTTTTAAGCTCCAGAATTTTAGATACTTATTTCATTATGTAGTCACTAGTGAAAAGATGGGATAGCAAGGTAAATTCCACTTCTATTTTCAGCATCTAAACATGGGAATAAAATGTTATAAAATAGGATCTGTTGTCCTTTTAGATGCATTATCTGTGCTGTAATCTGGTGTCTTTAAAACAACATGAGGGCCTATACTTCCAACAGATTTGGCCTTCATATTCAGATAGTTTGGCTTAGTGAGATATGAGTCATTGCAGCTGCAGGCACTCACTAACTTCAGCATATCTGAAGGGAGGTGTCCCTCGGACAAGGGCCAATATATTGTCTCAACAATGAAGTCACTTCCCGCTAATCTTGATGAGAGGATATTTAAAAATAATTTAACAAACTACACACATTTCAAGACACAAACTCAATTTTGTACAGACTTAGCACAGGTGGTAGAATCTTTGCTAATACATATCAGGACATAGATACTTCACAAAATTTGTAGAGATAAAGAATTCAACAAAATCATTGAAAAGAATTTCCCAAATATAAAGAAATAGAAGCCTATAAAAGTACAGGAAGATTATAGGACATGATTTAGACGGGATCAGAAAAGCAAGTCCCATTGCCACATAAAAATGAAACGACTGAACATAGAGAACAATCTAAGAATGCTAAAAACTGCAAGAGAAAAATAACAAATCAAATTCAAAGGAAAACTTACTAGCTAACTTCTTAATGGATACCTTAATTCCTAACCCTAAACCGAAAACTACAGAGTCAAAGGGAATACAGGTGCCAGCCCAGACTAACATTCCCAGGAAAACTTTCAATTATCATAGTCAAAGAAACCAAAATATTTCACGATGAATCCAAATTTAAACAAGACCTAGTTACAAATCCTGCCCTACAGAAGTTACTAGAATGAAAACTCCAATCCAAGGAGTCTAACTACGATAAGAAATCACAGGAAATAAATAATCTCACTTTATCATACTCAACAGAAGGGTAATACACACAAACACACACACACACACACACACACACTCCCACACGTCCATAATAACTACAAAATAACATGAACTAACAATTGTTGGTCATTGATATTCCTCAATATTAATCGTCTCCATTTCGCGACAAAAAGTATCAGACTGACAGAATGGATTTGAAAACAGAATCCTGATACCTGCTGTATACAAGTATCATACACTGACCTGAAAGATAAACATTACCTCAGAGTAAAGCTTTGGGAATAGTTTCAAAAAGAAAATGGACCTAAAATACAAATAGATGTAGCTATTCTAATATCCATCAAAGTAAACTCCAAACCAAAATTAATCAGAAGAGATAGGGAAGGACATTTCACATCCATTAATAGAATAATCCACTAAGATGACATTGCAATTCTTCACACTTCCATCCCTAATATGAGGGCTCCAAAATTTGTTAATGATCAATTCAAAATTTAAATAAACACATTGACCTTCACAATCCAATACTAGGAGACATCAATTCCCCACTCTCACCAACTGTCAGGCCATACATAAAAAAAATACCGGAGAAATATTTACATTAACAAATGTTATAAAATAAATGGACCTAACACACATATACAAAGCATTTTACCCAAACAAAAAGGAAACATCTTTTTCTCACCATCTCACAAAACCTTCTCCATAAGTGCCCACATTCATTGCAAAAATGCAAACCTCAATAAATACAGGAAAACTAATATAACCCCCTGCATCCTATCAGAACAGGATGGGTCAATGCTCAACTTCAACAACAGCAACAGCAACAGCAACAGCAACAGCAGAAGGCCAACAATTTCATGGAAACTCAACAACTCTCTACTAAATGACATCTAGGTCAAGACTGAAATAAAGAAATTATAGACTTTCTTGAATTCAATGAAAATGATTATAAAATATCCAAACTTATGTTACATGAAAAAACTATGGTAAATGGAAAATTGATAGCACAAAATGTGTATCAGAAAAGAGTGGAGAATTCATATACTAACAAATTAAGAGCAGATCTGAAAGCCCTAGAATAAAAAGAAGCAAGCATGCACAGAAAAAACAGCCATCAAGAATTATTCAAACATAGGGCTGAAATCAATAAAATAGAAACAAAGAAAACAATTCATATAATCAATGAAACAAAGAGTTGGTTACTTAAGAAAATCAGTAAGATAGACAATCCCATAGCCTAAGTAATTTAAAGACAGAGAGAGAATATCCAAATCACGAAACCAGAAAAAAATGGAGGATATAAACAATTTAAAACAGAAATATAACTCATAAGGAAATGAGGAAGCCGGTAAAGGACTCAGAATAAATAAAAAGCCAGGGCCAAATGAGTTTAGGTAAGAATTATATCAGATATTCAAAAATGAAGGAACACCAAAATTTCTCAAGTTATTCTTCAAATAAGATGGAGAATGAAGTTTTCCATACTCATTCATTCTATGAGGCCACAATCATGCGAATAAACAAACATCAAAAAAATTCAAAAAGAAACAGAATTATATGCTAATTTCAATCATGAACATAGATGAAAATGAACTCAATAAAATACTCAGAAAATGCAGCCAAGAGCACATTAAAAAGATTATTCACTATGATAGAATAGCCTTGATCCCAGAGAAGAAGAGATTGTTCAATATAAGAAAATTAGTCAATGTAATCCACTGCATAAAAAAATTAATAGAAAAAAATACATGGTCATCGCACTACAAAGTGAGAAAGCTTTTGATAATTTCAAACAACCCTTAAAATAAACCTCATGGAGAAATTGAGGATAAAATATCCATACCAAAACATAATAAAGGTAAGTAACAGCAATCCTACTGAAAATTTCAAATTAAATAGTAAAATTCAAAGCAATTTCACTAAAATCAAAAGGAGCATCAGATAGTTCCCTCCATTTGTAAATATTGAATACAGTGCTTAAAGTAGTAGCAAGAACAATGAGACAAGAGAAGGATATTAATGGGACATGAATTCCCAAGGAAACAGTCAAATTATCCTAATTTGGAGATGATATATTATATATAAATGACCTCAAAAACTGGATCAGGCAACTTCTAAAGCTCTTCCACAACTTCAGTGAAATAGCTGGCTACAACTTAAACGAAAAAAAATCTGCAACCCTCCTACATACAAATGACAAGTGGAGACAGAAAGAAATAAGATAAACAATACTCTCCATAATTGATTCAAATAACATAAGGTATCTTGGACAACTCTAACCAAGCAAATGAAAGACTTGAATAAAAAAATCTTTATGTCCTTGAAGAGGGAATTTGAAGACCTCAAAAGATGGAAAGATATCACATGCACCTTGCTTGGTAAGATTAACATAGTAAAAATGGCTAGGGTATTAAATGTAATCTAAAGACTCAATGAAATTCCATTCAAAATCCCTATATAGTTCTTTAAATTCATTAAAAAGACAATACACTACTTCATATGGAAAAACAGAATACTTTGGATAGCTAAAATAATCCTGAAAAATAAAAGAACTTCTAGAGGTATCAAGATCCTGATCTTAATCTGTACTACAGAGCCATAGTAATAAAAACTGCATGGTATTGGCACAAAAGCAGACATGGTGACCAAAGGAATGGAATAAAGGATAAAGGTATAAATCCACTCACCTATGAATACCTGATCATTTATAAAGAAGCCTGAAAAATCCAATGAGAAAAGAAAACAGCTTTAACAAATGGTGATGGTCTAATTGGATGTCTGAGGTAGAAGAATGAAAATAGATCCATATCTATTACTGAGAACAAACTCCAAGTCCAAATGGATCTAAGTGCTCAAAGTACAACCAGAGATACTGAAACTGATTAAAGAGAAAGTAAGCAAAAGCCTTGAGAGAAGTGGCACTGGAGGCAACTTTTTTAACAGAACTCTGAAAGGTCAGGAACAAAGTTCAAAACATGAGAACTTCATGAAACTGAAAAGAATGGGAAGATATTGAGCAACTCTATTTCCAATAGAGAGTTAACATACAAAATAAATTAAAAAATGCAACAATCTACATGTCAAGAAAACAAATAACACAATTAAAACTTCGGTGCATGTCTAAACAAAGAATTCACAAAAGAAGAATCTCAAATGGCTGAGAAACACTGAAAGAATTGCTCAACATCTTTGCGCATGTGGGGTGGCTCTCTACGGGCAATCAGCTACTGAGGTTATCAGACAGGTTGTGTGGGTGTGGCTTGTAGGTGGTAGAAGGGGTCCAGGGTGGAGGTTAGAGCAGGGAAGGGTTAGGGATGCTTGTTAGGCTCAGGACTTGTGGGGCACGAACCATGGGGTCCTCAATAACACCGCAGTGAGACACTTTCTTACATTGTGGGTGCTAGAAGTTTTAGAAAATGCTTCCTCATTACAAAGGAAAACTCCAGAAAACACATGATAATCTTTAGCACAGCAGACAGGACTCAGAATCAAAAAACAGACTTTTTGGAAAGGGACTGGAATCTGTCCCTTTGTGGCAAAGCAAGGACATTCTGACTTGGACATGCACAGAAATCCTGCAGCAGTCTAATCTACTCCACACACCAAGGTGATCATTAAAGCTGACACGACAGACTTGGGTGTGATGACACTAAGTGACCATGGCCACAACCAAGCGTCTAGGTAAAGGATTCCTGAGAGGAAGGCTCTCCTAGGCTAACATTTGACACATACAGTTTCAAGGGATGTCTGTTCCTTTTAGCTATGATGTCATACATTGGCATTGATGGTGTCACATCAACTTATTTATGATATCAGTTTATTTTAATTAGGATATCATATTTTACGTTGATATTTTTACTTAATATCAACTAAGACATTTGATCTGGGCAATTATAGCATTACATCCCAATAATCGATCAACCAAAACTGATATCACATCCTTCTTTTGATGATCTCATATATTTACACATTACATTGTTGTTACACCATCATAATAATGATGTAATTTTCTTCACACTTTGAAATCATATTGATATTTTGATGTCACATCATGCAAATTATGATTTCATGTCCTTCCAAGTATGTTGTCATGTCATATACTCTTATTATTGCTTTCACATCCCCCAAATTTTGGTGTTATTTTGTTCTACTTATGAAGTCATAATTTTCTATTGATGGTTCCACATAATCCCAATTATGGTGTCACATGCTTCTTATTGTGACATGTCACTTGCTTCCTAAGCTCCCTTTTAATTGTGTGGTCACAAATTATGTTGAAGGTATCAATTCTTCACAATTATGAAGTCCTTCTAAATATCGTGTTATATACTTCTTGTTATAATGTCATATATTTACATTGTTGATATCACATCATAACAATTACAATGTAAGTTTTTTCAATTTTGCAGTCCTATATGTCCA
This sequence comes from Cricetomys ansorgei, assembly GCA_026225945.1. Lineage (NCBI taxonomy): Eukaryota > Metazoa > Chordata > Mammalia > Rodentia > Nesomyidae > Cricetomys > Cricetomys ansorgei. The sequence continues at coordinate 483,800 of JAMJFZ010001567.1, forward strand.
TTGAGATATTATATTATCCCAACTATGCTGTCACATCCTTCCAATATTCATGTAATCTGTAATAATATGATGTCATATATTTACCTTGCTGACACATCATCATGATTATGTGGTTGTTTTCTGTACATTATGATGCCATTTATTTACATTATTTTACTACATAATCCTGATTATACTGTCACATCCTTTCAATAAGCACATCTTTTCTTTTCAATTATGTCAGACATTTTGGTTGATTGTGTTACATTGTCGCAATTATGATGCCAGTTATTTCTTATTATGTTGTTACACACTTCATGTTATTATGTCAAAAATTTTCTTACCTTTACTATGGCCTACAATTTCAATGATAGGGTTTTATCACATCATCCTATGTATGTAATTTTCTGTTTATTTTGTTATTATATATTCCCACTGTTGATGTCACATTATCACAATTATGATGGTACTTTCTTCACATTATATTTCATACTGACGTAGATGATATCACATAACCCAAATTATGTTGCATATCTTGGTAAATATCACATCATTTCCTTCCAATTGTGATATAACACATTTACCTTAATAATGTCACATCCTCTCAATTATGAAATCAGTTCCTTCCAATTATGCTGCCATACCCTTCTTTTATTGTTTAATATGTTTACATTGATGATATGTTTGCAATTAAGATGCTGATTTCTTTCAATTATGGTGTCATATATTGACAGTGATGATAGTACATAATCCATATTACTCTGCCAATTATCACATCATTTTCCTTCCAATTGTGGTCGAACATCCTTAAGAATCATGGTGTCACATCTCAATAATGATGACAGCTCTTTCCATATATGTTGTCATATATTTTATTATGATGTCATATAATTACATTGTTGACATCACATCCTCTTACTTATTGTATCAGTTTATTCCAATTATGTTGTCATATATTGATATTGAAGATGTCATATCATGCTAATTTGATTTAATGCCTTCCAAATTTGATGTTATACCCTTATTGTGATGTCATATATTTACATTGTTGTTGTAAACTTATCAAAAAAATGATGTCAGTTTCTTCCATTTATGGTATCATATAGTTGCACTGCCAATGACTCATAATTCTAATTATCATTTCATTTCCTCCAATTATCATATCTTTCCTACCAGTTGAGATGTCACATACTTGCATTGATGGTGTCACATAATCATGTTGTCAGTTCCTTGATATTATGCTGTTATTTTTTTATTATGATACTGTCTTGTTTGCATACCATCATATTGACTGTGATGTGATTTCTTATAATAAGGTGTCCTATTATGCTTTCACTTTCCTATTTTGGTGTCATCTATTTATATCATTGATGTCACATTATCATAATTATGATGTCAGTTCTTCCTATTATGCCATGCCTTAATTTTGGATGACATACATTTTTGTAATTGATGTCAAATCAACATGATTGTGATGAAAGTTTCCTCAAATTATGAGGTCATATATTGACAATGATAATTCCACATATTTCCAATTATGTCAGTACCTTCAATATTCAATGACTTTCTTATGTTCAGACATATATAGATTTTTATGCCATATTTTTGTCACTTTTTCTAATTATTATGTTACATTGATGGTGGAATATCATTTCAATTATGGTATAATTTCCTTGCAAATATCCTGTGATACTCTTTTTATTATAATTTTATATTTACCTTGTTGATATTACAAATTTGCAATTATGTCAGTTCCTTTCATTTATAATGAGATATATTTACTCTGATGATGTTACATAATCCACATTATGATGCCATGTCCTTCCAATTATCAGGTGACTTGTTTCCAATTATGATGCCACATTCTTACATTGATAGGATGTATAATATCCCAATTAAGCTGTCAATTGCTTCCACATGTAATGTCATATCTTTCTCATTATGTTGTCATATATTTATGTTATTTATTGCATGTCATATTATGATGGTGTCACATAGTACTAATTATGTTGATATGTCTCTCCAATTATCACATTATTTCTTTTTAACTATGGTATCACTTACATAATTTAATAGTGTCATATTATTGCGATTATGCTCTCACATCCTTACATTTATTGTGGCACTTCATCTCAATTTTGATGTAAGTTCAGTCCACATCCTTAATAGGTATATCATGTATATACAATTTTGATGTCACATCATCACAATTATGTCTGCTTCTTTGAATTATAATGATGTTTACACTAATGATATCAAATCACCTCATTATGTCAATAACTTACAAACATAGCATGTCCTTCTTGTGATGTCATACATTTACATTGATGCCACATAATTCACATATGATGTGAAATCCTTCTTATGATTATGTACTTTTCTTGCAATTGTGATGTTACAAACTTATATTGATGCTGTTATGCCATTTGAATTATGATGTAAGTTTCCCCAATTATTTTATCGTGTGCTTATGATGTCATATATTTACATTATTAACATATCATCTGATGTCAGCTTCTTCAAATTGTGATGTCATTTATCGAAACTAATAATCTGTCAAAAACCTATGTTGATGTCAGTTATTTTCAAATAAGATGATTTATATTTACATTAGTTATGTCACAGTATCATTTATTAGGTAAGTTTCTTCTGATTATGATGAACATTGTCGAATGTACATAATCCAAATTAGCTCACATCCTTCCAATTATCATATTTTCTTTCAATTATGATGTCACATCCTCAGGTTTATGGTTACACATCACTCCTATTGTGATGTCAGTTCCATCCATTCATGCTGTGATAACCTTCTTATTAAGATATCATTTATTTACAGTGTTGATGTCGCATCATCACAAATATGATGCCATTTCTTCTAATTATGATGGCATATACTTACTTTAATGATGATGTCACATAATACACATTGTGATGTCATATACTTCCAATCATCAGGTGATTTCATTCCAATTATGAAGACAAATCCTGTTTATTGTATCAGAAGCAACCCACTCATGATGTCAGTTCCTTTCAGTTATGGTGTTGTATTCTTCTGTGGTGATGCCACTTGTAGTGAGAGCTCTGTTTCACAAAGTTCCAGTGCTAGGATGATCTTGATTGAGACTTCACTGCCCTTGACAGACATTCACTAACACCTTCCACTGATATTCTTTGCTCTCAAAGACCACTCATCGAAAGATACAGTTGGAATAATGTAACAAATGCTGTTGTTATTAAAAACGAAACTAATGGCAGTACCCTGGGATATACAAATATACAAAAATTTGAGTCTTCCATAGAGTCTAAGACTGAGACATACAATGAGATTATTAATAAATGATATTAGTAAACATAAGACAGTAGGTGGAAGAAGTATTATTAGAGAAGAAACAAACTAGAGAAATTCTAGAAGCTGATGAGCTGTAGCTGGATTCAGAAATAAAGAATTAATATGGGCAGGGAGAGAGATCATGTACTTAATGATAAGCCTTGGTATGTTCCTGAAAATAAAGCAAGCAGTTTTAGGAGTCCTATTGTCTGTTTAACCTTTAAAGGACTGCAAAAAATATAGGGATTGTATTGAAACAAGAGTTCATGACAGAGTAACAGAAAAGGACATTTTAGCTCAATGAACTGCCTGTCTTCCTGACCAAGCATGTCAAATCAGGTCTTTTCTTACAGTATGGAAAGACAAACATCAGACTGCTTTTGCTTTTTAAGTATCAAAGGAAAGGATGGTGGTTTTATGTTAAACAGAACAGAGAAAGCAAAGAAGAATTTAACAAGAGTCAAAAGTGACTTTTGTTAAAAAGATACATTTCATGTAACAGGCATTATAATCTATTAACTCTATGTTCAACTTAAACAGAGTCAAACCCAAATAGAATCATCCTCTCTAGCATTTCTTTAACTGTAAGGCTTTATGATACCAATTTTAAGGAGAAAGCTGTTGAGTTAAAGAAAACTGATTTTATCATAATGTTAGCTTTTAGTTTTAACAAAATTTGCTATTTTCCTGCTTTGTTGATTTTAATGTACTCATGTAATCAAGGAAAACTTTACAAAACTTACTTCCAGAGCGTATGTAATCACTGATCAAAGTCTTAAAGAAATTGATTTTGTGCATAAATAAAGCCTTTGAGAGTAATAAATTTTCAGAATAGGTCAAGCATACTGAGATGTGCTTTTACTCTTTTAGTCTTTTCTAAAAAAACTGAATGGTGTCCTGCATCTGATTCTTTCCTCAGCACTCTTTCATCCATCTACCTTAAGCTCTGCCCTCTCCAAGGCTGGACCTCAGCAGTTCTGAGTATGATAGCATATACTTAAAATGTTGATCTGACACCATCATGATTATGATGAAAGTTTCTTCTGAATATAATGCCATACCCTTCTTATTAGAATGCTGATGTCACAGTATCCACATAAGGAAGTAATTACTTTGCAATTATCACATCATTTCCTTCCAATTATGAAAATATGTCACATCCTCAAGGTGTAATTGATGGTGTAATTTCCTTCCATTTTTACAGAAATATCTTCCTTATTTTGATTTCCTTTCTTTATAGTGTTGAAGTCATATCACAGTTGTGATATCATTTTCTTACAATTGTGATGACAAATGTTTACATTCATGATGTCACAAAATTCACATTATGTTATAAATCTTACAATGATGTTCCAATTATGATGACCTTTCCTGGCATTAATTTTGTCACATCGTCTAAATTATGATATCTGTTCTGTCCAACCACGCTTTCATGCATTTCTTATCATGGTGCCATATATTTACATCATCGACCTCATGTCATCACGATTATGGTGTCCATTTCATCCAATCATTATTACATATTCTTACATTGATGTTAACACATCCATCTAATTATGATGTCAGTTCCTTTTCATTATGTTATCACACATTCACACGGATGATGCAACATTGTTACTCTGCTGTCAGTTTTTTTCCCAATAAGATTTCATTTAACACTGGTGATGTCATATAACCCATATTATGGTTTCATATTCTTTCAATTTTCAAATCATTGTCCTCCAATTTTGATATCACATACTTGCAATGATATTGTTATATCATCCCAAATATTATGTAAACTTCCCCCAATTGTGATGTCATCTCCAAATTGCGATGTGTATTTACATTTTTTTCATCTCACTCCATCGCAATTATTATGCTAGTTTTTTCTAATTATGATGACATATAATTTACATTGATGATGTCATGTTGTCCACATTAAGATACTGTGTCCCACATTCAATCACATTTTACTTCTAATTGTGATGACACAGGGCTAGGTTGTCAATGTCATATCATCATAATTGTATCACATATTTTGATTACTGCTGTCACAGAAGACAGCCGTTTTCAACAGTGTCTCAAAAGATGCCAACCTCAAAGACATAAGGACCAACATATGGTGAAATGTAGAGTGTAGCAGTATGTTGATATGTGAGCTCACCTAGGACAACAAAGTGGCATAATGATAAATGAAATCCCTGCCAGACTTTAGTCTGAGGGAACCCTGAGTGGTTACCTGAGGGAACCACTATCATGGCAAGCACCATGATGAACAGAGGAAACCTGACTGACACTGCTCAGGTGTTTTTATTGATAGAGAATTCCTCAGGTGTTCTACTGATTGCACTTGCAGAGCATGACCAAATAAAATCCCACACATAAATCCAATATGGGTAGACACTACAAAACACCAAGACCTACGCTTCCCCTCACCTAGTAGAGCACAAAAATATTTCAAATGTAAATAAAAATATACTTCCAAAATTATAGAGGAATATAAAATATACTTGAATATAAAATATTCAAACAAAACAAAAACAACAACAAAACTACAAACCTACAGCATCTCAATTACTCCCTGCCTGTTGGCTGCTTGACAAGGAAACATGAGAATTTTTCTGGGGTCGTCATGATACCATTGTGATCTCTCAGACAGTCACAATTTAACCGTGGTGTTAGGGTGTCTCTGATTCTCTTACCTGTACTTGAGATATTTTACTTCCACTTGTTTGGCTCCTCCAACCTTGATTTGAGTGTTTGCGCCTAGTCTTATTGCATATTTTTATACTGAATTCTGTTTATATCCTTGGGAGACCTGTTCTTTTCTGATGGGAAACAGAATACCAGCGCATCTGTGAGGGCAGAGGGCATGGATGGGTAGAAGGGAAAAAATTGATGTCATTATGTATTATTGCATGAGAGAATAATACAATAAACAAACAAAAATGCTGAGAAGATGCCACATTAGAGATAAACACCTACTTCATCAAATAAGGCTTAGTCTAAGAAATGAGTTCAAAATCTGGTGAAGACATACCCAATGAAGAACTTACCCATTCTGGATACCTCTGAAGCCCAAGGTTTCTGTTCCATAGTAACCATTCATAGGAAACAAGGATTTATCCCCCAAATTCTTTGATCAACTTATACGCAACTATAACATGTGCCAGCTGGCATTACTGCCTTTACTTCTAAAGCCAGATGTGAAATCAAGCTTTCAAGACATGAGCAATGGCTTGATTTAAACCAACATATGCTGAAATGAAAGGTTGCAGCAGATGCTGATGTTGAGTAAAAGAAAATAAAAAAAAAAAAAAAAACCAAGATCCACAGCATCTAAGCTTCTACATTCCTGTTGGATGCATGACTGGGATAATAAGAATCTCATTGTTGTCATGAGGAAACCATTGTGATCTCAAAGATGGTAAAAGGTTAATAAACTTTCTAGTGCTACACTGTTCCCACTCACTCATAACATTTCACTATAAACTTATTTAATTTTTCTAAAATCACAAATTTAACTTTGAGTTCTAACTCATTTGTACTTCTCTTACCAACAAATTAGATAAATGGGTGCTCTAAAGCACACAAGTGAATGAAGGTAATACATTGTCAGTCTAGCAGATTCATAGATTCTTAGACATAATTCAGAAACTCATGCTTTCATATCACTACACTAGAGATGAACTTCAGTCTATATTCTGCCTTCAGCACCTTTAAACTCAAAAGGTCACATGTTCTCTTTAATATGTTCTTTTGAATATCAGAACCAAAACCCCGTGGAAAGATGCAAAGCAGTAGAGGAAATAGTGTTACAAATATCTCTTCCTGAACAAACACACCAACACTGAGAAACACACACAGACACACACACACACACACACACACACACACACACACACACGATACATACGATGACGTAGATGCTGACAAATATCCATGCTTCCATTGATTCACTAGCACACATACAGAGGATAGATTTTTATCTGTGAATTCCTGGAAAATTGCCACTTTAACTTGGGAAAAGATTTTGATATCCAAACAGGAAGTTTTTGACAGTCTAATGACTAAATTTCAAAATTTGCCTCCTCACTATTGATATCTTTGAAAATGACCACAGAAAAAGACAACACTCTTGGTTCCTTCTAGACATTCTGCTCAATACCACCGTTTCCTATACAGCCAGGATCCAGGACCTACTGTACTGCTGAATACTAACTGTATGCATCTTGGCCTGCTATGAATTCTCACCAAGAGCAGGCTATGTAATTCAATTGACTGATAAGATGCTGTTCCGACAATTGTCAGCCTATTGCAGTCAGTATGCTAGACACAAGAATAGACAATTGTACCAACTATAGAAAATACTTAGTTCTATGATCCGTTCACTATCACCTATATTATTCTGAGCTTCTGTTGATGGTTGTGATTGCATGGGGCACACATTAAAGATTGATCATTGTTCCTTTTTGAAAAAATGTAGGGGACAAGTAATATATGTGCTATCCTAATAAATTACATACCTAACACCATTTATCAGGTTTTCTGAATATTTTATGTCTTGGCTTCCTTTCTAGGGACAGTACACAGTATGTATGCTCACTCACTACTTCATGGGAATTATAACTGTCCCATAACAATGATTATAATTATCAAATGATCTTATATGCTCAGTCACAAGAACACACAATTATACAAATGATAATACATGCTTCTGAACATTGTACTGTACAACCTGTGTCAACATAGGCTACTCTTCAGAGTTGTGAATGCATGGAGATTCTACCATGGAACAATATTTCTTGTTTAAGCTTTAAGGTAGAAAGAAGGAGAAGAACTGAACTTCAGAATGTTCCTTGTCAGAGTCTATCTTCTTGGCCAATACTCAGTTAATTTATTTAAACCTTGCTTGCTTCAAATTTGCTTTGATTGTTATAGTCTTATTCTCAACCACATTTGGGATTTGGAAGACCAGGGGCAAAATTTCACCTTTGTCCAAACCCTAATGTAGACTCATGGGTGTAGGACCCCATCTTTTCTCTCTTCCCTCAGTGGATATGTTCCCGGGATCTTTGTTTCACTGCTTGTTGACCCTACTACACCCAAACTGCCATTACATTGCCATCTGTGTTTCTGCTACGGAGCAAAACTGACTTTTCCCATTGGCCCTCAAAAACAGATCTCAAGATGCCAGTTGCCTTTTGAGGCTGCTCCTTGGCTTTCTCCATTCACTGCTGGGGACATTGGATGCTCTGGATCCTTGACAACAAACTCATGTGTTCACCATGACCTCAAATGATACAGAGGACCAATGCAGAGAATCAACATTTCCAATTTATGAGAGTCTGGCTCTGCAAGACTGGGGAGCTCAGGGACATGAAGCCCACTAGGAAAGCTCCAGGAACTACTAGGGTACCCACACCCAGCTAGATGAGATGCCCACTAATCTGGCCAGATCAGAACCAAAGTGGCCTAACTAACACACATGGTCCTAAGCTAGGACCCTGCAGCCTCTCTGGTTTGCCAAATACAGGTGAAAAATCCCTATACTCAGAGGCCACACTGAGAGACTCCTTCCCCCTGGAACTCTATATAGAGATCAGTTTTCTGTAAACTGTTCATAGAGGGCACAGCTTCAACAGCTACCTTCTTCCCCAATAGAGGCAGCCATAAAGAGAAGTGAAGAAAATCAACAGAGAAGCAAAGAAGATGAGAGAGAGAAGAGAAGAGAGAGAAGAGAAGAGAAGAGAAGAGAAGAGAAGAGAAGAGAAGAGAAGAGAAGAGAAGAGTAGAAATGGAGAAAACACTTCAACTCAGGCAGAACAACTCAGCTCAGCTGGAGAAGTCTTCTTTAGGGTTCCTTCCTTCCTGAATATCTGCATACCTTCCCACTGGGGACACATTCCACAGCTCAGAACTGTTGAACTGCATGGTCACTGTGCTCCCAATTTCCAGGGAACCTTCATCTCAGAACTGAAACACTTCTATTTGGAACACATGCATCACCTCAGAACTGTGTGCTTCATGGGCTCCAGAATTCCTGGCCACTTTTCCATCTCAGTCTGAGCTGAATAAAAACACTAACACTGGGCTAATACTCTCTTACATCAATTCTAAACACAGACAAAAATGGAACTTGGACATTTGTTTTTGTTTCTACTTGATAAAGTATTTTAGACTCCTGCATTATTAAGGAGAAAGAATAGATCAAGGGAATCACTATGTGTTAAATTATCTTGAAATTCTAAGATTAAATCATGGAGTAAGCAATTCCCTTCATAATAAGCTTTCATGTGAAAAAAAAAAACTGCATCAGAAAAAAATTTTGACTCACCATAGTAATTCACAAGAATGCCATGCTGCACTTAACCTATTTTGACATTGTAGGCTGTTTGCTGAACAGAAACTTCAATTTTGCTGCCTACTACATGACACCTAAGTGAGTACCAACTCATGACCTTAGGAAATTTTGGCAAGTCATCGGTCTCCCATATTGAGTCAATGGGATGGAGGTAGGAATAAAGGCTGAACAGGATTCTCAAGTCCAAGTAACTAAGATACTAGCTACTTAGAATAGTTTCTCCTAAATGTATATAAGTGTATATATATATACACATATGTATATTCATAGTTATACATATATGCATATATTTACACCTATACATACATATATGTATATATATGTACACGCATATATACACATAAGTATATATGAAGGCACTAAATTCCATTACTTTTTATGTGTATGTGCAAGGTCCCTCATCTAAGGCCTAGTCCAAGTACAGCAATGTATGCGTTCATACTCCTGTCCTAGCCCTAACCCTAGAAGCCAAGTAATTCATAAGAAAATGCAGTAAACACCCCCTTCAAAGGGCAACCTATTAGAAACCATAAAGAGCCCAAGCATGGAGTACGACCTCATCGCAAGGACAACTACTTGTTTGAATAAGGCCATCTTCTCCTGCTGAATTCTTTGTTTAAAGCCAACATTATTGAGTGTATCCCCTTGTAGGACTGATGAGTGGCCATATGAGACAGAGTCAACCAGAAGTTGTACTCCCTAGTTGACCATTTCCTTTGCACTAGAACATTACATGATAAAATATCACAAAATCCATAGCTGCTGAGTGAAAAAAATCCAGCCCACCTGTTATAACCTGGATAAAAATGCTGCCTAATTGCTGCTTGGGGAATCTCTAGACTGGTCCACTGCATCAGTGATGATTGAGATTCCAAAATCTAGCTTCAATAAATATTCTTTTTGCCTATGATTTCAGATTCCTGGAATTTTGGGAGATCCTATGCTCTGGGGGCATATATCCATCCCATTCTTAGAAGGAAAAATGTCCAGAAGCCACAGAGACAAAGCCAATGACGCTTAGAAAAGAGGCAGAGTCTAAATCTCTCAGTACTCAACAGCAAAATTCTGATTTTGATATTGCTGCAGGAACCTCAGAGCCCACTGTGATCCCAGCTTAACTGTGAATCACAATGCAGTCTGTCTTCCCACACAGTAATTACACTGTGAATTCAGGCTCTTAGAGGCCATCAGATAAAGATATTGGACAACTAACATACTAGATGCAACACCTACTTCCTTCCTGAACCTGGAACTAATGCAAGAAATAGCTCCAAATCTTGTTGAAGAAATGTACCCAGTGGAAAACTCACCCTGATGTGAACAGCTTTAAATTCATAATCTATACTAACCAGTTTTTCCAAAGACTATAGCCTAATCCATTGGGTATCCCTGACTCAAGTTCTGGTGACAGATAAGGACAAGTTTCCAAGGCTTGGACTATGGTGTTATTGGAAGAATCACCACCAGCATTTGCTGAAATGAAAGGTTGTAGAAGATCCTGATCTTAAGTAAGTAAATTTCCAAAAAAAAATCACTGCATTTCAGCTGCCTCATGCTTGTTTTACAGATAATAAAAAGACATAAGAATTTCATTGGGTTTTCCAGGAAACCTTTATGATCTCACAGGTTGTCACAATCTATTAATGTGTCTAATGCCATGCAGATCTCACCCTCTCAGGACACATCAGAATACATGTCTATAACAACAGGAAATGAGTCTCTTTATGAGTTGGGACATGTTTATTTCTCCAACCACACATTGATGTACAAAGGCAATAGTAATGCATACAAACAAGTGGATTCATAACTATGCCATTCTACATATATTGATGGGCTCTCAGACATATATCAGATTATCTTTCTCTAATAACACCAGCGTGGAGACTAACAGCATTCTTATGCTTCTTCCTTACTCAGCCCCTTGTCACTCAATTACTCATATAAAAACAAGTTTCCTACATTGTGTTTTAAAAAAGGTAACTCTCAAGGTAAAAATACATATATGTTGGTGTTTGAAACAAACAAAAATAAATTTTATAATCATTGCCCTCCTTTCCCAAAACATTCATTCTGCCTGACATTTTAATATTTTTTGTTTACTTATCTCATAAAATACATTAAGTCTTCTGTCCTCCCTGCTATCCTTCCAACTCCTATCAGATCCCCTATGCCCAAGTTCTACCCCTTCCTCCCTATAATTCTACTCAGAAAAGAGCTGTCCTACAAGCATTAACACTCAAACATGTCATGGCATGTTTTCTTTGACTTCTTTTCCCAGCACACTAACAAAGAAGCACATATTTAAACACACACAAGCACAAATACAGAGAATATACAAAGTGGCATCCATATTCACAAACTTCCAAGCACCCATATATTTTGTTCCTCTGGTATATAGGACAGCATTTATCTTTGATTTCTTACAGAATTGGCACTTTTATTTGGGTAATGCCATCATTCCCTAACAGGACTCCCAAATCCACACTGCTTAGAACTGAAACTGCAGAGGCTATCTCCTCAGAGTTGGAATCTTTTATGATGTCCAGAAAAAAAGACCGCATTCTTGGTTCCTTGTAACAATCCTGTCCTATTTTGAATAAACCACATTCCAGGGATCCCATGTGTTGCTGACAACTGTGTTTCCTTCATGTTGATCTGCTCTGAGTTTTCACAAGAAACAAGGCAATGGAATTAAATCATCACCTGCTGTCCACACGGTTGGCAATAAAAGATCTTTTCTGCTCAGAAACATAAGGAGCCACCCAAGCAAATTTGAGTAGCTTCCTAATCTCTTTGATACATGAAACAACTTGGGTACCTATCAATGCTTGGGAATTCATGGGGCAATCTGCTATAGATCAGTTATTACTTATTATATTAAAAAGAAAGTGGAAAAATTAGATGTCCTGTTGTACTTCTGCTAAATACATGACACACTCTGCTATGTGTACTGTACCTTTGGAGGTTTGGATTCCTGTCTATGGCAGGAACATAGAACTCATTTTGCCTAGCCATTTAATGGACTCGCTGAATTACAGCCCTTATCATGGATTACAATTAGTGCTTAGGCTACCTCTTCCACCTTGGATCAAAAATCACCTTTAGAAGGAGGCTTCCATTAAATGGGAAAAATCTGGAAGGTATTCTCAACATTGAATGCAGCTGTCGTCCTAGGAACCTTGACAATGTTAATTGTTTGTAAATGATGAACAAACATCTTTAAGAATATCAGATTAGACTCTCCACACGTGGACTCACCTGATCAATCAAGAGGGAGATGAACATAAATATGCCTCAGGAAGTGAATCCTTCAGAGTAGAGTTACTCATGAAATTATGTCTCTCCAAGCCAATGAATCAAGCAAGTCAGTTTTTAACTGATAGTTTATAAGAAATATAGTGGATAAGGAACAAGTTAAGCACCATTGTACAGAAGCAATCAAACTAATTCAGATGGTAAAATATGCGACAGGACAATTTTTTTGATTTCTTTTCATGCATGAAAGGAAGAAGAGAAAAGTGTTGTGAAGAGAGGTTTAAAGGACACAGACAAGATGGATCTTGCCTAGATAGCAGTAATGTGGAGGGAAATGTAGAAGAAAGAAGAATTCAACTTTATCTTCAGCAACAGAGTCGAGAGCATTTATAGGTGTGGTGGCCCATGTCAAAGCAGTCAGGAACCAGAGTGAAATAGAGCTGTATGAGTTGGAGAGTAGCCTGATTTACACAGGGAATTCCAGACAAGCTAGAGCTACATACTTAGATCCTATCTCAAATAAAAGTGTAATGTATACAGCTTGTTAGATTCTATTAAAAGAATCCAATAATTTTTTTAGAAATTTTTAAGACTATCACAGATTTTGAACATAAGATTGTTAGTAGATGACTGTAAAGGATAATTCCACATTTTATAAGAAGTGTTATTGGTACAATATATATATATATATATATATATATATATATATATATATATATATATATATGAAATCATTGGTTTTCATTGGAAATGGTGCAAAAATTTTTGGTGTTAAATGTTATAATGCATAATATTTTATTTTAAATTTGTCTTCTTTTAAAAGGAGACACAGGTGGTATCCGCTAAAAATTCCACTTCTAAGTCTAACTCTCCATTCTCCAGAAACCCAGTTTAGTGACGGGAAGCAAGAAAGTGAACATTATGAAATATGTGGTCTTGAATAATTCACACAATGAAGAAGGGAAGTAAAGAATTTTTGAATGACAGGGTGTATTACAAAAAAGTGAAAGAACATCTTCAAAAAACATCTTACATCTGCAGCTTGAAGATGAAAAAGCTTGAGATATGCAGAGAAAGTAGCAAGTATTTTCCTACACACTGTAGTAATCTCAATCCAAACTTGTATATGTGTGTGTATCTGTATGTGTGCGAAGAGTATACGTGTACATGATTGCATTTGAATATATATTCACAGGTGGTTGGCGTTCCCTGAAAGACTAATAAGTGTTCTCAACAGCGTAGCCATATATGTAACCTGAGAATATTTTTATCTAATGCCAATATTCAACGTTTTAGGGCTAAAGAGCATCTGGAACTGAGCTGAAAATACAATCTATGGTACTCACATAACAAACAGAAAGGATTAAGTCAGCATATTAAGTGTCTATAATTTCCATAACGTGTTTACTTCTTATATCTCAATGACTGCCTCTTAAAGGATGGGAAACAACCTCTACACTCAATAATCTTGTCTGCACTAGTAATTTGTCACACAGACCTTTGTATTATACACAGTGGAGAGGCACACATAAGCATTATGACAAACTGTCGTAATAATGAATCACAATGCAGTCTGTCTTCCCACACAGTAATTACACTGTGAATTCAGGTTCTTAGAGGCCATCAGATAGAATATATTGGGCAACTAACATACTAGATGCAACACCTACTTCCTTCCTGAACCTGGAACTAATGTAAGAAATAGCTCCAAATCTTGTTTAAGAAATGTACCCAGTGGAAAACTCACCCTGATGTGAACAGCTTTAAATTCATAATCCATACTGACCAGTTTTTCCAAAGACTATAGCCTAATCCATTGGGTATCCCTGACTCAAGTTCTGGTGACAGTTCAGGACAAGTTTCCAAGGCTTGGACTATGGTATTATTGGAAGAATCACCACCAGCATTTGCTGAAATGAAAGGTTGTAGAAGATCCTGATCTTAAGTAAGTAAATTTCCAAAAAAAAAAACACTGCATCTCGGCAGTCTCATGCTTGTTGTCCAGATAATAAAGGGACATAAGAATTTCATTGGGTTCGCCAGGCAATCACTATGATCTCACAGGTTGTCAAAATCTATTAATGTGTCTAATGCCATGCAGATCTCACCCTCTCAGGACACATCAGAATACATGTCTATAACAACAGGAAATGAGTCTCTTTATGAGTTGGGACATGTTTATTTCTCCAACCACACATTGACGTATAAAGGCTATAGTAAAGCATACAAACAAGTGGATGCATAACTATGCTATTCAGTATATATTGATGGGCTCTCAGACATATTTCAGAATATCTTGATCTAATACCACCAGACTGGAGACAAACAACATTCTTGTGTTTCTTCCTTACTCAGCCCCTTGTCACTAATCACTCAAATAAAAACAAGTTTCCTACATTGTGTTTTAAAAATGGTAACTCTCAAGGTACAATACATATATGTTGGTCTTTGAAACAAACAAAATTATACTTTATAATCATTTCCCTCCTTTCCAAAACATTTATTCTGCCTGACATTTTAAAATTTTTTGTTTACTTATCTCATAAAATACATTCAGTCTTCTGTCCTCCCTCCTATTCTTCCAACTCCTCTCAGATCCCCTATGCACAAGATTTACCCCTTCCTCCTTCTACTTCTACTCAGAAAAGAGATGTCCTACAAGCATTAACACTCAAACATGGCATAGCATGATTTGTTTGAATTCTTTTACAAGCACACTAACAAAGAAGCACACATTTATACACACACAATCACAAATATAGAGAATATATAAAATGGCATCCATATTCACAAACTTCCAAGCATCCATATATTTTGTTACTTTGGTATATAGGAAAGCTGTTATCTTTGATTTCTTAGAAAATTGTTATTTTCATTTGGGGAATGCCATCATAACCTAACAGGCCTTCTAAATCCACACCCCTTAGACCTGAAACTGCAGAGGCTATCTCCTCACAGTTAGAATCTTTTGTGATGTCCAGAACAAAAGACCACATTCTTGGTTCCTTGTAAAAATCCTGTCGTACTTTGAATAAACCAAAACCCAAGGAATGCCTGTGTTGCTGACAAATGTGTTTCCTTCATGTTGACCTACTCAAAGTTTTCACAAGGAACAAGAAAATGGAATTAAATTCATCAACTTCTGTCCACATGGATGGCAAAGATTTTCTCTGCTCAGAGACGTAAGGAGCCACCCAAGCATATTTGAGTAGGTTCCTAATCTCTTTGATACCTGTAACAACCTGGGTACCTATCAATGCTTGGGAATTCATGGCGCAATCTGCTATAGATTAGTCATTGCTTATTGTATTAAAATGAAAGAGGAAAAATTAGATGTCCTGTTGTAGTTCTCTACATACATGACATACTCTGCTATGTATTCTGTACCTTTAAGTTTGGATTCCTCTCTATGGAAGCAACGTAGTACCCATTTTGCTTAGCCATTTCGTGGGCTCTCTGAATTACAGCCCCTATCATGGATTACAATTAGTGCTTAGGCTACCTCTTCCACCTCGGGTCAAAAATCACCTTGAGAAGGAGTCTTGCATTAATGGGAAAAATCTGGAAGGCATTCTCAACATTGAATACAGCTATCCTCCTAGGAATCTTGAAAATGGTAATTGTTTGTCAATGATGAACAAACATCTTTAAGAATATCAGATTAGACTCTCCACATGTGGACTGCCCTGATCAATCAAGAAGGAGATGAACATACGTATGCCTCAAGGATGTAAATCATTCAAGTAGAGTTACTCATGAAATTATGTTTCTCCAAGACAATGATGCAAGGTAGTTTTTATCTTATAATTTATAAGAAATACAGTTGATAAGGAACAAGTTAAGCACCATTGTATAGAAGCGATCAAACTAATTCAGGTGGTAAAAAATGAGAGAGGACAACTTTTCTGATTTCTTTTCATGCCATGAAAAGAAGAAGAGAAAACTGATGTGAAGAGAGATTTAAGGGACACAGACAAGATGGATATTGCCTAGATTGCAGTAATGTGGAGGGAAATGCAGAAGAAAGAATTCTATTTTATCTTCAGCAAAAGAGTTGAGAGCATTTATAAGTGTGGTGGCCCATGTCACAGCAGTCAGGAGCCAGAGTGAAATAGAGGTATATGAGTTGGAGGGTAGGCTGGTTTACACAGGGAATTCCAAACAAACTAGAGCTACATAGTGAGATCCTATCTCCAATAAAAGTGTAATGTATATAGCTTGTTAGATTCTATTAAAAGAAGCCAATAATTTTCTGAGAAATGTTAAAACTATAACACAATTTGAACATAAGATGGTTAGTAGATGATGGTAAAGGATACTTCCACATTTTATAAGAAGTGTGAATGGTATACAGTATCTAGATATAAATGTGAAATCACTGGTTTTCATTGGAAATGGTGCAGAAATTTTTGATGTTAAATGTTATAAGGCATAATATTTTAATTTTAAATTTGTCTTCTTTTAAAAGGAGATACAGTTGGTATCTGCCAGAAATTCCTTTTCTAAGTCTAACTCTAATTTCTCGAGAAACCCAGTTTACTGCCGGGAAGCAAGCAAGTGCACATACTGAAATATATGGTCTTGAACAAGTCACACAATGAAGAAGGGAAGTAAAGAATTTTTGACTGACAGGTTGTATTACAAAAAAGTGAAATAACATCTTCCAAAAACCATCTAACATCTGCAGCTTGAAGATGAAAAAGCTTGAGATTTGCAGAAAAAGTGTCAAGTATTTTCCAACACACTCTAGTAATCCCATTCCAAACTTGTATATGTGTGTGTATCTGTATGTGTGGGAAGAGTATAGGTGTACATGTTTGCCTGTGCATATATATTCACAGGTGGTTGACGTTCCCTGGAAGACTAAAGTGTTCTCAACAGCGCAGCCATGTATCTAACCTGAGAATATTTTATCTAATGCCAATATTCAACCTTTTAGGAATAAAGAGGAATTGGAACTGAGCTGTAAATACAATCTATGGTACTCACTTAACAAACAGAAAGGATTAAGCCAATATATTATGTGTCTATATATTTCATAACAAGTGTTTACTTCTGATATCTCAGTGACTGCCTCTTAAAGGATGGGAAACAACATCTGCACTCAATAATCTTGTATGCACTAGTAATTTGTCACACAGACCTTTGTATTATACAGAATGCAGAGGCACACATAAGCATTTTGACAAACTCTGTCTTACTCATGTAATTAATGATGCTTAATTGTAATCAATAGGTATGTCCTATAGTAATCAATTGAGGAAAGTATTTTTTCACTCTATCTCAAAACGTTCTTCCTTCTACTGCCTTGAATTTTCCACTGAAATCTGAGTTATATAATAGATCTGTGTCTCACAGCTAGAGCATGCCTAATACCACAGAAGGATCTAGTGAGTTTTAGAGACCATTTTCCTCCTCCTGTTATACCCAAAGTCTCTAACTTTGAACAGTTGGGTGGCTACAAATTTTATTTCTAGCACAGAGTAAATTAGATACCCACAAAAATCACAATCAATCTCCAAATGTAAATGACATTTGTACTGATGTCAACTGGATACAGATTTAAAGTCATGCTATAGTTTCAACATATAGTTGACTACGGATATCAAGTTTCAGAAGCTCAGCCAGGAATGATGGCTCAGTGGTTAAGAAAAAAGTTTACTCTTGCAGATGACCCAAATTCATTTCCCAGGACCAAAAATGCTTGGATCTCCACTTCTTGTAACTCAAGATTCACAGATTCTGCAGCTCTCTTCTGGTCTATTTGGACACATAGGTGTGTCATATGCTCATTCAGAAATAAACATATAGAAAGGTAAATTCATAAAATCTTAAAGGATTCACAAATTTTGACTGGCCATGTAGCTCAGTGCAGGCCTATCATTTACTAAGCTCTGTGTTTAATCTGTAGCAGTGCACAGACAGGGTTTAGTGTAAATTCATTTAACCCTAGTACTGGACAGGAGAGTTAAGAGGACCAGGGGTTCAAGGCCAAACTTAGCTACATAATTTTCTGAAGGCCAAACTGGTATACTTGAGACCTTGTTTCAAACATAAGTAAATATATTAAAAATAAACAAATAAAAAATAATTCCAACTACTGAAAATCAGGCTGAATAATTCTGTATATTAAAAATCTCATATCCCACTCTACTCGAACATATAAGGTCCTCCAAATATCTATCGCCTAATGTGTCTCTATGTAGGATACATGTCCATATTCCTCTCTACTTTCAACTGCCTAGCATCTGCTAAGCTTATGCCTTTTGTAAACTTCAATGCCACTGTGTCATATGGTCATGACAGTTAATGGTGTTCTTTTACTATTGCATTCAGTGTTTTTTGAGCTCCAGAAATTTGGATATTCATTCCATTAAAAAGTCATTAGTGGAAGCCACGATATAAAATTTAAATTCCACTTCTATTTTAAGCAACTAACGATGGGAATCTAGTGTTGTGGAGACAAAGGAGTTGCTACCCCTGCAGTTTAATCATCTGGGATACTATTGGATATCTTTACAACAGCATGAATACCTGTATTTCGAACAGATTTTTCCCTCAATCTCAGAAAGTGTGGCTTAGTCAAAGGTGGGTAACTACAGATGCCGATGACTATCAATGTTGGCAACATCTGCAGGGATATGTCCACCAGACAAGAGCCAGTGAAATGACTCTGTAATAATGGCATTTGTTGCCTAGCCTGCTGATATGTATTTTTACAAATAATTTCCCAGAGAAGATAAATTTCAAGATACAATCCAATTTTCTACAGGAAAGTTAAGGGTTGGTTCTGAAGTCATAGCATGGAAATCAGATAGATTTGCTATCACATATGAGGCCAAATATACATCATAATATTAGTACAGATAAAAATTTCAACAAAATCATGGAAGAAAACTTCCCAAAATTAAAAAAAATCTATGCCTATAAAAGTACAAGAATCTTATAGGACACCAATTAAACCAGACTAGAAAGGAACCCTTGCCACAAAATAATCAAAAACTAAACATATACAACAAGAAAGAATATTAAAAGCTGAAAGAGAAAAAGATCAAATAACATAAAGAGGCAAAGCTATTAGAATTACAACTGACTTGACAGTGGAGACACTGAAAGCCAAAAGGGCCTAGACTGAAATACTACAGACTCTAAGGTACATAGATGCAAATCCTGCCGTACAGAAGTCAACAGAATAAAAACTTCAATAAAATAAAGTTAACTACAATCAAGGAAACAGAGAAATTAAATCATCTCACAATATCATATTCAATAGAAGAAACACAGACACATAAAAACAAACACACACCCACACACACACAGACACACACACACACACACACACACACATTAAAAATAATCACAACATAACAAGTCCTGACAATCAATGGACATTGGCAACCCTCAAAATTGATGGTATCAATTCTCCAATTTAAAGAAAAGGGACTACCACAATGGATTTGAAAACAGAATCCAGCCTTCTGCTGCATAAAAGAAACATAATCCAACTCAAAAATAAATATTGCCTCAGAGAAAAGGTTTGGAAAAAATTTACCAAGCAAATGCTGAAAAATAAGCTTGTGTAAAGATTTTAATATCCCATACTATAGAATTCGAACCAAAATTAATTGGAAAAGATGAGGACGGACCCATCATTCTCATTAAATGAAGAACCCACCAAGATAACATTCCAATTCCTAACATCTATCTCCCTAACAAAGAGATCACACATTTATAAAGGAAACATCCTGACTCCATAATATTGGAAAATCTTAAAGAAATGGAACCTTTTCACGATAGATACTGCACATAAAAATTGAATAAAATCTAATATACAATTCAAACAGATGTGTAACTCACAAATAAATACAAGAGACAATAAAAGACTCTCCAATAAAGAATGTGATCAGAATGTTTTAGCTCTGAATTCTATATTCTCAAATTACTCCTTAAAATAAAAGCAGAAGGGAAACTGCCATACTAATGCTTGAAGCCACATTTACACTAATATACAAACTTCACAAAGATTCAACAAAAAAGAGAGTTATACACCCATATACATCATTAACAGATATGTAAATATACTTAGTAAATATTGATAAACCACATCCAAGGACACATTTAAAAATTATCCCTCTATAGAGCCTATCTTTATCCCAGACACACAGGAATGATTCAACTTTCAAAATTAATCAATGTAATCCATCATATAAACAAACAAACAAAAATGCTCTCATGGTCACTCACTAGAATGTAAGACAGTTTTTGAGAAAGTCCAACACCCCTTCATGATAAAACTATTGGAGGGATTATAGATGAATTCTATATCTAAACATAATAGAGGCAATTTCCAGCAAGAACTCTGCCAACATCAAATTAAATGGAGAGAAAGTCAAAATAATTTTATTAAAATTGGGAAGAAGCCATAGCTTCCCCTCTCTCCATACATATTCAATAGTTCTAAAAAAGGAATATCGATAGCTGATAAACATCTTCAGTGAGGTGGTCGACTACAGAATTAACTTAAAAAATCTTTACCTCCCATGTATACAAAGGACAGATGGACAGAGAAATAATTCAGGGAAACAACACTTTCAAAAATCTACAAACGACACCAGGTATATTGGGATTTCTCTATTCTAGCAATTTGAAGACTTTATTGACAAATACTTTATTTCCTTGAAGACAGAAATTGAAGAATATCTCACAAGATGGAAAGATATCCCCGCTCCTGGTTTGGTAGCATTTACATAGTAAAAATGGGCATTTTATCAGAAGAAATATACACATTCTGTGTAATCTTTAACAAAATAGTTTAAGAAAAGAAACTTAAAAAATGTTCAACATCCTTATTGATCTGGGATAGCTCTCTAGGCGCAGTCCATTACAGGCATCCCAACAAGGTTGTATGGGCATAAAAGTGGGTGAAGGTGTTCCCTTTTGGGATAGCAGAAGAGAAAAGTATGATTCATAGACTCAAGAACTATGGAAACAGAATGCAGTGGCTCCACTATTGTACTTCCCTGAGACACAACTCTCAATTCTGGGCACATGGAAGGTGCAAAAGCTGCTTCCAACACCAAAGGGAATGCTATAGAATATCTGATCTATGCCAATCAACAAAGCAACACAGAGACCTCAAACCAGTTTATAAAATTCAAGTCCAGACAGGTCTACATGAGATCTAGTGTTCCAAATTTAAGAAAAAAAGCCTTCCTCTTACATTCTATTCTGTTACAGAATGCACCATCCAGGAAATTATACTGATGCAATAGCAATTCAAAAAAATGTCAGCCCACTGAATATACATGACAACTGCATGTTTTTAAATTTTTTGAAGCATTTTTCAACTTCTATCCCACCTGATTTTTTTAATCTCTGAAAACCATATGTGCAGTTTAGCCACAGAAAAATATATCTTTCTTTTTTCTTTTTCCTACATTTCTTCCTTTTCACAATGATCAACAACTCTGACTTTTCAACCTTGAAACTCAGGAACTTGGGGTTTGGATCAGGACCAGGTTTGTGTTCAAAGGACACTGGTTAATTCTCCATGACTGGAAACTAACAATCGATTGTGGAAGTATTATTCTTCTATGATTTCTTACTCTCCAAATTGTCTCATGAATATAGTCTATTTTTGTCCTTTCCCTCCATCTCTCCAAGTCCTCTACTTGGATGAAAGTGTTTTTCCATCACTGCCCATGATTAATTACTTCTGCAATCTATGGTGAGTTCCATTACGACAAGTGTCTCTTGCCATCTCCCTTGCTCTTAGCTTATGTCTGATCACCACAGGAACTAAAGTTCATTACTGATGATGGGAATGAATGCTCGGATTCTAAAATTCTGTGAGACCTTTAAATATCGCACAGGAAACATTTTGCCATCATACACTCATTTGATGTATCTCCTTGAATAATCATGACCACCACATCATTTCGGAAATTTTTTGAAGGAGCCAGGTCAAATCCTATAGACTAAACACAGCTGGAGCAATGTAGCAACATGTTAATGTAACTGAATCCCATTAGAACAGGCCCCCTCCACCATCCTAGTAGCTGTGGTGTGTCTAGAATGGAGAGGAGGATGATGTTCAAGAAGTTTTGCTTCCTGCTACTGTAGAGCTTTGCCCTCCTCTGACTTTTAACAAACCAATGTTCAGTTCTCCTCCTGAGGTCCAACATCATGGATTCTATTAGGGTGTCTCCCAACTCGGGACTTCAACCACTGGGAAACAGCCTGATTAGAGGCCATTTAGAAGTCAGCCTGGAAGTCTGTTCCTAAATTCAGAAGACTTCCCTACCAACGCTATCCAGTGAAGACCAAACAGGGCAAGGCACAAGGGGCTCAAACAAGGCCAGTGACCCATGGGTTCCCAGGGACCTTGCTCGCATTGGACACCAGGGGGAGCCATGTTACTGAATGGGCCCAGAGCATTTCAAATAGAAGGTAAGAGAAGGGCTCCCCTCAGGAAAGAGGTCCTCTTGAGCAACCAGGCCTGGGTGGCATAAATCCTGATGTGTAGTGGCTGCAGTTGTTCCCAGGCATCCAGGCAGAGAAGATGGAGCCTGTCCCAGGTCAGGGCTGGGGTAAGGCACCTTGTGTGTTTGTGGACACCTGACAGGGGGCAGCAGTGCCTCGGGGACAATGAGCCCGGGTGACCCAGTCAGGACCCTCTGAGCACCATGTCCTGATACTTGGACTAGGCTAGGGCTGAACCACAGGACTCTGAGGGTTGATGCCTCTGCCCTTTGTGTTCCACCAGGAGGACTCCCGTGGATTCTACCACACTTCTACCTGCTAGGCGTCTATGTAGTCAGCATCACTGTCAGGAGCAGCAAGAAAGGAGGCAGTAAGGCAATCCCGAAAGGGGAAGTGGCCACACAAGCCCCCCAAACCGTGTGCCTATTACCCGGTATGCAAGGTGGTTCTTGACCTGTGGCTCTAATCAGAAACATGTATGGCTGTTCAGCCTGGAGCATGATGGGGTGCCCATAGCTCACCAAGCTCTCATGTCCATGGGGTCTCTCTGGGTGCCACCTCTGGCTTCGGGCATATTTGCCTTTTGGACCTGCTGCTTAGCTCACTTCCTACACTGCTGGGAATTCTGGGTCCCCAGTCACCACCACTGTGTTCACCATGAGACCCAAATTTTCCAGAGGACCACTGGGGAGCTACTACATTTCCTCATTGTGGAAGTCTGGCTATGCTATGCTGGGGAGTTCTGGGACTTCAGACCACCACAGGACAGCTCACCCTAGTACTATCAGGATTCCCCACTTAAAGTTGGCTGAGAGTAACCAACCTGGCAGATCAGCAAAGAGGTGGCCCAACTAATACACATTGCTCTAAGCTAGGACCCTTCACCCTCTCCTGGCTTGCCAAGTAAGGTAAAAAAGAATCTCAATAATCACAGGCCACTCTGAGATGCTTCTCACCATAGGGAAATTATATAATATGCAACATTCTGTACTCTACTCCTTAGCCAGCAAAACTTTGGCAATGGCATTCCTCCCAAGTGGAGGCAGCCATGAAGAGGAGAAAAGAAAGGAAGCAATAAGAGAAGGGAAGAAGCACAGAAGAACATTTCAAATCAGCTACAACATTTCAGTTAGCTTAGGATGTCTCTTTGGAGCTACAACACTAGGGAAGTTCTCCCCTCAGAGCAGAAGAGAAGTGAGCAGAGCATAGTGGAGTTGTTACATTGGAACATTCCAGCTCAGGTGGAGAAGCCTTCCCTGCCTCAAAGCTGCCAGAGCTGTGTTACTCTTGACTTCCTGAATGACAAGATTTGTTACTATAGGGCACTGCTAAAAGAACTGTGAGAGCTGTGTGGCTCCTGCCTTCTAGAATATCAGGATAACCATGCCTGAGGAGTCAATTTCCCCACCTAAGAGCTATTTAGTCCCAGGGCTTTCAAAGGCCAGGCCACGTACCTATTTCTGTCAAATCTGAATTAAGACACTATCACAGGGCTGCTACTCTTTTACATCAGTTCTAAGCAGGGAAAACAATGGAATTGAGAGATTGTATTTTCTTGTATACTTGGTAAGGTATTTTAGACACTTCCTGGCCTCTGGAGACTGAACTAAACAAGAAGATCACTATGTATTAAATTCCTTAAGACATCTTAAGATGAAATGTCCCCATGTCCTATCATAGAGGAAGCAGTCTCCCTTTATCTCATGCTCTGATGTGAAAACCAGAAAAAGTGTGCATTAGTAAAATATTCTGGCTCACCACACTAATTCATGTAGAATACCATGCTGTATTGAAATTATAGTCACATACTAAGGCCCTCCTATTAACAATATCTCAATTTGCTGCCTGCCAAATGAATCCCAACAGAGTTTACAGTCATTAAATTCGGCTATTCTGGCAAGAGATGAATATCCCAGACAGAATAAATGGGAGGAAGGTAGTATTAAAGGTTGTACAGCATTCTTATATAAAAGTAACTGAGAAACTAGCTACTTGAAATGGCTCCATTTTAATGACCGTAGACCATGTAAATATAGAGAATGGAATGCAATTCATAGGAGAAATCGTGTTCAGAAACCTGAGAAAGAAAACCAATGACTCATGGCACAGTGGCAGAATGAAGATTTTTCAACATGCAACAGCAACACCCTGACTGTAATATTGGTACAGGACCCTCCGAGGTCATTGTGACACCAGGCTCAAGTGTGAGCGACAATGCAGTCTTCTCATCCGGTAATGACACTGTGAATTCAGGCTTTTAGAGATATTCAGATAGAAGAAGTTGTGCAGCTTCCATAGAAGATGAAACACCTACCTCCTTAAAAAGGAACTAATCTAAGAAATAGCTTCAAATCTTGTTGAAGAAATGTACCCAATAGAAAACTCACCCTGCTATGGACATGTTTAGTTTCCTACTTGATATTGCTTAGTTTTTCCACAGATTGCGCGTATGTCAACAGGTATCCCTGTCTTGGGTTCTACTGCCAGCTCCAGAATAGATTCCAGGGCTTAGTCTGTGACTTGTTTGGAAGAATCACCACCAGCATATACTGAAATGAAAAGTTGTAGAGGACACTGATCTTGAAAAGTAACATATCCAAAGAAATCATTACATCTCACTTGTCCCATGCTTGTTGTCCAGATAAGAAGGGACCACAAGAATCACATTGGGTTTGCCAGGCAACCATTATGATCTCACAGGGTTGTCACATTCTAGTATTATTCTTTGTGCTACTATGTCCCCACCGACTAATGACACATCAGTATATACATCTTTACTTTATCCACAGGACATGTTTATTTGAGTTGGGAACTATTTATTTTTCCTATTCATTATATTGATGATATCTTACATATATTTCTTACTCCAATACAAACAGACTGGAGACTAATAAAGGTTCTTGTGTTTCTACCGTACTCAGCTGTTCCCATCTTAAATAAAAACAGGTTCCTCATATTCCCAGATATCCTCCTTTAGTAGTGGAACTGGACCCAAAGGTGCAATTCAGTGAATGGTTCTTCCTTGCTTTTGAGCATAGATTTATTAAAAAAACTTAAAACTTATGCAGACCAAGTAAACTGTGTTGACTACCAGTATCTAGTTTTTCTATAAAAATTAATGGAAAAGAAACTGTTTGGCATCAATAATCATGCCTTTTTGCACAATATTCATTCTGCATGTTTTTAAGTAAATAATTTGTTTTTTCTTGCTTCATACAATAGATCCAGAATCTCTTTCCCCCTCCTACCATATCTCCCAGCTCCTTCCATCTCCCCTCTCTACTAGTTGTACCCCTGTGTTCTCTGCTATTACTCAGAAAATACAAATCTTACATGGATTAAAACTCAGACAAGGCATAGCACATACTAGTTTGAATACTTCTCCTAGCACACAAACACAGAAACACACAAAATACACACACACACACACACACACACACACACACACACACACACACAAACAATAAATAAAATGACATCCATCCTCAGAAACTCCCATGCTCCCATAGATTTTGTGCCACAGGAATGCAGGAAAGACTTTAATCTCTGATATCTTAGGAAATTGGCATTTTCATTTGGAGAATGCTTTCATAATCCAATAGGGCTCCTAACTCCACCTCCTTTACAACTGAAACTGCAGAGGATATCTCCTCACTATTGAGATCTTTTGCGATGCTTAGAGAAAAAGGCCAAAGTCTTGCTTCCTTGGAGATATCCTGTCCTGTCTCTGTACCAATCAGAATTCAGAGAGCCTCTGTGTTGTTGACAACTGAAGAACTTGCATGATGAACTGCTCAGAGGTTTCAACAGGGACAGTCTATTAGTAATCAAAGATCTTCTCTGCTCAGACATATGAGAAGCCAACAGAGCATACTTGAACAGATTCTTCTTCTCTGTTATACAAACACCAACCTGTGAACATGTTGATAGTCACGACTACATGGGACAATCTACCATAGACAAATAAATAGAAGGGGAAGAAGTAGATATTCTGTTTTACATTAAGTACATACGTGACATAGTCTACCATTTATTATTCATCTTTTAAATCTTGGATTCCTCTCTAGGGAAATGACAGAGTACCCATGCTCCCTAGTCACTTCAGGGGCCCTATGAACTATAGCTCCTACCACGTATTAAAGTAGGCTTTAGCATACACCTTCCATCTCTCATTAGAAATCACCTTGAGAAAAAGGCTTGCATTAACAGGGAAAACTATGTCTGGAAAGCAATCTTAAACTGACGCAGCTGTCCTCCTGGAAATCTTGACCTTTGTGGTCATTGTTTGTAAAGGATAAACCATCATTTTCAAGAATATTGGATTGGACTCTCCACATGGTGACCCACCTGACCCATCAGACCCATCTGAAGGAATAAATAAAAGATACTATATGCCTACTGATGTGAAAAATTCAGAGTAGAGTTACCTAAGAAATCGTGTTTTCTCAAACCATTGAATCAAGTAAAGCAGTGTCCAACTGATACTTTGTAAGTAACATAGTGGATAGGAGGCAAGTTAGTCACCATTGAACTGAAACAATCAGACTAATTCAGGAGGTAAAGTGAGCCACAATGCAACTTCCCGGATTTCTTTTCATGGCATGAAAGGAAGCAAGAACACTGATGTGAAGAGAGATTAAAGGGACCTAGGCAACATGAAACTTGCATGAATTGAAGTAATCTGGAGGTGAATGTAGAAGAATCAGGATTTCAAGTTTATTTTCTGGAACAAAGTGAGTTGAGATCTGGACTTCATGACTTTCAGGGGAATGGAAGGTATGTATGCAATGGAGCAATTAATATTTAAGAGAGCTAATGACAACAGTGTTTAGAGTTGTGGTGGACCATGTCACAGCAGTCATTAGACAGAGTGGAATGGAGTTTTGTGAGTTTCAGGGCAACTTCTTCTACATAGGGAATTCCAGACAAGATAGTGCTACATAATAAGATTCTATATCAAATAAAAGTGTAATGTATACAGCTTTTTAGATTATCTTAATAAAAATCAATTAATTTTCTAAGTCCTTTTTAAGATTATCACAGAATTTGAACATAACATGGTTAGTAGATGATGGTAAAGGATAATTGCAAACTTTATAAGATGTGTTAATGGCATTGTTTGTAATGGTGAAATAACTGTTTTGCAAAAACTTGCTGTTCAAAAATTTTAGATGTTAAATGTAATAATGCATAATACTTTAATTTTAAATGAGTCTTAGTTTAAAGGGAGAAATAGGTGGTATATGCCAGTAATCCCATTTCTATGTCAAACAGCCCTTCTTCCCAAACACAATTGAGATCTGGGAAGCAAGTGAACATACTGAAATAAGTGGAGGTGAAGTATTCCCAAAATGAAGAAAGGAAGTATAGAAATTTTCATTACAGGATGCATCAAATATGAAAGAAAGCTCATCTCCAAAAAAATAATTTTAGTCCACATCTTGAAGATGAAAATGTTTGATATACACAGAGAAATTAGTAAGATTTTTTTCCTATAAACTCTATTAATCTCAATCGAAACCTGTGTGTGTGTGTTTCTGTGTGTGTGTGTGTGTGTGTTTGTGTCTCTGTGTGTATACATGTGGGGGAAGTAAGTATAGCTGTACATATTTGTTTGTGCATTGATGTACACACATGGTTGAAGTACACTGGAAGACTAATCAGGGCTCTCAACTGCTGATACATCAATGTTACCTAAGTATATTTTTTTATCTAATGCCAATATTCAATATTTTCAGAATAATTAGTATCTGGAACTGAGTTGAAAAAACAATCTATGGAACTCCTTTTAGCAAACAGAGAAGAGTATACCAGTATATTTGATATCTATATTTTTCATATCAAGTGTTTACCTCTGATATTTCTATGGTTGCTCTGCAAAGATGTGAAACAACCTCCACACTCAATAATGTTGTCAACAATAGTAATTTGTCACAGACATCTTTGTATTATCCAGAATGCAAAGGTGAACATTAACAGTATGACCAGCTCTGCCTTACTCATGTAGTCATTAATGAAGTATAATTGTAATTACTAGGAGTGTCCTAGGAAAGTTTTCACTGCATCTTACAACGTTTCTTCATCTTCTGTTTTGAATTTTCCATTGCAAAATGAGTTATATAATAGACCTGTGTCTCACAGCAAGGGCATGTCTGGTACCTTGGAACATTCCAGTTAGTTTTAAAGAGTTCCCTCCTCCCCCTGCAACACACCAAAATTCTGAACTTGGAAAACTGACTAGGTGGAAAATTTATTTCCATATTAGAGCAAACTAGATACAAACAAAGAATAAATAAAATCAGTCACAGAAAATGTCATTTGTCCTGTTGTTCATCTGGCTGTAGATTAAAGCCAGCCTACAGTTTCAATATCCAGTAAACTATGGGTATCGACAGTCAGAAGATGAGCCAGGAAAGGTGGCCCAATGGATAAGAATAATTTCTGCTTTTCCAGAATACCCCAATTTAGTTCCAGCTTCAACAATACATGGCTCTCAACTACTTGTAACTCCAGATGCAGGGATTCTGGAGCTCACTTCTGGTCTCTTCCGTAGCATATGTTCACTCAGAAAAAAACACATAAACGAAACATAAATTCATAAAAAATAAAATGATTCACAAATATGGACTGAGCATGTTGCTCAGTGTAGGCTTAGCATTAACAAATCTCTGTGGTTGATCCCCAGCCCTGAGCTGACAATGTATCATGGTACATACATCTAAAACTAGCACTGGAAATGTAGGGAAAGAGGATCAGGAATTCAAGGAGTGTCCCAACTACATAATAAAGTGAAGGCCAGCCATTAAATATGTGATACCTTGTTACGAAAATAATTAAATACATAAATAAATACAAACAATGAAAAGCAAGTTGCATTTTTTTGTATTTTAAAAATCTCTCATTCCAGTATATTTTAGCATAAAAGTTCCTTCAGGTATCTATCTAATGTGGTGTCTTTATGTTAGATTTATACCTATGTTCTCCTTTATTTTTAACTGTCTCAATTTTACTAGGCTTCAACCACATGTAGCCAACTTCTATGTCTTAGTATATATACTCATGACAACAAATGGAGTTTAATTGTTTTGAAATAAGATTTTTTTAAGCTCCATAATTTTTATACTTATTTCATTATGAATTAAATAGTGGGAATATGTGGCAGAAAGGTAAATTCCATTTCTATTTTCTGCATCTCACCATGAGAATGAAGTCTTGTGAAGCCGAAGGAGATATTATCCCTGTAGCTGTAGCATCTAGACTGTTATCTCATATCTGTTCAAATTCATGAGGGCCTGTATTGCCAACAGATGTTGCCCTTAGATTCAGATAGGTTGGCTTGGTAAGAGATGAGTCACTACAGGTGTCAACAATCACCATTGTGAGCAACAGCAGAGGAAAGTGTCTCCCAGACAAGAACCAGTATATTCTTTCAGCAATAAAGGGACTTGCTGCAAAGCTTGATGACAGAATACTTAAAACCAATTTTCCACACAAGAGAAATTTCAAGACACAAACTCAATTTTGTACTAACTTAGCACAGGTAATCGAGTGTTTAGTTAGTACAAACCAGGACTTAGAAAACTCACGTTTGTAGAGGTAAATCAACAAAATCGTTGAACAAAATTTACAAACTAGAAAGAGAAGCCTATAAAAGTACAAGAAGCTTATATAACATCAATTAGCCTAGACCAGAAAAGCACTCCTCTTGCCACATACAAATAAAACCACTAAACATACAAAACATGCAACGAATACTAATCGATTCAAGAGAAAACAACAAATAACATTCAAAAGCCAATCTAATAGAATTACACCTAACTTCTTAATGGATATGTTAATGCATAACCTTAAACAGAAAATCTACAGATTCTAGAACACAGATGTTAGCCCAGACTACAATTTCCAGGAAAACTGTGATTTATCATAGACAGATAAACCAATATATTTCATGTTATATCCAAATTCTAACATTGTTTGTCCACAAACCCTGTCCTAAAGATGGTACTAGAATAAAAAAATCCAACCAAGAAGATTAACTACAATCAGGAAATTATAGGAAATAAATAATCTCACTCCATCAAAATCAATAGAAGGGACACACATACACACACACACATACAAACACACTAGCGATAAGTATAGAAAAGGAGGAACTAAGTATCATTGGTCATTGATATCCCTCAAAACATGGTCTCAATCACCCAACAAAGAGTAACAGACTAATACAATGGATGTGAAATCAGTATCTAGTCTTCCATTGCATACAGGAAACATCCCTCAAACACAAAGATAAATATTACCTCAGAAGAAAGCACTTGGAAAAGATTTAACAAGATAATTGATCTAAATAAGAGGCTGGTATGGCCATTCTAATATTCACCTAAGTAGACCTCAAATCACTGTTATTCAGAAGACATGAAGAAGGACACTTCATACCCATTAAACAAAAAATCCACAAAGATAACATTGCAATTCTTCATACCTTTGTCCCTAACACAAGGGTTCCAATAATTGTAAAAGAAACAATGCAAAATTTAAATAAACACATTGACACACTGATAGTGGGAGATTGCAATAACCAACACTCACCAACTGACAGGCCATCTATAGAAAAAATAACTGAGGAGTGTTGGCACTAACAGATGTTATAAACTAAATGGACCTAACAGATATTTAGAGAACGTTTCATCCACACACAAAAGAATTCATCTTTTTCTCATCATCTCACAAAACTTTCTCAACATTTCACTAGATTCTTGCAAAGAAAGCAAGCCTTGATAAATACAGGAAAATTGAAATAACCTGACCATGCTATCAGATCACAATGGAGTAATGGTCAAGTATAAAAACAGCAACAGCAGAAGGCCTACAAATTTATGGAAAATCAACAACTCCCTACTTAATGACAAGTTGGTAAAGACAGAAATAAAGGAAGAAATTACAGACTTTCTTGAGTTCAATGATTACAACTCTGAAACATACCAAAACTTATGATTCATGATAAAAGCTATGATAAGGGGATAATTCATAGAACAAAGTGCTTAGCAGAATAGAGTGGAGAATTCATGTACGAGAAAGTTAAGAGCATATCAGAAAGCCCTCAAACAAAAACAAGCAAGTACATAGAAAAGAAGTAGATGTAAAGAATTAATCAAATTGAGGGCTGAAATCAATAAAATAGAAACAAAGAGAACAATTCAGAGAATCAATGAAACAAAGAGCCTTTTCTTCCACAAGATCAAAAAGATAGACAAACCCTAGCCAGTCTAACTGCAAGACAGAGAGAGAATGTCCAATCAATAAAGTCAAAAACAAAAAGGCAGATATAACTATAGACAATTTGGAAATCCAAAGAATCAATAGTTCATACCTTAAAAACCTGTATTACACAAAAATGGAAAATCTAAAAAAACCAGAAATTTTCTCAATTGATAACACCTACAAAAATTGAGTCAAGATCAGATAAACAACTTACACAGACCTGTAACTCTCAAGGAAATAAAAGAAGCTAGTAAGGATTTATAATAAATAAAAGGCTAGAGCCAGATTATTTAAGCTCAGAATTATCAGACATATAACACCAAAATTCCTCAAGTTATTTTTCAAAATAGACGCAAAATGAACTAAGACAACCTCATTCTATGAAGCCACAGTCATGTTAATACCAAAATCTCACAAAGTCTTAAAAAGAAAGAGAGTTATATGACAATAGTTCTCATGAACATGGATGCAAATGTACTCAATTAAATACTCGCAAACCACAACCAAGAAAACAAAAAAAAAGATTATCCACCTTGATTGCAGAGGCTGGATCTCAGAGATGAAGCAGTGGTTCAACATATGAAAATCAGTCAGAGGAATGCACTGTATAAACAATTTGATAGAAAAAAACCTACATGATCATCTCTCTAGATTGTGAGAAAGTTTTTGACATAGTCAAACAAATCTTCGTGATAAACCCACTGGAAAGACTAGGAATACAAAGACCATAACAAATAATAAAAAACACAATTAACAGTAAGCCTACTGCCAATAGAAAATTAAATGGAGGGAAACTCAATGCATTTCCATTAAAAGCAGAAGCAATACCAGGCTACTCCCTCCTTTTTTACATATTCAATATAGTTCTTAATGTTCTAGCTAGATCAATAAGACAACAAAAGATCAAGAGGATATGAAAAAAAATAAAAAAGTCAAAATATCTTATTTGCAGATGATATTATATTATATATAAATGACCACAAAAACTGGATTAGGGAACTCCCATAGGTAGTAAATAACTTCAGTGAAGTGGCTGGATACAAGATAATTACAAAAAGTTCTGTAACCCTCCTACATGTAAATGACAAATGGACAGAGAAAGAAATAACAGAAACAATATTCTTCACAAGAGCTACAAATAACATAAGGCATCTTGGGCAATCAAGCAAGTAAAAGACTTGAATGACCAAAACTTTACATCCTTGAAGAGGATGATTGAGGATCTCAAAAGATGGAAAGATATCCCGTTCTCTTGGGTTGGTAGTATTAACATAGTAAAAATAGCCATTTCACTAAAAGTAATTTAAAGATTCAATGCAGTCCCAATCAAAATCGCAATACAATTCTTTCTAGGCATGAAAAGAACATTACACAACTTCATACTGAAAAGCCAAAAAATAACTTATGATTGCTAAAATAATCTTGAAAAATAAAAGAACTTCTAGAGGTATCAACATCCATGGTTCCAATCTGTACTACAGAAACATAGTAATAAAAACTGAATCGTACTGTCACGAAAATACACATGACAAACAATGGAACTGAATAAAGGATTCAGATATATATCCAGATGCCTAGGAACATCTGATCTTCTATAAAGAAGCCAAAAACATACAATGACAAAAAGAAAGCAGTTTTAACAAATGGTGCTGGTCTAATTTTATGTCTGAGGTAGAAGCATGCAATAGGTAACTCAGAGCTATCTGAAGTGATTCAAGTGGATCTACTCGCATGTAGACACAAAACAAAATAAATATGCCTAAGTGGTCCCACCAGAATGCCTGCAGTACAACCACACTCCTGCCATAAACAGTAACTTCATACCAAAGTAAGGCATACTCACAAAAATCTATCATGGTTCCCTTACCCTTTCTCTCCATTGGTCTAGAATGAAGGCAGGGAAATGAGAGGCCAAAGATGTCATATGAGAGAATGGATTTGATCAGCTAGCTGAAAGCAAGTATACCAACATTTTCACAGGAAATTTCCTCTCATTATATCACTCTGTCTCTGTATTTTTAACTATCATCTTTCAACTATCTATCTATCTATCTATCTATCTATCTATCTATCTATTGATCTATCTATCTGCCTATCACTTTCTGTGACATCTCTTTTTTCCTTTGGCCTGTCTATGTCCCTCTCTCATGTATAAATTTATAGCCAGATGATCCAGTGCAGATATGCCTGTCTGGATAACAGATGAGATATTATGTTCTCTAGGAAATACTTTGGAAAATCCCACTGGAACCATTTCTTCCATGAGCTGAGAGTTTACAAAGGCTCAGCTCCATAGGGATGATAGCACCTAAAAAGACCACTTTTGCTGCCTCCAGAAGACAGAACAACATTGACTTCCATCTCTCCCTCTCTGTCACACATCCTTGAGGCGGCCTCTCTGATGCTGAAAGGGATGTCCATCACGCTGGACCTGATTTTAGTTCTCAGTTGTGCCAGACGAGTCACACTCGAGGAGTGCTCCTGTCACGTTCAACACTGTTTTCATGTCCAGGATTTAAGTGACTGAGCCAAAAGAACTCACAACAATCTAAGGATGAATCCAGACATTATTCCTACATGATCTTATGCTTACTGTTGTGTCACCGATGGGTCACCCCTAAAAAAAAACCTGTCTTTCCCAGGCAACTTTGAATTCACCACTCATAGGTCTCGGTCCATGAACTACACCTGCAGACAAGTTCAAAAGTGAATTCAAAGAAAGAAAAGAAAAAGAGAGAAGAAGGGTCAGAAAGAGAGGAGAGAAGAGAGAATGAGAATGGTAACGATTGATTGAAATGGATGAAACTCACTGGACCACAATGGGTATGTGGCCCTGACATTTGGATCACAGCTTCGAAGAGATGATGGCAGAGTATGGGGGTCTGAGGAGTGATGTCTAGGTACTAGTGTAGATGCTCAGCTGAAATTTAGGTGCCAGTGGGTGACATTATCAACCCTGTTTGTCATGTGGGATAAGTTTCCCTGCTTAAACCCAGATGAAGCCTCAGTTGTCGAGTCCTTTACAAAGATATCCTCATGATCCCTATAGGCACATCTTCTTCAATAGTTGGGAGGCTGTGCTTCCTGCTTGCTGCATGACAAACCCTAGGGCACCTGGCGTGCACTGGGGAAGGACTCAGTCTCAAGGCTCAAGGATCTCCTAGACCCTACTTTCTCACAAACCTCACTTGGTCCAACAAGGCTGCAGGAGACCCAAGACATTCCTCTCCAGCCAGGACCAAAGGTGCTGCTTAGGATGCAGGCAGAACCTTCGGAATGCTCAGATACATGCTGTCAGGATGAACAAAACTATTTCACTGAACAACAGTTGTGGAAAAAATGCCAAATAAGTCTTGCCATGGGACCATTTCAACTCTACTTTTCTGTGCAAAAATACAACACAATCCAGCTACCTCTAGACTCCAACAGGCAGCAAAACTCATACACCACAAATGGCACAGAGATGGATCTCTAAATGCAGTCTACCACAGAGGATGCTTTCAGGTTCTGTGGGCTTGCAGGTATTTGAGGGCATTTCGGACAGGGTTGGGTGGGGATGAGGATGTGTGGTAGATTCAGGACCTGTGGGTCAAAGAACTCAGTAAACAGTAGCTCCTCACCTGCAGTGTCCTGAGATAATCCACTCAATTCTGCGTGCTGGAAAGGTCCAGGAGGTGAGGCCTAGACTCCCAAGGGAATGCTCCATAATGACCATGCC
This sequence comes from Cricetomys ansorgei, assembly GCA_026225945.1. NCBI lineage: Eukaryota > Metazoa > Chordata > Mammalia > Rodentia > Nesomyidae > Cricetomys > Cricetomys ansorgei. Next base: position 520,169 of record JAMJFZ010001567.1, read on the forward strand.
ATCTGCAACACAGTAGAGTAGTCTCAGATACAAAAACACAGACTCAGGAAACAGGGGCTGGACACTGCCCTCTTATAGCCTAACTAGGACATCCCAACTTGGGTGTGCCCAGAGTTCCTACTGAATTCTCCTTGACCGACCTACCTTACTGATCATTAAAGCTTCCACTCCAGATTTGGGTGTGTTGACACTTTGTGACCCTTGCCAAAACAAGCTTCCAGGTCAAGGCAGCCTGCCAAGGAGGCCATCCTTAGAAGGCCATGGTGTGGTAAGTCAGTGACATGGTTGTTTCACAAAAGTCCACATGCAGGGGAAGATAAGAAAAAAAGGCTCAGCAAAGACAACTACTTGCTTCAATCAGTACTTAATCACAGAGTTGCCTTTCTACCTAGCAGAAGTCTCAGTAATGGACAAAGGACAAAATCAGAGGCTTTTGTGTATACCTTTGAGATTACAGTTGCTCATGTCTAATCACTGAGTCTGATGGGTGATGAGTAAGGCTACCAAAAACCTAAAATCTTTTTTACAATGAATTCAGATGGTACCTACCCTACAATATGGGATAAGGTGGATGTACCCACATTTCACCTATAGACACAGGTTGTCCAGGACCTTGTCATGGGGACAAGGATGTGTCAAAAGGAGAAATATTATATATCACCTGTTAGCACACCATTCAGTCCATGAGCTTGGTTCCACAACCAAGGCATTAGCAGGCAATCATTATGAGCAATCTCCAAGTTAGTCCCAAGGTATCTCCTCTCCTCTGCCTAAAATCACCCCAACAGGAACAACTAAGGATAATTGGTTTTCTTTTCATTCTCTAAATCCCCAAGTCACTTTCAGATTTGTATTATTCTGTGTCTTCTGTGGACATTAACCTACCTATGGCCAAGACAAAGAACACATCAAACTCAGGGCTCTCTGATAAGATTCAAGTGGAACCAATGGGATAATAGATATACAAGGGAGAAGATACATTCTGGACCTGTGCCATCAGAAAACCTGAAGCAATCAGCAGCCCTGAATCCTCATAGGAAACTCACAGGTTGTTCTGTTATTCCTTTCTCTCCTATGGCCTACAATCAAGGATCAGGAATAACTGGCCATAGGGTATCATGTGAGAATGGTTTTGACTGCTAGGCTGCAGGTAAAAATAGGAACAATTTCAAAAATCACCCATCAGCACCACAGAGATTCTCCTTCTCTCTCTCTGTCTCTGTCTCTGTCTCTCCATCTTTCTCTCTCTCTCTGTATCCTCTCTTTCTTTACCTTGCTCTCTCCATCTGTTTTCCTCTCTCATATGTACAATCATAGTCAGTTCATCCTGAGAAGGCAGGCTTGTCCGGAAAAACACATGATATACCAGGTTCACTTGAGAAATAATTTTCACTATCCCAGAAGTATCATTCCTTCCATGAGTTGATAGTCTGTAAATGCCCCACGCCATGGGGTGAGACTGTCCACATTGAGCCCTAGAAAAAGATCATTTTTCCTGACTCACAGAAACATTCCTAATGTCACTGTCCATTTCCTCCTCTCTGTCTACCCTTCTGGAGTCAGCTTCTCTGCTGTGGTAAAGGGAGTTCCCTCAGGCTGTAATAGCTCTGAGTTCTCAGAAGAGCCATTGCAGCCCCTTCACAGAATTGTTCCTGCCACCTTTCATACTGTTACCATGTAACTGGTCTCATTAACTGAGCCATAACTGGTCACAGCAGGACTTGGGCACCCCAAGATATTATGACCACTCGAACTTGTGCTGAGGGGTGGAGCACTAAAGATCCTCTCCTACACAAAACAACCTGCCATTAAAAGAAAACTCTGACATGACCACTATGACTGATACCCACATCATCATTTCTAGCACTATCAGAGGTTTCTGGGGCATAGATTTCTCAACAGTGAACTCAAGAAGAATGAAAATACCCACAAACACGCCCACACACACACTGTATTCCTTGGACCCTGATTGTCCCATTTGTTAATTTTTGAGCCTCTGCTAATTAATTACTCTTCCACAAAATTTAATTGGACAGGGAAGAGCAGGAGAAAATTGCTTTTTGAGCCTTCAACTTGGGTGTTCTCCCTAGGAAAGAGGTAGGGAGAACAAATCAGGAAAATCAAAAATATACTTCCTGCATGGGTGTTGGGAATCACAGAAGGAAGCATGTTAAGAGAGGCAAGGAGACTCTAAATCTGCCTTCATGATACGGTGCCTGCACTGTCATATTTGGGCACTGCACAATACACTCTAAATGACTGCTTATAAGTAGGTGTCCCAGTCATATATGGTATACTGAGCCAAAAAAATGTCATGGGCTACTTGCCCTCGGCATACACAAAGAGGATGCATATGTCCATGGTGGTGCAACTCAGACAAGTTTTAGGGTTCTAGGGATGTGGCACTGGAATACTTTCTCCCACATCAGTGATCCTGAACTCCACCTGTAGCAAAACTCAAAGAGAATACAATTTTTTGACGAAAAAATTTAAAGACCAGAAGAAAAAGATAGTCAAAGAGAATAGAAGGTAGACAAAGATGTTCAAGCAAGGAATGAAGAATTTAGGAAGAGAATAAAATGGATAAAACACATATGACAATCATGGCTGTGATGTTGACAGTTTGGGCACAGACATGAAAAAAGTTATTTGTAGCATGTGTGGTTCCTGGAAGTGAGCTGTGTGAGCTATTGGTGAACATCATCCAAAAACTAGGGCATATGTGGATGACCCTGTACTCACTGGCATGTGGAATAAGTTTCCCTTCCTCAATTTTCATTCAACCACAGACATACAGTTACTTGCAAGGTGATCCTCAAAAACCTGAATGAAACAGCAACCTCAAGATCTTGAATGTGGTTCTTCCATCTTAGAGCAAACCAAATTCTGTGGTGCTGGGCCTGCACTGTGGCAGTACTTAGCCATTTGGGAAGAGGATCAACTGAATGATGCATTTGCCCACACCACTACAGGCCAATAAGACTGCAATAGACTTTAGTCAATTCTGTCTAGCAAGGAACAGAGGGGCTGCTTAAGGTGCTGGTTATGTCCACTGAAGGACAGGGACCTTTTGGTAGAGTCTGAAAAAAAAATTCTACTTGGTGACAGTAGTGCACCAAGAATGTAAAGTATATTGAGCCCTGGGACAACACTGTATTACCTTTATTGAGAAAAGAAAAAAAATCTTATTCTCCAAGTTGGCACCATTACTTACACACTAGGAAAGTTGTGAGCATGTACGTAGGTAAGTGGATTCTTGGCAGGGGGAAAGTATGGCTCAAAATGGGTGGTAGATTTAGGACCTATGGGTCACAGAACAAGGGATTCCTCCATTGTAATTCCCTGAGAAATTCCATTAAATGCAGGGCACCTGAGAGGCCAAGAAGTTCATGTAAAGGTCCTAAGGTATGTTCCAGAAACCCATGCCAAAAATTTCCAGAGAAACAAACAAATAACAGACATGTGGATTGGGGACTGGACACTGCCCTCCTATGGCTCATCTTGGACATTTCTATTTGGGACTCCAGAGATATCATGATGAATTCTTTTTAATCTGTCGATCTTGGAGATCACTAGAGCTGAGATGCAAGAATTGGGAGTGCTGATACTTGGTAAACCACCTCACACCCAAGCTTCAAAGTAAAGGAGGCCTGCCAAGAAAGCATTAGGCGAAATCTGGGATATACGGAAGCAGTGTGGTGGTGTCACAGAACTATGGTCACATGGGAAGTTGGGAAGACACCTCAACAAAGATAACCACTCATTTCATTGGGGCTCTATACACTGAAGTTCTACCCTTCATGACAGAGGAAGCCTTGCAATGGAAAAGGGCAAAGCACAAGGCCACTTTGTGTACCAGTGAAGGCTCTAGTTTTTCAGGTATGAGGCACTGAGACTGATGGAAGATGAGGAATTCAGTAAAATCCTCAAGTTTGCTTGTATATCCAGGCTAGTTCCTTCATATACCATTCCATCTTGGTTCATTTGAATTCTGCCACACTTCTCCCAAAAAAGGGCCTATGAGGATGCAGGGCCCCAATGTCACACGCAGAGTCAGGCTTCCCATGTCTCTGTTGTGGGAGGTAGGACAGATCCAAAGGAGAAACAATATATGCCTCCTGCCACCTTGCCTACCAGGAAGTGTGCTCGGATCTCCAACGTATCAGTCTCCTAGGCATTGCTAGCCAACCATTATGAGCTTTCATCAGGTCTGTCGCACGCTGTTTATTCTCTACATGCCAATATACCACCCACACCCAACCAAACCAAGTATCTTTCATCCTTGCTGTTCGATTTAGGGCAATGCTCAAGGCAGCTGTGTGTATCTGGTAGAGCTCCAGATTCTCAGTTCTGAGACATGAGTCACATGGGAATGGAGAAAGGACACCTTAACCTCAGATCGTTCCCATGGATCCAGGACAGAGCCAGAACGTACCCTCTGATAAGTGTTGAGGTGGATGGTGCCATAATTATGGGGTCTCTGAGGAGTAGATTCTTGTCAAGTAAACTCAAAAGAAATGACTGCACACACTCACTTAGACACACATAGTCATAAACACACATACACAAAAACACACAATTATCATTGACCTCAGATTCTGCCGTCTGTACGTTTTAGAGCCTTCTCTATTCTTCCAACTGATAGCACTGGACAGGGCAGAGCAAGAAAAGTGTTTTTTTGATCCTTGACTATGAGTGTATGCCCTGGGTAAAAAGCAAGGTAAACAAGTCAGGAGAATGTATTATTATGCCTGCTGCACATGTTTTCGGAATTACAATTTTGTTAGGGCTTGTTAGTGGAGACAGGGGAGTAAAACCCTGCCTCCATAGTTCAGTACATGCCTAGTCAGTACTTTTGGGCAGTAACATTAAGGTTTTAACATCTATTAAGATTTCTGAAGATTGAGATTGGCTACTTACTCCTTCTGTACACACAATTAGAATGATATGACCATGGCAGTCACTCCAGAACTCTTTTGAATTCTAGGGATATGGCTCTGGAGTAGAAACCTCTTCCAACAGGCCTGCGTCTCTGTACTCCACCTGCATTCAAACTCAAAGGGGATCCATCTTCCCGAAAAAAAAGGAAAATAAAACATGAAAGGAAGTACAAGAAATGAATCAGAGACAACAGGAAAAAGATTAACAGAGTCAGGAGAGATTGTGGCTCATAGGGAAGGATTAAAATGGATAATAATCATTTGATCACAATATAAAATATGTATTATACATTCTGTGGAAGCCCTGAACTGCACAATCAAGGCTGATGCCTAAGTCTGAAGGAACCACACCCTAAGACCCAGTTTCTGGGCACCAAAAGACCCAGAAATATCAAAACCCCAGACATTGTTTCACATTAGGTATCTGCAACCCAAACCACCCAATAACAGAGACTATTATTTTCTCCCACTCCTGAAGACAGTTAGGATTTCCTCAGGCCCACCACGTGGACTTAAGACACCAAAGTTTCCTGAACATCAGGAGCCCCTCAGAGAGGTATTTCCAGTTCCCTGATAGTACGAATTCCAAAAAGTCCGATAACAAAACAGCTCAGCCATAAGAACCAGTAACTGATGGCACAAGGACAAGATAATTGTTGCTGTCACCAGGACTGGACTCTAAGGAGGTCATACTTTGTGGTCTTAACACGTGCTAATAGGCAAAATGATGCATTCCTCTCTAACTCAGAAGACATTTTGAGATAACAGTGCCTTGCATCAAATGCCCTGACAGCATCCAGATCTTTGCTGTACCTGTGTCAATCCACCAGTTACACTGGTGCCAATTATGGGGGGTGGGAGCGAGATTGAACTAAATAGACTTCTGCCTCTGCACAGTAACATTTCCAGTTGGTACGTTAGTCTGTGGGGGCAGGGACAAATTCAATGTTAGGCTGTTGGTGGACCCTCTATCATTTACAAAAAATAAACACATATCTTTCCATAACATTGTCAATAGCCAGCTGTTCAATTTGACCCTTCACGAAGGGAATTTTAAAAGTAAATAAAGATTGTGTGAGTCAGCAGCACATATATTAAAACTGAAATGATGCAGAGATGATGAGCATGTCCCCTGTGCAAGACTGGCATGCAAAATCGTTAAGTGCTCCACATTTTTTAAAAGAAAAAGTAAAGGCCACTCAATTAAAATTTTTAAAATATGCCAACAGATTCCTCTAAGGCATTGTGTAAGAAAAATTGATCTGTTTGCTATTTTCAAATTGCTGTATGCTTCATTCCTCCATGAAATAATGGTTATGATTAATGGAGTAATATCCAGAGTTCTATAAAGCTGGTGGGAAATACCATCATGTTGTGAGAAAACTGAAACTTGCTGGGTTTGTTGGGATGCTACTTTAATCTCAGCACTCAGGAGCCAGAAGCAGTTGGATCTCTTGAGAGTTTGAGGCCTCCCTTGCCTACATATTTAGTTCCAAGACTACCGGGGTAAAAAGAGAAACAATGTCAGATATAAATAAATAAACAAATTAATTGATGAATATAAGAAGGAATTAATAATAATAAATTAAATAATAGAATATTCTAATTTTTTAAAAGAATAAATTGAAAAATGAAGCTTAGAGTATTTTCCTTACTTAAAGGTATAAAGTTAGTGATAGTATTAATTCATGTTTTCAATGAGTTCTCTTTGAAATCCAGGCTTATCATGAAGTTCTAGCTTGAAATGAGCTTTCTGTCTCTGCCTTTAAGTAGTTTTACCTGCATCAAAGCATCCAGCTCAGAAATATTTGACCACTAGAGCATAATCATACACATTTTCCCACACATTAGTTAATTAACTCCCACCTCAGTTGTGTCTAGAAATACCTTATATAATCAAAGCTGTTAATAATTCCGGCTTGTTTATGGCATTTTTGGTAAGTCTTGTTTGTTTTCGTGAAAATCTCTCATACAACCCAGTACTTGAACTCATGGCCCTGCAGTTTCTGCATCAAAAGTCGTGGTATTTCAGGAAAATGCCTCTATACAGACCACTGTTGTGGTAATATCTGCATCCAAAATCTTTTACGACCTCCTGGTAGGAAGGTATCTCTTATTTAGTGATTTGTAGAAGGTTGCATCCACAAAACCAAAAGTTTGCAAATTTATCATATATGAAAGTACCCTAGTTAGCAGTCCTTCCCTAAGATCCTAGTAAGTAGCACTAACTCTTATAATATGTTATTAAATATAAAAAAACTGTCATTTGTTCTGATGTGTAGTCAATTATATGTAAATCCTTCTAAGAATCCTATGACATAAAAAACTTATCATCTCACTAGATGGTGAGAAATTTTTTCACTAAATTCAACACATCTTTATGTTAAAATATTTTGAGAGATATGGGATACAAAGGCCACACTTAAATATAATAAATACAATTTACAGCAAGCATACAGAGAATATCAAATTAAAGGGAAATAAACACAAAGCAAATTCTCTAAAATCCTTAACAAGGCAAGGTTGTCCCATCTGTCCATAACTACTCAATGGAGTATATGAAGCTCTAGCTGGAAGGGTAAGAAAAAAGACAGACATCAAGGGAATATGTATTGGAAAGTAAGAAAAAAAACCATATATATATATATATATTCATATATATTCATATATACACACACACACACATATGTATATACGTACATATATAAGGTATGATAGTATATATAAGTAACTGCCAAACTCAACCAGATAACTCCTATAACTTGTAAACTCCTTCAGTGAAGCGGCTACCTATAAGATCAACTCAAAAATAATCTGTTGCCCTCCAACATACAAATGAAAAATGGACCAAGAAAGAAATCAGTGAAACAACACCTCTCACAATACCTATAAATAACATATGGTATCTTAGGACACTCTAACCAACCAGGTTAAAGACTTCAATGTCAGAAAAGTTTAAGTCCTTGAAGAGGGAAATTGAAGAAGATTTTAGAAAATAGAAAGATATCCCATTCTTCAGGGTTGATAGGCTTTACACAGTAAAATATACATTTTACCAAAAGCAATCAAAAATTCAGTGCAATCCCTGTCAATTCCCAATGCACTTCTTTAAAGACCTTGTAAGGGAAACACACACTTTCATATGGAAAATGAAACAACAACAAAAAAACAGGATAACAAAAGTAATCCTGAAAAATAAAAGAACTTCTGGAGGCACCAACTTCCCTGATGTTAAGATGTATTACAGAACCATAGAAATAATAGGAGCATGGTATTTCCTTAAAAACAAACATGGGGATCAATGGAACTGAATCAAGGATTCAGATATATATATTCATGTGACTATGTACACCTGGTCTTTTCTAAAATTCCAGAAAAATAAAATAAAAAACAGAAAACCTCTTGAACAAATGTAGCTGTTTTAATTGGATGCCTGGAGGTGGAAGAATGAAAATAAATCCATATCTATCGTGAGCAAAACTCAAGTCCAAATGCATTAAAAGTATCAACATAAAACCAAATGTGTGACAGAAGACAAAATGGGGAATAGCATTGAGCACAATGGCACAGGAGACAACTTTTTGAAAAGAACTCAGCTCATGAACTATAATCAAAGATTGACAACTTGGACTTCATGAATCTGAAAGGCATCTATAAGGAAAAAGCCATTGTCAATAAGACAAAACTGCAGCCTACAGAATGAGAAATGATATTCAAGAAACTAGATGCAGCAAAACAAATAACACAAATGAAAACGAGGTGCAGATCTACACATACAATTCACAAAAGAGGAATCTCAAACAGCTGAGAAACACTTAATGTTCTATATCTTTATCCATATGGATGGCTCTCTAGGTAAAGTTAGCTACTGGGGACACCAGAAAGTTTGTGGTGGCTTGTACATATAGGGGTGTGAGTGGGGGTAGTAGGTGGAGGTTGGGGCAGGGACAGGGATGGTACATGAATTCAGTCAAATAGAATTCAACAGGATCTCTGTGGAGGTTCGAGTCAAAATGTGCTGAAGTTCCACAAATGGTCAATGTCCAGTCCCTGATCCTCAAATCCTTTTTTGTTCATTTCTTATGATGCCATTCTGTGGTATAAATTGGCATGGGTTTTCTGGAGCATTTCTTAGGAGAGGTCCAACAACTTCTGGGACTCCCAAGTGCCTTGAATTGAATGTGTTGTCTAAGGGTAGCGAAATTGCGGAACCCTCTTATTGAGTGAACCACAGGAAGGTTTAGATTATCTTGTCCTCTCTTAAGATTGGCCCCTGTTTTGATTCTCAACACCCATGCAGGAAGCATACTGATGGATTCTCCTGATTCTACCAACTGTTACTTTTAGATCCTCATCTAACTAATTATCTCTGGACAGGGCAGAGTAGAAAAAAGGTGCTTTTGTAACACGTAATCCTGAGTATTCTTCTTTGGTAATAAGCAAGGTGACCAAATAAGGAGAATCCACAAGTATGCTTCCTGAATGGGTGATGGAAATCACAACAGAGGGCATTGTTAATGGAGAAATGGAAAGCCTTAATCAGCCTCCAGTGTACTGCCGGCCTCACTATTTTGGGGCACTCTTCAGTACACCCTACATGACTGCTTTTACTAAGATTCATCCTGAGCAAAAAGAATGTCATGGGATAATTTCTCCTTTAACCCTTAAGGAGGATGCATACGTCAAAGGCAGTACAACCCCTTTAAAGGTGATAGGGATATGTCTCTCAAGTCAGGATCCCTGAACTCCACCTTCAGTCAAGCTCAAAGAGATCCTAATATCTGAGAAAAAATTAATGAAATGAAGACAAAGAAGAAAATGTCAGAGAGAACAGGAGGCAGACAATAATTAGCAAGGAGGAATGAGGATACTAGGGAGGGTGTAAAATGGATAAAACACAGATGACCATAAAGGCTGTATTTTCCAGGGAAACTTGGCACAGACTTGAAGTGCTGATAGTCAGCTTGTGTGGTTCTTGAATGTGATGTTTGTGGGCTACTTGTAAGCATCATCCAAATGCTAGAGTGATTGTGTGTAGCTTAGGGAACACTGGGATATGTGATAAGTTCCCGTTTTTCAACCCAGATTCAACGAAATATACAGAGTCCCTTGCAAAGAAATACTCACAATCCTGATGATGCTGGCTCAAGACACAGGCGGCTATGCTTCCTGCTTGGAACAAACCAAACCCTGTTGTGCTCGGCCTACTGTGGGGCAGGCCAAACTGGAGCCTGGTTTTCACTACAACTTTCTTGGGCAAACAGGTTAGCAGTAAATCTGAGATATTCCTGTCTAGGAAGGATCAAAGATACTGCTTTTGGTGCTGCACATATCCACTGAAACACAGGGACATGCTGGGAAACCTGCAAAAACATTCCACTTGATGACCGTAGTGCACAAAGAATGCCAAGTACCTTGGGCCCTGGAACCACTCTCTATGGCATTTCCTGAGCAAAATATAACAAAACAAAAACGAAAACAAAAACAAAAAACAAAAACAGAAAATTTAAAAATGACTACAGTATCCAAGTTGGCAGCTTAGCTTACAGATGAGGCATGGAGAGAGATGACTATTCAATTGCAGTCCACAACAGGGGATTCCAGAAGGGTCATATTGGCATGGTAGTAGGTAAGCGGACTCAGGGCAGGGGTGCTGGTACAGCTGGTAATTGGTGATAAGCTTAGGACCTGTGAGTCACAGTACAAGTGTCTTCTCAATTTCTCTACCCTGAGAGAGTCCATTAAATTCAAGGAATCTGAGGTCACAGAAGTTGTTCTATAAGTCTTAAGGAATGCTGCAGAAAACCCATGGCATCTGTACCACAGAAGAGCATTCTCAGAAACAAACAAAAATGGATCTGGAGATCAAAGACTGGACATTGCCCTTTTGTGGTACATCAGCACAATTTGACTTGGACCTCCCCAGAGATTCTGGTGAATTCTACTAGATTATTCCCATCTGGAAATCCACTAAGGCTGTCAGGCAAGAATTAGGTGTGCTGACCCTCAGTGAACCTGTGGATATTGAAGCTTTGAGATCAAAGAGGCCTGCCAAGGCGGCCTCAAGCTAAAGGTGGTCTGTAGGGAAGCTGGGTGGTGGTGTCACACCAATCTGGTCACATGGGAACTTGAGCAGATACCACACCAAAGAAAACCTCACATTTCAATGGGGCTCTAGACCCAGAACTGCTTTCCCACCTGGCAATAGCCTTGCAAAGGAGAAAGGGTAAATCTCAAGGATACTGGGTATACCTGCGAGGTCTCCAGTTTCTTTGGTCTGAGCCCAATGTCTTATAGAAGTTGAGAAAGAGCCAAAAACCTCAAATCTACTTGTCCATTAATCCAGACTGGTTCCTTTACATACTATTCTGTCTGGGTTCAGGTGAATTCTGCCACACATCATACACAACAGGGGCTATAAGGGACTAAGGAACCAATTTCACCTGAAGAAACAGGTTGCCTAGAATCCTTTTGTGGAGATGACAGGTCTAAAGGAGAAACATTACATGTCTGCGGACTCTTTGCCTACCAAGTATTGGACTTGCATTCCCACCCTATCAGTCTCCTAGGCATTGCCAGGCAAGGCCATTATGAGCTATCGCCATGGCTGTCACAAACACTTTCCTCTCTACAGGAATTAACCAGACCCAATTAAACCAAGGAGGACCCTTAGTCCTTCCTAATGAACACAGATCAAAACTTATAGCAGCTCTGTGTACCTGTAAGGGCTCCAGGTTCTCAAGTTTGATCCCTGAGTTTAATGGGAATTGAGAAAGGCTGGCCAAACCTCAAATCTTCTTTCCAACGTATTTAGGCCCAGGCTGGATCTTAGTGTATCTTATTAATCAAGCAAAATGAAAATTAATTTTTTGTATGTAAATTTAAATCATAATTTCATCAATACGCATGTTTATAGCACATACTAAATACTATTTGCAAATATAAAGATAATATCATTAGTCATAAAGATGAATTCATAAAGATTACATGTTTTCCCCCCTCAAGATGTACCTAAAGTACTTCTTCCTTAAAAAAATAAAATATAAAAAAGCCCACATCAGGAAGAAATCAATGATCCAAGATGCAAGTAGTAAATACCATTTGTTTTTAACTGCCCTGGTAATAAAAATAATATGGTCTGTAACAAATAAACAATAAATTTTTTAAAATGATTAACTGAGTTTACGTTTTATGTCTTCTTTATATAACTTTCTATACTCTTGTTAAACTGAATGAACACACCAAAATATATAAATGAGTTTCAGCATCACTATTGATTTTAAGGAACTTTTTTTACATCTTCAAATTAGACATTTTCTTAAAAAAAGTAACAAGATGTGAAATCTGCTAGAAATCCAGAGAAGCCAGCATACTGGTGGAAGTAAGACATTTTTGCACCAAGAGTGAGGAATTACAGGATGTTATCTATATTACTCAAAAGAATTATTTTGCAACCAATTTTATGCCTTTACTTAAAAAAAAAACAAAACAGTGGTAATAAAATCCACATTTATGACATAGATGAGAAAACAGTATTCACACTGAAAGAAAACCACATAAATTTTGTTTAACAGATATCATATTTTAAAAATAAATTATTCATGTGCTTATAAACTAGGTGACATTTAAGCTATTTATGTATTTTATGGGCAGTGAAAACTGGCATGAATTTCTTCAACATTCCATTATACTACATTTATCCCTCAATACGTTCATCGAATCCATTATGCAAGCAAGCAATTCACTAAATGCTCTTAGTGTGCCTCTTTGCTAAAAAGAGAGACAGAAGGGCAAGGGGAACAACTTGAATAATCCAAGGTTTTCCATCCAGAGGAAAGAAACAGACATTTTAAGGTCTGCTCAAAGGGACTGGGAATTTTATCTCCCAGGCTTACCCCCGACCATGCAGCACATCCCCGTGACATCGTCTCGCAAATATTGCCCTTTGGCTTTCTGGTGTTCAAGACACTGTGCTTCGTAACACTGAGTTGTATGTATTTTGACCTGCTCTGAGTTCTTATAAAGAGAATGCTGTTTAATTCATTTTCTGAACAGATGCTGTTAACATAGTTGCCAATATCAGCCAATATTTTCAGACACAAGAAGAGACAATTTGCTGACTAAAGAATAGACATCAATTTTGGGATCTCTGCATGATAACCAGTTTTATTTTGGATTCCTGAGGATGGTTGTGAATGCATGAGAATGTACCATAGATAAATCTTCAATCCTTGTTCTAAAATCAGAGGACAAGTAATAGATGTACTGTCCTACATCGACTACATTCATGATTCCATTGGCAATGTGTTCTGTATATTTTGTGGCAAGGCATTGTCTCTAGGGGAAAAATAAAGTATGCATGGTCACTTGCCATTTCAAGGATATTATTACCTACATCCCTTACCATTGATTACAATTAAATAATGATTTTATATTTTCAGTAAAAAGAATAGAAAATTACACTAATTAGAGCACATGCCTGAGATCACTGCACTGTATGACCTGTGTCATAATAGGCTCCACTTCAGTGTTGTGATTGTATGAGGCTTCTACTATATAACAATCTTTGTTTCTTTTTTAAACTTTAAGGGGATAAGTTAGAGAGGTGCAGATCTACATATACAACATACATATCATACTCTTTCTCCATCACCTTTTGAGGCTTGCGTTCCAATCTACATGAAGAACACATTATAAATGTCACCAGCTAATTTGTGAGCTTCCTGAACCCAGTCTCTAATATACATTACAATTAGGTCCTCTGGTGCACATTCTACCTCCTGTAATTTGGGAGCAACTTGCGACGGAGGAACAAATGAAGTAAAAAGTAATGTTTCAAGGGATTTCTTGATCTGGATCCTGCCATTCTTTCTGAGGAAGATGACTAAGATGAAGTTCTGTAATATCAGATTAAAATTGAATCAACTATTTGAGGCATCCTATTTCCTAGGTATGCCACAAAAAGAAACTGTTCCTATTTCATTGGTCTTGAAGCTCCTTGTTATAACTGCATGGAGGTCTCTGTTCTATAATTTTCACCATGAGTAATAACCCATCATTCTACTTTTGGATAATATGCATCTTTTACCTGTACATGATGTCTACTGTGCAAATCAAGATACGGTGCTCCTAACTCCTTGTGTTAGTAATATACATCAGTTTCTCTTTCAAAAACAATGTCTGACAGGTAGGTGAATGAAGTGCAAAATTACAACTCTCCTATTGGAAAACATTTAAAAAGGCCAAAAAGGAAAAAAGAAAAAAAAGGAAATAAAGAATGAACAAAAGCAAATGAAAGATGAGGAAGACATAAACATAAAAGTGAGTGAAAAATTAATGATACTGAGAAATCGTTAAGAGGGCATGGATATAGGAAAGAAACATGAAATAAGAATGTATGAATGAAAAGAAGATCTGATGATTGGAAATGTTGGATTATGTATTTTGTGGTATATATTCCAATAAATGTGCTTTCAGAGAGTTTAGAGATCAGAGAAACTAGCTTGGAACAGTGACAGGGGCTGTGTCAAATTTGGATCCCTCAATTTTCTGATAGGAAGACAAGAAAGGGCCCCAGGCAAGTCAACCATTTCCAAAGCCCTATATGCACTCCTGGGTGATACCTGTTTTGCTTCTCTGCTAAACAAAACCACAAAGGACACTAGGAACTGTCATTTTATCCCAGTTAGGACAAGAATTGTAGAGTTTTGCATGACTCAGGAGATGGCACTGGTTAAGGGAGTTAAAAACCATAAATCGCCAAGGATATAATGGACCATTGCCATGTTTTGGAGGAAGCAGATTGCCCTCAACTCAAGAAATGAAAAGAAATCGAAAAGAAAGCAGTGCATGCTTCACCAACACAATTCTGAGTTATAGCAATATTTTAACAGGAATATCTTGTTTCTTTTCACCTATAATATTTATCCTAGGATTGTAAATGGAGCAAAATAAATACTACATCTCAAAAGCTCCATGGCTGTTGTGACCATGTGATTTGACCCAGAGCATAGCATTGTGTTGGTAGGCAATTATGATCTCATACTCGATCACCATAAATTTCAGGTCCCCATTCCACAGGGACCCCACCCACTTATGACCCATCAATTTATACTTACTAACATTTTCCAAAGTACACAAGACTGTCTAGGAGTGGTAGCTTCTTTGACATTTACTGCCACACATTTACCTACTATGCATATATTAATGCACACATTTAAGTGAAAGAATTGAGTTGCCATATGAATAGATATTTAGAGACTCATCTACAATTCAGATTCTCCTCTTCTCCCTCTGCAACACTGGGGATCAACACCTCTCTTGTGCTTCTGCCTTACTCACCCTCTTTCAACTCAAATGAAAACAATATTAACTCATTCTGTCTTATTTGTAGGATGTGAACCACATGAACACGGTGCAAATCTGTAGAAAAACTAAGTGTTTGAATTCTGTTTCCAGGAAAGACATATATACATTTACACAGTCATATGTATACACACCCACACTCCCATATTATATAGAAAATGAGATCAAAGCTCATAAGAACAAATGTACCCCTGTAACTTGCAATATTTAAGAAGCACATTTATTTATAATTGGATTTCTTGGATACTGTACTTACCATGTGGGCAATACATTTCATATCTAAAACACCTACCTACTGAGACTTTAGAGTCTAGTCCTCACTAGTCTGATAGCTAGTGATAATCAGAGCTTAAGACCACGTTCTCTTCCGTGTAGGAGACGTCTTATTGTTCCAACCGTAATCCAAGGAATGTATTTGTGGTTGACAAAAGATATTGCTAAATGTTAACGTATTCTGCATTCTCACCTGGAGCAGGCTAAGTAATTTAATTGACTGATTGACTGTTATCCATATGGTTAAGTACTAATGTTCTAATATGTTCAGTCATAAAAGTTGACACTGATTACTTACAAGGGAAGATACCTCTTTCCTGTGATCCTTGAAATATCCCCTGTGTCATCCTGTACACCTACACAGGGTTGTTTTTTAAATATTGGTGAGGAGAAGTAAAGATATGCTCTTGTTTATGTCCCAAAAACATAAGACATTTTATCATGGCTACTGAAACTTTTTAGATTGCATCCTTCTTATGTGGAAAACCCAGAATGCATTCCCCTTGACTATTCAAGTGATTTGGGAACCTCAGTCTTTATACATATTAATAGTCAGCACCATGCTACCCATTCTTCCACCTACAATCAGGAAGTAGCTTGCTAAAGAGGGAAGCGTGACATGAAAAGGATGACTGGAAGGCTTTCCAACTCTGATCACTTCATTTCCCTCCTGGATCCCGACCAAGGTTGAATGAAGTGAATCCATATTAAAAATGAATCATCTGTAATTAGAGGCATGATTCCTAGGTATGTCGCAGAGGCAGTGTAATATTCACACAAAAACACTTCCTCATTCACTGGATTTTAGCTACATTGTATACCTGCATTGAGGTATCTGCTTCTCCTCACTTTCACCATGAGGAAAGGAACATAACTTTCCTTATTGATGCTAAACATTGCTTGTTTGATAGATGCACATTCTACATACCAAGTCACAGTGCACCCAAACCCTTGTGTAAGTTTTGGTTTCTTGCATGAACTTTGTCTGAGTTACGTTTGGTCATATTTGGTCTATGATTGAATATAAAGAGGAAATTAATGAGCAAGAGGCACAGGTATTTTTGTATGATCAGAAAAGGGGGTGTACTGTAAGTACACTATAATGTCAAAAATGTTATTGGATAAATATTATTTCTCTTTTTCTGAAGACTATTTCTTCAACCCTTAATATTTCTTACTTTCTGTAGATCTAGATTTAGGATTTTAGCTTCCTGCTGTTTCATTTTACATATCTATTGTTAGGATTTTCCTTCTCAGGGTTAGGCTGTCACTCATGTAAAATTTTATCTGAGTAGACAGAAGAAGCAGGTTATTTGAGAAGTTTTTCAGGAAACAAAGAGAAGTGGAATAATAATGTAATATAGTCACAAAAATAAAAGTGGAAAAAAATTTTGAATGAGAGGATTGTATGTGCCCAACTTCATAGAGACCCAAATAAGGAATGGTAGTGTCCCATATAAAGAGTTATGTGTGCCTAGGGTGAGCAGAGAATGCAAGTTGGGACAGTGAGTGGGGCTGTTTAAATTTGGGATAACTCTGATTTCTGCTAGGAAGACTATAAGGGAGACAAGGCAAGTTACTCACTTTCGCAAGCCCCAAAATTCGACTGCTGTGTGACTATTGTTTTTTACTTCTGTTAAATTATTTTTCTCTCTATGTGGTCAAGAATTCTAGAATTCCACATGCCTCAGGAAACTACTGTATTGTACTGGTCACTATCTGGGAAGTGATGTATTTCTCATCTTGTTAAAGTAAGAAGATCTTAGTTTGAAGATCGAATAGGTTCTCATTTCTAAGGATTAGAGACCCTTTCTAGAAAAATTGCCCAATGTCAATCCTAATGTATCACACATTAGCAAATGAACAGAAATCCATATTGAGGTGAATGAGGAAGTAGAATCCTGAGGAACAAAATCATTTACACTTTCCCAAAGGTAGAGCTAAAACCTCTAAGCATGAAATAACAAAATTCTGAATTGTATATGGAGCAGTACCCTCAGCTTTGGTCTTGGCCCTAGTTTCAAGTGTGAAATACAAACCAATCAGACTTCATTGGTGGTACGTATACAGTGAATCCATGCTCCTAAAGAACATCAAATAGTAGAGTTTGCAAAGATGCTATATCAGTGAAAAACACCTATTTCATCACCCAAGAATAGTCTCTGAAACAACTTGAGCTTGTGAGAGCTGGTACACAGAGTAAAACTCACCCTGCTGTGGATAACTCTGAAGCCATCAGCTTTCTATCCATTGTTAAAAACATGACAAGAGTATAAATTTACCACCACAACTCTTTGATCAGCTTATCCACTGCATGTGTTATCAGTGAACTGTGCCTTGGGTTCTAGTGGTAAGTGCAGTCTAGCTTCCAGGACTTGGGTCATGGTTTTGCTGGAAAAATAAAAACCAATATATCAAGAAATAGAAGCTGCTACAAGTTATTTTTGTGGGATTGTATAATAATCAAAGAAAACATTTCATCTGAAAAGCTCCCTGAGCACACAATGTAATCACTTAATAACCACTAATACAATATGAGAAAAAGAGGTTTGAGTGGAATGAATATGTACTCTCAACTCTGTTACCATATGCCTCAATAATTAGGGCATTTTCTATCTCCCATTAGTATGTTCTATGATGGCTTGAAGAGCTTTGGAATTTGAATGCAGCTATGTCAATGAGGTATCTGTTTTCTTCTTGGAATACTGAAGGAACTGTAAGAGTAAAACTGATGTTTTAAATTTTAGATACTATGCCAAAAATATCTTTAAAACAAAAACAAATAACCTCCTGGAATGTTCAGTGGGGCTATACAGCTCATATAGTTTTGTATCTCTCTCATCCAAGGATTATTGAGTAGGGAGTGAGTAGATCCCAAGTTGACTCTACTGCATAGGATGTGCTCCATGCTCCAGATGCGCCTGTGCACTTGTAGGTTGATATATCCTACATAGGGAGTACATCATGGTAGCTTCTTGTCACCGATTGGATCTGGTGAGAAGTGCATAGCCTTAATGTTTCTAAAGTTTTAAACTATATGATTCAGGGTAAATGATTTGGGAATTTCTGTGAGAGGTGACAGGTTCAGACTATGTTTATCTCAGAATTTTGCTGGATAGAGTCCATCTTCCTGGCCATTATTTAATTAATATAATAAAAGCTTGCTTGCTTCAAATTTGGCTGATTGTGACAGTCTTATTTTCAAATGGATTTGGGATTTACAAAACCACAGAAATTTTTTTTCCCTTTCCCAAGTCCCTAATGTAGATTCTTGGATATAGACTCCGATCTGCTCTCTTCCCTCAGTGGTATGGCTACAGGGGTCTTTGTCTGAATTTTGTTCCTGCCTTCCTGAATGTCAGGATGCCTATTCCCATTAGGGACACCTTCGCAACCTCAAAACTGTGAAAGCTATTTGGTTCCTGGCTTCCCAAATGTCAGGATACCTTTCCATTATGGACATCTTCTCCACCTCAGAACTGTTTTTGTCTGTTGTTTCAATTGCCAGGGCATCTTTCTTTCATAGCTGAAACACTTTCATTGGGGACACTATTCTCAATTCACAGCTGTGAGGAATTTCTGCTTGTGAGTGCTAGACCACTTTACCATCTCTGAGAATAATATGAACAATAACACTGGGCTGCTACTCCTTTTCATCAATTCTAAACACTGTGAAAAAGGAACCTGGGAGATTGTGTTTTTGCATCTACTTGGTATTTTAGACTTTTGCATGCTTCAAGAAAATGAATGAAACAATGGGGTCATTATATATTAAATTATGTTGAAATCATAGAGTGACCCATCTTTCTCCATATCAACTTTTCATGTGAAAACCAAAAAGAAAAACAAAAAACTTCATGAGCAAAATATTTTGGCTCATCATAATAATTCATCTACAATGCAATGCTGGATTGAACCTATTGCTACATCATGGGCTTTAGGCTTAACCAAACCATAATTGCTCTGCCTACTACATGACCCCCATGAAAGTATCCACTCGCTATCTTAGGAAATACTGATATGAGATTTGTGTCCCAGATAAAATAATTGGGATGTAGGCGGGATGAAAAATTGTAAAGGATTCTGATGTCAAAGCAAATAAGTTACTAACTACTTGGAATGGCTCCCCCTGAATGAGAAAATCCCATCCTTAACAGGAATAATGTCCAGGACACAAAGAAACAAAACCAATGGGACCAAACAGAATCAAGAACTGAAAGCATGCTGGAACAACATCCTGACATTGATATTCATGGGGGACCCTCAGAGACCATTGTGACCCGAGTCTCAACTTTGAGCCACTATGCAATCAATCTTCCTACATGGTAATGACACTGTGAATTCAGGCTTCTAGATGCAATCAGATAGAAGATATTGGGCATTTGCCCTACTAGATAATATACTTATCTCCTTAACCAGGACCTAATTTAAGAAATAGCTTCAAATCTTGAAGAAATACGAAAAGTCGAAAACTCACCCTGCTATGGACATCTTTAGCTCCCTATTCTATACTGATCAGTGCTTTCACAGACCATAGAATATGTCATCAATATCCGTGCCTTGGGTTCTAGTGCCAGGTCCAGTTCAGCTCCTAAGGCTTTGGCTATGGCTTGATTTAAAGAATCACTGTCAGCATATGCTGAAATGAAAGGTTGTAGAGGAAAATAATATTGAGAAAGTAACATATCCAAAGAAATCACTGCATTCCAGCTGCCTCATGATTCTTGGCCAGATGATAAACCAATAGAAGAATCACATTAGGTTTTCCATACAACCACCATGATCTACAAGTTGTCACGGTCTACAACTGTTCTTAGTGCTACTAAAATCCCACCTACTCATAACATCAGTATATACTAATTTACTTTATCCACAGTCTATATTTCTCTTTATGAGTTGAGATCTTTTTATTTTTTATATAAATATTGTAGTAAAGCAAAAAAGCAACTGAATGCATTACTATGCGATTCAATATATTGATGGATTCCTAGATATATTTCTTACTCTAACATCACCAGATTGAGAAATGACAAAATTCATGTGCTCTACCTTACTCAGCTCCTCCCCACTCAAATAAAAAAAAGTTGCCATGCCCTTCTGTTAGTGAAAGTGGACCCACGAAGCAAGGTGAAATTCAGTGCAGTTGGTGTTTGTATGTTTCTTCTTTTTGTTTTGGCTGAAATTTTTTATGTAAAATTTAAAATTGTTGCAGATCAAGCAAATTGTATCATTTCCAGAATCGAGTTTTACAATAAAAGTTCACAGAAAGAATTTTTGTTCTAGTTATTATTCCCCTTTTTGCACCACATTCATTCTACTTGTTGTTAAGTATTTCATTTGTTTGTCTTATGTCATATAATATATCCAGACTCCATTCCACCCTAGTTCCATGACTCTCATTTCTATCCGTCTCTCCTCTCTAGCAGATCTACCCCTTGTGCCCTCTGGTTCTACTCAGAAAAGGGCTGTCCTCCAAGAATTAGCATTTAGACAAGTCATACCACATACTTGTTTGACTATTTCTTCCATAACACAAAGAAACACACAGATATATAAACAAAGACAAAAACACACACAATCACTACGTAAAACAACATGCATCCTCAGAAACTCCCATGCTCCTAAAGATTTCGTGTAAACTGAAAAGAGTTTTATCTCTGATTTCTTAGGAAATCTGCATTTGCATTTGGGCAATTCATTCTTAACACAAGAGACATCCCAACTCCATAGCCCTTAGAATTGAAATAACAAAGGCTATGTCTTCACTCTTTAGATATTTTGTGATGTCCATTGAAAAAGTGTTGGTTCCTTGGAGATATCTTGTCATAACTCTGTATGAACCAGAGTACAGGGAGCCTCTGTGTTAGTGATAAATGAAGTATCTTCACATTGACTTGCTCAGATTTTTCACTAGGAGCAGGCGATCGAACTAAATTTACTGATCAACTGCTATCCACATGTTTAGCAATGAAAAGTGTTCTCTGCTAAGACACGTGAGGAGCCAACCAAGCATACCTTGACAGATTCCTATTCTTTGTGAGGCCTACACTAACTTGAGCAGCTGTTGATTGTTGTAACTGCATGGGATAATCTACCACAGATTAGTCATTGTTGCTTTTATTAAACTGGAATGAAAAAGCTCTCTTGTACATCTACTACCTACATGACACAATCTATCATGTATTCTTCACCTTTTGAAATTTGGATTCCTCTATAGGGAAAAAAACACATTACACATGCCCTGTAGCCATTTCATGAAATCTCTGAAATATATCCCTGATCATGGATTACAAGGAGGCTTTTGTATACTTCAACATTTCATCAGAAGTCACCATTAGAAGGAGGTTTGCATTAGTAGGGAAAATAATGGCTGGAAATCATACTCAACATTGATTGCAGCTGTACAGAGAATCTTGACCAACATGCCTATTTTTTGTAATGATTGAAGGAATGTCTTAAGAATATTGGGTTGGACTCACCACATGGGGCCCCAACTCGCCATTCAAGAGAGAGATCAAAATTATCCAATGCCTAGTGCTGTGATTCATTCACAGTAGAGTTTCCTTTGGAATCTTGTTTTCTCAAACCATTAAATCAAGCAAGGAAGTATCAAGTTGATACTTTATAAGAAACATAGTTGAAAAGAAACAAGTTAATTATCATTGTGCAGAAACAATCAGACTTATCCATAAGGTGAAGTCTGCCACAGGACAAGTTTCTTGATTTCTTTCCATGGCATGCAAGGAAAGAGAGAAAACTGATGTGAAGAGAGATTTAAGGATTCCAGTCAAGATGGGTCCTGCCCAAGTTGCAGGTATCTGGTGGAAAATGCAGAAAAAGTCAGGAATTAAAGTTTATCTTCGGTAACAGAGTGAATTGAGTCCAGCCTGGGCTTCAGCAGATTCAAGGGAAAAAAGTGTTTGAATGCAAGTGAGAGTTTATGATTTAAGAGACTTAATGATAATAGTGTTTACAAGTATGGTGTCCCATGTCACAGCCATCAGGAGACAGAGTGTAATTCAGCTAAATGACTTTTAAGGCAACATGGTCTATATAGGTAATTCCAGACACACCAAAGCTACATCCTGAGAATTTATCTCAAAAGTATACTCTATAAAGCTTATTAGATTTATTTCAAAGAATCCACTCATTTTTCAAAAGCCTTTTTAAGACTATCACAGAATTTGGACATGGGTAGTAGATAATGGTAATGATAATACTTCATTTTATACTGTAGTTATAGTATTTTATATACATGTGAAATCATTGTTTTTCACTGGAAATGGGGCAAACATTTTAAATATTAAATGTCATTTTGTATAGCATTTTAATTTGAAAACAATCACAGTGTAAAAGAAGAGACAGACTGTATATACCAGGAGTGCCATTTCTAAGTCTAACTGTCGTTTCTCTGAAAACCCAGTTTATTTCTAGGAAAGAAGTACACATATTGAAATAAGTGAAGGTGAATTATTCACATAATGAAGAAAGGAAGTGGAGAACTTCTGAGTTGTCCGGATGTATTACAAAAGAGTGAAAGGACATCTCATAAAAGCATCTTCAGTCAACAGCTTGAAGTTGAAAATTTGAGACATGCAGAGAAAATAGCAAGTGTTTTCTTCTACAAACTCTAGTGATCTCAATCTAAAATTTAGTTCAACTTTGTTTCTGTATGTGGCGTGATTAAAGGTGTACACGTTTGCTTATGCATATATGTACAGAGAAGGGTAAGGTTCTCAGGAAGATTATTCAGTGCTCTCAACTGTTGAGCCATCTATGTAGCCTGAGTATATATTGTTCTATTTACAATACTAAAAATTTTAAGAATAAATATCAACTGGAAGAGAGCTGAAAACACAATCCATGGAACCTATTTTAGCAAACAGATAAGAATATACCAGTACATTAAGAGTCTATGTTTTTCATGTTAAGACTTTAATTCTGATATCTCAATGATTGCCTCTGAAAGGACGGAACACAACATCTCCACTCAGTAATCTTGTCTGCACTAGTAATTTGACACACAGATATTTTTTTGTACATAGAATGCAAAGTTACACATTAGCACTTTGAAATACTCTATCTTATTCATGTAGTGATTAATGAAGATTAATTATAATTATGAGGTATGTCCTATACTAATCAGTTGACTAAACTTTGTTTTCACTGTATCTTACAACGTTCCTCCTCCTACTGCCATGAATTTTCTACTGAAATCTGAGTTACATAGTAGATCTACGTCTCACAGCTAGTGCATGCTTAGTTCCATCGAAGGGTCTCATGAGTTTTAGAGACCTCCTTCTTCCTCCTGTTATACCCAAAGTCTCTGACTTTGAAAAATTGGCATGTTATTAAATTTTATTTCAAACTCAGGATAAATTAGATACCAACAAAAATCACAATCAAACACAGTATGTATATGACATTTGGCCTTTTGTTCATCTGGTTACAGATTTAAAGTCATGCTACAGTTTCAAAATCTAGTTAACTATGGACACCAAGATTGAGAACCTCACCTAGGAATGATGACTCAGTGGTTAAGAAAACATTTTGCTCTTGTAGATAGTCTCATTTCCCAGGACCAAATATTCATGGATCTCCACATCTTGTTACTCTAGATTCAAGAATTCTGCAGCTCTCTTCTGGTCTTTTTGACCACATACATTAGCATATGCTCATTCAGAAATATACACATAAACAAAAAGTAAATTCTTAACATCTTAAAAGAATCACATATTTTACTGACCACATAGCTCAGTTTAGGCCTAGCATTTACAAAGCTCTGTGCTTGATCCCCAGCACTGCACAGACTTTGTTTAGTAGAAATTCCTTTAACCCTAGCACTGGAAAGACAGGTAAGAGGATCAGGAGTCCAAGGCCAACCTCAGGTACATAATATTCTCAAGGCCAACCTGGAATACATGAGACCTTGTTACAAATGTTAAGTAAATAAATAAACAAACATAAATGACTCTAAAAACTGGAAATGAGGCTGAATAATTTTGCATATTAAAAATCTCATATCCCACTCTATTTGAACATATAAGGTCCTTCATATATCTATCTCCTATTGTGTCTCTATATTGGATATATGACAATATTCCTCTCTATTTTCAACTTCATAGCTTCTGCTAGGCTTAAGATTTTTGTAACCTTCAATGTCACTGTGTCATATGTTCATGACAATTTATGGTGTTCTATTACTATTGCAGTCAGTGTGTTTTCAGCTCCAGAAATTTGGATGTTCATTCCATTATAAAGTCATTAGTGGGAAATGATAATATAAAAGATAAATTCCACTTCTATTTTAAGCAAATAATGATGGGAATCAACTATTTTGGAGCCACAGGAGCTGTTACCACTGCAGATGTATCTGCTATCTTTACAACTACATGAATACCTGAATTTCGAACAAATATTTTTCTCAATCTCAGAAAGTGTGGCTTAGTAAAAGATGAATCATTGCACATGCCAATGATCATAATCTTCGCAGCATCTGCAGGGATGTGTCCACTAGACAAGAGCCAGTGAAATGACTCAGCAATAATGTCACTTGCTGCCAAGCCTGCTGATAGGTTTTTTTACACATAATTTCCCATGGAAGGTAAATTTCAAGATACAATCTCAATTTTTTACAGGAAAGTTAAAGGTAGGTTCTGAAGACATAGTGTGGAAATCAGATAGTTTCTTATCACATATGAGGCCATAGATAGCTCATAGTATTAGTAAAGATAAAAATTTCTAACAAAATCATGGAAGAATCCTTCCGAAAACTAAAAACCTTGGCCTATAAACATACAATAAGCTTATGGGATACAAAATAAACCAGACTAGAAAAGAACCCTTACCCCAAAATAATCAAGAAATAAACATATTCAACAAAGAAAGAATACTAAAAGCTGAAAGAGAAAATGATCAAATAACACAAAGAGGCAAAGCTATTAGAATTACATCTGACTTCACAATGGAGACACTGAGAGCCAAAATGGCCTAGACTGAACTACTACAGACTCTAAGGAACATAAATGCTACCCAAGACTACTATACCCAATTAAACTGTCAATTATTATATTTAGAGAAAATCAAATATTTCATGACAAAATTAAATTCAAACAATACCTATGTACAAATCCTACCCAACAGAAGACATTAGAATAAAAACTTCAAAAAAAGGAAGTTAACTACAATCAAGGAAACATAGGAATTTAGTTATCTCACAATATCATATTCAATAGAAGAAACAAACAAACATACACACACAAACTCAAACACACATACACTCAGACACACAGACACATACACAAACACACACACACACACACATCAACAATAGTTACAAAATAGCAAGTCCTGACAATCAATGAACATTGGCACCTCACAACAGTGATGGTCTCAATTCCCCAATTAAAAAATGAGAGTACCAGAATGGATTTGAAAACAGAATCCAGCCTTCTGCTGCATACAAGAAATTCATCTCCATCTTAAAAATAAATATTGCCTCAGAGAAAAGGTTTGGGAAAAATTTACCAAGAAAATGCTGAAAAATAAGCTAGTGTAAAGATTCTGATATCCCATACAATACAATGCGAACCAAAATTTATTGGAAGCAATGGGGAAGGACACATCATACCTATTAAATGAAAAACCCACGAAGATAGTATTCCAATTACTAATAACCATATCCCTAACACAAAAGCTCCCACATTTATATAAGAAATATCACTAGACTCCATTAAATTCGAAAATCTTAAATAAATGAATGCTTTTCTCAGTAGATACTATACATAAAAATTGAATATAATCTAATAAACGATTCAAAGAAACCTGTAACTCACAAATAAATACAATAGGACAATAAAAGCCTCTCCAATGAAGCCTATGATAATAATGTTTTAGCTCTGAATGATAAATCCTCTAATTACTCCTTAAAATAATAGCAGAAGGCACTCTGCCAAACTAGTTCTTACACTAATTAAAAAGCACAAAAAGATTTAACAAAGAAAGCGAGTTTTACACCCATATACATCATTAACTGATATGTAAATATACTTAATAAATACTCTTAAAACACATCCAAGGACACATTAAAAAATTATCCACCTATAAAGCCTATATTTATCCCTGACACACACGGATGATTCAACATGCAAAATTAATCAATGTAATCCAAAATATAAACAAACTGAAAAAAAAAGCTCACATGGGTCACCTCACTAGATCTGGAGACAGTTTTTGACAAAATCCAATACCCCTTCGTGATAAACCTATTGGAGAAATTGGAGATGAATTATGTATGTAAACATAATACAGGCTATTTCCTGCAAGAAGTCTGCCAACATCAAATTAAATGAAGTGAAAGTCAAAATAATTCTATTTATATGTGGAACAAGACACAATTGTCCCCTCTCTCCATAATGAACATCTATAGCTGAAAAACATCTTCAGTGAGGTGCTTGACTACAGGATTAATTGAAAAAGACTTTAGCTCCCATAAATACAAATTACAGATGGACAGAGAAAGAAATCAGGGAAACAACACCATTCAAAACCTACAAACAACACCAGGTATATTGGGGTGTCTCTAATCAAGGAATTGGAAGATTTGAATGACAAATACTTTATTTCCGTAAAGATGGAAATTGAAGAAGAGCTCAAAAGATGGAAAAATATCCTATGCTCCTGGTTTGGTAGGATTGACATAGTAAAAATTGTCATTTTATGAGAAGAAATCTATACATTCTATGTAATCTTTAACAAAATACTTAAAGAAAAGTAACTTAAAAAATGTTCAACATCCTTATTGATCTTGGATAGCTCTCTAGGTGCAGTCCATTACATGGGATCCCAATAAGGTTGTATGTACATAAAAGTGGGTGATGGTGTTCCCTGTTAGGATGGCCGAAGAGGAAAGTATGGTTGGTAGGCTCAAGACCTATGGGAAACAGAATGCAGGAGCTCCACTCCTGTACTTCCCTGAGACACAACTCTCAATTCTGGGCACATGGAAGGTGCAAA
Organism: Cricetomys ansorgei; assembly: GCA_026225945.1. Lineage (NCBI taxonomy): Eukaryota > Metazoa > Chordata > Mammalia > Rodentia > Nesomyidae > Cricetomys > Cricetomys ansorgei. The sequence continues at coordinate 547,762 of JAMJFZ010001567.1, forward strand.
AGCTGCTTCCAACTCCAAAGGGAATGGTCTAGAATATCTGATCTATGCCAATCAACAATGCAACAGAGTCTTCAAACTAGTTAATAGAAACTCAAGGTCAGTCTGGTCTACATGAGATTTAGTGTTCAAATTTTTTAAAAAAGCATTCCTCTTACAATCTATTCTGTTACAGAATGCAATATCTATGAAATTAAATTGATGCATAGGCAATTATAAAAATGTCAACTCACTGAATATACATGAAAACAGCAAGTTTTTAAAATTTTTGAAGCATTTTTCACCTTCTATCATACTTGATTTCTGAGTTGCTCTCTCAAAAGTTTATTGCAGTTTTCCCACAGAAAAAAATATATCTTTCTTTTTTTTCTGCATGTTTTTCTTCTCACAATGGTCAACAACTCTGATTATTCAACCTTGAAACTAAGGAATTGGATGTTTGGATCAGGGATAGGCTTGCATTCATAAGACCACTGGTTAGTCTGAATGACTGGAAACTAACAATTGACTGTGAAAGTATTATTCTTCTATGATTTCTTACTCTGTAAGTGTCTCATAAATATATTCTAATTTTGTTCTTTCCCTCCATCTCCTCAAGCCCTCTACTTAAATGAAAGTGTTTCTCTTACACTGCTCATGATTATTTACTTCTGCAATCTATGGTGAGTTCCATTAGGACACGTGCCTAATGCCAACTCCCTTGCTCTTAGCTTATGTCTTGTCACCACTAGGAACTAAAGTTCATTGCCAACTATGGGAATGAGTGCTCGGATTCTAAAATTATATAAGACCTTTAGATATCACAGTGGAAACATTTTGGCGTCATACACTCCTCTGATGAATCTCTATGATTAATCAGGACCACCAAATAATTTCAGAAATTTTTTTGAAGGAGCCAGATCAAGTTCTATGGGCTAAACAAAGCTGGAGGAGTCTAGCAACATGTGAAGTGTGACTGATTACTATTAGAACAGTCTTTCTCTGCCATCCTAGAACCTGAGGTGTGTCTAGGATGGAGAGGATGATGATGTTCAGGAAGTTTTGCTCCCTGCTACTATAGAGCTTTGACCTCCTCTGACTTTCAGCAAACCAATGTTCAGTTCTCCTCCTGGGGTCCAACATCATGGATTCTATTAGGTTGTCTCCCAACTTGGGACTTCAACCACTCATAAAGAGCTTGCTCAGACTCCATCTAGAAGTCAGCAAGGAAGTCTGTTCCTAAATTCAGAAGACTTTCCCTACCAACATTACCCTGTGAAGACCCAGCAGGGCAAGGCACAAGGGGCTCAGTCAAGGCCAGTAACCCCTGGGTGCCCAGGGGACCTAGCTCTCATTGGACACCAGGGGCAGCTAGGTTCCTGAATGGGCCCAGTGAATTTGAAGTAGAAGGTAAGAGAGTGGCTCCCCTCAGGAAAGAGGTCCTCTTGAGGACCTGGACCAGTTGGCCTAAGTCCTGATGGTTAGTGGGTGCAATTGTTCCCTGGCATCCAAGCAGAGAAGATGGAGCCTGTCCCAGGTCAGGGCTGTGGTAAGGCACCATGTGCACTTCATTTCCAGCCCCCAAGAGCAGCAGCAGTCAGTGGACAGGGGAGAATGAGCCTGGGTGCCCCACCCATGGCCCTCTGAGCACCACCTACTGTTACCTGGACTATGCCAGGGCTGAGCAAAGGGGGTCAGAGGGGCGAGGTCTCTGCACTTCATGTTCCTCCAAGCAGACTCACGTGTACATGGCCACCCTACTGCCTGCCAGGCCTATTTGTGGGCCTCATCCCTGTCGAGCGCAGCAAGAAAGGAGGCAGCAAAGCAATTCCCAAAAGGGGAAGTGGCTGCAGAAGACCCTCAACCCCCTTGCTTATTACCCTGTCTGCAAGGCGGGTCTTGACCCATGGTTCTACTCACAAGCATGTATGGCTGGTCATGCTGGAGCATGATTTGGCACCCATGACTCACCAACTACTTCTGCCCTGGGGTTCCTCCGGAGATCCAGCCACATCCAGCCTTGGTCATATTTGCCATTTGTAGCTGCTGCTTTGCTCACTTCATACTTTGCAAGGGATTCTGTGTCTCCAGCCAACCCCGTTTAATCACCATGAGACCCAAATTTTCCATCTGACCACTGTGGAGCTACTAAATTTCTCCATTGTGGAAGTCTAACTATGCTAGGCTGGGTAGTTCTGGGACTTCATACCATCACAGGACAACTCACCATAGGACTATCAGGATCCCCACTCCAAGTTGGATAAGGGGGCCCAAACTGACAGATCAGCGACGAAGTGGCCCAAGTAATGTATATTGCTCTAAACTAGAATCCTTCACCCTCTACTGGCTGGCCTAGTAAGGGTAAAAGAAATCCACAATCATAGGCCACTCTGGGATGCTCCTCATGCCAGGGACATTTTATAATGGGCAACACTCTTTACTCTACTCCTTAGGGAGCACAACTTTGGCTCTGGTCTTTCTCCCAAGTGGAGGCAGCCATGAAGAGGAGAAAAGAAAGGAAGCAGTGACGAGAAGAGAGGAGAAGAGAAGAGAAGAGAAGAGGAGAGAAGAGAAGAGAAGAGAAGAGAAGAGAAGAGAAGAGAAGAGAAGAAGCAGAGAAGAACACTTCAACCGAGCTTGAACATTTCAGTTAGGTTAGGGTATCTCTTTGGAGCTGTAACTCTAAGGAAGTTCTCCCCTCAGAGCAGAGAAGAGGTGACCAGAGCTGAGAGGAGGTGTTACATTGGAACATTCCATCTCAGTTGGGGAAGCCTTCCCTGCCTCAAAGCTGCCAGAGCTGTGTGATGCCTGACTTCCTGAATGACATGATAACTTCCTATTTAGCACTTCTTTCAAAGAGCTGTGAGAGCTATGTGACTACTGCCATCCAGAATATCAGACTACCCATGCTTTTGAAGTCACTTTCCCCACCTCAGAACTGTTTGGTCCCTGGGCTTCCAAATGCCAAGCCACAATTCCATTTCTGTGCAACCTGCATAAAACCACTATCACTGGGATGCTACTCTTTTACATCAGTTCATAGCAGGGATAACAATGAAATTGAGAGATTATGTTTTTTTGAGTACTTGGTAAGGTATTTTAGACATTTCCTGGTCTTGGGAGACTGAACTAAGCAAGAGGGTCACTATGTATTAAATTCCCTAGAAATCTTAATATGAAATGTCCCCATGTCCTATCATAGAGGAAGCAGTCTCCCTTCATCGCATGTTGTGATGTGAAAACTAGAAAAAGTGTTCATTGCAAAAACATTCTGGATCACTACACTAATTTATGTAGAAACCCATGCCACATTGAAATTATAGCCACATACAGGGCCCTCCTCTGAAAAAAACCTCAACTTGCTGCCCACCAAATGAATCTCAAGTGTGTACAAAGTCATTACTTTAGGCTATTCTGGAAAGAGATGAATCTCCCAGATAGAATAAATGGGAGGATGGTAGTATTAAAGCTTTTACAGCATTGTATTTCAAAATAACAGAGGCATTAGCTACTTGTAATGGTTCAATTTTAATGACCATAAACAACACTAATAGAAAGAATGGAACCCAATTCTTTGCAGAAATAAGAGTCCAGAAACCTCAGAAAGAAAACGAATGACTCAGGGCATGGAGGCATAATCAAGATTTTTCAACATCCAATAGCAACACCCTGACTTTAACATTGGTGCAGGACCCTCAGAGGTCATTGTAACACCAAGCACAAATGTGAGCCACAATTCAGTCTTCTCATGTGGTAATGACACTGTGAATTGAGGCTTTTAGAGACAATCAGATAGAAGAAGTTGTGCAGCTTCCATAGAAGATGAAACATATATCTCCTTAACCAGGATCTAATCTAAGAAATAGCTTCAAATCTTGTTGAAGAAATGTACCCAATAGAAAACTCACCCTGCTATGGACATCTTTAGCTTCCTACTCCGTATTGATTAGTTTTTCCACAAATTGCACCTATGTCAGCAGGTTTCCCTAACTTGGGTTCAACTGCCAGTTCCAGAACAGATTCCAAGGCTTAGGCTGTGGCTTGATTGGAAGAATCACCATCAGCATATACTGAATTGAAAAGTTGTAGAGGATACTGATCTTGGAAAGTAACATCCATACAAAATATTGCATCTCATTTGTCCCATGCTTGCTGTTTAGATAAGAGATCACAGGAATCACACTGGGTTTCCCAGGCAACTATTATGATCTCACAGGTTGTCACAATCTACTTTTATTCTTAGTGCTATGAAGGCCCCACCTACTCATGACAAATCAGTATATATATCTTTACTTTATCCATAGGACATGTTTCTTTATGAGTTGGGAACTATTTATTTTTCCTATTCATTATATTAATGAGCTCTTGGATATATTTCTTACTCCAATACCACCAGGCTGGAGAATACTCCAGATTCTCATGCTTTTACCTTACCTAGCTGCTCCCAACTCGACTAAAAACAGGTTTCTCATATCCCCAGATATCCTCCTTTAGTAGTGGAACTGGACCCAAGCAGTAAGGTGCAATTTAGTGAAGTTGGTATTTGTATGGTTCTTCCTTTCTCTTTAGCATAGACTTACTAAATACAACTTAAAATTGATGCAGACCAAGTAAACTGTGTTGACTACCAGTATCTAGTTTTATTATAAAAATTAACATAAAAGAAAAAGTTTGTCATCATTATTCTTGCCTTTTTTGCACCGTATTCATTCTGCATGTTTTTAAGTAAATAATTTGTTTTTTCTAACTCCATACAATACATCCAGATCCTCTTTTCCCCTCTTACCATATCTCCCTGCTCCTTCAATATCCCCTCTCTACTAGATCTACCCCTGTGCTCTCTGCAACTAATCAGAAAAGTCCTACAAGAATTAAAACTCAAACAAGGCATAGCAAATGCTAGTTTGAATACTACTCCTAGCACACAAACACAGAAACACAGAAAATGTGTGAGCACACACACAAACATACACAATAAATAAAATGACATCCATCCTCAGAAGCTCCCATGCTCGCATAGATTTTGTGCCACAGGAATTCAGGAAAGGCTTTAATCTCTGATATCTTAGGAAATTTGCATTTTCATTTGGAGAATGCTTTCATAATCCAATAGGGCTCCTAACTCCACCTCCTTTACAACTGAAACTGCAGAGGCTATCTCCTCACTATTGAGATCTTTTGTTATGCTCAGAGAAAAAGGCCAAATTCTTGCTTCCTTGGAGGTATCCTGCCCTATCTCTGTACGAAACCGAATTCAGAGAGACTCTGTGTTGCTGACAATGGAAGAACTTGCATGTCGAACTGCTCAAAGGTTTTACCAGGAACAGGCTATGGAACTAAACTTACATATCAGCTGCTGTCTACATGTTTAACAATCAAAGATCTTCTCTGCTCAGACACATGAGAAGCCAACAGGTTACAGTTGAACAGATTCCTATTCTCTGTTATACAAGCACCAACCTGAGAACCTGTCGATTGTTGCGACTGCATGGGAAAATCTACCAAAGACAAATAAAAAGAAGGGGAAGAAGTAGGTGTTCTGTTGTACATCAAGTACATACATGCCACACTCTACTGTGTATTCTTCATTGTTTAAATCTTGGATTCTGCTCTAGGGAAATAACAGAGTACACATGCCCCATAGTCACTTCAGGGATTCTCTGAACTACAGCTCCTACCATAGATTACAAGTAGGGTTTAGTCTACGTCTTCGTTCTGTCATTAGAAATCACCTTGAGTAGAAGTAGTAGCTCTGGAAAGGTAGAGAGGTAAGAGGATCAGGATTTCAAGGGTGGTCACATACACAGAATAAAGTGAAGCCTAGTACTGAATATATTATGCCTTGTTACAAAAGTCAATAAATAAATGAATAAATCCAAAGAATGAAAAGCACATTATATATTTTATTTGTTTTTAAAAATTCTCATTACAGTGTATTTGAACATATAAGGCCCTTCAGCTATATATAACATTTGGTGTCTCTATTTTGGATATAATATCCATATTTCTTTCTATTTTTACCTATATATATTTTACTAGGCTTAAACCACATGTAGCCACCTTCAATGTCTCAGTGGCATATGGTCATGACAACAAATGGTGCTCAATTATTGTGAAATCAGATTTTTTTAATCACCAAATTTTGGACATTTATATCATTGTGAAGTCATTAGTGGGAAGATGTGATAGAAAGATAAATTCCACTTCTATTTTCAGCATCTAACCATGAGAAGTAAGAGTTGTGGAGCCAAGGAAGCTGCTTTCCTTTTAGCTCTTTCATCTGGGTTTTTATCTGCTATCTGTACAGCAACACAAGGGCCTGTACTTCCAACAGATGTTGCCCTCAGATTCAGATAGGTGGGCTTGGTGAGAGCTGAGTCATTGCAGCTGTAGACACTCACCAATGTGGGCAACATCTGAAGGGAAGTGTCCCCCAGACAAGATCCAGTGTATATTCTTTAAGCAGTAAAGGCTCTTGCTGCTAAGCTTTATGACAGGATACTTAAAAATAATTTCCCAAACGTGTTTCAAGACACGAACTCAATTTCATACAGACGTACCACAGGTGGTAGAGTGTTTGGCTAGTTAATATCAGGACGTAAATAACTCAGAAAGTTTATAGAGATAAAAAAAAATCAACAAAATCACTGAACAAAATTTCCCAACTATAAAGAAAGAGATGCCTATAAAAGTACAATAATATTAAAGAACACCAATTAGACTGGACCAGAAAGGCAGGTCCACTTGCCATATACAAAGTAAACTACTGAACATACAAGAGAAAACAACAAATACCATACAAATGTAAATCTATTAGAATTACACCTAACTTCTTAATGGTTACCTTAATGTCTAACCATAAACAGAAAAGCTACATATTCTAAAGGAACACAGAGGCCAACCCACACTATTATTTCGAGTAACACTCTCAAGGATAGACTGAGAAATCAAAATATTTAATGATAAAATCAAATTTTAAAAATACCTATCCACAAACCCCACCCACAGAAGGAAGTAGAATGAAAAATTCAAACCAAGGAGATTAACTACAATCAGAAAATCACAGGAAATAATCTCACACCATCAAACTCAAAGGAAGGGACACACACACACACACACAAACGCACACACACACACACACACACATCAACAATAACTACAAAATAACAGTAGCTAAGTATCATTGGTCATTGATATCCCCCAAGATTAATGTTGTAAATTTCCTAACAAAAAGAGACAGACTAATAGAATGGATTTGAAAACAGAATCCAGCCCTCGGCTGCATACATGAAACACACCTCAACCACAAAGATAAATATTTCCTCAGAGTAAATCATTTGATTTACCCAGCAAATGGACCTAAGCATCAAGCTGGTGTAGCTATTTCTAATACCCACAATTAATCAGAAGACATGGAGAAGGACACTTCATATCCATTAAACCAAAATTCCACAAAGATGACATTCTTCACACCTAACCCCTAAAATTTGTAAAAGGCCTCCAAGAATTGTGAAAGAAACAATGTAAAATTTAAATAAACACATTGACCCTCACACGCTGATAGTGGGAGATTTCAATACCCCAACCCTCAACGACTGACAAGCTATTCAAAATAAAATAACTTAGATATATTGGCACTAACAAATGTTCTAAACTAAATGGACCTAGCAGATATTTACAGAATGTTTAACCCACACAGAAGAATACATCTTTTTCTCACTATATCACAGAACCTTCTAAAAATTGACCACTTCCTTGGCCACAAAGCAATCTTCACTTCATACAGAAAAACTGAAATAGCCCCCTGCATCCTATCAGAACAGAATTGATAAATGCACAACTTATACAACAGCAACAGTAGAAGGCCTACAAAATCATGGAAATTCAACAACTCTTTACTTAATGACAAGTGGATAAAGAAAGAAAAAAGGGAGAAATTAAAGAATTTACTGAATTCAATGAAAATGACTGTAAAATATACCCAAAAAAGCTATTATAAAGGGAAAATTCATAGTACAAAGTGTTTACCAGAAAAGAGTCGAGACTTCATATACTACCAAATTAAGAGCATATCTGAAAGACCTAAAACAAAAAGAAGGAAGTATACCTAAAAAGGAAGATGTCCAGAATTAATCAAACTGAGGCTGAAATAAACAAAATAGAAATGAAGGGAACAATTCAAAAAATCAGTGAAATGAAGAGCTGGTTCTTTGACAAAGTCAATAAGATAGACAAACCCCCAGTTAAACTACTTAAAAGACAGAGAGAAAATGTACAAATCAATAAAACAAGAAAAAACAGGATATAACTATAGACACTGTGGAAATCCAAAGAATCAATAGGTCGTACTTTAAAAACCTGTACTCCAAAAAATTGGAAAATCCAAAAGAAATGAAAATATTCTTGGTTGATACCACCACAAATATTGAATCAAGATCAGGTAAACAACTTAAAGAGATCTATAATTCTCAAGAAAATAAAAGAGAGCACTAAAGGACTAACAATTAATAAAAGGCCAGGGCCAGAAGATTTAAGCTCAGAATTATAAGACATTTAAAGAAGAGTTAACACGAAAATTCCTCAAGTATTCCTTAAAATAGATGTAGAATGAACTCTGACAAACTCATTCTATGAGGCTACATTCATGCTAATACCAAAACCTCACAAAGACTAAACCACGAAAGAGAATTATATGACAATAATTCTTATGCACATAAATGCAAATGTACTCAATTAAATATTCACAAATGACATCCAAGAAAACATTAAAACGACTATTCACCATGATTGAGGAGGCGTGATCCCAGAGATGAAGGGATGGTTTAACATATGAAAATCAGTCAGTGCTTTATAACTGTGATTTATGATGCAGTGACATGGCATAAACAAATTGATAGAAAAAAGTACATGATCATCTCACTAGATTGTGAGAAACCTTTGGATAAAATCATACAACCCCATAATAAAAACATTGGAGAGACTGGAGATACAAAGGCCATACCGAAACTTAATAAAGGCAATTAACAGAAAGCCTACTCCTACACTGAATTAAATGGAGAGAAATTCCAAGCAATTAAACTAAAATCAGGAACAAGACCAGGCTGTTCCATCCAAATTTACATATTCAATATAGTACTTAATGTTCTAGCTAGATCATTAAGACAACAGAAGGAGATTAAAGGGATATGAATTCAAAAGAAAAAAGTCAAAATATTCTTATTTTCAGATGATATCATATTTTATATCAATGACCTCAAAAACTGGATTAGGGAACTCCTATAGGTAGTAAACAACTTCAGTGAAGTGGCTGTATACAAGATAATCTCAAAAACGTCTGTAGCCCTCCTATATATAAATGAGAAATGGACTGTGAAAGAAATAACAAAAACAATATTCTTCACAATAGCTAAAAAATGACATAAGGTATCTTGGGCAACCAAGGAAGTGAAAGACTTGAATGACAAAAGTTTTACATCCTTGAATAGGATGATTGAAGATCTCAAAAGATGGAAAGATACCCCATTCTCTTGGGTGGGTTGTTTTAACATAGTAAAAAGGGCCATTTCACTAAAAGTCATCTAAAGATTCAATGCAATCCCTATCAAAATCCCAATATAATTCTTTATAGACATGAAAAGAACATTACACAACTTCGTATGGAAAAGCAATAAAAAACTCAGTATAGCTAAAATATTCTTGAAAAATAAAAGAACTTCTTAAGGTATCAACATCTGTGATTCTTATCTGTACTTCAAAGACATAGTAATAAAAACTGAATGGTATTGTCACAAAAACACACAAAACAAACAATAGAACTGAATAAAGGACCCAAATATATGTCCATACACCTAGGGAAACCTAATCTTTTATAAAGAAGCCAAATAAATACAATGACAAAAAGAAAGCAGCTTTAACAAATGGTGTTGGTCTAATTGGATGTCTGAAGCAGAAGCATGCAAATAGATCCATATCTGTCACTTAGTAAAAACCTCAAGTATAAATGGATCTAAGACTTCAATATAAAAACAGATATAATGAATCTGATGGAAGAGAAAGTGGGCAAAAGCCTTGAGAGAAGTGGCACAGGAGGTAACTTTTTTAACAGAACACCGCGAGGTCAGAAATTAAGATCAAAGATTAATAAGAGGACCTCATGAAACAGGCAAAATTATGTAAGGAAAAGGACACTGTCAATAGGGAAAAACTGGAGACTACAGAATGGGAAAAGATATTCACCAACTCCACTTACAGTAGAGACCGAATGTAAAAAATATACAAAAATGCAATAAACTACGTGTCAACAAAACAAATAACCTAATTAAAAGTGAGGTGCAAACTAAACAAAGAGAAATACCTAAAGAACTATTCAACATCTGTAGCCACATGGGCTGGCTCTCTAGAGGCAATCAGCTACTGGATATAAAAGAATGTTTGTGTGGGTGTGGCTTGAAGGTGCGTGAAATGGTTCAAGGTGAAGGCTTGGGCAGGGACAGTGTTGCAGGTGTTTGTTAGGCTCAGGCCTTTTGGGGCACAGACCATGGGGTCCTCAATGGCACTTCACTGTGACAGTTTGATCCATTCTGAAACTGCTTCCTTGTTCTAAGAAGATGCTCCAGAAAACCCATGACAATCTGTAGCACAGAAGAGAGGACTCAGTCACAAACAATAGACTTATGTGACAGGGACTGGAGTCTGCTCTTTTTTGGCCAAGCAAGGAAATTCTGACTTTGGCCTGCCCAGAAATCCTGTTGCATTCTACTTTACTCCATACACCAAGGCGATCAATAAATCTTCCAGGCCAGACTTGGGTGTGATGACACTGGCTGACCATGGCCATAAGCCAGCTTCTAGGTAATGGCTATGTGATATGAAGGCCATCCTAGGCTAAGGCTGGGCCCATACAGGAGAAAGGTACTCTTGTCAAATACCTGCATTAACATGGGAAGGAGGGCAGAAGCCTCAGGTAGAGGCTTCAACCTCAGTGGGTTCCTAGGCATAGAATTGCCTTCCAATATAGCAAAAGAAGACAACCATGATGAACAAATGGCAAAGCAAAATGGCGTCTGTGTGTACCTGTTCTAATCCAGTTGCTCTGGTCTGACCGCTGAATCAGATGGGTGATGAGAAAGGCCATGCCAATGCTTTCATCTTCTTGCACATGGAACAAAGCTGATGCCATCAGGAACACTTCCCTCTGAATTCATGTAGATACTGCCACTTCATCCATAGCAGGGGCCACCAGAAGCCAGGAGCATCGACCAACAAATTTACCTGAAGAGGCAAGCAGTACATGAACTTTTTGTGGGGAAATGATATGTATAAAGAATAGACAGTTCATCCTACTTACCCCCTTGCCTATCAGTAGTGGGCTTATACCCAATCATAACTGTCTCCTAAGATTGCCAGCCAACTATTATGAGCTATGTCTTGGTATGTCATAACCTATCTCCTCTCCCCAGCCCAACAACCAATCCACACTACACCTGAACAAGAGGGCACCACTCAGAATATTTGGCTACATTTTCTTTCTCTAATATCCCCAAGGTGCTCGCAAATAAGGATCATTCTGTGTCCTCTAAAGACACATAGCTCTTCATGTGGCTAGGCATAGCCACACAGGTAACTCAGAGCTCTCTGAAATGATTTATGAGGATCTACTGTCATCTAGACACAAAACAAAATACAGATGCCTATGTGGTCCTACCAAGATGCCCATAACAAACCACACCCCTGCCCTAAACAGTAACTTCTTACCAAAGTAAGGCATACTCATAGAAAACAATAATGATTCCTTTACCCTTTCTCTCCATTGTCCTAGAACCAAGGAAGAGAAGTGAGAGGCTAAAGAGATGTAATGTGAGAGAATGGATTCGATCACCAAGCTGCAGGCAAATATACCAAGAATTTCAGAGGAAATTTCCTCTCATTCTATCTCTCTGTGTCTATATTGTTTGCTATTTATCTGTCTATCTATCTATCTATCTATCTATCTATCTATCTATCTATCTATCTGGTTATCACTTACTGTTGCATCTCTTTCTTCTTTTAGCCTCTCTATCTCCCTCTCTCATGTATACATTCCTAGCCATAGCATCCAGGGCAAATGGATGGTAAGGGCAGATGAAATACTATGTTCTCTAGGAAATGCTTTGCACTATCCCAGTGGAACCATTTCTTCCATGAGCTGAGAGTCTACAGAGGCTGAGCTCCATGGGGATGATAGCCCCTAAAAAGACCACATTCCCTGCCTCCAGGAGACAGACCAACATTGATTTCCATCTCTTCCTCTCTGTCACACTTCCATGAGGCAGCTTCTCTAATACTGAAAGGGAGGTTCCTGAGGCTTTACCTGAATTAAGTTCAAAGTTGTACCAGACCAGTCAGTTCCAGGGAGTGTTCCTCTCACCTTCAATACTGTTTTCATGTCCTGTGTCTAAATGACTGAGATACAAGAACTCACAAGAATCCAACGATGAATCCAGACATTATGCCTATATGATATTGTGCTTACTGTTGTGTCCACAAAAGGTCACCCCTAAAAAAAAACCTGTGCTTCATAGACAATTTTTAATTGACCACTGATAGGTCTGGGTCCATGATCTTTACCTACACACAATTTCAAAAGAGAACTCAAAAGAAAGAAAAGAAAAAAAAGAGAGAAGAGAAGGGAGAAAGAGAGGAGAGAGGAGAAAATGAGGATGGTAGGGAATGAGTGAAATGGATAAAACACAGAGCACCACAACGGTTATGTGGCCCTGACATTCAGATCAGAGCTTAGAACAGATGCTGGCAGTGTGTGGTGGTATGAGAGTGAGTTCTGGGTGCTACTGTTAGTGCTCAGCTGAATTTCAGTAGTCAGTGGGTGACATTATGAACCCTGCCTGGCATGTGGAATAAGTTTCCCTGCCTAAAGCCAGATGAGGCCTCAGTTGCAGAGTCCCTTGCAAAGAGATCCTCACAATCCCTACAGACACATCTACCTCAAGACCTGGGAAGCTGTGATTCCTGCTTGCTGCATGACAAACACGTTGGCACCTGGCCTGCACTGGGGCAGGAATCAGCCTCAAGAGTCAAGGATCTCTTGAACCCTGCTTTCTCACACACCTCACTTGGACCAACAAGGCTGCCCTAGACCCAAGCCAATCCTGTCCAGTCAGGACCAGAGGTGCTGCTTAGGGTGCTGGCAGAACCTCAGAGATGTTCAGATACCTGCTGGCAGGATCAGCAAAACCATTCCACTTTACAACAGTTGCGGACAAATGCCAAATAATTCATGTCACAGGAAAACTCCCTCTCTCATTTTCTGTGCAAACATACAACACAAACCAGCTACCTCCAGACTCCAAGAGGCATCAAATCTCATAGACCAAGATTGCCCCTGAGATGGATCTCTAGAAGCAGTCTACCACAGAGGATGCTTCCAATTTCTGAGGGCATGCAGGTATTTGAGGACATTTCAGACAGGGTGTGTGGTGATGAGAATGTGTGGCAGATTCAGGACCTGTGGATCACAGAACCCAGAACACAGGAGCTCCATGCCTGCAGTGTTCTGAGTTAATCCACTCAATTCTGGGAGCTAGGGAGGTCCAGAAGTTGCGGCCTAGACCCCCAAGGGAATGCTCCAGAATATCCATTCCAATCTGCAACACAGTAGAGTAACCTCAGAAACAAAAACACCCACTTAGGAAACAAGGGCTAGACACTGCCCTCTTGTAGCATAACCAAGAAATCCCAACTTGGGTGTGTACAGAGACCCTACTGAATTCACCTTGACTCCACCTACTTGACTGATCACTAAAGCTGCCAATCCCGATTTGGGTGTGTTGACACTTTGTGACCCTGGCCACAACCAAGCTTATAGGTCAAGGCATCCTGCCAAGGAGGCCCTCCCTATAAGGCCATGGGGTGGTAAGTCAGTAAGTTGGTAGTGTCACAAAACTTCACATGCATGGGAAGATAAGAAGTCTCAGAAAAGACAACTACTTGCCTCAGTCAGGACTTAGGATAAGAATTGCCTTTCTACCTAGCAGAAGTAGTCTCAGTAATGGACAAAGGACAAAACCATAGGCATTTGTGTATACCTGTGAGAAACCAGTTGTTCATGTCTATGCACTGAGTCTGATGGGTGGTGAGAAAGGCTACCAAAAACTTCAAGTCTTCTTGACAATGAATCCAGGCTGGTTCCTAATATGCCATAGGCAATCAGGTGGATGTAGCCACACTTTGCCAGTAGACCAGTTTATCCAGGACCTTGTTATGGGGACAATAATGTATAAAAAGGAAAAACATAAAATCTCACCTGTTACCTTGCCTACCAGGCCAAGGGCTTGGTGCCACAATCAAGACACTGGCAGACAATCATTATGAGCAATCTCCATGTCAGTCCCAACCTATCTCCTCTCCCCAGCCAAACACCCCCAAAATGAACCACTCAGGATAATTAGTTTTCTTTTCTTTCTCTAAATTCCCAAATCACTCTCATATTTGTATTATTCTGTGTTTTCTGTGGACACTCACCTACCTATGGCCATGGCAAAAACACATCAAACTCAGAGCTCTCTGATAAGATTCAAGTGGAACCAATGGACCAGTAGAGACCAGGCAAAATGTACATTCTGGACTGGTCTGACCAAAGAGCATGAAGCAATATGAAGCCATGCATCCTGAGAAGAAACTCTCACGTTCTCTTCTTCCTTTCTCTTGTGGCCTAGAATCAAGGAACAGGAATAACTGGACATAGGGCTGTCATATGAGAATGGTTTTGACTGCCAGGCTACAGGAAAAAATAGCAACAATCTCAAAAATCACCCACAAGCACCACAGAGATTCTCCTTCTCTGTCTCTGTCTCTCTCCATCTCTCTTTCTGTCTCCTCTCTTTCTTTCCGTTGCTCTCTCCATCTATTTTCCTAACTCATATGTACAGTCACAGTCAGTTCATCCTGAGAAGGTAGGCTTGTCCGGAAAACAAATAATATACCAGGTTCACTTGGGAAATAATTTTCACTACCACAAAAATATGCTTCCAAACCTGAGAGTCTATAGAGATCCAACTCCGTGAGAATGAGTCTGTCCACGTTGGCCCGTAGAAAAAGATAATTTTTCCTACCTCATGGAGACATTTCCAACTTTGCTTTCCATTTTCCACCTCCCTGTAAAGCCTCCTGGAGTCAGCTTCTCTGATGCTACAAAGGGAGCTCCCTCAGGCTGTGACTGCTCTGAGTTCTCAGCAGTGCCATTGTAGTCACTGCACAGAACTGTTCCTGCCACCTTTCAAACTGGAACTCATCTCATTAACTGAGCCATAACTGGTCACAGCAGTAAATAGGCACATCCAGATACTATGACCACTTTAGCTTGTGCTAAGAGGCGGAGCACTAAAGGTGCTCTCCTAAACAAAAGGCCTGGCATTCCCAGACAACTCTGACATGACCACTATGACTGCTACCCACAGCATCCTTTTTAGCACTATTAGGGATTTCTGGGGCATAGATTTCTCAACAGTGAACTCAAGAAGAATGAAAATTCCCACACATGCGCAAGCATACACACTGTTTTCTTGGACCCAGATTCTCTCATTTGGTAATTTTTGAGCCACATCTAATTAATAAATCTTCTACAATATATAATTGGAAAGGGAAGAGCAGGATAAAATTGCTTTTTGAGCCTTCAACCTGGGTGTTCACCCTTGGAAAGAGGTAAGGAGAACAAATCAGGAGAATCCACAAATATGCTTCCTGCATTGGTTTTGGGAATCACAGCAGAAAGCATGTTAAGGGATACATGGAGAGTCTAACGCTGGTTTCATGGTACAGTGCTTGGCTAGCCACATTTGGCACTGCACAGTTCACCCTATATGACTGCTTATAAGAAGTAGCAGTCATATAGAGTATATTGAGCCAAAAGAATGTCATGGGTTACTTGCTCTCTGTGTACACAAAGAGCATGCATATGTCCATGGTGATGCAACTCAGACAAGTTTTAGGGTTCTAGGGATGTTGCGCTGGAATACTTTCTCCCACATCAGCAATCCAGAACTCCACTAATAGCCAAACTCAAAAAGAACCCAATTTTCTAATGAAATAATTTAAAAACCAGAAGAAAAAGATAGTCAGAGAGAATAGGAGGTAGACAAAGATGACCAAGGAGGGAATGAGGACTTTAGGGAGGGAGTAAAATGGATAAAACACATATGACAATTATGGCAGTGTTGCCCTGACAATTTGGGAACAGACGTGAAAAGATTCTTTGTACCATGTGTGGTTCCTAGAAGTGAGTTGTGTGAGCTACTGGTGAGAATCATCCAAAAACTAGGGAGATTGTGGCTGGCCTTGTACACACTGTCATGTAGAATAAGTCTCCCTTCCTCAATGGTGATTCTATCACAGATATACAGTCACTTGCAAGGTGTTCCTCACAAAACTGATAAACTTGGCAGCCTTAAGACCTGGAAGACTGTGCCTCCTGATTAGAGCAAGTCAAATTCTTTGGGACTGGCTCTAAATTGTGGCAGGATTTAGCCTTGTGGTACAAGGATCAACTGGACTCTATTGTTTTTTCCCCACATCGCACCTGGGCCAAGAAGACGGCACTAGACCTGAGTCAGTCCTGTCTAGCAAGGCCCAGAGGTGCTGCTTAGGGTGTTCACTATGTCCACTGAAAGACAGGGACCTGCTGGTAGAATGTGAAAAAAAAATCAACTTGGTGACAGTAGTGCACCAAGAATGTAAAGTATCTTGAGTACTGGGCCAACACTGTGTGACATTTATTGAGAAAAAAAGAAAACTTACAGACTCCAAGATGGCAGCATTAATTACAGGCTAAGTAAGTTGTGGGCATGCAGGTAGATAAGTGGATTCTTGACAGGCGGGAAAGTATGTCTGGAAATGGTAGATTTAGGACCTATGGGAGACAGAACAAGGGGTACCTCAGTTGCAATTCCCTGAGAAATTCCATTAAATACAGGGCACCCAAGGGGCCAAGAAGTTCATGTATAGGTCCTCAAGTATGTTCCAGAAACCCATGACAAAAATTTCCACAGAAACAAACAAAAACAGACTTGGGGATTGGGGACTGGACACTGCCCTCCTATGGCTCAGCTAGGACATTTCTACTTGGGACTCCAGAGAGATCATGTTGATTCTTTTTAATCTGCTTATCTGGGAGATAACTAGAGCTGAGAGGCAAGAATTTGGAGTGGTGATACTTGGTAAACCACTTCACACCCAAACTTCCAGGTCAATGAGGCCCACAAAGAATGCCTCACGAAAAACCTGGGATGTACAGAAGCTGTGTGATGGTGTCACAGAACTATGGTCACATGGGAAGTTGGGCAGATACCTCACCAAAGATAAGCACTCATTTCAATGGGGCTCTAGACACTGAACTGCTACCTTTCTTGCCAGAAGACGCCTTGCAATGGAAAAGGGCAAGCACAAGGCCACTTTGTGTACCTGTAACAACTATAGTTTTTCAGGTCTGAGACTCCGAGGCTGATGGAAGTTGAGAAATTCAGCAAAATCCTCAAATTTACTCCTGTATCCAGGTTGGTTCCTTCAGATAACATTCCATCATGGTTCAAGTGAATTCAGCCACACTTCATCCACCACAGGTCCTATAAGGATCCACGGACCCAATGTCACATGCAGAGTCAGGCTGCCATGTCTCTATTGTGGGAGGAAAAACAGATCAAAAGGAGAAACATTACATGCTTCCTGTCACCTTGCCTACCAGGCAGTGTGCTTGGATCTCCAATGTATCAGTCTCCTAGTCATTGCCAGGCAACCATTATGAGCTATCATCAGGTCTGTCACAAACTGTTTATTCTCCTCATGCCAATATACCACCCAGACCCTACCAAACCATGTATCTTTCAGTCTTCCTATTGGACTTAGGGGAATGCTCAGGGCAGATTGTGTACCTGGTAGGACTCCAGTTTCTCAGGTATGAGATATGAGTTTCATGGGAATGGAGAAAGGACACCTGAACATCAAATCTTCCCAATGGATCCAGGTCAGGGCCAAAATGTACCCTCTCTTCTGTGTTCAGGTGGACACTGCCATATTTATGGGGTTTCTGAGGAGTACATTCTTGTCAAGTATACTCAAAAGGAATGACTGAACAAACTCAAACAGACACACATAGACAAAAACACACATAAACAAAAACACACAGACAATCATCATTGACCCCAGACTCTGCCATCTGTAAATTTTAGAGGCTTCTGTAATTATTCTTTCAACTGATAGCACTGGACAGGGCAGAGCAAGCAAAGTGTTTGCTCCACCTTTGACAATGAGTGTACTCCCTGGGTAAGAAGCAAGGTAAGCAAGTCAGGAGAATCCATTATTAGGCCTGCTGCACATGTTTTGGGAATTACAATGTTGGTGGGGCTTGTTAGCTGCAGCACAGGGGAGTGAAGCCCTGCCTCCCTGGTTCAGTATATGTCTAATCAGTACTTTTGGGTAGTACTATTAAGATTTTAAAATATATTAAGATTTCTGAAGATTGAGTTTGGATACTTATTCTTCCTGTACACAAAATCAGGATGAATATGATCATGGCCGTCACTCCAGAACTCTTTTGCATTCTAGGGATATGGCTCTGGAGTAGAAACCTCTTGCAACAGGCCTGTGTCTCTGTACTCCACCTGCATTCAAGCTCAAAGACGACTCATCTTCTGAAAGAAAAAGGAAAATAAAACAAGAAATGAGTCAGAGACAACAGGAGTAAGATTAAGAGAATCAGGAGAAAATATGGATTGTAGGGAAGGAATTAAATGGATAATACTCATTTGACTACAATATAGAATATGTATTATACAATCTGTGGAAGCCCTGAGCTGCACAATCAAGGCTGATGCCTAAGTCTGAAGAGGTGCCACACACTCAGTCCCAGTTTCTGGTCACAATTAGACCAAGAAATACCCAAACCCCAGACATGGTTTCACCATAAGTTTCTGCAATCTAAACCACCCAAAGCCAGAGACTATAATTTTTTCCAACTCCTGAAGACAGTTAGGATTTCCTCAGACTCACCTCATGGACTTAAGACTCCAAAGCTTCCCCAACATCAGGATCCCCCTCAGAGAGGTATTTCCAGTTCCCTCATAGTACGAATTCCAGATAATCCTATAACAAAACAGCTCAGCCATAAGAACCAGTGACCAGTGCCACAAGGACCAGAAAATTGTTGCTGTCGCCAGGACTTGACTCTAAGGAGGTCATACTGTGTGGTCTGAACAAGTAATAATGAGGCAAAAGGATGCATTCTTCCCTAACTCAGAAGACTTTTTGAGATAACAGTGCCTTGCATCAAATTCCCTGACAGCATCCAGATCTTTGAGGGACCTGTGTCAATCCACCAGTAACAATGGTGCTAAGTATGAGAGTTGGGAGCGGGACTGAACTAAATAGACTTCTGCGTGTGCACAGGAACATTTCCAGCTGCTATGTTAGTCTGTGGGGGCAGGGGCAAAGCCAATGTTAGGCTGTTGGTGGACCCTCTATCATTTACAAAAGATAAACACATCTCTTTCCATAACATAGTCAATAGCTTGCTGTTCAGTTTGACCCTTCACGAAGGGTATTTTAAAAGTTAATAAAGAGTGCATGATTTAGCAGCATATACATTAAAACTGGAATGATACAAAATGATGAGCATGTCCCCTGTGCAAGACAGGAATGGAAAATCACTATGTGCTCCACATTTTTTTAAAAGAAAAAGTAAAGACCACTCATTTCAAACTTTTAAAATATGCCAACAGATTCCTCTAAGGCATTGTTTAAGAAACATTGCTCTGTTTGCTATTTTCAAATAGCTGTATGCTCCATTCCTCCATGAAATAATGGCTATGATTAATTGAGTACTCTCCAGAGTTCTGTAAAACTGGTGGGTAATACCATCTTGTTGTGCAAAACTGAAGCTTCCTGGGATTGTTGAGATGCTCCTTTAAGCTCAGCACTCAGGAGGCAGAAGCAGTTGGATCTCTTGAGAGTTTGATGCCATCCTTGCCTACATATTTCCAAACGACCGGGGTAAAAAGAGAAACAATATCATAAATAAATAAATAAATAAATAAACAAATAAATTGAGGAGTATAGAGAGAGATAAATAAATAATAAATTAAATAATACAATATTTTTAAAAAAATTAAAATAACATAAGCAAAGCTGAGGCTGAGAGAGTTATCCCTGCTTAAAGCTATAAAAGTTAGTGTCAATATTATTTTATTTTTTCACTGCTAAGTTCTCTATGCTTTCCAATTGATCATGAACTTCTAGCATGAAATGACATTTCTCTCTCAGCCATGTAAGAAGTTGTGTCTGTATGTGCCTGACAGCATGAAGCTCTGAAATATGTGTCCACTATGATCATACACCATACACATGTTCCCATACCTTTGTTAATTTATTCCAACCTCAGTTCTGTCTAGAAGTATCTTATAGTATTCAAAGATTGTAATCTTCCTATATCTGTTTCTCTGTTTGTTTATGGGTTTTATAAGGTTTTTTTTTTTTTGTTTTGGAAAAATATTCATTCATTTCCAATAAAGAACTAATATCCAAAATTATTAAAGAATGCAAGAAACTAGTTGTCAACAAAACTTATAAAACAACTGAAAATGGGGTGCAGATATTTACAAACAACTCACAAAAGAGGAATCTCAAACAGCTGAAAAACAGTTAATTTTCTACATCCTTGTCTATCTAGGATGACTCTCTGGGTACAGTTAGCTATTGGAGACCCTAAAAGGGATATGTGGGCTTGAACATAAGGGAGTAGGTTCTAGATGGAAGTTTGGTAGGGGCAGGGTCAGAGGCAGGGGTAGGGATGGTAGATTAACTCAGTCAAGCAGAATTCAATACGATCTCTGGGGAGTTCCAAATCAAAATATGCTGATGTGCCACAAGAGGGCAATGTCCAGTCCCTGATTCCCAGATCCTTTTTTGTTTATTTCTTATGATGTTACTCTGTTGTATTGATTGTCATGGGTTTTCTAGAGCATACCTTAGGACATGTCCAAAAACTTCTGGGCCTCCCAGCTGCCCTGAAATGAATGTACTGTTTCAGGGCAGGGCAATAAGAAGACCTCATGTTCTGTGACCCACAGGAACATGCAGGTTTCCTGGCTCTCCCTTAACAATGCCCCCTGTTGTGATTCCCAACACCTATGCAGGAAGCATACATGTGTATTCTCCTGATTCTCCCAACTGTCAATTTTAGTGCCTCATCTAATTAATTATTATTCCACAAGATATCACCAAACAGGGCAGAACATGAAAAAGATGCTCTTTAACAAATAATCCTGGATGTTTTCCCTTGGTAATATGCAAGGTGACCAAATCAGGAAAATTCACCAGTATGCTTTCTGCGTGGGTGTGGGGAATATCCACAGGAGGCATTTTAAAGGAAGGAACAGGTAGGCTAACCTGCCTCCAGTTCAGTGCCTGCCTTGCCACTTTTGGGCAGTCTTCAGTATACCCTATATGACTGATTTGACTAAGAGTCATCCTGAGACACAAGAATAACATTGGCTACTTTCCCTCTGTGTATCCAAAACGAGGATTCATATTTCCATGTCAGTACATTCCTTTGATGGGTGACAGGGAAATAGCTCTGGGGCAGAAATATTTTTTCTCAAGTCAGGGTGCCTGAACTGCACCTGCAGACCAGCTCAAAGAGATCCCAATTTCTTAGAAAGAATTAATGAAATGTAGACAAAGAAGAAAAAGTCAGAGAGAACAGGAGACAGACAATGATGAGCAAGGAGGGATTGAAGATAGTAGGGAGGGAGTAACATGGGTAAAACACATATGACCATAAATGCTGTGTTGCCCTGGCAAACTGGTCACAGACCTGAAGTGATGATATTCAGCTTGTGTGCTTCCTGGGTGTGAGGTTTGTGGGCTACTGGTAAGCATCATCGAAAAGCTAGTGTGATTCTGGTTGTCCTAGTGAACAATGGCATGTGTGATAAGCTCTGCTTTTTCAACCCAGATTCAACCACAGATGCAGAGTCCCTTGCAAAGAAATGCTCACAATCCTGACGTGGCAGCCTCAAGACATGGGAGGCTTTGCTTCCTGTCTTGTCTTGTAAGGATTGCAATAATGAATAGATATCTCATGGCCTCAAAGATATCCACAGCAGGGTGAGTTTTACACTGAGTACCACCTCTCACAAGCTCAACTTATTTCACAGACTAGTTCTTGGGTGATGAAATAGGTGTTTTTCATTACTATAGCATCTTTGCAAATTATACTATTTGATGTTCTTAAGGTTCCTGGATTCACTGTTTAAGTACCACTCATGAAGTCTTATTGTTTTCTATTTCACACTTGAAACTATAGCCAAGACCACAGCTCAGGGTACTGCTCCATATACAATTCAGGAATTTGTTATTTCAAGCTTAGAGGTTTTAGCTCTACCTTTGGGACAGTGTAAATGATTTTATTCCTCAAGATTGTGCTCCCTCATTCACCTATATCCGGATTTCTGTTCATTTTTCCTAATGTGTGATACATTAGGATTGACATTGGACAATTTTACTAGACAGTGTGTCTCTCTAATTCTTAGAAATGAGACCCTGTTCAATCTTCATCCTAAGATCATCTTACTTACGCAAGAGGGGAAAGGAATCAATTGGCAGATGGTGACCTGTACAGTACAGTACAGTTTCCTGAGGCATGTGGAATTCTAGAATTCTTATCCTCATAGAGATAAAAAAAAGTTTAACACGAGTACAAAACAGTGGTCACATAGCAGTCCAATTTTGGGGCTTCTGAAAGTGAGTAACCTGCCTGGTCCTCCTTAAAATCTTCCTAGCAGAGAAAAGAGTTATTCCAAATTTGAACAACCCCTCTCACTCTCGCAACTTGCATTCTCTGCTCTCCATAGTCACACATGACCCTTTACATGGGACACTACATGTCCTAATTGGGGACTCTATCTATGAAATTGAGCACATATACTCCTCACACTCAAAGTTTGCTTCCACTTTTATTTTTGTGATTATATTATAATATTATTCCCTTCTTTTTGTTTCCTCAAAACCTTCTCAAGTTCCCTGCTTCTTCTATCCATGCAGATAAAGGTTTATGTGAATGACTGCCTAAACCTGAGCAGGAAAATCCTAACAATACATATGTAAATGAAACAAAAAGAAGCTTCAATCCTAAATCTAGATCTAAAGAAAGTAAGAAAAAGTAAGGGTTGAAGAAATAGTTTTCCATAGGCAAGAGAAATAAGAGTTATCCAATATCATTTTTGACAATATAGTACACTTACAGTACACCCCCTTTTCTGAGGATAAAAAAAACACCTGTGTTTACTTCTTGCTCATTCAATTCCTCTTCATATTTAATCATAGACCAAATATGAACAAATATGTGTCAGACAAAATTCATTCAAGAAACCAAAACTAACATAAGGGTTTGGGTGCACTGTAGCCTGGTATGTAGAATATGCCTCTGTGAATGCAAGAAAATGTTTATCATCAATAAGAAAAGTTATGTGCCTTTCCTTATGATGAAAGTGTGGAGAAGCATTGTATACCTCAATGCAGGTATTCAATGGAGCTAAAACCAGTGAATGAGGAAGTATTTTTGTGTGAATATTACACTTCCTGTGTGACTTACCTGGGAATAATTTCTCTAATTATACCTGATTCATTTTTAATATGGTACACTTTAGTGTACCTTGGTCAGAATTCCCAGGGGAAATGAAGTAGGTTTATGACAGATTATCAGTTTCGATAAATGACATCACAATTTGAAGAAGCTTACATCGGATGATATGTTAATAATGTAAATATATGACATCATAAGCACATGACAAAATAATTGGTGAAACTTACATCATAATTCAGATGGCATAACAACATCAATATAAGTTTGTAACATCACAATTGCAAGAAAAGTACATAATAATAAGAAGAATTTCACATCATATGTGAATTATGTGGCATCAATTTAAATGTATGACATCACAAGAAGGACATGCTATGTTTGTAAGTTATTGACATAACGAGGTGATTTGATATCATTAGTGTAAATAAACACCATTATAATTCAAAGAAGCAGACATAATTGTGATTATGTGACATCAAAAATGTAAATATATGATCTACCTATTAAGGATGTGGAATGAACTTACATCATAATTGAGATGAAGTGCCACAATCAATGTAAGGATGTGAGACCATAATTGGAATAGTATGACACTATTAAATTTTGTATGTGATATCACAGTTAGAAAGAAATAATGTGATAATTGGAGAGATATACCAACATAATTAGTATTATGTGACACCATCATAATGTGACATGCAATAAATAACATAAATATGTGACAACATAATAAGAATGATATGACATTACATGTGGAAGGAACTAACAGCTTAATTGGGATATTGTACACCATATCAATGTAACAATGTGGCATCATAATTGGAAACAAGTCACCTGATATTTTGAAGGACATGGCATCATAATGTGGATTATGTAACATCATCAGAGTAAATATATCTCATCATAAATGAAAGGAACTGACATAATTGCAAATTTGTAATATCAACAAGGTAAATATAAAATTATAATAAAAAGAGTATCACAGGTTATTTACAAGGAACTTATACCATAATCGAAATGATATTCCACCATTAATGTGACATAATAATTAGAAGAAAGTGACACAAACGTGGCATAAAAATCTATATATGTCTGAACATAAGAATGTTATTGAATATTGAAGTTAGTGACATAATTGGAAATATGTGGAATTATCAATATCAATATATGACCTCATAATATGAGGAAACTGTCATCACAATCATGATGATTTGACCTCAACTACATAACTATATATCATCAAAAATTAAGGCATGGCATAAAAGGAAGGACTGGCATCATAATTAGGATAATGTGACATCAATGATACAAATATATGACACCAAAATAGGAAAGTGAATTCATAATATGACACCTTATTATAAGAAATCAAATCACAGTCAATATGATGGTATATAAAAAATACAGTATTATAATAAAAAATAACACCATTATATGAAGGAACTGACAACATGATTATGTGACACCATCAATACAAGTATGTGACATCTTAACAGGTAGGAAATGATGTGTTAATTGGAGGAAATGAAATGATAATTGGTATTATGTGTCATTGGCAGAGTAACTATATGACACCATAAATGGAAGAAACTGACATCATAATTGTGATAAGTTTACAACAACAATTTAAATATATGACATCACAATAAGGGTACAACATCAAATTTGGAAGGCATTTACATCAAATTAGCATGATATGACATCTTCAATATCAATATATGATGACATAATTGGAATAAACTGATACCATAATTAAGAGAATGTGATGTCAACAATGTAAATATATGACGTCATAATAAAATATATGACAACATATATGGAAAGAGCTGTCTTCATTATTGAGATGTAAAGCCATCATTATTAAGAATGTTTTACCACAATTGGAAGAAAAATATTGTGATAATTGGCAGAAAAATATGGATTATGTACCATCATCACTGTCAATATATGACAACATAATTGAAAGAAACCAGCATCTTAATTGCAATGATATCATCAATGTAAACATTAAATAATAAAAGAAGGGTATATCAGCATAATTGGAAGGAAATGATTTCATAAATGGAAGGATGTGACATTATTAAGGTAAATATGTTATATCACAATTGGAAGGAAATGATGTGATATTTAGAAAGATATGCAACATAATTTGGGTTATATGATATCATCTATGTCAGTATGAAATATAATATGAAGAAACTACCATCATAATTGTGATAATGTGACATCAACAGTCAGAATATATAATAACATAGTGAACTGAAAGTTACATACATAGGGTGATGTGATAAAATCCTATTATTGAAAATATAGAAAAAAATTTTTTGACATAATAATATTAAGCATGTAACAGCATAATTTGAAATTACTGGCATCATAATTGTGGCGATGCAATACCATCAACCTAAATACCTGACAAATCTAATAGGAAAAGATTTGCTTATTGGAAGTATTTGAAATTATAATCCAGATTATTTGGCAAAATAGTGTAAAAAATGACATCATAATTTATAGAAAACAACCACATAATCATGATGATGTGACAGCGTGGTAGATAAGTGACATCATATTATGACAGGTACTTGAATATTGGAAAGACATTACAGCATAGTTGAGATAATGTGATATCATCAATGTACATATAGCACAGCAAAATTGAAAAAAACTGACTTCATAATTGTTTTGATTTGATATCAACAATGTAAATACATGTCATCATAACAAGAAGTATACAAGAGATATTTGGAAGGACATCATAATCGTGAAGATGTGATACCTTCAACATAATTTGTGACCACAGAATTAAAAGGGAGCTTAGGAAACAAGTGACATGTCACAATAGGAAGCATGTGACACCATATTTGGGATTATGTGGCACTATGAATAGAAACTTATGACTTCATAAGTGGAACAATGTAACACCAAAACCTAGTGGATGTGAGACAAATAATATGAGTATACACCATCATAATAGGAATTACATGACAACATATTTGGAAGGACATGAAATCATGATTTGCAGTATGTGACATCAAAATATCTGTAATATCAAAGTGGGAAGAAAATTGCATCAGTATTTTGATGATATAACAACCACAATGTAATGTGTAAATATATGACATCATCAAAAGAAGGATTTGATATTAGTTTTGGTTGACCAATTATAGGGATGTGATGGTATAATTGCCAGGAACAGATGTCTTAGTTGATATTAAGTAAAAATATCAATGTAATTATGATATCCTAATCAAAATAAACTTATATCATTAATAAGTTTATGTGACACCATCAATGCCAATGTATGACATCATAGCTGGAAGGAACAGACATCCCTTGAAACTGTATGTGTTAAATGTTAGCCTAGGAGAGCCTTCCTGTCAGGAATCCTTTACCTAAATGCTTAGTTGTGGTCATGGTCACTCAGTGTCATGACACTGTCGTGGTAGCTTTAGTGAACACCTTGGTGTGTGGAGTGTTTCTCAGCCATTTGAGGTTCCTCTTTTGTGAATTCTTTGTTTAGATATGCACCCCAGTTTTATTTGGCTTATTTGTTTTCTTGACATGTAGTTTCTTGCATTTTTATTTATTTTTATGTTAACTCTCTATAATAATTGGAATTGTTCAATATCTTCTTATTCTGTAAGCTTTTTTTTGCCCTGTTTACAATGTCATTTTCCTTACAGAAGCTTTTCAGTTTCATGATGTTCTCTTATTAATCTTTGATCTTTGCTCCTGACCTTTCAGTGTTCTGTTAAAAAAGTTGCCTCCTGTGCCACTGCTCTCAAGATTATTCCTTACTTTCTTTTCGATCAGATTCAGTATATCAGGTTTTATATTAAGATCTTAGATTCAGTTAGACTTGAGGTTCATACTCAGTAATAGATATGGATCTATTAACATTCTTCTACCTCAGACATCCAATTAGACCACCACCATTTTCTATAGCTGCTTCTTTTTGAAAGTGAATTTTCTGGCTTCTTTATAAATGATCATGTATCCATAAGTGTGTGGATATACATCTGTATCCTTTATTCCATTCCATTGGTCATCATGTCTGTTTTTATACCAATACTATGGAGTTATTATTACTATGGCTCTGTAGTACAGATGAAGATCAGGGATCTTGATACATCTAGAAATTCCTTTATTTTTCAGGATTTTTTTAGGTATCAATTTTTTTTGATTTTAACATATGAAGTAGTGTATTACCCTTTTAATATCTTTAAAGAAGTATATTTGTATTTTCATAGGGATTGCATTGAGTTCTTAGATTACTTTTAATACAGTGGCCATTTTTATGTTAATCTTACCAACTCAGGAGCATGTGATATCTTTCCATCTTTTGAGATATTAAAAATTCCCTCTTCAAGGACTTAAAGATGTTGTCATTTAATTCTTTCACTTTTTTGTTTAGAGTTGCCAAAGATACCTTATGTTATTTGTATCTATTATGAAGAGTATTATTTCTCTTATTTCTTTCTCTCTCAATTTGTCATTTGTATATAGGATGGCTAAAGATATTTCTAGAGGTTATTTCATAGCCAGTCATTTCACTGAAGTTGTTTGCCAGCTACAGGATTTCCCTAATCCAGTTTTTGAGGTCATTCACATATAATATCTCATCTACAAATAAGGATACTTTGACTGTTTCATTGTGAATTCATATTCCCTTAATCTCCTCTTTTCTCATTGTTCTTGCTAGAATCATAAGTAGTGTATTCAATATTTAAAAATGGAGGAAACAGCCTGATCTTGCTTCTGATTTTAGTGTAATTGCTTTGAGTTTCCCTCTATTTAATTTGATGTTGTCACTAGGATTCCTGTTACTTGCCTTTTTCATGTTTCGGTATAGCCTTTTTATCCTGAGTCACTCCATTAGATTTATTTTGAAGGGTTGTTTGATATTATCAAAAGCTTTCTCACATTGTAGTGAAACGATCATGCAGTTTTTTATATTAATTTTTTATGCAGTGGATTGCATTGACTTATTTTCTTCAATTAAATCATCCATTCCCTTCTGGGATCCATGCTATTCAATCATGGTGAATAATCTATTTAATGTGTTCTTGGATGTGCTTTGTGAGTATTTTATTGAGTTCATTTGCATCTATGTTAAAGAGTGAAATGGGCATATAATTCTATTTCTTTTTGCATCTATGTGATGTTTGAGTCTTTGCATGACTCCAAAATATCCTGTAACAACTTTTATTTCTGCATTTTTGCATTCGTGAATTTCCGCATTTCTATGTTGATAATGATGTTTCCAATAAATCTATGACACAAGTCCTGGTTGCTAAACTGTACTCTCACTAGAACCCAAGGCAAGGTTCACTGGTAACATAGGCTGTAGTGTGTGGATATCTTCTCATGCTTGGTTTTCAAGTTTGTATAGAAAGCTGAAGTCCTCTGAGATATCGAGGACAAGATGAGTTTGACATTGTGTACTAGTTCTCACAAGCTATAGTTATTTCATAGAATGGTTTCTGGGTGATGAGGTAGGTGTTTTCACTACTGTAGCCTATTTGAACTTCTAATATTTATGTTTTCTTGGTCCCTGGCTTCACTGTGTCATTTCCACCAGGGAAGATTGACTGCTTTGTGTGTCAAAATTAAATATGGCCAAGAACACAACTTTGAAGACTGCAACCTGTACAATTCATGAGTTGCTATTCTACGCTGGGGCATCTCATCTCTGACTTTGGCTCCATGTCAATGACATTATATCTCAGGATTCTGTATCCTCATCCACCTAAGAATGGATTTCCATTCAGTTTTCATAATGTGTAAGAAATTAGGATTGACATGCCATTTTACTAGACAGTATATCTGATCCTCGAAAATGAGATTTTGTTCAATCTTCATCCCTAAGACCATTTACCTAGAGGGGAAAAACATCACTTGGCAGAATTGCCTAAAAAAGTGAGTGGTTTGCAATCTGGGACTCTTATGGTAAGCAGTTATGGAGAGGTCCCAGTAAGTGGAACTATGTTATAAGCAGTATGTCTTATTTCATTCCAGGTGAAATGCTACCCCAAATCAGAATTGTCATGGTAATGCAAACACTACTTTACTTTTGATTCAAGGGAAGTTTGCTTCCTCCAGGACACCCCAACTGCTTATTCTGCCCAAGGTCTGGTTACCATGGTGAAAAGTGCAGATTCTTGATGTAATTGCTGTTCTAGAATTCTTGACCTCATAGAGACAAAAAAGCTTAGCAGGGATGCAAAACAGTATTCATACTACAGTCTAACTTTTGGGGCTTGGGAAGGGGAGAAAGTTGATGAGCTCCATTCCTGACTTCCTAGCAGAAAACATAGATATCTCAAATTCAAACAGCCCCATTCATTTTCCCAAAGTGCTTTCTCTGCTCTCTATAGGCACCCATAACTCATGTATGGAACACTACATGTTCTGCTAATTTTGGCTCAAGCTCATGCAGGTGGGAACATACAGTTCTTCCCTTCAATGTTTGTTATTGCTTTTCTTTTTTCATTTTAAGATAATAATATTTACACTTCTATTTTTTCTCACCAAAATTCCCATGTACCCTTATTCATCTATCCACTCTAAGAAAAGTTGACATGAATGTCATCCTAAACCGGAGTTAGAGAATCCTAACAATAGATAGGAAAAATGAAACAGCAGAAAACCACAGTACTAAACAAAGATCTACAGAAAGGAAGAAATGTTGGAGTGGAAGAAATAGCCTTCCCTATGTATGAGAAATACTAATTAAACAATATCATTTTTGAGAAAACACTATTATTAGAGTAAATCACCCCTTTTGATCTTTACATAACACTTGTATTCACTTCATTGTTCATTCATTTCTTCTTTTCTCATGATTTCTTTTCATCTAATGTTAACCCTATAAAGGAGAATATTCACCACTAACTACATATGTAAAACCTTCCCAATTACCTGTCCTTCTTGCCATTCACCCTGTTTTCCTTACTACATAGATGACTATCTACTTTCCATCATTTATCCTTTGTTCTTTTCTTTCTCATGTTCTTTTCTGCCCCTGTTTAGTTTCTTTTTGCTTCTTTCTTTCTTCTTTGCTTTTTTACCTCTTTGCTTTCTTTGTTTTTGTTTGTTGTAAATGTCCTCTCTTAGGACAGCTGTATATTTAATCATGGACCAGTTATGGGTCAGATAATTTTTAGGCAATAAACCAGAACTAAAACAAGGAGGTGTGAGCATCGTACCTTGGAATGTAGATAAGGAATCTGCCACAGCTAGCTTTAGTAAGCAGACATTTAATACTTTCTTCATGGTGAAAATGAGGAGAAGTAGAGATCTCTAGGTAGGTATACAATGGAGCTTAAATCCAGTGAATCATAAGAGTTTCATGTGTCCAATTACAATGCCTATGTGGCTTATCTAGGAAAACTGCCTCTTGGGATAGTTGACCCATATTTTTAACTGGAGTCACTTCACTTCACCTTGGTCTATATTCCCAGGAGGAAAGAAGTGATCACAGTTGAGAAAGCCTTCCAGGCGTCTTTTTTCCTCCTTTGTATGTCATGCTTCCCTCCTTGTCAAGCTACTCCCTATTTGCAGGTAGAAGATTAGGAGCATGAGACCTAATATTATTAGGTTAAAGGTTTATGGAAATCCCTTGAGATCCCTTGACAGTTAAACATGGGGCCATGATGACAGCTAAGGGTCCTATACCATGTACAAATCAGGATTTTGCCATTTCATTGTTGGATGTCTTCTCTGTCTTTGGTTCAAGTGTCAATGATTTGTTCTTGAGAATTCTTCCATCTCATCTAGCTAATAATGGAATTCAATTTATCTTTTCAAATGAGTTCTCTCATTGAGTTGGAGCCATTTTACCAGAAAGTATATATATTCCTTGGATATGAGAATCCTATACAATCTTCAAACCTAAGTCCATTTCACTTGGGGGAATAATGGAGATAATATCATTTTTCAGCATTGCCTAAAAAGTGAGTGTGTTGCCAGATAGGAGTCTTTTAATAGGCAGAAAATTGGGAAATTTGTCTCTACAGAGAGCACAGTAAATGGATCTAGGTTAAAAGCATATGATGTTGCAGGTGAAATACTGCCCTGAATCAGAATTCTCTTGGTGATACACACGCTGCTTTCTTTCGTTTGGATTTCTTTTCAGGCCTTGCAGTGAGGGTGATCTGCTTCCTTCAGAACATGGCTCTGGTCCCTTACAGCCTTTGGAATTTGAAGTATTGTGACTCTGGTGACTCATGCAATCTCCTGAGGCATGCAAGGTTCTAGATTTCTTGTTCTAGCAGAGATAAAAAGACAGTTCCAGGTGAACACTGTGGCCATATTTATCAGGGATGCATAACAGTAGTCACCAGGAGTGCATATGGGTCTTGGCAAAGCAGAACTTGCTGGTCCCTTTCTTGTTTTCCTAGCAGAAAAAAATTAGATATCCAAATTTAACAAAACCCCAATCACTGTTCAAAGCTTCTTTCTCTGTTCTCTATACACACCCATAGCACATTTCTTGTCATATTCCGTACTAATACATAATACAACATTGCTAATCATCTGTCGTACTTTCAACTCATCCATTCATCCTCAATTCTTCTTTCCTACATACATGCCTCATCCTACCCTTTTATTACCTTTATTATGTTATTATTAGTTTCATATTTTATATATTATTTATTTTTTATTACTTATATTTATATTTTATACATTCATTTATTTTATACATTTATTCTTTAATAAGTAAACATTATTTATTACACTTATATTTTATATATTCTCATTATTTTATTATTTTATGTTTATTATTAATTCATAATTAGATTTATTTCTTCATCTTTCATTTTGTTTTATTCTTCCCTTCTTATTTTACTTTTTCATTTTAAATTTCTTCCATTAGAAGAGCTGTATGGTTACTCTTAGTCCAACTACGTGTTAGACAATATTTTTAAAGAAAAACTTCAAATCCATTATTATTATACGTAGTTGGGAGTACTGTAGCTTGATTTGCAGACTAGGAATCTTTAATCATCAAAGATTTGTATCATGAAAAAGCTGAATGTTATGTGATTATTCATGGTGACAATTATAGAACCAGAACCCTTCATATAGTGATCAAAGGATATTATAAATCAATGAAATAGAAAGAATTTGCTTTTTTCAGGTTTCATTGCTTGTGTGGCTTACGGAGAAAACATGACTCCTGTAATAGTTGAATCATATTAAATCTGGTGTTACATAATTCCACCTTGGTCAAGTTCCCCAGGATGAATATTAGGATCCAGGTAGAGAAATGCTTTGTGCTATAATATTTTCATTTTTATGTGTTCATTATTTTTGGCAAGTTGCTCCCTGATTATGATACCTGAATGGGTATAATAGTACTTTATTGTTATCCATGGTAGGGCCTGGGGCTTAAAAAACTCACAAATTATCCAAGATCACATATAATGTGTTGTTCCCCTGATTGGAATGCAAGCCTTGGATTGTTCAGAGGTCAGGTAGAATATTCTGTCTGTTGTAGATGAAGTTCAGCTCCTCTCCTTCTTGCCACCTTAAAGCTTAAAAAAGAAAGATTTTTCAATGGTTGAATCCCCATGCAATCACAATTCTGAAGAGGAGGCCATGTTGACACTGGTTGTACAATGTTCAGAAGCATGTATTCTCATTAGTATAATTGCCCATCCTTGTGACTGAGCATATAAAAAAATTGGCTAATTGTAATCATTGGTAGGAATTAGATGCTATAATTCCCATGAAGTAGTGACTAAGCATACATACTGTGTGCCTTTCTTAGAAAAAAAGACAAGCCTCAAAATGTGCAGAAAACCTGCTAAATGGTGTTAGGTTTGTAATTTATTAGGATATCACATTTATTACTTATCCCCTCCTTTTTAAAAAAATAGGAACAATGATCAATCTTAAGTGTGTGCCCCATGCAATAACAACCATCAACAGAAGCTCAGAATGATACAGGTTATAATGAATGGATCAGAGAGCTAAGTATTTTTTATAGACAGTACAAAGGTTTATTCTTGTGTCTAACATATATATTGAAATAGACTGACTTCTGTGTCAACAGAACCTCATCAGTAGATTGAATTACATATCTTGCTCCTGGTGAGAATACAAAGCAGTCCAAAATGCATGAAATTCAGTGTTCAGCAGCACAATAGATCCTGGATTCTGGTTGTCCAGGAGAGGGTGGTGGGGGCAGGATGTATAGAAGGAATTAAGAGTGTTGTCTTTTTCTCTGGTCATTTCCAAAGATATCAATAGTAAGGAGGCAGCTTTTGCAGTTTATTCCTTAGATTGTCAAAGACTTCATGCTTGCATATGAAAAGCTTTTCCCAAGGTAAAATGACAATTTTCCAGAAATCCACAAATTAGTATCTGTTCTTGGTACCTGTGCTGGTGAATTCATAGAAGTACGGAGATTTCTCAGGTTGTATGCCATCTTATGTATCTTGTGTGTGTGTGTGTGTGTGTGTGTGTGTGTGTGTGTGTGTGTATCTCAGTGTTGGTGTGTTTCTTCAGGAAGAGATATTTGTAACCTTATATCCTCTATTACTTTGCATCTTTCCACTGTGTTTTGGTTCTGCTATTCAAAAGAGCATATTAAAGAGAACATGTGTCCTTTTGAGTTGGAAGGAACTGAAGACAGAACACAGATTATTGTTATCTCCAGTCTAGCGATATGAAAGCATGAATATCTGAAGTATGTCTAAGAACCTATGAATCTACTAGAAAGGCAATGTAATACCTTCATTCACTTGTATGCTTTATAGCACCCATTTTACCTTATTTGTTGCTAAGACAAGTAAAAAGGAGTTAGAACTCAAAGATAGACTTGTGATTTTGGAAAAAGCTAATAAGTTTATAGTAAAGTATCATGACTGAGTGGGAACTGTGTAGCACTATAAAGTTTATTAACTTTTTACTATGTATGAGATCACAATGGTTTAGTCATGACACCAATGAGATTCTCATTATCCCCTCTCAAAGAACAACAGGAATGTAGCATCCGAGATGCTGTGGTTCTTGGGTTTATTTTTGAATTTATTTTGTTTTACTCAACATCAGCATCTGCTGCAACCTTTCATTTCAGCATATGTTGTTTTAAATAAAGCCATTGCTTAAGTCTTTAAAGCTTGATTTCACATCTGGCATTAGAAGTAAAGGTAGTAATGCCAGCTGGAACAGTTTACAGTTGTGTATAAGTTGATCAAAGAATTTGGGTGGAGAAATTCTTGTATCGTATGAATTGTCACTATGGAATGTAAACCTTGGGCTTCACAGGCATCCACAATGGGTAAGTTCTCCACTGGTTATGTCTACACCATATTTTGAACACATTTCTAAAACTAGGCCTTGGTTTTTGAGGTTGGTGTTTATCTCTAATGTGACATCTCTTCATCATTTTTTACTGTATTCTTCTCTCATGCAACAATACATCATGACATGAGGGTTTTTTCCATTCTACCCATCTGTGCCTTCTGCCCTCACAGATGCTCTGATTTTCTATTTCCCATCAGAAAAGAACAGGTCTCACAAGGATATCAAGAGAATACAGTAAAAAGTATACAATAAGACTAAGCACAAGCACTGAAATCAAGGTTGGATGTGTCAAACCAGTAGGAGTCAAAATATCTGAAGTGCAGGTTAAAAAATCAGAGACACCCAAACACCACAATTAAATTGTGACTATGGGATCATAAAAGTTTCTTGATGACCCAAGAAAAATTCTTCTGCTTCCGTTCTCATGCAGCCAGCAGGCAGCGAGCAGTTGAAATGCTGTAGGTTTGTAGTTATGCTGTTGTTGTTCTTTTGTTTGTATATTTTATACCTAAGTATATTTTATATTCCTCTATAATTGTGGAAGTTTATTTTTAGTTATGTTTAAAATAATTTTGTGCACTGTTGGATGAGGGGAAGCCTAGGTCTTGGTGTTTTGGAGTGTCTGCAAGTGTTGGATTTATGTGGGGAATGTTTGTTTGGTCATGCTCTGCATGTGCTATCAGTAGAACACCTGAAGATGTCAATAAAACACCTGAGCCTTGTCAGTCAGGTTTACTCTGTTCATCATGGTGCTTGCAATGACAGTGGATCCCTCAGCTAATGTCTGGCAGGGATTTCATCTATCATTATGCCACTTTGTTGTGCTAGGTGAACTGAAATATCAACATATCGCTACACTCTATATTTCAAGATATGTTGGTTCTTGTGTCCTTCGAGATTGAAGATCATGAGCCATTGTTGATCACTGCAGTCTTCTGTGACATCAACAATATAAATATGTGATACAATTTGGATGATGTGCGACTGGCAACCTAGGCCTACGTTATCACAATTAGAAGAAAAATGTGTTTAAATGAAGGATAGTGCGTCTTAATGTGGACAACATGACATCATCATCAATGTAAAATATATGTCATCAAAATTAGAAAAAACTAGCAAAATAATTGTGATGGAGTGAGGTAAAAAATATACTCATCACAATTTGGAGATAACAACATAATCGGGAGAAGTTTACAGAATATTTGGAATGGTATGACACTATCAATGCAAGTATGTGATATCAAAATTTGAAGACAAGATTTGAGAAGTGGAAGAATATGATATCATAATTTGGGTTATATGACATCAGCAGTGCTAAAAAATGACATCTTATTGGGAAGAAACCGACAGCATAGCAACAATGTGACATCATCCACATGAGTATGTGATATTATATTGAAAAGGAACTGTGTCATAAATAGAGGGATGTGTTAACATCAATATAAGAATATGCAATACTAATTGAATGAAATGGACACCATAATCATGATGACATGAGGTCGATGATGTAAACATATGGCACCATAATAAAAAATACAACAAAGCATGATTGGACAGAACAGACATCATGATTTGGATGATGTGACAAAGTTAATGTCAGAAAAGATCATCATTATTGGAACAAATTTTCTGATCCTTGTAAGACCGATATCATAATGTGGATTTTACGATATCATGAAAGTAAACATTTCTCATCACAATTGTAAGAAAATGACATCACAACTGTGTTGTGACTTCAAAAATTATAAAGAAAGGTAATCAAAATAAGGAAAATATTTCTTCAAAAATGGAAGAATATTACACCATCAACCATCATCTTTAGGATGTGACATATTTTCATAATTGGAAGGAAATGATGTGATAATTGCAAAGAAATGACTTTTAATGTGGATACTGTGACAACAGCATTGTAATAAGAACGGTATGGCATTATATTCAGAAAAAACTGACATCATAATCATTATGGTGTCAGATCAACATTGTAAGTATATGCTATTATAATCACAACTGCTGATTTCCAGCCTTGGTTAGGGCAGAACTTAAAGTGGATGGATTAAAAAATGGTGAGGGAAGAATCAGATGCAGGACACCATTCAGTTTTGTTTCATTAGAGACTGACAGAGAGGAAGCACATCTCAGTATGGCTTTACATATTCTGACAATTTGTGACTGTCAAAGGCTGTATTTTTACAAAAAATCATTTAAGACTTTGATGATTGGTTACATACCCTCTGGAAGTCATTTTTGTAAAATCTTCCTTGATTATATAAGAATATTAAAATCACCAAATCAGACAAATAGCAAATTTTGCCAAAACTAAAAGCTAAAATTATGAATAATTCAGTTTTCTATAACTTACCATCTTTCTCCTTAAAATTGGTGTCATAAAGCCTTTTGGTAAAGAAATGCTAGAGAGGATGATAGTAATTGAGTGTGACTCTGTTTAAGTTGAACATAGACTTAATGGATTATAATGCCTGTTACATCAAACATATTGTTTAAACAATGGTCACTTTTGACCCTTGTTAAATTCTTCTTTCCTTTCTCTGTTCTGTTTAACATAACACCACCATACTTTCCTTTGGTTCTTAAAAAGCAAGATCAGTCTGCTGTTTGTCTTGCCATGCTATCAGAAAAGTCCTGAATGTCCTGATTTGACATGTTTGCTCAGGAGGACAGGCAATTCATTGAGCTAAGATGTCCTTTTCTGTGACTCTGTCATGAACTCTTGTTTCAATAAAATCCCTATCATAATTGCAGGCCTGTAAAGGTTAATAGGACATTAGAACACCTAGAACTGTGTATTTTCAGGATCATAACAAGCTTATTATTAAGTACATTATCTCTCTCCCTGCCCATATGAATTCTTTATTTCTGAAGCTGAACCTGAAAACCTGATAATCCAGCTACAGCTGATAAGCTTCTAGAATTTCTCTACTTTGTTTCTTTTTTAATAATTCTTTTTCTACCTCCTGCTTTATGCTTACTAATTTCATTTGTTTATATTCTAATTATATGTCTCATTCCTAGACTTAAGGAAGACTCAAATTTCTGCATATTTGTATATCCCAGGGTACTGCCATTAGTTTCATTTTTATTAACATCAGCATTTGTTACATTATTGCAACTCTATCTTTCGGTGAGTGGCCTTTGAGAGCAAAGAATATCAGTGGAAGGTGTTATTGAATTTCTGTCAAGGGCAGTGAAGGGTCAGTCAAGGTCATCCTAGCACTGGAACTTTGTGAAACAGAGCCTCACTACACTTGGCATCACCACAGAAGTATACAAAAGCATAATTGAAAGGAACTGACATCATGAGTGTGTTGCTGTGATACAATCAATGTGAAGATTTGTCATCATAAGTGGAAGGAAATCTCCTGATGATTGGAAGTTTATGACATCATAATGTGTATTATGTGACATCATCATTAAGGTAAGTATATTCCAGTATAATTAGAAGAAATGACATCATAATTGTGATGATCTGACATCAAAAGTGTAAATAAATGATATCCTAGAAAAAAGGTTAATACAGCATGAATAGAAGAAACTGACATCATAGTATGTGTGATGTATAACCATAAACCTGAAGAAGTGACATCATAATTGAAATGAAATATGAAAATTGGAAAGATGTGACTTAATTTGGGTTATTTACCATCAGAAATGTTCATCATAATCAAAAGAAATTGACATCTTAAATGATACTGTGAAATAAACAATGTAAATATATGACATCATATTTGAAAATAACTGACATTGAAATCAGGTTTATGGGAGATTATAAGTTCAATAAATGACATCAGAATTTGAAGAAACTGACATCAGATGAAATGTTAATAATGTAAATATATTGATATCATTAGCACATGACAAAATAATTGGATGAAAATGACATCATAATTGAGATGGCATAACAGCATCAATATAAGTAACATAACAATTTCAAGAAAAGCAAATGATCAAAAGGATTTCACATAATATGTGAATTCTGTAGCATGAAAGTAAATATATGACATCACAAGAAGGACATGCTATATTTGTAAGTTATTGACTTCATAATTAAGGTGATTTGATATCATTTGATATCATTATTATAATTCAAAGAAGCAGACATAATTAAGATGATGTGCAACAATTAATGGAAGGATGTGAGAGTATAATCGAGATAATATGACACTAGTAAATTATGTATGTGATATCACAGAAAGAAGTAATGTAATAATTGGAGAGACATGCAACATAATTAGTATTATGTGATACTATCATAATATGATGTGCAAAAAATAACATAAATATATGAAAATATGAGTATGATATGATATATTTAAAAGGAACTGACAGCATAATTGGGATGTTATAACACCATATCAAAGTAAGAGTGTAAAATCAATATTGGAAACAAGTCACCTGATAATTGGAGGGACATGGCATCATAATGTGGATTATGTAACATCATCAAAGTAAATATATCTCATTATAAATGAAAGGAATTGAAATAATTGCAAATTTATAATATCAACAAGGTAAATATAAAATAATAATAAAAAGGGTATCACAGGATATTTGTAAGGAACTTATACCATAATTAATATGATATTCCACCATCAATGTGACAAAATAAATAGAAGATGGCAAAAATATGGCATAAAAAAATCTATATACGTCTGAACATAAGAATGTCATTGAATTTTGAAGGTACTTACATAATCAGAAATATGTGGAATTATCAGTGT
Organism: Cricetomys ansorgei; assembly: GCA_026225945.1. Taxonomy (NCBI): domain Eukaryota; kingdom Metazoa; phylum Chordata; class Mammalia; order Rodentia; family Nesomyidae; genus Cricetomys; species Cricetomys ansorgei. The sequence continues at coordinate 587,416 of JAMJFZ010001567.1, forward strand.
CATATAGGACCTCATAATTAGAGGAGACTGTCATCACAATCATGATGATTTGACATCAACTACATAACTATATGTCATCAAAAATTAAGGCATGGCATAATAGGAAGAAGTAACATAATTATGATTATGTGACATCAATGATATAAATATATAACACCAAAAATAGAGAGTGAAAGCATAATTGGAAGAAGCGAATATCATAATCACGATATTACTTCAACAGTATAAATATGACCTCAGATAGTGAAGAATGAGAAAGCATAATCACCATATGAAATCAACAATGTAAATTGATGACATCATTATAAGAATGAGGGAACTTTCATCAAAATTCTGGTGACATGACATTATCAAAGTTGATCTGAGACATCACATTTGAAGAATATGACATGATATTGGAGGATTATGACATCATAATGTGGATTAGGTTACATCATCAATGACATTAAATGATATCATGATTGATAGAAACTGACAACAATTTTGACATGAATATTGTAAATATATGACATTATAATTGAAAGATATTAACATCAAAAAGTCACATCATGATGTGACTACAGCAATGTAAATAGAAATCATCATAATATGAGCTGTATGACAAAATTATGAGGAAATAACTTAATTGTAGTGAAAAAATATCAACAATGTATATGTATGATATCATAATATGAATGATTTGAGCTAAATTGGGAAGAACTTACATCATAATTTGAATGAATTGACACCTTCACCATGATGTGGTGACATCACAATTGGAAGGAAATGATGTGATATTGTAAGGTAAAGCATCTTAATATGGATTACAATACTATCATCAGAGTACATATGTCACCATAATTGGATGAAACTTACATCCTAATCATGATTTTACATCAACCATGTAAATATAGACCACCTAATTAGAAGAAAGCACATCACAGTCAATATGATGTCATGCAAGAAATGTTAAATATATGGCATCATAATAAGAAATGACAGCATAATATGAAAGTGCTGTCAACATAATTATGTGACAACATCAATGCAAGTACGTGACAACTCAATTGGCAAGAAATGATGTGATAATTGGAGGATATGAAATGATAATTGAAATTATGTATCATTAGCGGAGTAACTATATGGCACCATATTCGGAACAAACTAACATCATAATTGTGATAAGTTTACATCAACATTGTAAGTATATGATATCCAATAAGGATGTGACATCAAATTTGGAAAGAATTTACATCAAATTGGCATGATGTGACATTTTCAATATCAATATATTACAACATAAATGGAATAAACTGATACGATAATTAAGATGATGTGATGTCAACAATGTAAATATATGACATCATAATAAAATATGACAGCATAAATGGAAAGAACTGCCATCATTATTGAGATGTGACACCATCATTCTTAAGGATGTTCGACAACAATTGGAAGGAAAATGATGTGATAATTGGAGAAAAATATGTATCATGTACCATCATCACTCTCAATATATGATAACATAATTGAAAGAAAAAAACATCTTAATTCCAATGATATGATCAATGTAAACATATTAAATAATAAAAGAAAGGTATAGCAGCATAATTGGAAGGAAATGATTTAATAATTGGAGGATGTGATATTATTAAGGTAAGTGTGTTATATCACACTTGGAAGGAAATGATGCAATATTTAGAAAGATATGCAATCTAATATGGGTTTTGTGACAACATCTATATCAGTATATAATACAATGTGAAGAAACCAACATCATAATTGTGATAATATGATATAAACAGTGAGAATATATAATAACATAACGAACAGAAAGTTACATACATGGGGTGATGTGATAAAAGCATATCAATGAAAATGTAGGCCACAATAAAGGGAAGAAAATGTATGAAATAATAACATGATGTAGAAACAATTTAAAATAATTGTCATCATAATTGCTACAATGTAACACAATCAACCAAATTGTGTGACATAACTGAAAGGAAAAGATGTGCTTATTGGAAGGATATGACAGTCTAATCAGGATTAGGTAGCAAAATAATGTAAATAAATGGCATCATAATTTATAGAAAACAATCACATAATCATGATGATGTGACAGCAAGGTAAATATATGACATCATAATATTACAGAATACAAGAATATTGGAAGGACATGACAGCATAGTTGGGATAATGTAATATATCAATGTACATATAGGACAGCAAAATTGAAAAAAACCTGATATTGTAAATGTAATGATGTGATATCAACAATGTAAATATATGACAACATAACAAGAAGTATATAACAGGATATTTGGAAGGACTTCATAATTGTGAAGATGTGATACCTTCAACATAATTTGTGACCACAGAATTAAAAGGGAGCTGAGGAAGCAAGTGACATGTCACAATAGGGAGCATGTGACACCATAATTGGGATTATGTGGCACCATCAATAGAAACTTATGACTTCATAAAGTAACATCAAAACCTGGTGAACGTGAAAGCAATAATAAGAGTATATGACATCATAATAGGAATGACATAACAACGTACTTGGAAGGGTATGAAATAATAATTTCCATGATGTGATATCAAAATACCAATTTGATATCAAAGTGGGAAGAAAATTACATCATTATTATGATGATGTATCAACCACAATGTAATGTGTAAATATATGAGATCTTCAAAAGAAGGATGTGATATCAGTTTTGGTTGACCAATTATAGGGATGTAATGCTATAATTGCCAAGGAACAGATGTCTTAGTTGATATTAAGTAAAAATATCAACGTAAAATATGATATTCTAATCAAAATAAACTGATATCATAAATAAGTTTAAGTGACACCATCAATTATAATGTATGACATCATAACTGGAAGGAACAGACATGCATTGAAAATGTATGTGTCAAATGTTAGCCTAGGAGAGCCATCTGATCAGGAATCCTTTACCTAGATGCTTTGTTGTGGCCATGGTCACTTAGTGTCATCATACCCAAGTCTGTCGTGTCAGCTATAGTGATCACCTTTGTGTGTGGAGTAGAGTAGACTGCAGCAGGTTTCCTGGACTGGTCCAAGACAAAATGTCCTTGGTTGGCCACAAAGGGACAGATTCCAGTCCCTTTCCAAAAGTCTGTTTTTTGATTCTGAGTCCTGTCTGCTGTGCTACAGATTATCATGTGTTTTCTGGAGCATTTCTTTGGAATGAGGAAGCATTTTCTAAACCTTCTAGCAACCACAATTGAAGAAAGTGTCTCATTGCAGTGTTATTGAGGACCCCATGGTTGGTGCTCCTCAAGTTCTGAGCCTGCAAGCATTCCTAACCCTGTCCCTGCTCTAATCTCCACCTTCTACCCCTTCAACCACTTACAAGTCACACCTACAAACCTGTCTGATATACTCAGTAGCTGATTGCCTGTAGAGCCATCCCAGATGCATAAAGATGTTGAACATTTCTTTAAGTGTTTCTCAACCATTTGAAATTCCTCTTTTATGAATTCTTTGTTTAGATATGCACCCCAGTTTTATTTGGGTTATTTGTTTTCTTGACTTGTAGATTCTGCATTTTTTTATTTATTTTGTATGTTAATTCTCTATTGGAAATGGAGTTGATCAATATCTTCCCATTCAGTACAGTTCTGTCTTGCCCTGTTGACAATGTCATTTTCCTTAAAGAAACTTTTCAGTTTCATGAGGTTCTCATTATGTTTTGATCTTTGTTCCTGGACTTTCAGTGTTCTATTAAAAAAGTTGTCTCCTGTGCCTCTTCTCTCAAGGCTATTTCTTATTTTCTCTTCAATCAGTTTCAGTATATCTTGTTTTACATTGAGTACTTAGATCCATTTGGACTTGTTTTTGTACTCTGTAATAGATATGCATCTATTTGTATTCTTCTACCTCAGACATCCAATTAGACCAAAACCATTTGTTAAGACTGCTTTTTTTCTCATTGGATTTTTCTCAATTCTTTATAAATGATCAGGTATTCATAGGTGCGTGGAATTATACCTGTATCCTTTATCCCATTCCATGGTCATCATGTCTGTTTTTGTGCAATACCATGTAGTTTTTATTGCTATGGCTTTGTAGTACAGATTAAGATCAAGGAATCTTGATACCTCTAGAAGTTCTTTTATTTTTCAGGAGTATTTTAGCTATCCAAAGTATTCTGTTTTTCCATATGAAGTTGTGTATTGCCTTTTTAATGTCTTTAAAGAACTATATTGGGATTTTGAATGTGATTGCATTGAGTCTTTAGATTACATTTAGTACCGTGGCCATTTTTCCTATGTTAATCTTACCAACCAAGGTTCATGTGATATCTTTCTGTCTTTTGAGGTCTTCAAATTCCCTCTTCAAGGACATAAAGATTTTCTCATTCAAGTCTTTCATTTGCTTGGTTAGAGTTCTCCAAGATACCTTATGTTATTTGAATCTACTATGAAGAGTATAGTTTCTCTTATTTCTTTCTGTCTCTATTTGTCATTTGTTTGTAGAATGGATACAGATTGTTTTTCGTTTAACATGTTGCCAGCTATTTCACTGAAGTTGTTGTCCAGCTTTAGGAATTCTCTATTCCAGTTTTTGATGTCAATTATATATATATATATCATCTTCAAACTAGGATAATTTGACTGATTCCTTGTGAATTCATATCCCATTAATCTCCTTCTCATATCTCATTGTTCTTACTACTACTACTATAAGCACTGTATTAAACATTTATAAATAGAGGGAACAGCCTGATGCTCCTTTTTGATTTTAGTGAAATTGATTTGAATTTTATTCTTTAAATATGATGTTTTAAGTAGGATTGCTTTTCCTACATTTATTATGTATCGGTATGGCCATTTTATCCTCAATCTCTCCATGAAGTTTCTTTTGAAGGGTTGTTTGATATTATCAAAAGCTTTCTCACTTTGTAGTGCAATGACCATGTATTTTTTTCTATTAATTTGTTTATACAGAGGATTACATTGACTTATTTTCTTATATTGAACAATCTCTTCTTCTCTGGTATCAAGGCTATTCAATCATAGTGAATATCTTTTTAATGTGTTCTTGGATGTGCTTTGTGAGTATTTTTTTGAGTTCATTTGCATCTATGTTCATGAGTGAAATTGACATATAATTCTGTTTCTTTTTGAATCGTTGTGATGTTTGTGTACTCACATGACTGTGGCCTCATAGAATTGAATGAGTTTGGAAAAGTTCATTCTGCATCTTTTTTGAAGAATCACTTGGGAAATTTTGGTGTTCCTTCCATTTTGAATGTCTGATATAATTCTTACCTTAACTCATCTGGCCCTTGCTTTTTATTAATTCTGATTCCTTTGCTGGATTCCTCATTTCCTTGAGAGTTATACTTCTTTTTAAGTTGTTTATATCCTCCTTTTATTTCTGGTTTGGTGATTTGCATATTCTCTGTCTGTCTTTAAATCATTTTGGCTATGGGTTTGTCTATCTTACTGATTTTCTCAAGGAACCAGCTCTTTGTTTCATTGATTCTATGAATTGTTCTCTTTGTTTCTATTTTATTGATTTCAGCCCTCAGTTTGATTAATTCTTGATGTCTGCTTCTTCTGTGTATTCTTGCTGCTTTTTTGTTCTAGGGCTTTCAGATCTGCTCTTAATTTGATAGTATATGAATTCTGCTCTCTTTTCTTGTACACACTTTGTGCTATCAATTTTCCACTTGTCATAGTTTTTTCATGTAACTATGAAAGTTTGGATATTTTTAGAATCATTTTCATTGAATTCAAGAAAGTCTATACTTTCTTTCTTTATTTCTGTCTTGACCTAGATGTCATTTAGTAGAGAGTTGTTGAGTTTCCATGAAGTTGTTGGCCTTTTGCTGTTGCTGTTGTTGAAGTTGAGCGTTGATCCATCCTGAACCGATAGGATGCAGGGGGTTATATTAGTTTTCCTGTTTACATTGAGGTTTGCTTTTTGGCAATGAATGTGGTCACTTATGGAGTAGGTTTTGTGAGATGGTGAGAAAAAGATATTATCTTTTTGTATGGGTAAAATGCTCTGTATATGTGTGTTAGGTACATTTATTTTATAACATTTCTTAATGCCAATATTTCTTAGGTATTTTTTGTATGGATAGCCTTTGAGTTGTTGAGAGTGGGGTATTGAAATCTCCTAGTATTGGATTGTGAAGATCAATGTGTTTATTTAAATTTTGAATTCATCCTTTAAAATTTTGGAGCCCTCATATTCGGGATGGAAGTGTGAAGAATTGCAATGTCATCTTAGTGGATTTTTCTTTTAATGGGTGTGAAATGTCCTTCCCTATCTCTTCTGATTAATTTTGGTTTGGAGTTTACTTTAATGGATTTTAGAATGGCTACATCAACTTGTTTTTTAGGTCCATTCTCTTGGTGAAACTATTCCCAATGCTTTACTCTGAGGTAATGTTTATCTTTGAGGTCAGGGTATGATTCTTGTATACAGCAGGTATCAGGATTCTGTTTTCAAATCCATTGTGTCAGTCTGTTACTTTTTGTTGGGAAATGGAGACCATTAATCTTGAGGGATATCAATGACCAACAATTGTTAGTTCCTATTATTTTGTAGTTATTTTGACGTGTGGGAGTGTGTGTATGTGTGTGTGTGTGTGTGTGTGTGTGTGATCCTTCTGTTGAGTATGATAATGTGAGATTATTCATTTCCTGTGATTTTCATAGGGAACTCCATTCTTAATGATTCAAATCAGTAGGCATAATATATCTTTTATGCCTTTCTTGATTGGCCAGAAGGGTGCCCATGGGAAGAATATTCTTAAAAACATTCATTTAACCTTTGCATCTTTTTCCATGACAACCATGTTCAAGATTCCCAGGAAGATAGCTATAGTGAATGTTGCAAAAATTTTCCAGCCATTGTTGTCTTTGTTAATGCAACTCTCCTTCTCAAGGTCATTTCTGTTTAGAGGTGGAAGAAGTAGCCTAAGGCCAAATTCTATTCCATGATAGGGGCTGTAATTCAGAGAGCCCATGAAGTGTCTAGGGGACATGTCTTTTGTGTTCTTTTCATAGAGAGGAATATAAGTTCCGAAATGCAGAATACATGACAGACTGTGCCACGTATAGTAGATGCACAACTGAACATCTAATTTTCCTCTTCCTTATTTTAATACAAATAATAATAATTGGTCTGTGGTGGGCTGTCCCATGCAGTCACAACCATCAACAAGTGCTCAGGTTTGTGCAGGTATCACAGACATTAGGAATCTGCTCAAGTATTCTTGCTTGGCTCCCCATATGTCTAAGCAGAGAAGACCTTTGATTGTCAAACATGTGGACAGCAGCTGATCAGTAATTTAATACCATAGCCTGCTCTTTGTAAAAGTTCTGAACAGGTTGACATGAAGGTAGCTCTCTTATCAGCAACACAGAGGCTCCCTGGATTGTGGTTGGTACAAAGTTAAGACAGATATTGCCAAGGAACCGATACTCGTCTTTATTTCTGAACATCACAAAAGATCTCTACAGTGAGCAGATAACCTCCGCAGTTTCAGTTCTAAGGCGTGTGGAGTTTGGTTGCCTGTTGGATGATGAACGCATTTCCCTAATGAAAATGCTAATTTTCTAAGAAATCAAAGATAAAATACTGTCCTGTTTACCTGTGGTTCAAAATTTATGGCTTCATGAGAGCTGGTGTGTATGGATATCATTTCCTGTATTCTGTGTGTGTGTGTGCGTGTGTGTATATACATGTGTATTTCTGTGTTTGTGTGCAGGGAAAAGTAGTCAAACAAATACATGCTATACCATGTTTGATTATTATTGCTTGGAGGACAGCACTTTTCAGAGTCGAAGCAGAGAGAGGAAGGGGTAGATCTGGGATATTGGGGTGCTAGTAGGATCTGGGATGATACAGGGAAGGAGGACAGAAGGCTGGATGTATTTTATGGGATAAGAAAAAAAATAAAAATATCATGCAGTTTGAATGTTGTGGGAAAGGACGGCAATGATTGTAAAGTGTATTTTTTGTTTGGTATTTGACTTTTTTACCACGAACTTTCAAAGTAATACTAGATTCTGTTGATGAACACAATGTATTTATCTGCAACCATTGTAACTTTTTATAATAATTTTAAACTAAAAAAAAAGAAGAAATACTCAAACACCAACATCACTGAATTTCTCCATGATAGTAAAAAAAAAAAATGATTTCAAAATTTTGGTTTTATTTGAGTGATTGAGTGGCTAGGGACTGATTAAGGCAGAAGCACAACTATGTTAGTCTCCAGTTCCGTGGTGTTAGAGCAAGAGTATCTGAAACATGTCTGAAAGCCCATCAATATATACTGAATGGCATAATAATGTCCACATGCTTGTGTGCTTTACTATAGCCTTTGTATATAAATGTGTGGTTAGAGAAATAAATATTTCGCAACTCATAAAGAGACTTATATCCTGTTGATAAAGTAAAGACATATATATAGATGTGTCATGAAAGTGTAGGATCTGCATAACATTAAGAATATTAGTAGATTGTGACAACTCATTAGATTATATTGGTTGCCTGGGATGTCTTGTCTCTGCCTTTGGTTTCAGTGTCAATGATATTTTTCTTCAGACTTCTATAGGCTCATCCAGGTAATAATGGAATTCCATTCATTTTTTCAAAATGTAGCTCTAATAAAGATGGAGCCTTTTTACTAGACACTGTACATATTCCTTGGAAATGAGTATCTTCTACAATCTTCAAACATAAGACCATTCCAGTTACTCAACTTGGGAATAACATTACTTGCCAACATTGTCTAAGATAGTGAGTGGGTTGCCACCTGGGAGTCTTGCTTTGATCAGTGAGTTGGGAAATCTGACTCAAAAGATGGCCAATTGAGTGGATCTAGATTAAAAGGAACATGACATACTAGATGTAATCCTGCTCTGAATCAGAATTGTCTTTGTAATGCACGCAATGCTTTCCTTTGGATTTCTGTTCAGGCCTTGATGGGAGAGTGGTCTGTTTCCTCCAAAACATGGAAACCGTCTCATATTACCTTGGGGATTTAAAGTCTTTTGAATCTGGTGACCAGTTAAGTTGTGGGACCTTTGGGGCTGAAAAGCAGTCTAAGCAGCAGAAGGGTGCCTTGCCCATGCTAAGAGCGCTGATAGGATGCTTTGCAAGCTCCTTCTGTTTCAGTCCTGGAGGGACATAAATTGTTCACAAGAGCAAAAAAGAAATATCCTGTCAAGTGTTTATTCGCCATGTGGCTGATAAACCACCTGTCTCTGTCTTTGCAAAGACCATGAGGTCAGGTGACCATCCTGCCCTCTTGCTAACGGGAGTTCCACACTCACAGTACCTGGACCCTGCCTCCACTGGGGAAAGACATTTAAATAGGGAGAAGCTCACCAGTAAAGGAGATCATGATCCATCAGATACGTCTCCTGAGGCTTCCTTTTCCATCTGGTCCTCTATTCTCAGGTTGTGTGATCAGAACCTGCAAGAAAACAACCGAGACTCACTCCTTGGTTTCTGAGTATTTTCCCTCTGCTAAAACTCAATCTCTGCCCTTCTGGCAAGGGGGTGGAAACAAGGTTACCACGAGTCAGGCACCAGCAGTGTGCAAGGGAAGCCAGGCACCAAAGTATATCTGTGGCGGTTCGTGTGCAGGAGAGAGGGAAACCAACATGACGTCTTCTGAGGCATGCATAGCTCTAGAATTCGTGTCGAAGCAAAGACAGAAAACACAGTTCCAGGTGCACTTTGTAACCATGATTAGCAGGGATTCAAAACAATACTCACCCAAGAGTGCATTTGGGGTTTGGGAAAAAGTGGACTTGTCTGGGCTCCTTTCTTGTGTTCCTAACAGTAAACTGAGAGATCCAAATTTACTACAGCCCCAATCACTGCCTCAAATTGCTTTCTCTGCACTCTAATTTCACAAATAACATGTTTGTTGGAATACACATCAGTAAATACATAATGCAACATTCCACTCACCTGTCTTTTACATTCATCCAATCATCCTTGACTTCTTTATCCATGACTCCTTAACCACTACCCATCTTAATCTTTTACTATTCACTCCTACTTACAATTATTTCTGCCTCTTTTATTTTGATTTTATTCTTTCCTTCCTTTTCCTTTCTCAATTCTTTTTGCATTTTTAAATTTCTTCTTTTGGAGAGTTGTATGTTTAGTATTGATCCAACTACCTGTCAGACAATGTTTGTTATAGAAAACCTCATGTCCATTAGTAATACAAGGTGCTGGAAGCATTGCACCATGACTAGACATCTTGTAGTGCTGAAAGATGTGGATCACCAAAGAGCAGAAAGCTGTGTGATTTATTCATGGTAGGAGAATGGGTATCATAGGGTCTAATATTAATCCCTGGTAGGGGATGGGGCGTACAAAAGCTCAAAAATTTACCAGGGATAATTCATACTGTGTTCTTCCCCTAGATTGAAATGTGATCCTTTAAAAGTTCAGAAGGCAATGGGAAGTAAGCTATGTCTGTTGTAGATGTAGCTCAGCATGTCGTATACTTGTTCCCAAATGATTAAATAAAAAAGTTTGTTTTATGGTAGAATTCCTAAACAATTTCATCCATGAAGAGGAGCCCATATACATCAGTACTTTAGAGAGTTCAATGATCACAGACATGTATTCTGTGTCGGGGAATATTGGCTGTAATTGACTGACAATTGTTAACAGCAGCTGATCGTTCAATTGAATTATAGCCCACTCAATAAGAAAAGTCAGTGCATGCCAAAATGCATTTGATTCACAGTTCAGCAGTATAATAGATACTGGAATCTGGTTGCATAGAGGAGGGGGTTTGTGGGTAGAATGTCTACAAGCAAACATTCTTGTTTTTTGTCCTTCGGGTATTCTCAAAGATATCAATAGTGAGGAAGCAGCTTCTGTAATCTCAGGACTTAGACAGTTTCAATGCTGCATGTTTGGATATGAAGAACTTTTCAGAATTTAAAATGGCAATTTTCCAAGTTCCACAGACAAATATCGGTCCTGCGTACCAGTGATAGATAATCTATGGAAGCATTGATATGTGTCAGCATGTATGTCATGTTATGTACCTTTCATTTCTGTGTGTGTGTCTGTGTGTGTGTGTGTGTGTGTGTGTGTGTTTGTGTGTGTATGTGTATGAATGTTTGTGTGTCTGTCTGTCAGGTTTGATGTGTTTCAACAGGAAGACATATTTGCATACCTATTTCTTCCGCTGGTTTGCACTTTTCCATTGTGGCTTAGTTCTCCTATAAAAAAAACAGATTAGGGAACTTGAATTCCTTTGATTTAAAAGGAGCTGTATAACTCAGTCACAGATTGGTGTTACTATGCAGTCTGGTGATATGATCACAAAAGTATCTGACATAAGTCTAAGAGAATATGAATCTAGTTGATTTGCAGTGTAATACCTTCACTTACTTGTCTGGTTTGAAATAGCAATTGTAGTTAAATAATTGGCAGGAGAAGTAAAATACAGTTATAACTCAGACTTTGATTTTGGAAAAAGTGAATACACATATAATAAATTGTAATGAGTGGTTGGAATCTCTATGGCACTAGGGAAGTATTAAATTGTAGCTGACACTGAGATAATAATAGTTCCATAATGACCCTAATGAGATTCTTATGGTCCCATAACATGCACTCAACAGGCTTTGAACTGCTGAGTTGCTATGGGTTTTTTACTGCTGTTGTTTTTTTTTTTTAAGACTCAAGATCAGCATTGTTTACCTAATTTCATTTTAGTATATATTGACTTCAAATCAAAGCATGGCTTAAAACCTGAAAGCTGACCATAAGCTGGCACTAGAACTCAAGGTACTAATGGCATCTGGCACAGGTTACAGCTGTGGATAAGCTGATCCAATTATTTTGATTGTAAATGTCCACTTTAATAAGAATTGTTACTCTGAAATGGAAACATCAGCGCTAAAATGTTTGTATCCACACAGAGAGACTTTTTCACTGTGTACCCACTTTCAGCAAACAGTGAAGCCATTTCTTAGACTACCCAGTCTTTGGGTAGTAGGGCAGATGTATTTCTCTTTTGCAGCTTTTCAATACTTTTGTATGTTTACTTTATTTTTCTCTTAAACAATGCATCATGACATCAGTTTTTCTTCTTTCTACTCTCCCAAGCCCTTCCCTTTGTCTCCCAGATGCACTGAACTTGATGTCCCTTCTGATAAGAGCTTTTCTCTCACAGATATCAACAGAACCCTGCCTAAGAAAAACCTAATAACAAAGTAGGATGAGAAAACTCACTAGTAGGTAGTGAGCACCAGGAGCAGTCAAAGGAGTCGGAGACACCCCCACTGCCATTGCTAGAAGTCCAATGAAAACAGCAGGCTAAAATGCATAACATATATGTGGAGGATCTCATATAGATGCATACAAGCTCTTATTTCCACTTAAGTATCATTGGGCCCATATGAGCACTGTCTAGCTGATACAGTGGGCGTGTTCTCCTGGTGTCTGTTATAATTAGGAATTATTTCATTTATTTTTTTACCAAATTTTTTTCGAGCATAGGTCTCTGCGGTAACCAGGCTCAGGTTTCTGGCCATCCAGGCAGTGTCATACATAGGCTTTCTCACCTGATGTGTGCCTCAAGAAAGACCAGTCATGTGTTTGACCCTCCACAAGTTCTCTGCTACCATTGCCCAAGCTTATCTTGTATGCAGTACTCTGAGTAGGTCAAAGGTTTTGTGAATGGGTTGTCTATATTTGGCAGCACACCTGGAAGACTCTAACAACATAATGATGACTTTGATATCAACAATGTGAAATATAATTGTAAGAATCTGATATAATACTTATGAGATGAAATCTAAACATCAACAATTGAAATGTATGATATCATAATAAGGGCATGAGAGCAAATTTGAAAGAAATTGACATCATATTCAATACGATTGATATAAACAATGTAAATATATGACACCATAAACAAAGGGAACTGAAACCTTAATCATGATCATGTGACAATGGTGTAAACATATATCTTTATAAAATGAGTGATATCACACCGAAATTAGAAAGAAGAAATATCATAATTGTAACAATGTGACACCATCAATATAAGTATGTGACATCACAATAGGAAGGAAATGACCAGAAATTTGGAGAATATGACAATATAATATAGATTATGTGACACTAGCCATGTAAATAAATATGATATAATTTTCAGAAACAGATATAATAAATATGATTATGGAACATAAATAGTATAAATAGATGATGTCATAATAGGAGGTATATGACAGAATAATTGGCAGGAATTGACACCATAATTTTGATAATGTGGCACCATCATTTTAAATATGTGACATCGCAATTTATGTGATAATTAGAGGATAAGACATCATAATGTGGATTATTTGAATTAATCTATGTAAATATATGACCTCAAAATTGGGAGAAACTGACAATTATGAAGAGCTGACATCAACAAGATATGATATCACAATCAGAAGGATATGACAACATAATGAAAGGATTGACATTATAAATAGAATGATGTGAAACCATCAATATCAGGTTGTGACAGAACAATTGGAATGAAATGGCATGTTGATGGGAAGAATAAGACATCATAATGTAGATTATGGTGTGACATCATTAAAATATATATGTATGTCAGCATAACTCAAACTGACATGAAATTGTTATTAAATGATATAAACAGTGCAAATATATAACCAATGGAAGAAACTGACATCATAAATGGGATGATGTGACATCAACAATGTATATGCATGACATCACAATTAGAAGAACATGAAAACATATATGAAGGATTTCACACTCATTATAAATGGATTCTGACAGCATCAAAGTAAGAATATGACTCATAAATGGAGTGAAATGACATGACAATTGGAAGGATAAGTCATCCTAATTGGGGTTATGTGATGTCACCTTATGAAATCACTATTGAAACACACTGATGTCATATACATGATAATAGCCAACAACAATGTAAATATATGATACCATACTTTGATTGATATGACTGCGGTATTGGAAAGAAATGAAATCATATTTGGGATGATGTGACACCATCAAGGTATGTGATATCAAAATTGGAAGAAATGATTTGAAAATTGGATGGATAAAACACGTTAAAATATGGGTTATTTTACATCATCAATGACAGGAGTGTAAAAAGCAACACTCTAAATGTGTCATTGACATGAGTAAGTCTGAGCAGTTCAGGAACAACACCAATCAACCAGACAACCTTGACATCGAATAATTCATAACCCTCAACCCTACACATAAAACTACAGAAAATTGAGCAAAGCTAAGAGTGGAAAAAAATATATTCAGGGAAGAACACTCATATTGGATTTTCAGAGTCACATGATCAGACACAAAACAAATTATAGAGGTAACAATACAGATTGGAATCACTGAAGAATATATATGCACATACATGTAAATAATGACAATGAACAAAGAGGTCAAAAATTTGCAAGACAGAAAAGGGAGTTCTATTGGAGGGTTTAGGTACAGAAAGGAAAAAGGTATCTATGAGATTTTATTATTTCAAATGTAAAAAAATTATTTAAACATATATAAATTTGTATATGTTTTTAAATGCTACATATACATAAAACTTGTTACATACAACCTATGTGTAGTACATATAATATTTTATATGAAATTATATGCTATATAATTTGTATATATTATATATAATTTGTACACATATACTTATATACACAAAATTATAAGTGAGATCTTTTACTTTTGATACAAAAATAAAAATATACAAACACATATGTGAGTATATATATCTATATATATATTCTGCATATCAAACAGTACCAAAACAGCCCCAAAAACACAGAAAATATAATTTTATATGCAGAATCAAATTATTTATTAAATGTCTGTGCTATCTCTTTATGTATGATATGTCTATACCATTATCTACATATCCTCTTTCCAATTCAGTTGTCATACACTTCCATGTATTGTGTCATATCCTTTCATTCATACTGTCATTTGGAAAGTCATATTTATATCTGTTTTTTTCTCAGTGTCACGTTCAGCCAGTTTGTGCTGCTGCTTGTGCTTGCATCCATGTTTCCTCCAAGTTGTTAATTTGGATAAGTTCATACTGATATTCTGGCTTCCATGCATGCACACTTCATCCTCTATGTTAGGATGTATCCTTTTGTATTATGTTAACTCTCATGGATCAGTCTGGACACGTTTGTGCTTATGTCCATGCTTGAATCAACAGATTCTCCCAAGTAAGGTAGGTGATTTAGAATTAACTGGTATTTGCCACTTTCCCTTACCTATGCTGCATGTTAAATCCCAATTACAGTACAACTGTGCCACTTGTTGTCTACGTTAGGAAACTGCAAGCAGTCCTCAAACAAAGGAGAATGTTCTCATGCAGGTGGCATTGCCTTAGTGATGTCCATCCTTGGTCAACCTCAAAAGCCTGCATGTAAATACCATCTCACAGATTGAGCAGGACACATTTTCGAATTTATATTCATATATACATATATATATATATATGTATATATATATATACACACATATATATATACACATACATATGTAATAAGAATTAATGAACAAAGAGTTCATCAATTTGAAGAACAGAAAGAAAGGTATAGGAGTGACTGTGGAATGAAAGGAAGCGTGAAATGGTGTAATATTCTTATTATCTTACTATATCAAAACTAAAAAAAACTTATTATATATACACATCATGTCTATACACAAAATACCCAAGACTATGTCAATCAGGCAACAGCAATGAAGGCTTAGATACAGGTAGGTGCTTTTCCAGACTATAGATACAGGGTTTCTGTGGTGAGGGTAGAAGTCAGGTGGATACAATGAAAGCAGTGAACTGGTTTCCAAAGTAAATATCATCTGGACTTTCAGACTATGTGGTATATGTTTGATTATTTTGAGGATCTGTCACTGAACCCAGTACATGGCATTCAAGCATTCCCAATGAGTTCTGCCTACAGCTCTGGTCTCTATCTTTCTTTGAATTTTGACTTCAAAGAGTCTTTGCTGCAGAGAATGTTAGACTTGGTCTGTAATCCCATACTTGGAATGGTGAGGCAGGAAAATTTCAAATGTTACAGGCTAGCCTAAGCTTTATAAAACAAGTATTTCATCAATAAATACTATTTATAAATCCTGTTTTTAGGTTAAAACAATAATCTTGGAAACATACACCCACCTTCTGGGAGTTGATAGATGTCTCATGTTTAAGAGTACATACTGCTCTTGATGACAATTTGAGGTAAGTTCCCAAACCCACACAATCTGCAAAGTTGCTACCTGTAACCAAGTTCCAGTGGATAACATATCTCTGAGTGCACGTGTATTTGTGTATCACTCACACACTCTTGAAAATAATACTCCTATGACCATATACTAAACTTTAGAGTGCCCTAAACATATATTCTATTTTGTTGCCTGTAGGAGTATGTTCCAATTAGGTGTCTTTGGTGCAGTTGGATGATGCCTATCAAACTAAATGCCTACTGCTTAATTCTAAACTGACTTCAATAGCCTAAGACGAAACAGCATATTTTTCAGAGTTCTAGCATTTTCCATATGAGCATTCCAATTTAAGCAGGAAAAAAATCAAAGGAAGAAGATGTATTGCATGATCATCTTCACTTATCAAAGACTATTCAGGAAAATCCAGAAACTCTTCTGTGAAGTCAAAGTCTGTCCAACATTACAAAGCTTTGTAAAGACCCAGAGTTAAGGTTTGCCTCTTGGTTTGGTACTTTCCCTTCCACCTTTTTCTGCAAGATGCAGCCAAGCGCATGTTGGAAAGCTGGGTGCTGTGAGGTGGGGCCTTGCCATGTTTGTAACTTTCCACTCTGGTTTTGAAGCAACTAATGTCAACAATGCTTCTGCTCTGTCATTTTTCCTAGGTGATCCAGTAAAGCAGCCAACAGGGAAGTAGTGCCAAGGTACAAAGCAGTGGAGGAAAAGTATGCCTCAGGTTGCCCTGCAGACCGAAGCTCCTGCCTCTCTGTGGCCCCCATGAACTTCTTTCATAAGTAACAACAACATCAGGTTCCACCAACTCATACCTTCTTCTACAGTAGCAGTGTCTACTTCCAGTGTTGGTTCTGCAGAGACCAAACCATGTTCCTAACACACTGGGTGACACCACAGTGGTCACCTGATTAAATTGTCAGAAGCCTGTGTCATGAGACTTGGAATTCACATGGGATTTGTGGACAGTGGTAGAAACAGGCAGTTTACTAACAATGATATCAGTGAATGACAAGGCAGTAGAATATGGAGATCACTTCCCTGACCTCCCTTCTCCCCTTTCTTCCCCTTCTCTATCATCTCCTCCACTCTCCTCTCTCTTTGTCACTCTCCCTGACTTGTTCTTTTTCACTCTGCTCTCCCCTCTGTCGGGGGAATGTACACTGCCACCTGGACAAAATTCCTGGCTCCTGTTGTTAGGACTTGGGGCTCATTAGCTATGTTATACCCTATTCTTCTTGTACTGTACAGTGGTAAAAAGCCTCTCATTAATAAGATTGTCTATTTGTCCTTACAGTAAAAATTTAAATCAAGTCTTGGACTGGCTGTGAGCAGACTCTGCGATCTCTGCTCAAAAGTTATTGTAAATGTCCCACTGACCTTCAATTTGTGGCAGGAGTGAGAACTATTCATCCTTGCTGCAAGCGTATCATAAACTACTCTTAGCTAAACTCACCTTCCTCAGAGACAGAGCCACAGTTAAATCTGCAAAGAGCCTAGACAGTAAGTCAGCACACTTAGAAATACAAATGAATAATTCACCCCTGAGAAGACCATCCTTTTTTTATACTAAGACTATAAAGACCTAGAATAAACTATTCATTTATTAAATTATTGTGTTAGTTTTCTCAGTAAAAATAACCTTGAAGATTATAGCTTACATCTTCAATCTATGAAGGACATTCCTCCTTATATTGTGATGTGCTTAACACCAGCAAACTACAAAAAGTAAAGAAGCATTGTGTTCACATTTTAAGCAACAGAAAACTTGTCTCAGCGTGAGATGTATTCTCTCAAAGAGAAAAGACTCTCCTGAGTAAGTACTCTTCCTCCGTGGCAACAAGTGTATGATTGCCAATTCTTTCTCAAAAGTGTATGTATTTTTCTATCAAAAGGCATGTCTGAGCATGTCCCTTTAAAGTATGAACGTACAGTCTATTTTTGTCCTCAAAAAAGAAACAACTGTCTGTGTTTGTTTATCATAACTTTCCTTTGCCAGCCTGTTTTCTTCTTTGGAGTGTTTGTAGAACCTATCGTGAGTGAAGGCTGGACAGAATTTTCACTCCTCTCTCTCTCATCCCCACTTATTTGCTCTCTTTTCTGTCTCACTCAACCCTCAGTTCTTCCCAATTCCCACCTTTCACTGAAAGCCAGTTTCTCTGGCTGCCTTTCCTCCTGTACAAAGAGCAAATATGAATCAGTGTCTGTCTTCTGCAGGACGTGAGAACAACAACATGACAGACACTTAAATGATCAGGCCAGTGCTTCGCAAGCACAGCACTGAGGACTCACTGACTTCCACAAAGGAGCTAGAGAAGCAGTCTCAGAAAGGATCCCACCAAGGAGAGTTTGCTGTTCCTGGTAGAGGCTCATGTTACCAAAATTGGTTGTTCATGATGTGAGAACTGCAGATCTCAGGAACATTGACAATAAAAAGCAGTATACGTGGGAGCTAGAAGTGAATTGTAATAAAAGTGAACTTTCTCTTGAGAAGAAACTACACAGGTTTGGGCTTCCAAAATCTCATTTGGTCCACTGGCTTCTACCCACAGTAACTACCAACCAGGTACCCTGTATCCTGGACAACCTTAATTCAGAAGGTACTAGAGAAACAAGAAGGAATCATCACAAGAAAAGTTATGCCTGTGAGTTTGAGAGGGAAAATCACAGCATCCTGAACAAGTTGGTTTTTCTTTTTAAAAATTCATATATGTTTTGTCTGCTTTTATATTTGTGTACCACCTGTGTGTCTGGAGCCCAAGGAGGTAGAAGACCCTAGATCCTCTGGAACTGGAGTTACTCTGGCTTGAGAGATCAAATCTTGGGTACTCATAAAGTTCTCTTAACTCCTGGGGTACATCGCTAGTCCTTTGTGTATGATTTATGTACACCTGTATTTTATTATACAAAAACCTAATGACTTCTGGGAGATATGTTACCGCTAGATTTTATAATATACCAAAATGTTCTCCAGACTTGTTGTACCATGCCCACCAAGCACTATATGAGCCTTTTAATTTCTAATGTCACCACTAATATCTTGGTGACACTGCCTACAATTACAGAATGGAGCTTCTTATCTATTGCCTCAAATGCAGTTAATTTCACAAATTCTCATTTTTAAAGGGATCTTGAATATTTCCTCTTCTCCACAAAACAGACTGAAACAAAGAGGTTTCATAACATTATCAGATCTCAATGACTTAAATCTTCACTCTAAGCCCCAAATGGCCATATCTCTGCATTTCCATTACAGGGACGTCTCAAGCAAAACAATGTGACAAATATTACACTGACTTTACTCTACAATTTCACTGGACTCACAAATTTGCTTAATCTTCATAAAAAGCATAGGCAATTCCAAATATAGGAGAGATGGCTCAGTATCTTTTGTATGAAGGGGGCTGTTATATCTTCCCAGCATGACCAATGGAGAAGAAAGAAGACACACCTTTACAAGCAGTTATAGACCATACCTTTATGTGCAGCAAAAGAACTTTACAATATACTTAATATACATTAGGAAATATATGACCTTGTGCATCTCTGCAGGCATTTCTATAGACTGCTGCAGTTTCTTCAAAGGTGGCTCTAGCAAGAACCACATATAAATGAAGGTCTTCAGAGTCTTCCCATCCTTGTGTTGGGGATTTGTGGCCATTCTATGTTGACAATTATATTGCAAGCAAATTGCTAGCTTTCCTCAATGCCTCCCAGAATATTTCCATCTGCGTAAGAGGTACAGATAAGAAATAAAGGACCAACAATGCAGTGCTGGAATCTTTCACAGACACAATTGCTTTCTTGAGTCTAGACAATTGTGCACCAAATAATGTCATATCTTCCACATCTTTTGAGGCATTTTGGGATCTGACACACAAACAAAATTGGTGGTTGGGTATTCCCATTTAGCTGGAAATGGATTCAAAATTTACCAAATATACACAAGGGGCTGCATATGTGCCCTTATTTTCACAAGTCACTCAGACCTTTACAGATATCCCAAGGGTCTCTGATACTGTCCATACATGTAGAATAAAGCTATCAATATTCTCTCTAGTATGTAAAGCATGTCACATAGAACAGTTCTCCAAAAGTAGGGGCATATGTTACAATACAAACAAAAGGATAGTCAATGATGCAACCATGTACAAAGAGGCTTCAATATATCTAGTACAGATCAAGATATCTTCACGATATCAGAAGGATCTAGCACCACATTTTCTCCACAAGAAGTCATCATACCTAACATCTAACATGAATGGGACGTTGACCTTCATCCTATTCTTTCTTTTAGGCCTTTTTAATATTTCATGCCTTTGAGAAAGTAGCTGGACCTTTGAATCATAAGGATGGGTTCTTAACATATTATACACATGAGCAACAGAGAATGGGATATTCCCAGTGTGAATAAGGGAATCAAGTCCTGATCAGTCCTTCACCTTTTATTATAGATGTCTACAAAGGATTTTGAGTGTTCTTCACAACCACAAGATGACTTAGGGTTCTCTTCATGTGTGCAGTATACTCCTTTTCTTCCCAGCTCCTGTCAGCAGGTCTAAGAAAAACCAACATCACACTGATCTGAAAATCGACGTCCTATTCAAATCTGATCAGAGAATCTAGCTCCACAGAGTGTTTACTAGAGCTTATTCAACTATCCTGAAACCTACTGAAAGCCTGACATCTGTTCAAGGGCTGACGAAAGAAGTAACACACACACACACACACACACACACACACGCACAAGACTATTGTATTTATGACAAGTGTTCATGGTTCTTGGAGTATGGACAATGCACAAAAGAGGATGTAACCTCTTCCCGTCTTTCAGTGAGGTTCTGAGATCCTGATTATATAAATAAACAAGCCTGGAATCTTGCAAGATTACCCAATGGACACTGGATGCTGCCGCATTGGTACAAATTGCTCGATCCCCTTCGTCCTAGGAACCAGGATGTCTTATACTTTTTCAGTTTCTACAGGGGCCTTTGGCACTATCCATATAAGACTGAAACGGGCACCCTTGGCAAAGGGGTTTTAGTACTTCACCATCAGATCACTCTAGCTTTTAAATCAACAATTTATTGACTCAGAAGTCATTATATATGTGCTTCTTAATGAGGGAGAGATCAAATTCAACACATCTGACAAATAGTACATTTTTCTTACTCATCTTCCTTCAATTCTTTAGAAATTCACTTATCATTAAAAAAGCACCATGAATTTTCCAAGTATTTGGGAAATATACAAGAATATTATATGCATGAAGAAAAAGCTGTGAAACAGTACATACTTGACTCAAGAATAGGCTACAATTTCACAAAGATATAATCTTAGACACAGCTACAAGGGCTGTTCCAGGTTTGTCCATATACTTCACAAGATGTGGAGCCCTCTGCATCTGTGAATGCCACTCAGGAATGCCATCATATCTCCTGGAGGTGCCGTCGCAAAAAAAAATATATACACCAGAGTCTAGAATCCTTCCCACACTTGTGCATTGGTATGCAGACATGCCACTTTGATGGAAGAGTTCTGGGAGATCCTAGAGCTTTTGGAGGATTTGCTCTATATTGTCAAAAGACATGCAATAACAGGACTGATTTTTATAGGTCATTTAGGATCTTTCACAAAAATATCTTTTTCAGGATACAAAAATACAGAAACATGACATTTCTCCAATACTTGTTAACAGGATTCTGGTAATTTTCCCATATACATCAGTGATCCTTGTGGAGATGTAGAAACTGCAAACATTAGCACACTGCTGTGGTCTCTTCTTCATGTGCACCAATGTTTAATGGACCATGCAATTTTTCCTAGTGCCTCTGTCACTGATCATATCAGCAACATGGATTTTTCTACCTACACATTATATGCAGTTGTATATCCCATAGGTACTTTGTCACTCAGCAAAAAAGATAAAGAGATACTTTTATGGATGGAAACCCTTCCAGATCTTAACAAAGGGAACCACCTGTCATGGCAAGTGAAATACTGGATACTGGACTATTGATTGCCTGATATATGTTGTTTTTATAAACAGAAGATCCTATGATGTTCTCTTGATGTTAAAACTCTGCCAACCCAATACAGAGGCCTGTTGTATATATAAGGAAACCCAAATATTAGTCTCATCTTTAATCTAGCTATGTCACCTTTAGAATGCATAGCTCAAGGAACAAGAGGATCCCTCAATCCTTTAATCCTGTTACATTTAAAGTGGGAAATTCAAGGCCTTACAAAAGTGTTCGGTTACTTGCCAAAGTACTGTGGAAAATTACAAGAATACCTCCACAGCAAATTTGCACTTCTACAGTGGCACTGCTTGAGAGCAGTGAGCTGATGTACATATAAGGGAGGAAACATCTTCATCATAGCTTTAAGTAAAACAAACAGATAATACAAACTGCCAAGGTTTAGGCCATCCCTGCCCAAAGAGCGTACAACACAGTTATTTTAAAGTTAGAAAAACAGAACAAGAAATAAATTCCCCCAATAAAGTGGATCTCACACAATCACCTTCTAATAAATGGGAGGGACATATGTTACAATGCTCATAAAACACATCCAAACTGGCATTCTACAAACAATGTGGGTTCAATACATCCTCCTTAGATCAAAACAGTTTCCAATTGGTCTCTCCTGACCTAAGTATACTCATTAATAAAATTTCAGATTAATAAGTTCTTAAACTTAATCTTCCTTCTTTCGATTCTCTAGAATTTACTCTACATTTGAGAAGGGTGCTTGAAAGTTTCAAATGTGACTTTGATGTTTGTAATGGCTTTTTGATATGCTACACTCATAAACTATGAAAAATGTGAAATTTCCAATGTCACCTAGGATTTCAAGAGCCTACATGAGGAGTTTTGGACTGGTCCAGATCTCTCTACTGTGTTGTTGAAATTCTGTCATATGTATACAGATAGTTTTGCATCTGGATGTGGGTCATTCATTTCATAGCTTCTCTTTGGTAGAGCTCTTGAAAAACAATACTTACACACATATATGTATGTCCTCCACTCCTATTGAAGGGGCTACTAGCATTTCCAGATCCACACATGAAATGGTTGCTACATGCTTACCAATATTATCAGGAGCATTCCTTAAGCCTGCTATCTGTTCAAAATATGCTGTATAATACCCAAGATCTTCTGAGTCTCTTGAAGTTTTCACATTTTCTTGGAATTATATTGTTCCACAAAACCTACAATAAAGATGAGTTAGTGTTTTCTATATTTGCTGAAGGGTTACCCTAGTCTTACCCGTATACACAACCAGCCCTGAAATCCATTGAAATATAAAAGCCTTGGTGGAGGCTTCCTGATTTGCACAAGTAACTGAACCATCTTCGTCATTTTCACTAAAGTGTCTCGGATCTTACTAGTTCACAATTTTTATAATGACAATATGAAATTTCACATCTATCACCATTAAAATGAGGAGACCTCACAATTCTCCACGTAGATAAAGGTTGGCATATGTCTTTTTTTTAAAAAAAAAAAAATCAGGCAGAATTAAATAGTCTTCTTCATTACATAGACATCAGATCATGATTTCTTGCACCAACTATCTACTGATCCAAAAAGACTAACTTCCTATCCTGGAAGTCCTCACAAATCTTACACCTAATGAATGGAATCTTTAACTTCACTCTAGGTTCCTACAGGTCTCTAGAAGCTCTCTTATATTTGTGAGAGGCACAGAAAATTTCCAACCATTCAGGAACTGTCCAAGCCCTTTTGTTCAATAAACAGTGATTTTACATTATCCAACAACTCAGGGAAAATTTTCACCTACACAAAGATCTGTAGACAGTTCTATGTCCCTTTGAATGGTCTTTCATTGATTCTTTACACGTATCAGGCTATTCATTGCCGTCTACATCTGTTTAACCATCTCTGTGGCCTATCAGATCATCTCCAGAAGAGGCTTTTGTAAGGTTCACATATACATGAGTATTAACAGGAACTTATCATAATAGTGGCTCCACAATAACAAAGGCGGTATTGGGAGACTCCCAAGTTCCAGCGGAGCCTTCAGGAATCCTATTATCTGTGCCAATGCGAAAGTAACAGGAGACAAGTACAGGGGATACTTTAGGATTTTTCACAAACTCATGGTTTCCTGGGCCTAGAAACCACTACATAGAAGCTAATCTAATCTTCAATGCTTCAAAAAGGCATCTCTGCTCTGGCACACATGAACAAGCAGCCTTGGGTTCTTTACAATTTGGTAAGGTGGCTCTGGAATCTTACAAATTTTCACAAATGCAGTGGTTTTCTCACCTGCTCTCTAGTCTCATGAGCATTTGCTTTTCAGCAGTGTTAGAGGAAGATGCTTTTCTGCAAATGTGGCTGGAACCCCTTTGGCATTTGCAACAGGTTTTCCTGGAACTTTACTCTTTACTCTAGTACCTCTTGCATTCTCCCTACCTACAGAGTGGAGGTTCATGCCTAACGTGTCACATGATACAAACCTCAGAAGTTCTTATTAGTGTATACTCCATGCATTTCAATTCTAGAAAAAGTAGATTGAAACAGCCATGTTTTACTGCAAGAGAAACCATCTTTGATGATGTCTGAGCAAGGTAGTAAATGGAATATGAAGGATAGGAAAACAAAGATGTGAAAATACTACTAAAATACACTAAAATATACACAGATATACTATTTCTCAATTGCTAAGTTCAAATCTTAAAAAGAAACTAAAAATTGACAGATGTGTACAATTAATTAAGGATATTAAAGATGGGCACTATTACGGTTCTCTGTAGAATCTACTGTATGATATCAATTAAATTCCTTTATTCAAAACACACACAACGATATGAAATCGGAATTTTATTTAATGTGAAGCCAACATTGACAAGAATTGTAAAAGAATTCATAGAAAATTCTAAATCAAGACAACACAGGAAAAATAAAAGATGTATAGTAAAAGATAGATGCTTCTAAAATTTCACTTATTTTGTAGATGTGTAGATATCATACAGACATTGCTGCACCAAATAATTTCATTTTTTGTTCCAACCCTGGAATTGGAAATATAAAAAAAATAGAAATGTAAGAGTCTGTTTCCAATACAATGAGAAGGTGGGTGGACATCTACCTATTTTGGAAAACGTGATAGGTATTCTCAAGACTAAATCACATCATAGGTTTCAATTTGAAGTTGGTCATATATATTTCACATTTACCCTTAGCCTCAATAATGTAATAATTTAGTAGATCCATCTATTATCAAATTTAACATATATTTTTATGTACATGGAATGATGTCTAAAATAAACAGAAAATGCATGCACTGCTAATTTACACATGACAATGTTGGATGACATTACAGTTATGAAATGCCTGTTCTTCACGATGTAATACACTTAAACATTCTTGGCACTATTAAACTCATTTTGTATTCCATGCGTACTTCATATTAATGTGATGAAACACCATTAGCAATGTAATTTATACCTGAAAGCATTTAATGTGGCATTTAATGGGTTTAAAGGGTTGGAATCCATGACAATTTTGGGATCAATATGGCAATAGGCAGACAAGTGGCTGGAGCAGTAACTGAAAATATACCTTGAAATATACCTGGAAGACACAGAGATGTAATTGTTCATGGGTTATAATTTTGAAATCTCAAAACTCACCCTCCTCCAGATACCTCCTTCAAACTTATGCCTATACAATTTTGCTAATATATCTTCTCAATGTGGACCAGGTATTCAACTATATGATGTTTTTGTCCATCTCATTCAAATCACCACACAGAATTTTTTTTTAGTTTGTAAATTGTAGATACGTATTTTCTTTTTCTAAAGTACTTGAGTCTATTATAAGCAGAAAATACTTTACCTTAAGAAATAGAAAAATTTGTTAAATTAGAATAGATATTGATAAATGACTAGATTGAAAAAAAATAATAGTCAATTCCCATGAGTCCAGATTTGTACTTATTATGCTTCTATTTACATGACTGATGCTTTCATTTAGGACATGGGTCTGCAAATTAAAACAAACATGATAACTTCATAGATTTTTTAATCCCTATTTCTCAACATTACATTGGAATTAAAAGAAATCCAAGGGATCTTCTGGCATCAGGTTATTCTACACTGAAGAACAGTGATTTACCTGCTTGGGAGACATTTTGAATATTTGTAATAGGAATTGATAATTTCTTGTTTACGTTCAAATATTTGTTATAGGATTCATCCACGCTATTTTCTCTTTTTTGCTGAGTTTTATAGAAGGATAAAAGAGATTTCCATTAGAATATTACCCACACCCTGAATTGATTAAACTTTGCTGTCAGTTGTTAAATCCTAAGACATTTCCGCCTAAAACCAGAACAGGGACACCGCTCAGTAAATAAGCTCAGAATACATGTGAATGTCTCATACACATCATCTTGATTCTTCAATTTTTATTCTAAGGCAGATATGAAACAAAATGTCTCCTCAATATTTTCATTCCTTACAATGTGATTATTTGAAGCCAAATCAGGACATTGTAATGTTTCTCCCTGATATTTAGAAGTATCCCAAGAACATATCTTTCTATGTTACCTGTCTTCCCCTGAACTGTACTGCCCATATCTTGGTGTTCTTGATGAAAAATTAGAATATGAAGTAAATATTCTGTATATTTTATTTGCACACTTAATTTATTCATATTTTCTCAAAGACTATAAAATCTTAAAAACTTAAAATATTTATTTTGTTTTCTCATTGTAAATTTGCAGAAACTGATATCAATATATAGATATAATATCTGGACCATTTTAATTGTGGTACAGATGAGCTGGTGAATTGACAAAATTTTAAGGCTAAATGTTGAATTTTATTTTTCAAGATCATAAAGCTGGACAACTGAATCTAAAGAGAAGTTAACATTTAATTGAAAAAATTAGATTTGTCACTCTTGAAATGGTTATAAGGACATACAATTATAGTTATTGGGATTGTTCAGTCATGATTACTGCCAACCAATTAACTGATACTGGTCATTTGTAATGTGCAGATATATATTATGAAAACAGTACAAGAATTTCAGTGTGTTCGAATCGGTTACTGCTTTCTGGTACCTATTCATATTGTAAGGTTTGTGTATTATGTATTTCAAGACGGTTATATCTACCAAGGAGTTATTGTATACCTACTGAATAGGCAATGGAAGATTCTTCCTTAGTCATGATAATGTTTGAAAACACATGAGTGTTTAGATTATATCTGCATCAGTATATTTAATGCACAGAAATTACAGAAAAAGTTTCTTTCTAAGTAATTATTTTAGAATGTGTCCCTATTTTTACCTGTGTTTCGATGAGCTTATTGTTTCATACCACTCTGTGTTGTCGAAACCATATGGCATTTAATCTCCTATTTTGTCTGAGTTGCTTTCTTCTTGAGGTAAGAATGAATTAAAAATAAGTTTTTGCATTTTGTGTCTTCTCAATATCTTTTACTTAAAAACACTACTAATTTTATTTTTAAAGAATTGGAGTACATGCTTGGGTTTATATTTTATAGTTCAAAGAGATTCATTGTAGAAACTCTAATAAGTACATAAGAAAATATGATGTTAATATACTGCTTAATATCTATTAAAAATAGTATAGTTCTTCATAAAGTATATTATTCATAGCAGTCTGAAGAGTTATTGTAAAATTTTATTTGAGGATCTTATATAAATTTAATGTGCTATAATTCCTGTTTTATGGATAATGAATAGTACGTTTTCTTCCAATCACTCAACTATATCTACCATAAATATGGTAACATTTGTGTAAATGTGCATGTGTGAAGTTTTGAGGATTTATTTCTGAATGTGAGTGTTCATGTTCTTCAACAAAAAGTGGAAGTTAGAGTAAAATATAATATTTTATCTCCGGATAATGTCTGGCTGTGGATTTCTGCACCCCCATTCATCTGCTTTCAGTGGAAGCCTCCCTATTGATGTTCACGGGGAAGAAAGATCATAAGAGTGAGAGGGATTGAAGACAACAGGAGTATTTGGCCAATTGGATCAACTAAGTGGGGCTTATAAGGGCTCAAATACATAAGTGGCATACACGGAGCCTGTATAGGTCTGTACCAAGAATTCAGGCTATGTGTTATGACTGTTCATTTGTTTTTTTTATGAGACTCCAAACAGTTTGCATTGTTGTTTCTCTGACTCTCTTTCCTGTTCTTGTTACTTTTTTTTTCTTCTATAGGTTTACTTTGTCTAGCCTCAATATGAAGGCTTTTGCCTTGTTGTATTATATCTTCTTTTGTTGTTTGGTTGTTTTTTCTTGGAATCCTGCTTTTTTCTGAAGGGAAACATAAGGCAAGTGGATCTAGACAATAGAAGAGGTGTGAAGGAGCTGAGAGGAATAGATGGAGGGGAAAATGTGTTCAGGATGTATTGTATGAGAGATGAATCTATATTCAATGGAAACATTATAATTCATTTCAGTCTTTTCTCCTAGACTGAGAAGAGATTTCATCTCTACTCTACAAGCAAGATACTCGTAACAACCAGGTTCTCATTATTTTCTGCCTCCTTGTCCCATATCACCATAGGAGCACTAGGATTAAAGACACAATGTACCATTTCTGCATTTTCATGAGTTATTAACCTTTGAACTAAAGCTATCAGGGACATACAGCAAAAATTTTAAGCTCTTATATATTTTCTCTGGCCAACAGGCATAATTTCATCTTTTTCTGGAAAGGACATTATCAGAATGGAGATCTTGAGGAAAATCCAGCACTGGCTATGAAAACAAGTTCAATTTTCAAAAATACCTTCTTACTTATGAATTTATTTTTAATAAAGCTAGAAAACTTCCTTTTTTCTTGGCTGTAATTTTATCTGCAATTTTATGATTCACTCTTTTTTACTGCGGGAAGTCTCTACAGTGCTTATTTACAAAAAATAGTCATCATTTCTTTTATGCAGAACTTAAAATCAGTATCATTCATCACATAAGTTCATTCATGTTGTCAAAACATTAATAAATTTCAAGGTAAAAACAGACAAACAATGATCATGCTGTATCCACATCTCTTCAAATTTTTAGGTTTATATCACTTCAAATTGTCACAACAAATTCACTCTTATCAGCCCTCTTTTCATTCTATAAGGACTATAAGATAAGGACTATGATATTTTGCTAATAAAAACTGTATTACATGCATTGATTTCATGTTTCCATTTATTCAAACAAAGTAAATGTAGTGAATACAGTAGATTTTGTAGAAAATATGGCAGGCTGATATAATTGTCATTGTGTTTTTTTTACAGGCAAATTTAATACCATTTATTTATCATCAAATATATTTGGGCAAATAGAAGGAAATGGTCAAGCAAGGATGTTAATGCGAGAAATTAAGATTTATAATATGTATAGAAGAATGAACGTGACTTTCTATGTTAGGTCAGCAAAATTTATCCAGTACAAAACAAAGGCAATTTAAAGTGTGAGATTTGCCATATCTGGCATGTAGGATGATTTTTATTAAATAAATCATATATTTTTCTCATACTTCTCAACTTATATAACTTATAAAGTGTATCTGAAACCAACTTCCTCTCCTTCATCACCCCTATTTTCCACCATCTCACTTCTCCCTCAGATTTACCCTTTTCATAATCTACAAACATCTAGGTTCACAGGGCTTCAGCACAATCAAGGCATGACATCATGGGAAGTAATGAGGCCAACAACTAATCTTTAAGTCAAGTTTTGGCCAGGAAGCTCAGCAGCAAAAAAGGTGTCTAGGGAAGGTATAATCATCAGAGACCCCGACTCCAGCTTGTAGGTGGTTTCCAAAGACACCAATCAAGACTGCCATAGGATGTATTTAGGAGGGACTCTAGGTTGTGTGTGTATGGATTTATTCTCTGTGGGCCCCGAAAAAGGCTAATCAGATCACAATGTGGGACTTGTTCTATTGGTGTCCTAAGCCACTCTGATGTATGTCATCATCCCTTTCTTCTTCCATGGAATTCCCAAATCTCTGCATGTTGTTTTGTGCTGGTACTAGAGAAATTTGGCCTTAGGCCTTTAGATATGCTCCTCGCAGTTGCGGGAGGGGGCCTTATTGGTGAGGACTTGGTTAGTTACCAATATATAAGCAGAGTATGACATAATTAGAAATTAACTCTGTGTTATCCAATCTTTAGTTCCTGTACTCTTTTGTAGTTTCTTAGAAGTGTTTCATACATTGGCAAAAACTTGTGCCTTTCTGTTGAAAAATAGGATCATGTTGGACGGATAAGTCATAATGAAGAGATTTTGTGGGTAGTATGGTGTCCCAATATGTCATTGGAATACTTACGTGGCCATAGGAGATGGCATGTTCAGTCTCCATATGCTTTAAACTAGGGATCCAAGCTGGGGTCTCCATCATAGATTCCCAAGAGTTTATACTACACTAGGTCTCCAATTTGTCCCACATTTTTGTCCTTTTTCCATATATTCTCTCCCTCTCTTCCTCTCTGCCTGGTAGACTACTCTAGACCCATTTCCATCCTTGTCTTATCTCTCTGAACCTAGTTTTTGCAATTTCACTCTACCAGGGAGATCTCTGTGTTTATACTGGGGTCCACCTTATTGAGTGATGTTTTATATCTATATATATTAGTAATTTTTCCTATCCTTAGCATTAGTATCCTCATATGAGTACATAATATGATTGTCTTTCTAGGACTTTTTTCCTCACTCAGCATGATTTTTTTTCTTTACTTCCATCCATTTGCCAGCAAAGTCAATTATGTCATTTTATTAAAAGTTGAGTAATACTCCACTGTGTAAATGTAACACAATTTCCTTAGTTGAGCGACATCTAGGTAATTTCCAATTTCTGGGTATTAGGAAAAAACTGCTATGAATATTTTTGAACATGTGTCCTTCTGGTAGGATGGAGCATCCTTTGATTATGTGCCCAGAATGGTATAGCAAGGTGTTCAGATATGACAACTTCCAAATTCCTAAGGAACTGCTGCTATGTTGATTTCCATAATGGCAATACAAGTTTCAATTCCAGCATCAAGTAGGAGTGTTACTCTTTATCCACATTCAAAACAGCATTCTACTTTGTATTACTGATCTTTGTCATTCTGACTGTTACAAGAAGGAATCTAGAAGTGATTTTCATTTGCATATCCCTAATTGCTATGAATGACAGACATTTCTTTAGGTGTTTCTCACCAATTTTAGATTGCTATTTTGAGAATTCTTTGTCTAGATCTATAACACATTTTTTAAAATTTAATTTTAATGATGTCTACATTCTTGAGTTCTTTCTATATTTTAGGTATTAGGTCTTTATCTGATGTGGAGTTGGTGAATATCTTTTCCCATATCTTAGGTTGCAAGTTTATCTTATTGACAGTGTCCTTTTCCTTACAGAAGCATTTCATTTGGTCTCATTTAAAAATCTTTGTTCATAGTGCCCACGCTATTGGTTTTCTGTTCAGAAAGCTTTCTCCTGTGCCAATATTCCCCCAATTTCCGTTCTATCATGTTCAATATATGTGGTTTTATGTCTATAATCCACTTGGATTTGAATTTTGTGTATTATGATGAATTAAAATCAATTTGCATTTTTCCACAGTTAGCCACCCAATTAGAACTGTACTAGTTGTTAAAGATGATTTCTTTATTTCTATTTTATACTTATCGACTCTTTATCACAGGTCAGGTGTCCCTCAGTTCATGGATCTATGTCTACATCTGCAATTTAGTTCGACTGATCAACATGTCTGATTTTATGCAAGCACTGTGCTGTTTTTACAACTCTTGTTGAATAATATAGACTGAGATTAGGAATAGTTTTGATTCAAGATGTTTTTTTTCAGTAGTATATTGGGTATTCCGGATTTTGCTTTTCCACAGGAATTTGAATAATTGCCCTTAAAGGTCTGTGAAGAATTGCATTGAGATTTTCAAAGGGATTGAGTTGAATCTGTGGATTGCCTTTAGTTAGATTACAATATTTACTATGTTGATCCTACCATTCTATGAGCATGGATATCTTTCCTCTTTGAGATCTTCAATTTCTCTCTTGTAGGTCTTAAAATTTTTCACATACAAGTCTTTCATTTGCATAGATAGACTCAGCCCCATGATATTGTATGTTATCTGTAGCTATTTTGAAGGGACTTGTTTCCCTGATTTCTTTCTCAAGTCATTCATCATTTGTATATAGGAGGTTTACTGATATTTTGAAGTTGATCTTGTTGTCTGACACTTTGAAGAAGTTATTTATCAGTGATTAGAGTTCCTTGGTATAATTTTTGAAGTCTCTTATATATATTATCATATAATCTGGAAATAATGACATTGAATTCCTTTTTCCATATTCCATTCAGGTGAATATCTTATAGTTGTCTTGTTGCTCTAGCTAGGACTTTAATTATTGTATTGAATAGGTAGAAATAACAAATTTATCTTGTTCCTCATTTAACTACAATTGCTTTGAGCTTCTCTCCATTTATTTGTTGCTTGCTGTAAGGTTGCTGTAAAATTACTTTATTATGTTTCGATATGTTACTTGTATCATTATTGTCTGAAAGACTTTTATCATGAAGGGTGTTGGATTTCATCAGAGACTTTTTCTATATCTATTAAAATGACCATTTGTCTTTATTCCAGTTTATTTCTACGGTGGATTACATTGACTGATTTTGGTATGTTGAACCAACCATTATTCCTTGGGATAAAGCCTACTTGATAATGGTGGTTGATCTTTATGATGTGTTGTTGGATCTGGTTTGCCAGTAGTTAGTTGAGTATTAAGAAAGGGGAAAAGGGAGGGCAGGGAAATGATCTCCCTAGTCGACTTCCTTGTCATTCATTGATGTTATTATTAGTAAACTGCTTGCTTCTACCACTCTCCATGAATCCAAGGTTATTTCCTAGTTTCAGGACACAAGCTTCTGGCAATTTAGGAAGGTGCCCACTGAAGTGATACCCAGTGTGTTAGGAATATGGTCTGGCATGACTTATCTGCAGAACCTACACTGGGAGAAGGCACTGCTACTGGAGAAGGAGGGAGGAAATGGAGGAACCTGTTGTTGTTGTTACTTATGGAAGAAGTTCATGAGGACCACAGGTAGGCAGGAGCTTGAGTCTGCTGGGCAACTTGAGTCCTGCATTTACCTCCACTGCTTTGGAACTTCCTCTACTTCCCCGTTGGCTGATTCACTGGATCACCTAGGAAAAATGACAAAGCAGAAGAACTGTTGATATTAGTTGCTTCAAAACCAGAGTGGAAAGTTACAAACATGGCAAGGCCCAACCTCTCAGCACCCAGCCTTCTAACCTGGGCTTGGCAGCATCTTGCAGAAAAAGGTGGAAGGGAAAGACCCAAACCAAGAGGCTAACCTTGACGTTGGCTCTTTACAAAGGTTTGTAAGGTTGGACAGACCTTGTCTTCACAGGAGAGTTTCTGAATTTTCCCAAATAGACTTTGATAAGTGAATATCATCATGCAATACATCATCTTCCTTGAATTTGTTCCTGTTTAAATTGGAATGCTCATATGGAAAATGCTAGAACTCTGAAAAATATGCAGTTTCTTCCTAGGCTATTACAGCAAGTTTAGATGTACACAGTAGGCGTTTGATTTGATAGACATCATCCAACTGCACCAAAGACACCAAACTGGAACGTACACCTATTAGCTACAAAATAGAATAGATGTTAACTGAAGAATCAGGGAATTCTAAAGTTTAGTATATGCTCCTCGGAGTATTATTTTCATGACTGTGTGAGTGATACACAAATACAAGTTCATTCAAAGGTATCTTATCCACTGGGACTAGGTCACAGGTGGCAATTTTCCTGCCCATGTGGGCTCTGGAAACTTACCTCAAATCATCTTCAAGAGCAGTATATACTCTTAAACACGAAACATCTATCAAGTCCCAGAATGTACTTGTATGTTTCCAAAATTATTGTTTTAACCTAAAAAGCAGGATTTACAAATATTATTTATTGAAGAAATGATTGTTTTATATAGCTTAGGCTAGCTAATAACATTTGGGTTCTTCCTGCTTCACCTTTCCAAGTATGGGATTCCAGACCAAGTCTAACATTCTCTGCATCAAAGACTCTTTGAAGCCAAAATTAAAAGAAAAATAGAGACCAGAGGTGTAGGCAGAACTCAGTGGGAGTGCTTGAGTGCTTTTTACTGGGTTCAATGGCAGTTCCACAAAATAATCAAACAGATACCACATAGTCTGAAATTCCCAATTGATATTTACTTTGGAAACCAGTTCACTGCTTTCATTGTATCCACCTGAATTCTACCCTCACCACAGAAACCCTGTATCTATAGTCTGGAAAAGCACCTACCTGTATCTAAGCCTTCATTGGTGTTGCCTGATTGACATAGTCTTGGGTGTTCTGTGTATAGACATGATGTGTATATGTAGTATAAATTTTTTTTTACTTTTGATATAGTAAGATAGTAAGAATATTACACCATTTCACCCTTCTTTTCATTTCATAGACAATCCAATACCTTTTTATCTGTCCTTCAAATTGATGACCTCTTTGTTCATTAATTCTTATTGCATATGTATATATATATATATATATATATATATATATATATATATATATATATATATAATATGAATAAAAATTTGAAAATGTGTCCTGTTCAATCTGTGAGATGGTATTTACATGCAGGCTTTTGAGGTTGACCATGGATGGACATCCCTAAGGCAATGCCAACTGCATGAGAACATTCTCCTTTGTTTGAGGACTGCTTGCAGTTTCCTAACGTAGACAACAAGTGGCACAGTTGTACTGTGATTAGGATTTAACATGCAGCATAGGTAAGGGAAAGTGGCAAATACCAGTTAATTCTAAATCACCTACCTTACTTGGGAGAATCTGTTGATTCAAGCAAGGACATAAGCACAAACTTGTCCAGTCTGATCCAGGAGAGTTAACTTAATACAAAATTTTACATCCTAACATAGAGGATGAACTGTGCATGCATGGAATCCAAAATATTAGTATGAACTTATCCAAATTCACAACTTGGAGGAAACATGGATGCAAGCACAAGCAGCAGCACAAACTGGCTGAACGTGACACTGAGAAAAAAACAGATATAAATATGACTTTCCAAATGACAGTATGAATGAAAGGATATGACACAATACATGGAAGTGTATGACAACTGAATTGGAAAGAGGATATGTAGATAATGGTATAGACATATCATACATAAAGAGATAGCACAGACATTTAATAAATAATTTGATTCTGCATATAAAATTATATTTTCTGTGTTTTTGGGGCTGTTTGGTACTGTTTGATATGCAGAATATATATATAGATATATATACTCACATATGTGTTTGTATATTTTTATTTATCAAAAGTAAAAGGTCTCACATAAAAATTGTCTATAATGTATATTTGTACAAATTATATATAATATATATAAATTATATATCCTAATACATATTATTACATATAAAATATTATATATAGTACACATAGGTCATATGTTACATGCTATATGTATATGTAACATATAAAAACATATAGAAATTTATATGTGTGTATATAATTTCTTTACATTTGAAATAATAAAATCACATAGATTCCTTTTTCGTTTCTGTACCTAAACCCTCCAATAGAACTCCCTTTTCTGTCTTTCAAATTCTTGACCTCTTTGTTCATTGTCATTATTTACATGTATGTGCATATATGTTCTTCAATTATTCCAATCTATATTGTTACCTCTTTGATTTATTTTGGGTCTGACCATGTGACTCTGAAAATCCAATATAAGTTTTCTTCCCTAAATATATTTTTTCCACTCTTAGCTTTGCTCAGTAGTCTGTAGTTTTATGTGTAGGGTTGAGGGCTGTGTATTTTTTATGTCAATGTTGTCCAGTTGATTGGTGTTGTTCCTGAACTGTTCAGACTTACTCATGTCAATGACACATTTTGAGTGTTGCTTTTTAGACTCCTGTCATTGATGATGTAACATAACCCATATTTTAAGATGTTTTATCCTTCCAATTTTCATATCATTTCTTCTAATTTTGATATCACATACCTTGATGGTGTCACATCATCCCAAATATTACTTCACTTCTTTCCAATACTGCAGTCATATCAATCAAAGTATGGTATCACATATTTACATTGTTGTTGGCTATTATCATGTATATGACATCAGTATGTTTCAACAGTGATTTCATATGGTGACATCACATAACCCCAATTAGGATGACTTATCCTTCCAATTGTCATGTCATTTCATTCCATTTATGAGTCATATTCTTACTTTGATGCTGTCAGAATCCATTTATAATGAGTGTGAGATCCTTCCTATAGCTTTTCATATTCTTCTAATTGTGATGTCATGCATATACATTGTTGATGTCACATCATCCCATTTATGATGTCAGTTTCTTCCATTGGTCATATATTTGCATGGTTTATTTCATTTCATAACAATTTCATGTCAGTTTGTTTGAGTTATGCTGACATATATGTTTATTAATGATGTCACACCATAATCTACATTATGATGTCTTATTCTTCCCATTAACATGCCATTTCATTCCAATTGTTCTGTCACAATCTGATATTGATGGTTTCACATCATCGCATTTGTAATATCAATTCCTTTCATTATGTTGTCATATCCTTCTGATTGTGATATCATATCTTGTTGATGTCAGCTCTTCATAATTGTCAGTTTCTCCCAATTTTGAGGTCATATATTTACATAGATTAATTCAAATATTCCACATTATGATGTATTATCCTCGAATTATCAAATAAATTGTTATGTCACATATTTACAATGATGGTATCACATCATCAACATTATGGTGTCAGATCCTGCCAATTATTCTGTCATATACCTCCATTTATGACATCATGTATTTATACTATTTATGTTACATCATTATAGTTATTATATCTGTTTCTGAAAATTATATCATATTTATTTACATGGCTAATGTCACATTATCCATATTATATTGTCATATTCTCCAAATTTTGGTCATTTCCTTCCCATTGTGATTTAACTTAATGATATTGATGGTGTCACATTGTTACAATTATGATATCTCTTCCTTCTAATATCCGTGTGATATCACTCATTTTATAAAGTCATATGTTTACACCTTTGTCACTTGATCATAATTAAGATTTCAGTTCCGTTTTTTAACAAAGTCATATAGTTACATTTTTTATATCAATCTCACTGATTATGATATCAATTCCTTCCAAATTTGCTCTCATGTCCTTATTATGATGTCATATATTTCAATTGTTGATGTTTATATATCATCTCATTAGTATTATGATATCAGGTTCTGGCAATTATGATTTTTCACATTGTTGATATCACAGTCATTATTATGTTGTTAGAGTCTTCCAGTTATGTTGTCAAGTATAGACAACCCATTCACAAAACCTTTGACCTACTCAGAGTACTGCATACAAGATAAGCTTTGGCAATGGTAGCAGAGAACTTGTGGAGGGTCAAACACATGACTGGTCTTACTTGAGTCCCACATCAGATGAGAAAGCCAATGACTGACATGGCTTGGATGGC
Organism: Cricetomys ansorgei; assembly: GCA_026225945.1. Classification (NCBI taxonomy): domain Eukaryota; kingdom Metazoa; phylum Chordata; class Mammalia; order Rodentia; family Nesomyidae; genus Cricetomys; species Cricetomys ansorgei. Next base: position 625,296 of record JAMJFZ010001567.1, read on the forward strand.
CAGAAACCTGAAGCTGGGTACCGCAGAGATCTTTGCTAGAAAAAAATTTGGTAAAAAAATGAATGAAATAATTCTTAATGATATTTTGTTAATCTTTCCCAGAGAGACTCCCTCAAGCAGCTGATAAAGACAGATTCAGAGACCCACAGCTAAACATATTAGGTATAGAGAATGCATAAACTAAAGATCTCAACTGGTTCCCTACCTAAACATCTCAGGGAACACTACAGTGATGGGAGGACAGGATTGTGGAAGCCAGAGTTATCAGAGACACCAGGAGAACAGAGCCTCTGTATCAGCTAGACAGTGCTCATAGCGCTCAATGAGACTGAAGTGGAAATCATAGCCTGTATGCATCTACATGATATTCTCCGCATATATGGTATGCATTTTAGCCTGCTATTTTCATGGGACTTGTAGCAATGGCCGTGGGGGTGTCTCTGACTCTTTTGACTGCTCTTGGTGCTCACTACCTACTAGTGAGTTTCCTCATTATACTTTGATATTAGGTTTTTCTTAGGCTGGGTTTTGTTGATATCTTTGAGAGAGAAGCTCTTATCACAAGGGACATCAAGTTCAGTGCATTTGGGAGACAAAGGGAAGTGCTTGGAAGAGCAGAAAAAAACTGATGTCACGATGCATTGTTTAAGAGAAGAAAAAAGTAAACATACAAAAGTATTGAAAAGATGCCAATAATGAAATATATCCACCTCATTAACCAGGGACTGACTAGTCTAAAAAAAAGGCTTCACTGTGTGTTGAAAGTGGGTACACAGTGGACAACTCACTCTGTGTGGATACAAACATCTTAGGGCTGAGGTTTACGTTTCAGAGTAACAATTCTTATGAAAGTGGACATTCACAACCAAAATAATTGGATCAGTTTATCCTTAGCTGTAACCTGTGCCAGCTGCCATTAGTACCTTGAGTTCTAGTGCCAGCGTATGGTCAGCTTTCAGGTTTTACGCCATGCCTTTATTTGAAGCCACCATATACTAAAATGAAAAAAGGTAAACAATGCTGATCTTGAGACATAAAAAAAAACAACAGCAGCAAAACACCCATAGCACCTCAGCAGTTCCATGCCAGTTTAATGCATGATATGGGACCATAAGAATCGCATTAGGGTTGTTATGATCTCATTGTCAGCTATAATTTAATACTCCCCGAGTGCCATAAAGATCCCAACCACTAATGACAATTTACTATATACCTATTCACTTTTCCAAAATCAAATCTGAGTTATAACTGCATTTTACTTCTCCTGCCAATAATTTAACTATAATTGCTGTTGCAAACCAGACAAGTAGGTGAAGGCATTACACTGCCAATCAACTAGATTCATATTCTCTTAGTCTTATGTCAGATACATTTTTGATCATATCACCAGACTGCATACTAACACCAATGTGTGACTCTGTGTTGCAGAGTTCCTTTTAAATCAAAGTTATTCAAGTTCCCTAATATGTTTTTTTTATAGAAGAACTAAGCCACAAAAGAAAAATGCAAAGCAATGGAGGAAGTACGTATGCGAATATCTCTTCCTATTCAAACACACCAAAACTGACAGACAGACACACAAACATTCATACACATACACACACACACACACACACACACAAATGAAAGGTCCATAAAATGACATGCATGCTGACACATTCCATGATTCTATAGATTATGTAGCACAGGTACTCAGGACAGATATTTGTCTGTTGATCCTTGGAAAATTGCCATTTTACTTTGGGAAAAGTTTTTCATAACCAAACACAAAGCATTGCAACTGTCTAAGTCCTCAGACTACAGAAGCTACCTCCTCACTATTGATATCTTTGAGAATATCCCGAGGGGAAATAAAACAAAAAACAAGAACGTTTGCTTGTAGACATTCTACCCACAAACCCCCTCCTCTATACAACCAGAGTCCAGTATCTATTATACTGCTGAACTGTGAATCATATGCATTTTGGCATGTACTGACTTCTCTTATTGAGTGGGATATAATTCAATAGAAGGATCAGCTGCTGTATACAATTGTCAGTCAATTGCAGCCAATATTCTCAGACACAAGAATAGACATTTATACTGACTATAGGAAATATGTAGCTGTGTGGTCCCTTGAGTATAACCTGTGTTATTCTGGACTCCTTATGGTTGTGATTGCATAGGGAATGTAACATAGATTTTTTTTAAAGTGAGGGATTAAATAATAGATGTGCTGTCCCACATTAACTATGTACATAACACCCTTTACCAGGTCTTCTGCACATTTTGATGCTTGGCTTCCTCTCTTGTGACAGTATACAGCAAGCATGCTCACTTGCATTTTCTGTGCATTTTAACACCTGTCCTTTATCAATGATTGCAATTAGCCAATGATCCTATATGTTGGGTCACAAGAACTGACAATTACACTAATGAGAATACATGCCTGTGATCATTGAACTATCTAAAGTACTGATGTACATTGGCTCCTCTTCATAGATGAGATTGTATAGGAATTCTACCATAGAAGAATCTTGTGTGTTTAAACTTTTGGGAACAAGTATAAGAGATGCTGACCTACATCTACAACAGAAATAGCTTTCTTTCCATGGCCTTCTGAACTTTTAAAGGCTCACATTCCAATCTAAGGGAAGAATATAGTATTAATTATCCCTACTACATTTTTAAGCTTTTATGCACCCCATCCCCTACCATGGATTAATATTAGGCCCTATGGTACCAATTCTTCCACCATGAATAAATCACACAGCTTTCTGCTCTTTGGTGATCCACATCTTTTAGTTGCACAAGATGTCTAGTCATGGTACAATGTTCCCAGCACCTTGTATTACTAATGGACATGAGGTATTATATGACAAAAATTGTCTGACAGGTAGTTGGATCAATACTGAACATATAACTCTCCAAAAGAAGAAACTTTAAAAATGCAAAAAGAATTGAGAAAGGAAAAGGAAGGAAAGAATAAAATCAAAATAAAAGAGGCAGAAATAAATGTAAGTAGGAGTGAATAATAAAAGATAAAGATGGGAAGTGGTTAAGGAGGCATGGATAAAGAAGTCAAGGATGAATGGATGAATGTAAAAGACAGGTGATTGGAATGTTGCATTATGTAGTTACTAGTGTGCCTTCCAACAAACATGTTACGTGTGAAATTAAAGTGCAGAGAAAGCATCTTGGAGCACTTATTGGGGCTGCAGTAAATTTGGATCTCTCAGTTTACTGTTAGGAACACAATAAAGGAGTCCAGGCAAGTTCACCTTTTCCCAAGCCCCATATGCACTCTTGGGTGACTACTGTTTTGCATCCCTGCTAATCATGGTTACAAAGGACACCAGGAACTGTGTGTTTTTATCTCTGTTAGGACAAGAATTCTAGAGCTATGCATGCATCAGAAAACATCATGTTGGAGTCTTTCTGTCCTGCACTCGAACAGCTACAGATGTGCTTTGTTGGCTGGTTTCCGTTGCACACTGCTGGTGCCTGACCCGTGGTGACCTGGTATGCACCCCCTGGCCAGAAGGGCAGAGCTTGAGTTTGAGCAGAGGGACAATACTCAGAAACCAAGGAGTGAGTCTCGGTTGTTTTCACACAGGTTCTGATCACGCAACCTGAGAATAGAGGACCAGATGCAAAAGGAAGACTCAGTAGACGTATCTGATGGATCATGGTCTCTTTACTGGTGGGCTCTTCCCTATTTAAATGTCTTTCTCCAGAGGAGGCAGGGTCCTGATACTCTGGGTGAGGAAGTCCCATTAGCATGAGGGCAGGATGGGCATCTGACTCATGGTTTTTGCAAAGACAGATGAGGTGGCTAATCGGCCGCAACACGAATAAACATTTTACAGGATATTTCCTTTTTGCTCTTGTGAAAAATTTGGGTCCCTTCAGAACTGAAACAGAAAGAGCTTGCAAAGCATCCTATCAGCCCTCTTAGCAGGGGCAAGGCACCTTTCTGCTGCTTCAACTGTTCTTCAGCCCCAAAGGTCCCACAACTTAACTGGTCACCAGATTCAAAAGACTTTAAATCCCCATGATAATATGAGACTGTTGTCATGTTTTGGAGGAATCAGACCACACTCCTTTCAAGTCCTGAATAGATACCCAAAGGAAAGCATTGTGTACATCACAAATACAATTCTGATTCAGGGCAGGATTTAACCAAGAATGTCATGTTCCTTTTAATCTAGATCCACTCAATTGGCCATCTTTTGAGTCAGATTTCCAATTCACTACCCAAAGCAAGACTCCCAGGTGGCAACCCACCCACTATATTAGGCAATGTTGGCAAGGAATGATATTCCCAATTTGAGTAAGTGGAATTGTCTTAGGGTTGAAGTTTATACAGGATACTCATTTACAAGGAATATGAACAGTGTCTAGTAAAAATGCTCCATCTTAATTAGAGCTCAAATTTGAAAAGATGAATGGAATTCCATTTTTACCTGGATGAGCCTACAGAAGCCTGAGGAAAAGTATCATTGACATTGGAACCAAAGACAGAGCAAAGACATGCCAGTCAACCTACATAATCTCATGAGTTGTAACAATCTACTAATATTCTTAATGTTATACAGATCCTACACTTTCATGACACATCTGTATATATGTCTTTACGTTAAACACGATTTAAGTCTCTTTATGAGTTGCGAAATATTTATTTCTCTAACCACACATAAATGTACAAAGGCTATAGTAAAGCACACAAGCAAGTGGACATTATTATGGAATTCAGTATATATTGATGGTCTCAGACATATTTCAGATACTCTTGCTCTAATGCCATGGAACTGGAGACTAACATTCTTGTGCTTCTGCCAATCTCAGTCCCTAGCCACTCAATTACTCAAATAAAACCAAAATTCTGAAATTTTTGTTTTTTAATTTTAACTATTAAGGTGAAATTCAGTGATGTTGGTGTTTGAGTATTTCTTCTTTTATTTGAGCTTAAAATTATTTTTAAAAAGTTTCAATGGTTGCAGACCAATACATTTTGTTCATCACCAGTATCTAGTATTACTGTGAAATTTCATGGCAAAAAAGTCAAATACCAAACAAAAAAATATACTTTACAATCATTGCTGTCCTTTCCCACAACATTCAATCTGCATGTTATTTTTATTTTTACTTTTTTTTGTTTTCGTATACCATAAAATACATCCTGCCTGCTGTCCTCCCTTCCTGTAATCCTCCCAGGTCCTCCTAGCACCCAAATATCCCTGATCTACACCTTCCTCTCTCTGCTTCTACTCAGAAAAGAGCTTTCCTCCAAGCATTACTACTCAAACATGGTATAGCATGTGTTTGTTTGAGTACTTTTCCCAGCACACAAACACAGAAAGACACAGGTATATACACACACGCACACACACACAGAATACAGGAAATGATATCCATACTCACAAACTCTCATGAAGCCATCAATTTTGTGCCACAGATAAACAGGACAGTCTTTTATCTTTGATTTCTTAGAAAATTAGCATTTTCGTTAGGGAAATGCCTTCATCATCCAAAAGGCCACCAAACTCCACAAGCCTTAGAACTGAAATTGCGGAGGTTATCTGCTCACTGTAGAGATTTTTTTGATGTCCAGAGATAAAGACAGGTATCAGTTCCTTGGGAATACCCTTGCATAACTTTGTAGCACAATCCAGGGAGTCTCTGTGTTGCTGTTAAGAGAGCTACCTGTATGTCAACCTGCTCAGAAGTTTTACAAAGAGCAGGCTATGGTATTCAATTACTAATCATTCGCTGTCCACATGTTTGGCAATCAAAGGTCCTCTCTGCTTAGGCATATAGGGAGCCAAGCAAGGATTCTTGAGAAGATTCCTATTGTCGTGATACCTGCACAAACCTGAGAACTTGTTGATGGTTGTGACTGCATGGGACAGTCCACCACAGACCAATCATTATTATTTGTATTAAAATGGTAGAGGAAAAGTAGATGTTTTGTTGTACATCGACTACATACGTGCCACACTCTGCCATGTATTCGGCACCTGTGGAGCTTAGATTCCTCTCTATGGAAAGATCACAGAACACATGTACCCTAGCCACTTCATGGGCTCTCTGAATTACAGCCCCTATCATGGAATACAATTTGGCCTTAAGCTACTTCTTCCACCTCTGATAAGAAATCACCTTGAGAAGGATAGTTGCATTAACAACAAAAACAATGGCTGGAAAATTTTTGCAAAATTCACTGCAGCTATCCTCCTGGGAATCTTGAACATGGTTGTCATGGTAAAGGATGTAAAGGAGAATGAATGTGTTTAAGAATAATGGATTGGATTCTCTACATGGGCACCCATCTGGCCAATCAAGAAAGGCATAAAAGATACTATATGCCTACTGATTTGAATCATTCGGAATGGAGTTCCCTATGAAACTTTGTTTCCCCAAACCATTGAATCAAGCATGGCAGTCTACAACTGACACTTTCTAAGAATCACAGAGGATAAGGAACTAATTAATACCATTGTGCAGGAGCAATCAGACTACATCAGAAATTAGAGTACATCACAGGACAATTTCCCTGAATTTTTTTCAATGGCATTAAAGAAATGAGAAAAATACTGATGTGAAGATATTTAAGGGACAAAGGCAAGATGGAATTTGCATGGATTCCAGTAATATAGAGATAAATGTAGAAATCATGAATTCAAAATTATCTTCAACTAGAGAGTAAGTATGAGACCAACCAGCGTTTCATTAGATTCAGGAGAGGTAGAATATGACTGAGACTGAGAAACTGAGACTTTCGAGACCTAATAACATAGTCAGGTGTGGTGGCCAAGTATTTTAATCAGAACAACCAGGAGATAGAGGGAAATGGATTTGTGAGAATATGAGGGCAATCTATTCTACAATGGCAATTCCAGGCCATTCAGTGCTACATAGAGAGATGCTATCTCAAATGAAAAGGTAATGTATACAACTTTCCATATCCTTTTCAAATAATTCAACCACTTTTTTAAAGAATTTTTAAGACTGTCACAGAATTTGAATATAAACTGAGTCGTAGATGCTGGGAAAAGACGATTGTTCCTTTTACTAGGTGTGCTAATAATATTCTGTGTATAAAAGAAGGCTTTGTTTTAATTGAAAATGGTGCTGAAAATTTTAGATGTTAAATGTCATACTGCCTAATATTTTAATTTAAAAGTAGTCCCAATATTAATGGAGAGATAGGCAGTAAATGTCAGGAATCACATTGCTATGTCTCAGAATGTCTTTTCTTCCCCAAAACATCCTAGTGCAGAGAAGCAAGTGCCTATACTGAAATAAGTGGAGGTGAAATACTCAAACAATGAAGAATGAAAATGAAGAACTTCTGAGTGACAGTATGCATTACAAATGACTGAAAGGACACCTTCCAAAATGGCATTTTCAGTCAACAGCTTTAAGATGAAAATGTTTTGAGATATTCAGAGATCACAGCAAGTTTGACAAATAAAACCAAATAACCTAAATTCAATCTTGTGTGTGTGTTATGCGTGTGTTAATATTGGCATATATGTTTGTATGTGCAAATATATACACAAGAGCTAGGATTTGGTCCTCTGGAAGACTACATAATGCTTTCCACTGCTGAACCATCTCTCTAACCTGAGAATATTTATCTCATGCCAATGATTATGCCCTTAATAGTACATAGCTTCTGTACTCTGAAATACAGTCTATGGAAACCATTTTAACAAAGAGATAAAAGTATCTATAAATTTCGTATCAAATTATTACATGTGATATCTAATTTCTTGCTCTTGAAAGGATTCTAAACAACTTATTCACTCAATAATCTTGTCTTATATACTAATTTGTTATAGAGACCCTTTCATTATACAGAATACAAAGGTACACATTAGCACAATGATCAACTCTTTGTTACCCATGTCGTCATTATTGAAGTTTAATTGTAATTCCTAGGTGTGGACAACATTATTCAATTGATGAAAATATTTTTTACCTGTATCTCACAACCTGCCTTCTTCTATTGCCTTGAATTATTACTGCAAAATGAGTTACTTAGCAAACCTTTGTTTCACTTAGAGCATGCTTGGTACTATGGAAACATCTAGTCAGCTTAAGAAAACCTCCCTCCTCCCCTATTACACCCCAATTCTCTGACTCGGAACATTTGGCTAGCTTTAAAATTTTATTTCCAGCTTAGAACTAACTAGATAACAGAAAATCACTGTCACCTTCATAAGATAAATGACATTTGGCCTAGTGCTCATTTGGCTGCACATTGAAAGCCGTTCTACAGTTTTATTATCTAGTAAACTATGTGCATCAAGATTCAGAAGCTAGGCCAAGAAAAGTAACTTGTTTCTATAATAATACTTTGTTTTTCTAGAAAACCCAAGTTTAGTACCTGGCACCAACAATGTTTGGCTCTCAATTGCTTGTAACTCCAGCTACAAGTATTCTGAAGCTCTCTACTTGTCTCTTTGGTCTCATAAATATGGCATATGCTCACTCAGACTCATATACAAAAACAAAAATTAAATTTATAAATAAGAGAAAAATCCACAAATTTGGGCTGTTCACATAGTTCATTGCACACCTACCATTCATAAGTACTCTGGGATTGATATCCAGGACTACATAGACTCATAATGATTGTCCATAGAATTAACAGTAGGACTGGAAAGACAGATGAAAAGGTCAGGAGTCAAGCCCAGCCTTAGTTAAAAAATAAGCTCAAGACCAACTTTGAATACATAATATCTTGTTTCAAAGCTAAATAATAAATAAATAAATAAATAAATAAATAAATAAATAAATAAATATTATCAAACATTTAAAAACTTGCCTCATATTTTTATATTGAAAAAAAATCTCCATTTCACTGTATTTTTATGTATAATGTCCTTCACCCATGTATCTCTTTTGGTATCTTTATGTTGGATTTATAGCCATGTTCCGTCTATTTCTCTGTCACATGATCATGACAGCAAATACTGTTAAATTACTGTGAACTCAGTGTTTTTAAGCTCCAGAATTTTTGATACTTATTTCATTATGAAGTCACTAGTGAGCAGATGCGATAGCAAGGTGAATTCCACTTCTATTTTCAGAATCTAAACATGGGAATTAAATGTTGTAGAGTAGGATCTGTTGTCCTTTTAGCTGCATTATCTGGGCTGTTTTCTGGTACCAGTAAAACAACATGGGGGCCTGTACTTCCAACAGTTTGGTCCTCAACTTTAGATAGCTTGGCTTGGTGAGAGATAAGTCATTGCAGCTGCAGACCCTCACCAATGTCAGCACATCTGAAGGGAGGTTTACCTTGGACAAGGGCCAGTATATTGTCTCAAAAATGAAGGCACTTCCCACTAATCTTGATGAGAGGATATTTAAAAATAATTTCCAAAATTAGACACATTTCATGACACAAACTCAATTTTGTACAGACTTAGCACAGGTGGTATACACTTTGGCTACTACATAGCAGAATATAGATACTTCAAAAAATTTGTAGAGACAAAGAATTCAACAAAATCATTGAAAAGAATTTCCCAAATAAAAAGAAAGAGATGCATATTAAAGTACAAGAAGCTTATAAAACATAAATTAGATGGGACCAGAAAAGCAAGTCCTGTTTCCATATAAAAATGAAATGATTGAACATACAGAACAAACAAAGAATGCTAGTAACTGCAAGAGACAACAACAAATCAGATACAAAGGAAAACTTCCTGGCTAACTTCTTAATGGATACCTTAATTCCTAACTCGAAACTGAAAAAATACAAAGTCAAAGGGAATACAGGTGCCAATGCAAACTAATATTCTCAGCAAAACTTTCAATTATCATAGTCAAAGACCCAAATAGTTCATGATAAACACAAATTTAAACAAGACCTAGTTACAAATCCAGCCCTACAGAAAGTACTAGAATGAAAACTCCAATCCAAGGAGTCTAACTACAATCAGGAAATCACAGGAAATAAAAAATCTCACATTATCATACTCAACAGAAGTGTCACACATACACACACACACAAACACCTCCACACGTCCAAAATAACTACAAAATAATAGGAACTAACAATTGTTGGTCATTGATATCCCTCAAGATTAATGGTCTCCATTTCCCAACAAAAAGTAACAGACTGACAGAATGGATTTGAAAACAGAATCCTGATACCTGCTGTATACAAGAATCATACCCTGACTTCAAAGATAAACATTACCTCAGAGTAAAGCATTGGGAATAGTTTTCACCAAGAGAATGGACCTAAAAGACAAGTTGATGTATCTATTCAAATATCCATCAAAGTAAACTTCAAACCAAAATTAATAAGAAGAGATAGGCAAGGATATTATATACCCATTAAAAGAAAAATCCACTAAGATGACATTGCAAATATTCACACATCCATCCCGAGTATGAGGGCTCCAAAATTTTAAATGATCAATGCAAAATTTAAATAAACACATTGACCTTCACAATCCAATACTAGGATATTTCAATACCCCCCTCTCACAAACTGTCAGGCCAACCATACAAAAAGTACCTGAGAAAAATTGACATTAACAAATGTTATAAAATAAATGGACCTAACACACATATACAGAGCATTTTATGCGTACAAAAAGAAAACATCTTTTTCTCACCATCTCACAAAACCTACTCCATAAGTGACCATATTCATTGCCAAAATGCAAAATTCAATAAATACAGGATATCTAATATAACACCCTGCATCCTATAAGATCAAGATGGATCAACGCTCAAATTCAACAACAGCAACAGCAACAACATAAGGCCAACAATTTCATGGAATCTCAACAACTCTCTACTAAATGACAACTAGGTCAAGACAGAAATAAAGAAAGAAAGTATAGACTTACTTGAATTCAATGAAAATGATTCTAAAAATATCCAAACTTTCATAGTTACATGAAAACACTATGGTAAGTGGAAAATTGATAGCACAATGTGCGTACCAGAAAAGACTGGAAGATTCATATACTAGCAAATTAAGAGCAGATCTGAAAGCCCTAGAACAAAATGATCAAGCATGCACAGAAAAGAAGACATCAAGAATTAATCAAACTGAGGGCTGAAATCAATAAAATAGAAACAAAGAGAACAATTCATATAATCAATGAAACAAAGAGCTGGTTACTTGACAAAATCAGGAAGATAGACAAACTCATAGCCAAAATAATTTAAAGAAAGACAGAGAATATCCAAATCACCAAACCAGAAAGAAATTATGGGATATAAACAACTTAAACAGAAGTATAACTCTCAAGGAAATGAGGAAGCCAGTAAAGGACTCAGAATCAATAAAAAGCCAGGGCCAGATGAGTTTAGGTAAGAATTATATCAGACATTAAAAAAGAAGGAACATCAAAATTTCTCGTTATTCTTCAAAAAAGATGCAGAAAGAACTTTTCCAAACTCATTCATTCTATGAGGGAACAGTCATGAGAATACCCAAACATCACAAAGATTCAAAAAGAAACAGAATTATATGCCAATTTCACTCATGAACATAGATACAAATGAATTCAATAAAATACTCACAAAGCACATCCAAGAACACATTAAAAAGATTATTCACTAAGATTGAATAGCCTTGATCCATTTGAAGAAGAGATTGTTCAATGTAAGAAAATAAGTCAATGTAATCCACTGCATAAACAAATAATAGAAAAAAATACATGGTCGTCACACTACAAAGTGAGAAAGCTTTTCGTAATATCAAACAACCCTTCCAAATAAACCTCATGGAGAGATTGAGGATAAAATGGCCATATCGAAACATAATAAATGTAAGTAACAGCAATCCTACTGAAAACATCAAATTAAACAGAGGAAAATTCAAAGCAATTTCACTAAAAGCAAAAGTAGCATCAGGCTGTTCCCTCCATTTATGAATATTTAATACAGTACTTAAAGTAGTAGCAAGAACAATGAGAAAAGAGAAGGAGATTAATGGGATATGAATTCACAAAGAAACAGTCAAATTATCCTAATTTGCAGATGATATATTATATATAAATGACCTCAAAAATGGGATCAGGCAATTCCTAAAGCTGGTCAACAACTTCAGTGAAATAGCTGGCTACAAGTTACCCAAAAATAAATCTGTAGCCCTCCTACAAACAAATGACAAATAGATACAGAAAGAAATAAGAGAAACAAACTCTTCATAATAGATTCAGATAACATAAGGTATCTTGGACAACTCTAACAAAGCAAATGAAAGACTTGAATGAGAAAATCTTTATGTCCTTGAAGAGGGAATTTGAAGAACTCAAAAGACGGAAAGATATCACCTGCACCTTGGTTGGTAACATCAACATAGTAAAAATAGCCACGGTACTAAATGTAATCTTAAGACTCAATGCAATCACATTCAAAATCCCAATATAGTTCTTTAAAAATTAAAATGGCAATACTCAACTTCATATGGAAAAATAGAATACTTTGGGTAGCTAAAATACTACTGAAAAATAAAAGAATTTCTAGAGGTATCAAGATCCCTGATCTTAATCTGTACTACAGAGCCATAGTAATAAAAACTGCATGGTATTGGCACAAAAACATGCATGATGACCAGTGGATTGGGGTACAGGATACAGGTATAACTCCACGCACATATGAATATCTGATCATTTATAAAGAAGTGAGAAGAATCCAATGAGAAAAGAAAGCAGCCTTAACAAATGGTACTGGTCTAATTGTATGTCTGAGGTAGAAGAATGAAAATAGATCCATATCTATTGTCCAAACCTCAAGTCCAAATGGATCTAAGTACTCAATGTAAAACCAGATATACTGAAACTTATTGAAGAGAAAATAAGCAATAACCTTGAGAGAAGAGGCACACAAGACAACTTTTTTAACAGAACACTGAAAGGCCAAGAACAAAGATCAAAACATAATGAGAACCTCATGAAACTGAAAAGCTTCTTTAAGGACAATGACATTGTCAACAGGGCAAAACAGAAGTGTACAGAATGGGAAGATATTGACCAACTCCATTTCCAATAGAGAGTTAACATACAAAATAAATAAAAAAACGCAAGAATCTACATGTCAAGAAAACAAATAACCCAATTAAAACTGGGGTGCATATCTAAACAAAGAATTCATAAAAGAGGAATTTCAAATGGCTGAGAAACACTTAAAGAAATGTTCAACATCTTTATGCATCTGGGATGGCTCTCTACGGGCAATCAGCTACTGAGTATTTCAGACAGGTTTGTGCAGGTGTTGCTTGTAGGTGGTTGAAGGGTTACAAGGTGGAGCTTAGAGCAAGGAAAGGGTTAGTGTTGCTTGTTAGACTCAGGGCTTGAGGAGCACTAACCATGGGGTCCTCAATAACACTGCAATGAGACAATTACTTCCATTGTGGGTGCTAGAAGGTTTAGAAAATGCTTCCTCATTCCAAAGGAATGCACCAGAAAACACATGGTAATCTGTAGCACAGCAGACAGGACTCAGAATCAAAAAATAGACTTTTGGGAAAGGGACTGGAATCTGTCCCTTTGTTGCCAAACAAGGACATTCTGACTTGGACGAGTCCAGGAATACTGCTGCAGTCTACTCTACTCCACACACCAAGGTGATCACTAAAGCTGACACAACAGACTTGGGTATGATGACACTAAGTGACCATGGCCACAACAAAGCATCTAGGTAAAGAATTCCTGACAAGAAGGCTCTCCTAGGCTAACATTTGACACAAACAATTTCAAATGATATCTGTTCCTTCCAGTTATGATGTCATACATTGGCATTGATATTATCACTTAAACTTATTTATGATATCAGTTTATTTTGATTAAGATATCATATTTTATGTTGATATTTTACTTAATATCAACTAAGACATCTGTTCCTGGCAATTATAGCATCACATCCCTATAATTGGTGAACGAAAACTGATACCACATTCTTCTTTTGAAGATCTCATATATTTACACATTACATTGTGGTTGATACATCATCATAATAATGATGTAATTTTCTTCCCAGTTTGATATCATATTGGTATTTTGATATCACATCATGCAGACTATGATTTCATGCCCTTCCAAGTACGTTGTTATGTCATTCCTATTATGATGGCATATACTCTTATTATTGCTTTCACATTTACCAGGTTTTGGTGTTACTTTGTTCCACTTATGAAGTCATAAGTTTCTATTGATGGTGCCACATAATCCCAATTAAGTTATCACTGGCTTCCTATTGTGACATGTCACGTTTCCTATGCTCCCTTTCAATTGTGTTGTCACAAATTATGTTGAAGGTATCACATCTTCACAATTATGAAGTCCTTCCAAATATCCTGTTATATACTTCCTATGTTGTCATATATTTACATTGTTGATATCACATCATAAAAATTACAATGTCAGTTTTTTTCAATTTTGCTATCCTATATGTACATTGATGATATTATATTATCCCAACTATGCTGTCATGTCCTTTCAATATTCATGTATTGTGTAATAATATGATATCATATATTTACCTTGCTGTCATATCATCATGATTATGTGATTGTTTTCTACAAATTATGATGCCATTTATTTACATCATTTTGCTACATAACCCTGATTATACTGTTATATCCTTCTAATATGCACATCTTTTCCTTTCAGTTTTGTCAGACATTTTGGTTGATTGTGTTACATTGTCGCAATTATGATGCCAGTTATTTCAAATTATGTTTTTAAATACTTCATGTTATTATTTCATACATTTTCTTCCCTTTACTATAGCCTATATTTTCATTGATATGCTTTTATCACTTCACTCCAAGTATGTAACTTTCTGTTCATTATGATATTATATATTCTCACTCTTGATATCATATTATCACAATTATGATGTTAGTTTCTTCACATTATATTATATACTGATATAGATGATGTCCCATAATTTTACATATATATTGATGATATTTATCACTTCAATTATGTTGTTGTCTATTAGTTTTGTCATACAACTCATATTAAGCTTACTTATATTTACATGGCTGTAGTCACATCATGATGTGACTTTTATGATTTCAATATATATTTCCAATTATAATGTCAAATACTTACAACATTCATGTCAAAATTATTGTCAGTTTGTACCAATTGTGATATCTTTAGTCAAATTTTACAACATTCATGTCAAAATTGTTGTCAGTTTGTACCAATTGTGATATCTTTAGTCATATTTTACAACATTCATGTCAAAATTATTGTCAGTTTGTACCAATTGTGATATCTTTTAATACCATTGACGATGTAACCTAATCCACATTATGATGTCCTATCCTCCAATTATCATGTCATATTCTTCTAATTGTGATGTCCTAGATCAACTTAAATAATGTAATGTCATCATAATTATGAAGAAAGTTCCCTCATTCTTATCATGATGTCATAAATTTACATTGTTGATTTCATATGCTGATTATGCTTTCACATTCTTCGTTATCTGAGGTCATATATTTATAATATTGAAGTAATATCGTGATTATGGTGTTAGCTTCTTCCAATTTTGCTTTAACTCTCCTATTTCAGTGTCATCTTTTTATATCATTTATGTCACATCATCATAATTATGATGTCAGTCCTTCCTATTATGCCATGCCTTAATTTTTGATGACATATAGTTATGTAGTTGATGTCAACTCATCATGATTGTGATGACAGTTTCCTCTAATTATGAGGTCATAAATTGACACTGATAATTCCACATATTTCCAATTATGTAAGTACCTTCAAAATTCAATGACATTCTTATGTTCAGACATATATAGATTTTTTATGCCATATTTTTGTCCCTTTCTCCTAATTATCATGTCACATTGATGGTAGAATAATATATCAATTATGGTATAAGTTCATTGCAAATTTCATGTGATACGCTTTTTATTGTCATTTTACATTTACCTTGTTGATATTACAAATTGGCAATTTTATCAATTCTTTCCATTCATGAAGAGATATATTTACTTTGATGATGTTACATAATCCACATTATGATGCCATGTCTCTCCAATTATCAGGTGACTTGTTTCCAACTTTGATGTCACATTCTTACTTTGATACAGTGGTATAACATCCCAATTAAGCTGTCAGTTCCTTCCAAATATGTCATATCATTCTCATTATATTGTCATATACTTATGTTATTTATTGCACATCATATTATAATGGCATCACATAATAATAATTATGTAGGCATGTCTCTCCAATTATCACATTACTTCTTTCTATGATATCATTTACATAATTTACTAGTGTCATATTATCTCAATTATGCTCTCACATCCTTACATTAATTGTGGCACATCATCTCAATTATGTCTACTTGTTGGAATTATAATGATTATTATTTACACTGAAGATATCAAATCACCTTAATTAAGATGTCAACAGCTTATAAATATAGCATGTCCTTCTTATGATGTCATATATTTACATTCATGCCACAGAATTCACATATTATGTTAAATCCTTATCATCATGTACTTTTCTTGCAACTGCAACGTTACGTATATTAATGCTTTTCTGCCATCTTAATTATGATGTCAGTTTCATCCAATCATTTTGTCATGTCCTTATGATATCAGATATTTACATTATTAACATATCATCTGATGTCAGTTTCTTCAAATTGTGATGTCACTTATTGACACTGATAATCCCCCCATAAACCTGATTTCAATGTCAGTTATTTTCAAATATGATGTCATATATTTACATTGTTTATGTCACAGTATCATTTATGATGTCAGTTTCGTATGAATATGATGAACACTGCCAATGCTACATAACCAAAATTAAGTCACATTCTTCCAATATTTATATTTCATTTCAATTATGATGTCACGTCTTAAGATTTATGGTTACACATCACCCTACTATGATGTTAGTTCCTTCTATTCATGCTGGGATAACTTTTACTAGGATATCATTTATTTACATTGTTGATTTCACATCATCAAAATTATGAAGTCATTTCTTCTAATTATGATGGCATATACTTACATTAATGATGATGACATATAATACACATTATGATGTCATATACTTCCAATCATCAGGTGATTTCATTCCAATTATGATGACAAATCCTGACATTGATTGTATCACAGCATCCTACTCATGTCAGTTCCATTCATTTATACTGCTGTATGCTTCTGTGGTGATACCATGTGTAGTGAGGGCTCTTTTTCACAAATTTCCAGTGCTAGGATGATCTTGATTGACCCTTCACTGCCCTTGACAGAAATTCACTAACACCTTTCACTTATATTCTTTACTGTCAAAGGCCACTCACCGAAAGATAGAGTTGGAATGATGTAACAAATGTTGGTGTTAATTAAAATGAAACTAATGGAAGTACCTTGGGAAATAGAAACATGCAGAAATTTGAGTCTTCCTTAGAGTCTATGACTGAGATATATATTTAGATTCTAAATAAATAAAATAAGTAAGCTTAAAACAGGAGGTGGAGGAAGAATTATTAAAGAAGAAACAAACTAGAGAAATTACAGAAGCTGATAAGCTGTAGCTGAATCATCAGATTTTCATGTCCAGCTTCAGAAATAAAGAATTTATATGGGCAGGGAGAGAGATCATGTACTTAATAATAAGCTTGGTATGTTCCTGAAAATAAACCGTTCTAGAAGTCCTAATGTCCTTTTAACCTTTACAGGACTGCAATAAAGATAATGATTGTACTGAAAAAAGAGTTCATGTCAGAGTTACAGAAAAGGACATTTTAGCTCAATGAATTGCCTGTCCTTCGGAGCAAACATGTCAAATCGGGACTCTCACGACTTTTCTGATAGCATGGAAACACAAAGAGCAGACTGCTTTTGCGTTTTAAGAATCAAAGGAAAGCATGGTGGTCTTATGCTAAATAGAACAGAGAAAGGAAAGAAGAATTTAACAAGGGTCAAAAGTGAATGTAGTTAAAAAGATATGTTTGATGTAACAGGCATTATACTCCATTAAGTCTATGATCAACTTAAACAGAGTCAAACTCAAATAGCATCATCCTCTCTAGCATCTTTAACTAACAGGCTTTATGACACCAAATTTAAGGAGAAAAATGTTAAGTTAAAGAAACCTGATTTCATCATGTTATCTTTTAGTTTAGACAAAATTTGCTATTTGCCTGATTTGTTGATTTTAATATACTTATTGAATCAAGGAAGAGTTTACACAAATGACTTCCAGAGGGTATGTCATCAATCATCAAAGTCTTAAATGATTTTGTGTAAAAATAAAGCCTTTGACAGTCATAAATTGTCAGAATATGTGAAGCCATACCGAGATGTGCTTCCTCTCTTTCAGTCTCTCATGAAACAAAAGTGAATTTTGTCCTGCATCTGATTCTTCCCTCACCGCTCTTTCATCCATCCACTGTAAGCTCTACCCTCACCAAAGCTGGACCTCAGCAGTTGTGATAATGATAGCATATACTGACAATGTTCATCTTACACCATTATGATTATGATGTCAGTTTTTTCAGAATATAATGCCATACCCATCTCATTACAATGCTGTTGTCACAGAATCCACATTAAGAAGTCATTTCTTTGCAATTATCATGTCATTTCCTTCCAATTACAAAAAATGTCACATCCTCAAGGTGATGGTTGATGGTGTAATTTCCTTCCATTTTTGCAGAAATATTTTCCTTATTTTGATTTCCTTTCTTTATAATGTTGAAGTCACATCACAGTTGTGATGTCATTTTCTTACAATTGTGATGATAACTTTTTACATTCATGATGTAATAAAATCCACATTATGATATCAGTCTTACAATGATCAGATAATTTGTTCCAATAATGATGACCTTTTCTGGCACTAATTTTGTCACATCATCCAAATTATGATGTCTGTTCTGTCCAATCATGCTTTCTTGTATTTTTTCATTGTGGTGCCATATATTTACATCATCAAAGTCATGTCATCATGATTATGGTGTCCCTTTCATCCAATGAGTATTGCATATTCTTAAATTGATGTTAACACATAATTCTATTTTTGACATCAGTTCCTGTTCATATGATATCACATACTCACATGGATGATGTCACATTGTTGCTATGCTGTCAGTTTATTCCCAATAAGAGGTCATTTTTAGCTCTGGCGATGTCATATAACCCAAATTATGTTATCATATTCATCCAATTCTCAAATCATTGTCTTCAAATTTTGATATCACATACTTGCATTGATAGTGTCATACCATCCCAAATATTCTGTAAATTTCTTCCAATTATGATGTCATTTATAAATTGTGATCTGTATTTACATTTTTTATTCTCACTCCTTCACAATTATTGTGCTAGTTTTTTCTAATTTTGATGACATATATTTTACATTGATGATGATGTCATGTTGTCCACATTAAGATCTTTCATTCAATCACATTTTTTTCTAATTGTGATGATGAAGGCATAGGTTGTCAGTGTCATGTCATCAAAATTGTATCACATATTTACAATGTTGATGTCACAGAAGACTTCAGTGATCAACAATGCCTCAAGATCCTCAATCCCCAAGGACATAAGAACCAACATATGCTGAAATATAGAGTGTAGCAGTATGTTGATTTGTGAGTTCACATAGGACAACAAAGTGGTATAATAATAGATGAAATCCCTGCCAGACTTTAGCTGAGGGAACCACTGTCATGGCAAGCACCATGATGTACAGAGGAAACCTGACTGTCACTGCTCAGGTGTTTTTATTAATATAGAATTCCTCAGGTGTTCTACAGATTGCTCATGCAGAACATGACCAAACATACATCCCCCACATAAATCCAACACTTGCAGAAACTACAAAACACCAAAATCTAGGCTACCCCTCACCAAACAGTGCACAAAATTATTTTAAACATACCAAAAATAAATTTCCACAAGTATATAGGAAAATAAAATATACATGAGTATAAAATATACAAACAAAACAAGAACAACAACAGAACTGTAACCTACAGCATTTCAACTGCTTGCTGCTTGCTGGATGCATGAGAGGGAATCAAAGGAATTTTTGTGGGGTCAACAGGAAACTTTTATGATATCACAGTCACAATTTAATTGAGGTGTTTGTGTGTCTCTGATTTTTTTACCTGCACTTGAGATATTTTGACTCCTACTGGTTTGACTCATCCATACTTGATTTGAGTGTTTGTGCCTAGTCTTATTGTATATTTTATAATGTATTCTGTTGATATCCTTATGAAACCTGTTCTTTTTGATGGGAAATAGAAGACCAGTGCATCTCTGAGGTAAGAGGGCATGGATGGGAGGAAGAAAAAAAAACCCTGATGTCATGATGTATTATTATGTGAGAGAACAATACATTAAAAATGCTGAGAAGATGTCATATTAGAGATAAACACCTACCTCATCAATCAAAGCCTAGTTCAATAAATGAGTTCAAAATCTGGTTAAGACAAACCCTGTGGAGAAGTTACCCATTGTGGGTACCTCTGAAGCCCAAGGTATCCCTTCCATACTGAGAAGTCACAGGAAACAAGAATTTCTACGCCAAAATTCTTTGATCAACTTATACACAACTGTAACATATGACAGCTGGCATTACTACCTTTACTTCTAATGCCAAATGTGAAATCAAGCTTTCAAGACTTAAACAATGGCTTGATTTAAAACAACATATGCTGAAATGAAAGATTGCAGCAGATACTGATGTTGAGTAAAACAAAACAAAAACAAAAATAAACCTAAGAACCACAGCATCTCAGCTGCTACATTCCTGTTGGCTCTTTGACAGGGGATAATGAGAATCTCATTGGTGTCATGACTAAACCATTGTGATCTCATACACAGTGACAAGGTAATAAACTTACTAGCGCCACACAGTTCCCACTCATTCATGATACTTTACTGTAAACTTACTTACTTTTTCTAAAAACACAAGTCTATATTTGAGTTCTAACTCCTTTTTACTTCTCTTACCAACAATTTAGGTATAATGGGTGCTGTAAAGCACACAAGTGAATGAAGGTATTACATAGCCAGTCTAGTAAATTCATAGATTCTTATACATACTTCAGATATTCATGCTTTCATATCACTAGCCTGGAGATGAATACCAATCTGTGTTCTGCCTTCAGCTCCTTCCAACTCAAAAGGACACTTGTTCTCTTTAATATGTTTTTTTGAATAGCAGAACCAAAACCCAGTGGAAAAATGCAAAGTACTAGAGGATAAAGTATTACAAATATCTCTTCCTGAAGAAACACACCAACACTGAGATAAACAAACACACACACACTCACACACACACACATACACACACACACACACAGACACCCACACACACACAAGATACATAAGATGGCATACATGCTGTAAAATCTACATACTTCTATTGATTCACTACCACAGGTACCAAGAACAGATACTAATTTGTGGATTTCTGGAAACTTGCCATTTTACCTTGGGAGAAGCTTTTCATATGCAAACACGAAGTCTTTGGCAATCTAAGGAATGTACTGCAAAATCTGTCTCCTTACTATTGAGATCTTTGGGAATGACCAGAGAAAAAGACAACACTCTTAGTTCCTTCTAGACATTCTGCCCACCACTACCATCTCCTGTACCACCAGAAACCAGGCTCTATTGTACTGCTGAACACTGAATTGTATGCATTTTGGCCTGTTATGTATTCTCACCAGGAGGAAGCTATGTAATTCAATTGACTGATGAGCTGCTGTTCACACAGATCTCAGTCTATTTCAATCATTATGCTAGGCACAAGAATAGACAATTGTTCCAACTATAGATAATACTTAGCTCTGCGATCCATTCATTATAACCTGTATCATTCTGAGCTTCTGTTGATGGTTGTGATTTCATGGGACATACACCAAAGATTGATAATTGCTCCTTTTTTTTAAAAAAGTTGGGGATAAGTAATAAATGTGCTACCTTAGTAAATTACATACCTAACACCATTTACCAGGTTTTCTGTACATTTTGAGGCTTGGCTTCCTTTCTAGGGTGAGTACACAGTATGTATGCTCACTCACTACTTCATGGGATTTATAACAACTGTCCCCTAACAATGATTACAATTAGCAAATAATCTTATATGCTCAATGATGATAAACAATTCCTAGTCAGCAAATCAAGCTACAATACTCCCAACTCCTTATAATAATAATGGATTTAAAATTTTTCATCCAAAAATATTGTCTGACACGTAGTTGGACTAAGAGTAACCATATAGCTCTTCTAATGGAAGACATTTAAATGAAAAAGAAAAATAAGAATGGAAGAATAAAGCAAAATGAAAGATGAAGAAATAAATCTAATTAGGAAAGAATAATAAAGATAAAATAATAAACTACTAAGAATACAAAAAAATATAAATGTAATAAATAATATTTGCTTATTAAATAAATGTATAAAATAAATGAATATATAAAGTAAAAACATAAGTAATAAAAAATAAATAATATATAAAATATGAAAATAATAATAACATAAAATGGTAAAAATAGACATGATAAGGAGGCATGGATGTAGGAAAGAAGAATTGAGGATGAATGGATGAATTGAAAGTACCTCAGATGATTATGAATGTTGCATTATGTAGATAGTAGGGTTTATGCCAAGAAATGTGCTATGAGTGTCTATAGAGAACACAATAGGAAGCTTGGGACAGTGATTGGGGTTTTGTTAAATTTGGATCTATCATTTTTTTGTGCTAGGAAAACAAGAATGGGACCAGGAAGTTCCCCTTTGCCAAGCACCATATGCACTCCTGGGTGAGTACTGTTATACATACCTGCTAAATATGGCCACAATGTGCACCTGGAACTGTGTTTTTATCTCTGCTACAACAAGAAATCTAGATCTCTGCATGTGTCAGGAAACTGCACTGGTCAACAGAGTCAAAATACCTCAAATTCCAAAGGCTATAAGGGACCAGTGTCATGTTCTGAAGCAAGTAGACCAACCTTACTGCATGGACTAAAAAGAAATCCAAAGGAAAGGAAGCAGTATGTGTATCACAAAGATAATTTTGATTCAGAGCAGTATTTCACCTGCAACATCATATGCTTTTAACCTAGGTCCATATAATATGACTCTGTATAGCCAAATTTCCCAATTTTCTGCCTATTCAAAGACTCCCATTTGGCAACCCACTCACTTTTTAGGCAATGCTGGAAAGTGATATTATTCCCATGTTGAGTAAATGGAATGGACTTAGGGTTGAAGATTGTATAGGATTCTCATTTCCAAGGAATATAGACTCTCTCTGGTAAAATGGAAGTACCTCAATGAGAGAACCCATTGGAAAAGATAAGTTGAATTCCATTATTACCTGGATGAGCCTGAAGAAATCTGATGAACAAATCATTGACACTGGAACCAAATAAAGAGAAGACATCCCAGAATTAAATGGCAAAATCCTGATATGTACATGGTATAGGACCTTCAGCTGTCATCATGGCCCCATGCTTAACTGTCAAGGGAACTTAAGGGATTTCCATACACCTTTAACTGATTAATATTAGGTCCCATGCTCCTCATTTGTCTACCTGCAAATATGGAGTAGCATGCCAAGGAGGGAAGTATGACATACCAAGGAGGAAAACAGACGCCTGGAAGGCTTTCTCAACTGTGATCACTTCATACCTCCTGGGAATATAGACCAAGATGGAGTGAAGTGACCCCAGATTAAAAATGGGTCAGCTATCCCAAGAGGCATTTTTCCTAGATAAGCCACATAGACAGTGTAAGTGGACACAAGAAAATCTTCTGATTCACTGGATTTAAACTCCCTTGTATACCTACCTTGAGATCTCTACTTCTCCTCATTTTCACCATGAAGAAAGTATTAAATGTCTGCTTACAAAAGCTAGCTGTGACAAATGCCTTATCTACATTCCAAGGCACAGTGCTCACTCCACCTTGTATTAGTTCTGATTTCTTTCCTAAACATTATCTGACCCATAATTGGTCCATGATTAAATATACAGCTGTCCTAAGAGAGAAAATTTAAAACAAATAAAAACAAAGAAAGCAAAGAGGTAAAATAGCAAAGAGGAAAGAAAAAAGAAACTAGAGGCAGAAAGGAATATGACTAAGGAAAAAACAAAGGATAAATGTTGGGAAGTAGATAGTCACCTATGTAGGAAAGAAAACAGGGTGAATGGCAAGAAGGACAGGTAATTGGGAACTTTTTAATTATGTAGCTAGTGATGAATATTCTCCTCTATAGAGTTTATTTTACATGAAAAGAAATAATGAGAAAAGAAGAAATGAATGCGCAATGAAGTGAATACAAGTGTTATGCAAAGATCAAAAAGGGGGGTTTAATCTAATAATAGTATATTTTCAAAAATGATATTGAGTAATTACTATTTCTCATACCTATGTAAGGCTATTTCTTCCACTCCAACATTTCTTCCTTTCTGTAGGTCTTTGTTTAGGAGTATGGTCTTCTGCTGTTTCATTTTGCCTATCTATTGTTAGTAATTTCCAACTCCAGTTGAGGATGTCATTCATGTCAACTTTTGTTAGACTGGATAGAAGAATCAGGGTACGTGAGAAATTTTGGAGAGAACAAATAGAAGTGGAAAACATGGTTATTTTAAAATGAATAAATAAAAGCAAAAGCACACATTGAAGGGAAGAACTGTATGTTCCTATCTGGATGAGCTTGGGCCAAAATTAGGAGAACATGTAGTGTTCTATAAATGAGTTATGGGTGCCTGTGGAGAGCAGAGAAAGCACCTTGGGACAATGACTGGGGCTGCATGAATTTGAAATATCTGTGTTATCTGCTAGGAAGTCAGGAATGGAACCCATCAACTCTCCTCCATTCTGAAGCCCCAAAAGTTAGACTGTTGTATGAATACTGTTTTGCTTCCCTGCTTAGCTTTTTTGTCTCTAGAAGGTCAAGAATTCTAGAACACAACTTACGTCAAGAAACTGCACTTTTCAACAGGGTAATCAGACCTTGGGCAGAATGAGCAGCTGGGGTGTCCTGGAGGAAGCAAACTTCTCTTGATTCCAAAGTAAAGTAGTGTTTGCATTACCATGATAATTCTGATTTGGGGTGGTTTTTCATCTGGAATGTCATAAGAAATGCAGCTTATAACATAGATCCACTTATTGGGACATCTGCATAACTGCTTACCATTAGAGTCCCAGATGGCAAACCACTCACTATTTCAGTCAATTCTGCCAAGTGATGTTTTTCCCATCTTGATAAATGGTCTTAGGGATTAAGATTGATCAGAATCTCATTTTCAAGAATCAGATATACTGTTTAGTAAAATGGAACGTCAAACCTAATTTACTACACATTATGAATACTGAATGGAAATCAATTCTGAGGAGTATGAGGATACAGAATCCTGAGGTATAATGTCACTGACACTCGGCCATAGTCAGAGCTAAGATGCCTCCATCGTGGAATAGCAACTCCAGAATTGTACAGGGTGCAGTACTCAAATATGTGGTCTTGGCCATATTTAATTTTGACATACAAAGCAGTCATTTTTCCACAGTGAAACCAGGCAGCCAGAAAACATAAATATTAGAAGTCAAAGAAGCTATACTAGTGAAAACACCTACCTCATCACCCAGAAACCATTCTATGAATTAACTACAGCTTGTGAGAACTAGTACACAATGTCAAACTCATCTTGTCCACAATACCTGAGAGGCCTTCCGATTTGTATATAAAGTTGAAAACCATGCATGAGAAGATATCCACAGACTACAACCTATGTTACCAATGAACATTGCCTTGGGTTCTAGTGAGAGGTACAATTTAGCATCCAGGACTTCTGTCATAGTTTTATTGAAAACATCATCGCCTACATAGAAATGCAGAAATTCACCAATACAAAAATGCAGAAATAAAAGTTGTTACAGGATATTTTGGAGTCATACAAAGACCCAAACATCACAAAGATTCAAAAAGAAATAGAATTGTATGCCCATTTCACTCTTTAACATAGATGCAAATGAAATCAATAAAATACTCATAAAGCACATCCAAGACCAAATTAAAAAGATTATTTACCATGATTGAATAGCATTAATCCCAGAGAGGAATGGATGGTTCAGTTGAAGAAAATACGTCAATGAAATCCACTGCATTAATAAATTAATAGAAAAAAAACTATATGATCATCTCACTACAATATGAGAAAGCTTTTGATCATATCAAACAATCCTTCAAAATAAATCTAATGGAGCAACTGAGGATTAAAAGACTATACCAAAACATGAAGAAGGCAAGTAACAGCAATCCTACTGACAACATCAAATTAAATAGAGGGAAACTCAAAGCAATTATACTAAAATCAGAAGCAAGACCAGACTGTTTCCTACATTTTTAAATATTGAATACACTACTTAAAGTTCTAGCAAGAACAATGAGACAAGAGAAGGAGATTAAGGGAGTATGAATTCACAAGAAAGCAGTCAACATATCCTTATTTGCAGATGAGATATTATATATAAATGACATAAAAAACTGGATCAGGAAACTTCTATAGCTGGTAAACAACTTCAGTGAAATGACTGTTAGAAGGTAAACTCAAGAAATATCTGTAGCCCTCCTATATACAAATGCTATATATAGAGAGAAAGAAATACAAGAAATAATAATCTTCACAAGAGATACAAATAACATAAGGTATCTTTTGCAACTCTAAGCAAGCAAATGAAAGACTTGAATGACAAAATCTTTATGTCCTTAATGAGGGAATTTGAAAATCTCAAAAGATGGAGAGAAATCCCATGCTCCTGTGTTGGTTAGATTAATATAGTAAAAATGGTCACTGTATTAAAGTCATATAATGACTCAATGCAATCTTTTTGAAAATCACAATATACTTCTCTAAAAATATTAAAAGGGTAATACACTACTTCATAAGTAAAAACAAAAAGAATTGGATACCAAAAAAAAAAACCTGAAAACTAAAATATCTTTTACAGGTATCAAGATTCCTGATCTTAATCTGTACTAAAGAGCCATAGTAATAATAACTGCATGTTGTTGGCACAAAAACAGACATGATGACCAATGGAACGAAATAAAGGATACAGATATATATCCACACACCTATGGATTCCTGATCATTTATAAAGAAGCCAGAAAAATACAATGACAAAAAGGAAGCAGCTTTTACAAATGGTGTTTGCCTCATTGGATGTCTGAGGTAGAAGAATGCAAATAGATCCATATCTATAACTGAGTAAAACCTCAAGATCAAATGGATCTAAGATTACAATATAAAACCAGATACACTGAAACTGATTGAAGAGAAAGTAAGCTGTAAGCCTTGAGAGTAGTTTCACAGGAGGCAATCTTTTTAATAGAACACTGAAAGATCAGGAACAAAAATCAAAGATTAATAAAAGTACCTCATTAAAACTGAAAAACTTCTGTAAGGAAAATGACATTATCAGCAGGGAAAAACTGTAGCCTACAGAATGGGAATATATTGACCAATTTCACTTCCAATAGAGAATTAACATCCAAAATACATAAAAAAGCAAGAATCTACATGTCAACAAAACAAAAAACCCAATTAAAAATGGGGTGCATGTCTAAATAAAGAATTCACAAAAAAAGGAATCTCAAATGACTGGGAAACACTTAAAGAAATATTCAACATCTTTAGGCATCTGGGATTGCTCTCTAGGGGCAATCAGCTACAGGGGATAAAATAAAGTTTGTGTTTGTGAGGATAGTAGATGGTTGAGAGGGAACAAGGTGGAGGTTCGAGCAGGGACAGGATCAGGGATGCTTGGTAGGCTCATGGGTGTGGGGAACAGATCATGGGGTGCACAATGGCACTGCACTGAGACACTTTCCTCCATACTGGGTGCTAGGAGCGTTACAAAATGCTTTGAAGATCTATGGACATGCTCCAAAAACCCATGACACTCTGTTGAACCGAAGAGAGAATTCAGACACAAAATAGACTTATGGGCCAGGGACTGGAATCTCCCCCTTTGTGGCCAAGCAAGGACATGTGACTTGGGCCTGTGACTTGCATTCTATTGTACTCCACCGACCAAAGTGACCACTAAAGCTTCCAGGCCAGACTGGGTGTGAGGTCACTGGTTGACAATGGCCACACCCAAGTTTCATGGTCAAGACTCTCTGACAAGAAGGCACTTCTAGGCTACTACTGGGCCACATAAAGTAGCAAGGTAGTATGCTACATAGCTGTGTACACATGGGAAGGTGGGCAGAAGCCTCAGGAACAGGCTCCCACCTCATTTGGGTTCTAAGCTTAGAACTGCATTTCAATAATGCAAAAAAAGACTCCCTTAATCAACACATGACAAATTAAAATGGCCCCTATGTGTACCTGTGATAATCTAGGTTCTCAGGTCTGATTTCTGAGTCAGATGGGTCATGAGACAGGCTACCCAACACTTTCATCTTCATGCTGATGGATTAAGGCTGGTGACATCAGCAAAACTTCCATATAGGTTCATGGGGATGCTGCCAAATTTCATCCATAGCAGGAGCCACCATAAGCCAGGAGAATACACCTAAAACTTCATCTGAAGAGACAGGCAGTGCAGGACCCTGTTGTGGGGAAAAGTTGTTTCTAAAGAAGAGATATTTCATCCCTCTTAGCCCCTGGCCTGTCAGTTAGTGGGCTTATCCCTAACCATAACTGTCTCCTTGGCATTGCTATTTAACTATTTTGAGATATGGATAAGTGTGTCATAACCCATCTCCTCTCAGCAGTTCAATAAACCACCTCCACCCGACCCAAAACAGTGGGCTCCACTCAGGATACTTGGCTCCGTTTCCTTTCTCTAAAGTCCACAAGGTGCTCTCAAATATGGATCATTTTGAGTCTTCTATAGACACATACCTCTTCATGTGTCCAGGGCTAGGCGCACAGGTAAGTCAGAGCTCTCTGAAGTGATTAAAGTAGACATATGAACACCTAGACACAAGGCAGAAGACACATGCCTGACTGATCCCACAGGATGTCCGCAGCATGTCCGCACCCCTGCCCTAATCAGTGACTTCATACCAAACTAAGGCATCCTTAAAGGAAAGAGTCATTTTTTCTTCATCTGTTCTCTCCATTGGACTAGAACCAAGGAATGGGAGTGAGATGCCAAAGATCTGCCATGTGA
This sequence comes from Cricetomys ansorgei, assembly GCA_026225945.1. NCBI lineage: Eukaryota > Metazoa > Chordata > Mammalia > Rodentia > Nesomyidae > Cricetomys > Cricetomys ansorgei. The sequence continues at coordinate 654,460 of JAMJFZ010001567.1, forward strand.
AAGAATGGGTTTGATCACCAAGCTCCAGGCAAATATACCTACAAATTCAAACTCATTTTCCTTTCATTTTATTTCTCAATTTCTCCATTTCTGTATCTTTATCTATCATCTATCTATCTATCATCTATCTATAATCTATTACTTTGTGTTTCCATTCTTTCTTCCTTTGACCTCTCCATTTCCCTCTCTCGTATATACATTCATAGCCAGAGCATCCAAGGCAGATAGGTCTGTCTGGATACTGTATGATAATACCATGTTCATTTGGGAAATGCTTTGCACTATCCCAAAGATATCATTTTTTTTCCATGAGTGGACAGTCTCCAGAGGCCCAGCTCCATAAGGATGATAGCCCCTAAAACACAACACATACCATGCCTCCTGGATACATTCCTGACATTGATTTCCACCTCTACCTCTCTCCCAATTGTCCTTGAGGCAGCCTCACTGATGCAGAAAAGGGAGGTCCCTCAGTGTGGACTTGATTTGAGTTCTCAGTGGTGCCAATCCAGCCACTTCCAAGGAGTGGTCCTGTCACACTAGGTCTAATTGACTGAGCAACATGAAATCACAGCAATCAAAGGATGAGTCCACACATTATGCCCACATTAGCTTGTGTTTAAGGTTGGGTTCGCAAAGGGTCTCCACTTTAAAAAAACCTGTTCTTCCCAGACAACTCTGAACTGATCAGTGATAGTTCTAGGTCCCTGATCTATATTTTCATAGAAGCACAGAAGAGAACACAAAAGAATAATGAGAAAAAAGAGACAACAGGTGACAGAAAGATAGGTGAGACGGGAAATGAGCATGGAACAGAGAGAGTGAAATGGATAAAACTCAGAGGACCACAATGGGTATGTTGCTCTGTCATTCTGATCACAACTTAGAAGAGATGCTGGCAGTGTGTGGGGGTCCGAGAAGTGAGTTCTGGGTTCTAGTGTTGATGATCACCTGAAATTTAGGAGCCTGTGTGTGACATTATGAACCGTGGCATATGGGATTAGTTTCCTTGCCTAAACCCAGATGAAGCCTCAGTTGCAGAGTCCATTGCAAAGAGATTCTAACAATCTCTACAGACATGGTTACCTCAAGACCTAAGAGGTTGCCATTCCTGCTTACAAGAAGACACACCGTATGACACCTGGTCTGTACTGGGGCAGGAGTGAGCCTCAAGGGCCAAGGATCACCTGGACCCTACTTTCTCCAACACAACACTTGGGCCAACAATGCTGCAAGAGACTCAATCCAGTCCTGTTCAGCTGGGACCAGAGGTGCTGCTTACGGTGCTGGCAATGTCCAGAAATGCACAGATGCCTGCTGGCAGGTTCAGCAAAACCATTCCATTTAATGACAGTAGTGGAACAAATGCTAAACAATTCATGCTGTGAGACCACTCCCTGTGTCCTTTTATGTGTAAAAGTAGAACAATAAACATCTACCTCTAGATTTGAAGAGGCAGCTATCCTTATAGACTAGGACAGGCTCAGAGTTGGCTCTCTAGATGTAATCCAACACAGGGGATTTTAGCAGGTTGTATGGGCATGCAGGGATTTGGGGGAGTTCCAGATAGGGGTGCAGTGGAGAAGATGATGGTGCTAGATTCAGGAACTGTGCATCAGTCATAGATCCAAGGACACAGGGTCTCTATAACTGCAATGCCATGAGCTATTGTACTCAGTTGTGGGTGTTGGGGAAGTCCAGAAGGTGCTGCCTAGACCTCCAAGGGAATTTTCCAAAATATCCATGCCAATCTGCAACACAAGAGAGTATCCTCAGACACAAAAACATAGCCGTGGGAAATAAAGGCTGGACATAGTCCTCTTGTATCCTAACCAGGACATCCCAACTTGTGTCTGCCCAGAGAACCTATTGTATTCTCCTTGACTCCACCTACCTGACTGATCACTAAAGCTGCCACTCCAGATTTGGGTGTGTTGACACTTTGTGACCCTGCCACAACCAATCTTCCAGGTCAAGGCAGCCTGCCAAGAAGGCCCTCTTAGCAGTCCCTGGGGTAGTAAGTCAGTAAGGTGCTGGTATCAAAAAATTCCACATCCATGGAAAGACAGGCAGAAGGCACAACAAAGACAACTACTTGTGTTAATCAGGACGTAGGCTCAGTATTGCCTTTCCACATAGAAGAAGTCTCAGTAATTGACAAACTATAAAACCAGTGGCATTTGTGTGTACCTGTGAGTATCCGGTTGCACATGTCTATGCATTGAGTCTGTTGGATGATGAGTAAGGCTACCAAAAACCTCAAATCTTCTTGACACTTAATCCCAGCTGGTTCCTTAGGTATCCAGACATATGCGTTCAGGGAGAGGTTGCCTCATTTTTTCTGTAGACATAGGTTGTCCAGGACCCTGTTATGGTGACTAGAATGTGTCTAAAGAGAAACACTACATACCACTTGCTGCCCTGCCTACTAGGCCATGGGTTTGGTTCTTTAACTAAGGCATTTCCAGGTAGCTATTATTAGCTATCTCCAAGCCAGTCCCAATCTATATCCTCACCCAAGCCTAACAACACCCCACATCACCTGCAACAAGAGGAACCCCTTAGGTCAATTGCTTTTCTTTTCTTTCTCTAAATCCTCAAGTCAATATCAGATTTGTATTATTCTTTATCTTCTGTGGACATCCTCCTTCCTATTGCCAAGGCAAGGAACACAGCAAACACAGAGCTCCCTGATAAGATTCAAGTAGAACCACTGGGCTAATACATACTAGGGAGAACATACATTCTGGACTGTTCCCAACAGAAATCATGAAGCAATCTGAAGCCCTGCATCATAGGAACCTCTCATGGCACCTTCATCCTTTCTCTCCTGTGGCCTACAACCAAGGAATAGGAATAAGTAGCTGTAATGTGAGAATGGATTTGACCACCATCCCATATTCATATTCTCCCTCCCTCCCTCCTTCCCTCCTTCCCTCCTTCCCTTCCTTCCTTTCTTCCTTCTTCTTTCTCTCTCCGTCTCTTTCTCTCTCTCTTTCTCTCTGTCTCTCTTTCTCTCCCCTCTCTGTCTCAGTCTCCTCTCTTTCTTTCCATTGCTCTCTTTATCTACATTCCTCACTCATATGTATAGTCATAGTCTTGTTCATGCAGAGAAATAAGGCCTGTCTTAAAATCACATGATATACCAGGTACACGTGGGTAATGATTTTCACTACACCATAAGTACCCTTCGTACCATCAGCTGAGAATCCCTAGAGACCCAACTCCATGGGGATGAGACTATCCATGTTGGCCCTTAGAAAAAGATTATTTTTCTTGCCTGATGGAGATATTCCCATCATTGCTTTCCATCTCCTCCTGGGTAAACCACTCTGATGCTGCTAAGGGAGCTCCCTCAGGCTGCAACTGCTCTGAGTTCTCAGAAGTGTCATGGCAGCCACTTCACAGGACTGTTCTTACCATCATTCACACTGTTGCCATGGAATTAGTCTCATCATCTGAGCCATAACTGGTCACAGCACTACATGGGCACATCCAGATATTATGACCACTTGATCTTGTGCTGAGGGGTGGAGCCCTAAAGGTCCTCTCCTACACAAAACAACCTGACATTCCCAGACAACTCTGAAATGACCATCATGACTGCTACCCACAGCAAACTTTCTGGCACTATCAGGGAACTCTGGGGCATAGATTACTCAATAGTGAACTCAAGAAGAATGAACACACACACAGATACACACAGTCTTCTTGGACCCCAGATTCTACATATTGTTAATTTTTGAGCATCTTCTAATTAATTTCTCTTCCAGAAGATATCACTGGACAGGCAAGAGCAAGATAAAGTTACATTTTGACCTTTCCAACTGGGTGTTCTCCCTTTGTAATATATAAGGTGAAGAAATCAGGAGAATCAACAAGTATGCTTCATGCATGAGTGTTGAGTATCACAGCAGGAGGCACTTTAAGGAAGGCATGGAGAGTCTAACCGTGACAACTTGGTACAGTGCCTGCTTGGCCACTTTTGGCACTGCTCAGCACAACCTGCTACTAAGCAGTCAAATAGGGTGTAGTGAGCCAAAAGAATGTCTTGGGCTAATTGCACTGTGAACCCAAAAAATAGGATGCATATGTCCATGGTGGTGCAACGAAGAAAATTTTAGGGTACTAGGGTTGTGGTTCTGGAGCAGAAATGCTTTCTCTCTCAGGTCAGTGATCCTGAACACCACCTGCAGCCAAACTCAAAAAGAATCCAATTTTCTGATGAAAAAATTTAAACACCAGAAGAAAAATAAAATCAGAGAGCATAGGAGGTATACAAAAATGAGCAAGGAGGAAATGAAGACTGTAATAAGGGAGTAAAATGGATAAAACACATATGACAATCATGGCAGTGTTGCCCTGATAATTTGCGCACAGACATGAAACATTTTTTTGTAGCATGTGTGGTTCCTGGAAGTGAGCTGTGTGAGCTACTGGTGAGCATCATCCAAAAACTAGGGAGATTGTGGGTGGCCTTGTGCACTCTGGCATGTGGAATAAGTTTCCCTTCTTCAATGCTGATTCAACCACAAATATACAGTCACTTGCAAGGTGATCCTCACAATCCTGACTAACACTTAAGAACTCGAAGGCTGTGCTTCCAGATTAGAGCAAGCCAAATTCTGTGGCACTGGGCCAGCACTGTGGCAGACCTCAGCCTGTGGGACAAGAATCAGATGGATCCTGTTTTTTCCCCACAGCACTTCAGAGCTGACAGGACTACAGTAGAAATGAGTCACCCCTGTGTAGCAAGATACAGCACTGAAAGACAGGGATGTGCTGGCAGAATCTGCAAAACAGGTCTACTTGATTATACTAGAGCACCAAGAACGTTAAGTACCTTAGGCCCTGGAACAACTCTTTATGACCTTTACTGATTAAAAAAAAAATACAGACTCCAAATTGGCAGCATTACTTAATGGCTAGGAAAGTTGTCCGAAGGAAGGTAGATAAGGAGATTCTTGGCAGGGGTGAAGGTGTGGGTAGTAATGGGTAGTAGATTCAGGACCTGTGCGTCACAGAACAAGGGACTCCTTAATTGCAATACCTGGGAAACTTCATTCAATTCAAGGCAACTGGAAGGCCGAAAAGTTGATGTATAGGTACTAAGGAATGCTCCAGAAAACCCATGCCATAGATTTCCACAGAAAAAAAAAATACTTGGGGATCAGGGACTGTACATTGCCCTCTTGTGGCTCACCAAGACATTTTGACTTGAGCCTCCCCATAGATCCTGCTGAATTCACCTTGACTCTACTCATGTCAGAGATCACTAGAGCTGTCAGGCAGGAACTGGGTGTGCTGATACCTTAAAAACAGCTGAAATCCAAACTTCCAGGTGAAGAAGGCCTGTGAAGAATGCCTCAGGTGAAACCTGAGATGTAAGTAAGCTGTGTGGTGGTGTCACAGAACTAAAGTCACATGAGAAGTTTGGCAGATACCTCACCAAAAATCACCACTCGTTTCACTGGGACTCTATACACATAACTGCTACCATTACTGGGACAAGAAGCCTTGCAATGGAAAAAGCAATGCACAAGGATGCTTTGTGTACCTGTGAGGGCTATGTTTTGTCAGGTCTGAGCACTAAGTCTGATGGAAGTTGAGAAATTCAGCAAAAACACCTCAAACTTATTCATGTATCCAGGCTGGTTCCTTCAGTTGCCATTCCATTTTGGTTCAGGTGAATTCTGCCACACTTCATCCACAACAGGTCCTATAAGGATCCAGGGACCCAATTTCACCTGCAGGGTCAGGTCGCCCAGGTCTCTGTTGTGGGGAGAAGGACAGATGCAAAGAAGAAACATTACATGCCTCCTGCCCCCTTGTCTACCAGGCAGTGTCCTTGCATCTCCAACCTATCAGTCTCCTAGGCATTGCCAGGCAACCATTATGATCTATGATCAGGCCTGTTACAACCCCTTTCTTCTCCACAGGCCAATACACCACCAAGACTCAACCAAACCAACAGACTTTCAGACTTCCTATTGGAAATAGGACAATGCTCAAGGCAGCTGTGTACCTGTTAGGGATCCAGCTTCTCAGGTTTGGGCCATGAGTCTCATGGGAATTTAGAAAGACCACCTAAAACTCAAATCTTTCCAACGGTTCAAGGCTAGAACCTACATGTACCCTCAGATCTATGTTCAGTTGGATGCTGTTACATTTCTAGAGTCTCTAAGGAGTAGAATCTTGTCGAGGAGACTCAAAAGGAATAAATGCATGAACTCACACACATGTACTAGAAACAAACACACACACACATACACACACACACACAAATACACACAGACAATCATCTTGGAAAACAGATTCAAATAAGTTTAAATTTTAGAGCCTCCGGTAAACAATTATTCTTCCAAATGATATCTATGGACAGGACAGAGCAAGAAAAAGTGTTTTTTCAACCCTTGACACTAGATATTCTCCCTGGATAAGTAGCAAAGTAACCTAGTCAGGAGAATCCATTATTACCCTTGCTGTATATCTGTTGTGATTTCAATGTTGTTGGAGATTGTTAGAGAAGGCATAGTACAGTCAAAATCTGCCTCAATGGTTCAGTATATGACTCGTCATTTTAGGGGAGTTCTCTTAAGAGTCACCATGAGGGAGAAGACTGTCTTTGGCTATTTGCTTTCCTTGTACACAAAATCAGGTAGCATATGTATATGGTAGTCACTCCAGATCCCTTGTAATGTTCCAGGGATGTGGCTCTGAAGCAGAAACCTCTTCTGACAAGCCTGTGTTTCTTAACTCCACCTGCTTCCAAGTTTATTGATGACACAATTTCTGACAGAAAAGGGAAAATAAAACATGAAAGGAAGGATGAGAAAAAAGTAAGGGACACCAGGAGTAAGATTATGAGAGACAGAAGAAAATGTGTATCGTAGGGAAGGAATGAAATGGATGACACTCAATTGACCACAACATAGAATATGTATTATATACATATATTATATGTGTTATGTATATATGAAATAGTCAAATAATCACACAAACCTACTTACTAAAATAAATTTAAAACTAGGCAAATTTAAATAAAGAAATATAGCATCTTGCATACAATTATGTTGAATAGAAACAAAAAGGAAATTGTCAGCAAATACTATTGTATAGAGAGATAAATGCAATAGGGAGTTGATCAAGTAATGTCTCACAAAAAAAAATAGGATATATTGAGTGTGGCACATACTAAGCACACAATGGCATTTGGACTTAAAAACCCCATAGGATGATAAGATTAAGGATCTCAGGATCTAAATCTGCAATGACCCCAAGACCCTGGCTCCAGGCCACTGTAAGTCTTGGCAACCATATATCCAGTTTTAGGCATGTAATTAAGTTCCTTCTTCATACATCATGGCTTCAAGTCGAAAAGACCCACAGAATCCACATCAAGAGAAGGTATGTAAAGATAGAAACAGAGAAAAGAATCTTAAGAAGCATGAAGTGACACAGCCTGCAACCCCTGAACACAAAAGGCAGAAGAGGAAGAATTCTGGGATAAATAGCAATTGAAAAACATGAGGGGGTAGGAGAAGTCTAAAATTCTTGCCTCGTGTAATTGATTTTTTTTTAATTTACTAGGATTCTAATGAGGAGGGAGGACTTAGAACACATACAATAACTGATGACAATCTCAAACAGCACATTTATATCAAAAATTTACACTGGGCTAAAACAAAATGTAACTGAACACAAACATGAACATCTATGAGGCTTAAAAAAACAACTGAAGCTTCCTTTTCTCCATTCCATAGACAGAGAAAGGAAACCATGATACTGGGGAGTTTGAAAGGAGCCTGTAGTCCCAGTAATATGGAACACCGAAGAAGAAGTTCGTTTTATTCCATGAATTAAGGCCCACGAGAGAAAACTAATTCAGACAAAGTTCCCAGTACAAATAATGGAACACTTATAAAATTCCACATATAGTCCTGTGTTAGTGGTACAAACCTTTAATTCAAGAACTATGAAGGAGAGACAAGCAGATCTCTGTGATTTTAGGGGCAGCCTGATCTACACAGTGAATGTTGAGACATGAGAGTTAAAATGCAGAAACTCTGTCTCAAAAAGAAAGATCCCATAAATTATTATGAATATCCCCACCTTCTGAAGAAACATATAATTCAGAATTGTTCTAGGTAATTTAATTATTTGAAAGACCTCTTGATGCCTTTTAAGAAGAAGCCCTTCTCAATTTCTTAAGCATTGCTCTCTTGGAATATTATGAGTTCTTTCAGAAGGAGAAGGAGAATGTCTTCTTATATTTTCAGGCACAAAAATTCTGCAAATTTGTATTGAATTACAAACATAACCACTCAAAAGATATGTCAGAGTTTAAAGACCAAGACCCAAGAATACTGAGACAATGATTTTTCACATACTAAAAACTATTTTGATGAACAAAAGATGTGAGCACATAAAACCAGAAGTAGCAACCTGAGTGGTGAAGAGGAAAAAATATAAAGTCATGTCCCAAATAAGAATATAAAATAATGGTTCCATAGGAGGTATCACAACCAAAACTCCTTACAATATAGAATTTTTCTAAGTGCTTTATAAATACACTATAGATAGCAGAATAGAGAAGCCTATCAATTCAAATGTTGAAAAATAAAGAGCTCTGTAGAATCCTGTTACCCTATGTTACTTAGCCCCACATCTTCTGTCTCTTCTATTATCCTTACTTCTAGCTTGGATCCTCTTATTTATCTATAAAATAAGGATATACCCCTACCTCCATCCTTGGCATCCCTGTTCTTAAATCAGAAGGTTGTGTTTCAGTGTCAGTTTCCTGAGACAGATAAGACCAAGGTTTGAGAAGTTAGAGATGACAGAAGAAAATGGGATCAGGAGTGCTAACAGAAGCTGAATGCTAATGCAAGCAAGTTTAAGTAATAAAGAATAAGATATAAAGAAAAGATTAAGAAATAAGAAATAAATAAAACACCTTTTATACAGTTTTACTATAACAGAAAATGGTACACTGTCAGGAAAATCATCAAACAGTGGGACAAAGTCAATGGGAAAGTTTATTTAGTAATGATTCACAAAGACAACACACACTATTCCATGTTTTGCACAGATAAAGTCTTAGGACTCCGAACCACAGGCCCTTAATGTTGCAATACCTGGGTTCCCTGGATCAGAAGACTCATCCGACCCAACTGCTGGAGACCAGTTCATTAGTGACCTTGCCAGAACTAAGATTCTTCTGTCCACATCAGTGTATCTGGGAATGCTCCAGAGAAGAGAAGTCTGGGTCATCTTGTGAATCTCCAGGATTGGCAGTTTCAAGAAAAGGTTTCATAGTGCTTTCAAACTCAGGTGTCAGTTCCCTGGGAATCACAGTTTTATCCTTTGTTTATTACCGCCACAAAAACAGGAAAAACAGTGAGTCCTAAAATCTCTCTTGAACCAGTATACACCATGTCACAGGAAAAGCCCAGCAGCATCAGATACTCATTGAGTGCCCAGCATATGAAGACACATAGGAAGCCTTCATGTTCCAAGGCTTCTATTTGCCTCAGATGTGATGCCTACCCTCAGAGGCCAAGTACACTGGCATCGGTTAGAAACACTGAGAAGCTGCAAAAGCTGCTTCTCTTAGTGAGATGCAGAGGAATTAAAACACAGGCTGAAGAAAATGAAACCTGAAACTTGTAGACACCACCAGCCCTGACATCCAGGGAAGCCCTGAACTGTACAATCAAGGTCAACACCTGAGGCTGAACGGATGCCACAATCTCATTCCCAGTTTCTGGGAACCATAAGACCCAGAAATACCTGAACCCCAGACATAGTTTCACCTTACGTATCTGCAACTCCCCCTCCCCCCACGCCAGAGACCACAATTTACTCCCAGACCTCAAGACAGTTATTATTTCCTCAAGCCCACCTCCTGTACTTATCATACCACAAGATTCCTGAACATTAGGGAGCCTGCTCAGAGAATATGACATCCTAAATAGTACTAATTCCAGATACCAGGCAAGAAAAGGGCTCAGTCATAAAAACCAGTTACCTGGAGGAAAAACGACCAGATAATTCTTTCTGACACCAGGACTGGCCTCTAAGGAGGTCAAACTGTGTGGTTTGAACAAGTGCTAATGAGGCAAACGGATGCATTCTTCCTTACATCAGCAGATATTGTGATGTAACAGTGCTTTGCACTATATGCCCTGACAGCACTTGAATCATTGTTGTACATGTCATGTCATCAGCTAGAACTGTTGCAAAGCATGGGGTGGCAGGGAGTGGGATTGAACTAAATAGATTTCTGCAGCTGCACAGTAGCTGCTATATTACTCTGTGGGGCAGGGACAAAGTCAATACTAGGCTATTGGCAGACCTTCATCATTAAGAAAAACAAACATAGGTCATTACATAGCATAATCAATAGCCAGCTGCTAAATTTGACCCTTCCCGAAGAGAATTTTAAAGAGAGTAAAAACAGAATGGGTGACTTAGCAGCACATATACTAAAACTGGAATGATACAGAGACGATGAGCATTTCCCTTGTGCAAGACTGATATGCAAAATCACGACGTTTTCCACATTTTTAAAAGAAAAAAGTAAAGAGCACTCAATTAAAACTTTTAAAATATGCCAACAGATTCCTCAAAGGCATTGCATAAGATACATTAATGTGTTTTCTATTTTCAAATAGCTGTATGCTTCATTCCTCCATGAAATAATGGCTATGATTTATGGAGTATTTTCTAAAATTCTATAAAGCTGGTGTGTAATACCATCTTGCGGTGAAGAAACTCTCACTTGCTGGGTTTGTTGGGATGTTACTTTAATCTCAGCTCTCAGTATGCAGAAGCAGTTGTGTATCTTGACAGTTTGATTCCACCCTTGCTCAGATATTGACTTCCAACACTCTCAGGGGTACAAAGAGACATGGTATCTGAAATAAATGAGTAAATAAATACATAAATAAAAGAACATATAAATGGAGGAATATAGAGAAGAATAAATAAATAATAAACTAAACAATACAATATTTAATTTTTTTGAAAGAACAAATAGAAAACTGAAGCTGAGACAGTTTTCCCTACTTCAAGCTATAAAGCTAGCAACAGTATTAATTTATGCTTTCACTGATAAGGTCTCTATGGAATCCAGGCTGATCATGAACTTCTAGCTGGAAATGAGCTTTCTGCCTCAATCCTATAAGTAATTGTACCTGTATCAAAGGACCAAGCTCAGTAATATTTGGCCACTGGGTCATAATCATACACATGTTCCCACACCTTAGTTAATTTACTCCCACTTCAGATGTATCTAGAAATATCTTATCGTATTCAATGCTGTTAATCATTTCTATATCTGTTTCTCTCATTGTTTATGGCATTTTTACAAAGATTTGTTTGTTTTCATGAAAAGCTCTCATATATCTCAGTTCTTGAACTCCTGGCCCTCCAGTTTCTGCCTCAAAAGTAGTGGGGTTTCAGGAAAGTGCCTACATACAGAGCACTGTTTTGATAATTTCTGAATCAGAATGGTATCTTCTAATGATTTACAGAAGGTAACCTCCACAAAACCAAAAGTTTGCAAATTTCTCAGATATTAAAGTTCCCTAGTTAACAGTATTTCCCTAAGATCCAACTGAGTAACATTATCTCTTATTTATATGTTATTAAATATAAAACAGAAACTGGAATCTGTTCTCCTGTATAGTCAATTATATGAAAATCATTCAATGAATATCATGACATAAAAAACTGATCATCTCACTGGACAGTGAGAAATATTTTCACTAAATCCAACATTTCTATACATTAAAGTATTTTGAGAGATATGGGATACAAAGGCCACACTTAAATATACTAAAGGCAATTTACAACAAGCCTAAAGAGAATATCAAATTAAAGGGAGACAAACACAAAGGAATTCCTCTAAAATCATTAATAAGGCAAGGTTGTCCACTCTCCATACCTACTCAATAGAGTATATGAAGTTCAAGCTTGAAGGGGTAAGACAAAAGAAGGGCAGCAAGGGAATATACATTGGATAGTAAGAAATATATATATATATATATATATATATATATATATATATATACACACACAAACACACACACACTCATATGTATACATGCACATATATGTAATATGATAGTATATTTAAGTAACCCCCAAAATCAACCAGATAACTTCTACAACTTGTTAACTCCTTCAATGAAGTGACAACCTATAAGATCAACTCAAAAAAAATCTGTTAGCCTCCAATATACAAATGAAAAAAGGACGAAGAAAGAAATCAGGGAAAAAACACCTCTTATAATACCTACAAATAACATATGGTATCTTGGATGACTCTTACCAACCAGTTTTCAGACTTGAATGTGAGAAAAGTTTAAGTCTTTGAAAAGGGAAATTGAAGAAGATTTTAGAAGATAGAAAGATATTGCATGCTCCAGGGTTGGTGGCCTTTACACAGTAAAATATACATTTTACCAAAAAGCATTTGACAGATCCAGTGCAATCCCTATCAAAATCCCAATTCAATTCTTTACAGTCCTAATAAAGGCAACACTCACTTCCACATGGTAAATGAAACAACAAAAAATGAGAATAACAAAAGTAATCCTGAAAAATTAAAGTATTTCTGGAAGTCCTGACTTCCCGGATGTTAAGATGTATTACAGAACCATAGCAATGGAAGGAGCATGGTATTTACTTAAAAACAAACATGAGGATCAAGGGAACTGAATCAAGGATACAGAATGTCATGGGCTAATTTCTCATTTTATCCTTAAGGAGGATGCATATGTCCAATTCACTAAAATTCCTTTAAGGGTGATAGAGATATAGCTCTGGGGCAGAAATATTGTCTCTCATGTCAGGATCCCTGAACTCCACCTGCAGCCAAGCTAAAAGAGATTCTAATTTCTGATAAAAAAATTAATGAAATGAGGACAAAGAAGAAAAAGTCAGAGAGAATAGGAGTCAGACAATGATTAACAAGGAGGGATTGAGGATGGTAGGGATGGAGTAAAATGGATAAAACACATAGGACCATAAAGGCTGTGTTGCTCAGGCAAACTGGGCACAGACTTGAAGTGATGATGTTCAGCTTGTGTAGTTCTTGGATGTAAGATTTGTGAGCTACTGATAAGCATCATACAAAACCTAGTGTGATTGTGGGCAGCCTAGTGAACAATGACATGTATATTATGTTCCCCTTTTTCAACTCAGATTCATTCACAGATACAAAGTCCCTTGCAAAGAAATACTCACAATCCTGAGGTGGCAGCCTCAAGACATGGGAGGCTATGCTTCCTGCTTGGAGCAAGCCAAACCATGTTGTGCTCAGCCTACTGTGTGGCAGGCCCACCTGGAGTCTTCTTTTCCCTACATCTCTCCTGGGCCAACAGGTTAGCAGGAGTTTAGAGATAGTACTATCTAGCAAGGAACGTGCTGGGCTTGTCCACTGAAAAACAGGTACCAGCTGGCAGACCTGTAAAATAGTTTCACTTGATGACATTAGTGAACCAAGAATGTCAACTACCTTGTGCCCTGAGACAACTCTGTATGGAATTTCCTGAGCAAAACATAACAAAACAACACAACCAAAATGAAAGCAAAAAACAAAAAACAGAAAACTTAAAAATGACTACAGAATCCAAGCTGGCAGCATACCTTACAGCCACGCATGGAGAGAGATCACTCTCTAATTGTAGTTCACTACAGGGGATTCCAGAATGGTTGTATCTGCATGGCAGTAGATAAGAGTATTCAAGGAAGGGATGCAGGTACAGGTGGTAATGGGTAAAATATTCAGAACTCGTGGGTCACAGAACAAGCTGGCTTCTCAATTTCTCTACCCTGAGATACTCCATTCAATTCAGTGAATCTGAAGACACAGAAGTTGTTGTACAGGTCCTAAGGAATGCTACAGAAAACCCATGTTAATCTGTAACACAGAGTAGCATTCTCAGAAACAAACATAAAAAAGATCTGTGGACCAAGGACTGGACACTGCCTTTTTATGGTGCATCAGCCCATTTTGACATGTACCTCCCCAGAGATCCTGGTGAATTTTACTTGACTCTACCCACCTGGATAATCACTAAGGCAAGAATTGGGTGTGCTAACACTAAGTGAACCTGCTGATATCCAAGCTTTGAAATCAAATAGGCCTGCCGAAACAGCCTCAGGTTAAACCTGGTTTGTAGGGAAGCTAGGTGGTGGTGTCATAGATATCTGGTCACACGGGAGGTTGAGCAGATACCACACCAAAGACAACCTCTTATTTCAATGGGGATCTAGACTCAGAACTGCTTTCCCTCCTGGTTAAAACCTCTCAGTAGAGAAAGGGCAAAATTCAAGGCTACTAGGGGTACCTGTGAGGTCTCCAATTGATTCAGTTTGAGCTCTAAGTCTGATGGAAGTTGAGAAACAGCCAAAAACCTTAAATCTACATGCCCATGGATCCAGACTGGATCCTTTACCGACCATTCTGTCTGGGTTCATGTGAATTCTGCCATGCTTCAACCACAACATGGGCTATAAAGGTCTAAGCACTCAATTTCACCTTAAGAGACAGGCTGCCTAGGATCCTATTGTGGGAAGAACAGGTCTAAAGGAGAAACATTATATGTCTCCTGACACTTTGCCTACCATCATTGGGCTTGCATTCCCATCTTATCATTCCCCTAGGCATTGCCAGGCAACCATTATGAGCTATCACCACATCTGTCACAATCTCTTTCCTCTCCCCAGACAATTAACCAGATGTAACTAAACCGAGAAGCACCCTTTATTCTACCTAATGAACATAGGCCAAAACTCAAAGCATCTGTGTTTACCTGTGAGGGTTCGACGAACTCAGGTCTGAGCCCTGAGTCTAATGGGAATTAAGAAAGGCCACCTAAACCTCAAATCTTTTTGACAATCGATTTAGGCACAGGCTGGATTTAAGTGTTTCTTACTAATGAAGCAAAATGAAAATTTACCTTTTGAAGGGAAATTTAAATCAGAATTTCATCAATACACATGTTTATAGATCATACTAAATACTATTTGCAAATACAAAGTTAATATCATTGGATGAATTCATAAAGACAATCTCTGTTTTTCCTCCCTCAAGAAGTACCTAAAGTAATTCTTCCTAAAATAATAAAAAATAAAAATCCCACATAAGGCAGAAATTCATGATCGAAGATGCAATTAGTAAATATCATACATATATATATATATATATATATATATATATATATATATATATCCCTTGGTAATAAAAATCATAGGGTTTGTAAAAAATAAACAATAAATTGTTAAAATGGTTCACTAAGTTTACATTTTATAGTCTTGTTTAATTAACATTCTATACTCTTGTTAAATTGAAAGAACACCCATAAATGTATAAATTAGCTTTAGCATCACTGTTGACTTTAAGAAACTTTTTTTTATATCTTCAAATTAGAAATTTCTCTAAAAAAAGGAACAACAAGTGAAATCTGCTAGGAAATGAGAGAAGCCAAACTAAATGGTAAAAGTAAGACGTTCTTGCACCAAAAGTGAGGAATTCCTGGATGAAATCTATTTTACTCAAGAGAACAATTTTTTTGCAACCAATTTTATGACTTTACTTAAAAAAAAAAAACAGTGGTAATAAAATCCACATTTATGACATAGATGATAACACAACATTCACACTGACAGAAAACCACATGGATTTTAGTCAACAGACCTTCACATTTTAAAAGTACATTAGTCTTGTACTGACATATTAGCTGACACCCGAGCTACCTATGTATTTGAAGACCTGTTAAAACTCGCATGGATTTCATCAACACTCCACTAGACTACATTTGTCCCTCAATACGTTCATCTAATCCTTTATTCAAGCAAGCCATTCACTAAATGTGTCTTGTATATGACTTTGATAGAAAGAGAGACAACACAGTGAGGGGAATGAATAATACAGGAGTTTCCCTCGTGAGGAAAGAAAATGATATTTTAAGGTCTGCTCAAAGAAAATGAGAATTTTATCTTCCAGGTTAGCCACTGCCCATGTGTTACAGCCCTGAGACACTCCAGCCCAACCACTGACCACTTGGCCTTCAGGAGCCCATGCCACTGTGTTGCTATATATATTTTGATGTGTTCCAAGTTCTTACAAGGAGAAGGGTAAGTAATTGATTTCACTGAACAGATGCTGTTCACACAGTTGCCAATAGCAGCCAATATTCTCAGAAACAGGAATAGACAATTTTACTGATTAAAGAATATCCTTAATTCTGTGATCCCTGCATGATAACCAGTATTAATCTGGGCTCCTGAGGATGGTTGTGACTGCATCAGGATGTGCCATAGACCAATCATCACTCCTTGTTCTAAAATAAGATGAAAGGCAATAGATGTACTGTCCTACATCAACTACATACACAATTCCATTTTCCATGTCTTCTGTATGTTTTGTGGCATGGCTTTGTCTATAAGGGAAATACACAGTATGCATGGTCACTCGACATTTGATGGACATTTATCCTCCAATAACTACCATTGATTACAGTTAACTAATGATTTTATATGAACAATAATAAGAATAGAAAATTACACTAATAAGAGCACATGCCTGTGATCATTGCACTGTATAACCTGTGTCATAATAGGATCCTCATCAGAGTTGTGATTTTATGAGGCTTCTACTATATAACAATATTTTTTTCTTGTTTAAAATTTAAAGGGATAAGTAGAAGAGGTGCTGATCTACATCTACAACATACATAGCATATCCCCTCTCCCTCACCTTCTGAGGCTTGTGTTCTAATCTACATGAAGAACATGTTAAGAATGCTTCCCAGGAATTTGGGAGCTTCCTGAACCCCAGTTTCAATTTTACATTACAAATTACAATTATGTTCTTTGGTACACATTCTTCCACCTGTAATTAGGGAGCAACTTGCCAAGGAGGAACACATGACCTAAAACGTGATGTTTCAAGGGATTTCTTGATCTGGATTCTGGCATTCTTCCTGAGGAACATGACTAAGATGGAGTTAAGTAACATCAGGTTAAAATTGAATCAACTATTTAAGGCATCCTATTTCCTAGGTATGCCAGAGAAAAGAAACTGTTCCTCTTTCACTGTTTTGAAGCTCCTTCCTATCCCTGCACGGAGGTCCCTGTTCTGTAATTTACACCATGAATAAAAGCACACCATTTTACCTTTGGATAATATCCATCTTTTAGCTGTACATGATGTCTAGTCTGCAAATCAAGGTACATCGTTCCTAATCCTTGTGGGACTAATATACATGAGTGTCTCTTTCAAAAACAATGTTTGACACGTACGTGAATGAAATGTAAAATTACAACTCTCCTAATAGAAAACATTTAAAAATGCAAAGCAGGAGAAAAGAAAGAAAAAAGGAAATAAAGAAGGAATACAAGCAAATGAAAGATGAGGAAGAAATAAATAAAAGAGTGAGTGAAAAATTAATGACAATGGAAATTGTTAAGGAGGTATGGATATAGCAAAGAAGAATGAAATAAGAATGTACGAATGTAAAGAAGGACTGATGATAGCAAATGTTGGATTATGTATTTTGTGGTGTATATTCCAAGAAATGTGCTTTCAATGAGTGTAGAAATCAGAGAAAGCAGCTTGGAACAGTGGTTGGGTTTGTGTCATATTTGGATCCCTCAGTTTTCTGTTAGGAAGACAAGAAAGGACCACAGGAATGCCGACCCTTTTCAATGCCCTATATGCACTCCTGGGTGAATCCTGTTTTGCTTCCCTGCTAAACAAAACCACAAAGGACACTATGAACTGAGATTTCATCCCAGCTAGGACAAGAATTCTAGAGTTTTGCATGCCTCAGTAGACGGCACTGCTTAACGAAGTCAAAGGACCATAAATCCCCAAGGATATAATGGACCATTGCCATGTTTTGGAGGAAGCAGACCGCCCTCATCTCAAGGAATGAGAAGAAATCTAAAAGAAAGCAGTGTGTGCTTCAGCAACACAAATCTGTCTTATGGCAATATTGCACCAGGAATATCCTATTGCTTTTCACCTATAATATTTATCCTAGGAATGTAAAGGAGCAAAAGAAATACTACATCTCAAAAGCTCCATGCCTGTTGTGACCATGAGATTTGACCCAAAGCATATCATTGTGTTGCTAGGCAGTTATGATCTCATATTCTATCACCATCAAATACAGGTCCGCATGCCACAGTGACCCCACCCACTTATGACCCATCAATTTATACTTACTAACATTTTCCAAAGTGCACAAGACGGTCTAGGAGTGGTAGCTTCTTTGACATTTACTGCCACACATTTACCTCCTATGCATATAATAATGCACACATTTAAGTGAAAGAATTGAGTTGTCATATGCGGAAATATTTAGGCACTTATCTATAATTCAGATTCTCCTGTTCTCACTCTGCAATACTGAAGACCAACATCACTCTTGTGCTTCTGCCTTACTCACCCTCTTTCAACTCAAATAAAACAATATCAACTCATTCTGTCTTATTTGTAGGATGTGAACCACATGAACATGGTACAAATCTGTAGAAAAAGTAAGTGTTTGAATTCTATTTCCAGCAAAGACATAGATACATTTACACAGTCACATGTATACACACCCACACTAACATATGATATATAAAATGACATCCATGCACACAAGAACAAATGCACATGTGTACCTTGCAATATTTAAGAAGGACAGATACTTATAATTGGATTCCTTGGATATTGTAATTACCATGTAGGGAGTACATTTGATATCTAAAACACCTAACTGCTGAGACTTTAGAGTCTAATCCTAATTACTCTGATAGTTGGTGATATTCAGAGAAAAAGACCACTTTCTCTGCTCAACTTTGAGCCACAATGTAATCACTCTTCCACATGGTAATGACACTGTGAATTCAGGCATCTAGATGCTATCAGATAGAAGAAATTGGGCAGTTATCATATTAGATAGAATACCTATCTCCTTAACCAGGAACTATTTTAACATATAGCTTCAAATCATAAAGATATATACACAGTGGAAAACTCACCCTACTATGTATTTCTTTAGCTTCCTATTCCATAGTGATCATTGTTTTCACAGACCATAGAGTATGTCATCAAGAATTCCTTACTTGGTTTTAGTGCTAGCTCCAGAATATCTTCTAAGGCTTTGGCTATAGCTTGATATGAAGAATCAATGCCAGCATACAATGAAATGAAAAACTGTAGAGGATAATAATCTTGAGAAAGTAACATATCCAAAGAAATCACTGCATTTCACTTGTCTCATTCTTGTTGGCCAGATGGTAAAGCAACATAAGAATCACATTGGGATTTCCATACAACCATCACAGGTTGTTACGATCTAGACGTGTTCTTATTGGTACTAAAATCCCACCTACTCATAACATATCATGATATGCTTCTTTATTTTTTCCACAGGTTATAAGTCTCTTTACGATTTGATATCTATTTATTTTTCCTAAGAACAATAATATGTCATGTCATGTCACTAGATCCTAAGAGAGTTTTTGACAAAATCTAACACCACTTCATCATAAACCTATTGGGAGACATTGGAGATGCAATCTATATCTAAACATAATACAGGCAATTTCCAGCAAGAACTCTGCTAACATCAAATTAAATGGAGAGAGAGTCAAAATAATTCTATTAAAATCTGGAACAAGAAACAGTTGTCCACTCTCCCAATACACATTTAATAGTCCTCTAAAAAGGAACAACTATAGCGGATAAACATCTTCAATGAGGTGGTTGACTACAAGATTAACTTAAAAAGTCTTTACCTCCCATGGACACAAATGACAGATGGACAGAGTAAGAATTCAGGGAAACAACCCTTTACAAAACTACAAAACAACAAGTTATATTGGGGTGTGTCTAATCAAGCAATTGGAAGACTTGAATGACAAATATGGTTTTCCTTGAAGATGGAAATTGAAGGAGAGCTCACAGGATGGAAAGATAGCCCATGATCCTTAGTTGGTACGATTGGTATAGAAAAAATGGGCATTTTATGTGAAGAAATCTGCACATTCTATGTAATCTTTAAAAAAATACTTAAAAGAAACTTAAAGAAATGTTCAACATCCTTAGTGATCTGGGATAGCTCTCTAGGTGCAGTCCATTACAGGGGATCACAACAAGTTTGTATGGGTATAGAAGTGTGTGAGAAGAGAAGAGAAGAGAGAAGAGAAGAGAAGAGAAGAGAAGAGAAGAGAAGAGAAGAGAAGAGAAGAGAAGAGAAGAGAAGAGAAGAAACTGAAAATAACACGTCAACACAGCTTCAACATTTATGTTAGGTTAGGATATCTCTTTGGAGCTGCAACACTAGGGAAGTTCTTCCCTCAGAGCAGAGCTGAGAGGACTTGTTACATTGGAACATTCCAGCTCACGTGGGGAAGCCTTCCCTGCCCATAAGCTGCCAGAGCTGTGTGATGCCTGAATTCCTGAAAGACAGGATAACTTCCTATAAGGCACTCCTTTCAAAGAGATGTGAGAGCTGTGTGGCTCCTACCTTCCAGAATATCAGGATACCCATGCCATGGAGTCATTTTCCTGACCTCAGAACAGGTTGGTCCCTGGCTTCCAAATCCCCCACATTTCTATTTCTGTCCAACCTGAATAAAAATGCTATCATTGGCTGCTCCTCTTATACATCAGTTCTAACACGGATAGCAAAGAAATTGAGTGATTGTGTTTTCTCGTGTACTTGGTAAGGTATTTTAGACAGTTCCTGGCTTCGGGAGACTGAAATAAAAAAGAAGGTCGCAATGTATTAAATTCCTTAGAAATCTTAAGATAAATGTCCCCACGTCCTATCATAGAGGAAGCAGTCTCCCTGCATCTCATGTTCTGATGTGAAAACCAGAAAATGTGTGCATCACTAAAACATTCTGGCTCACTACATTATATTATGTAGAATCCCATGATGGATTAAAATTATAGCCACATACTGGTACCTCCTCTGAACAAAACATCAATTTGCTGCCCACCAAACGAAATCCCAAATGAGTACACAGTCATTACTTTAGGCTATTCTGGCAAGATATGAATCTCCCAGAGAGAATAAATGGGAGGGGCATAGTATTAAAGATTGTACAGCATTGCTATATAAAAGTAACTGAGACACTAGCTACTTGGAATGGGTCCATTTTAATAACCCCAGACAACTTCAATAGATAAAAGGAAACACAATTCATAGAAGAAATAGAGTCCAGAAACCTCAGGAAAAAAACCAATGACTCAGGGCACAGAGGCATAACCAAGATTTTTCAACATGCAACTGCAACACCCTGACTTTAATGTTAGTAAAGGACCCTCCGAAGTCATTGGAACACCAGGCTCAAGTGTGAGTCACAATGCAGTCTTCTCATGTGGTAATGACACTGTGAATTCAGGCTTTTAGAGACATTCAGATAGAAGAAGATCGGCAGCTTCCATACAAGAAGGAATGACTACCTCCTTTACCAGGAAATACTTTAAGGAATAGCTTCAAATCTTGTTTAAGAAATTTACCCAATATAAACTCACCATGTTATGGACATCTTAGCTTCCTACTCAATACTGATTAGCTTTTCCACAGACTGTACCTATGTTATCAGGTATCCATGCCTTGGGTCCTACTGCTAGCTCCAGGGCAGATTCCAGGGCTTGGGCTGTGGTTTGAGTGGAAGAATTACCACCAGCATATACTAAAGTGAAAAGTTGTAGAGGAAACTGATCTTGAAAAGTAACATATCCAAAGAAGATATTACATCTTACCTGTCCCATGCTTGTTGTCCAGATGAGAAGGGACCACAAGAATCTCACTGGGTTTTCCAAGCAACCATTATGATCTCACAGGTTATCACAGTCTACTACTGTTCTTAGTGCTACTAAGACCCCACCTACTCTTGACACATCAGTATATATGTCTTTAGATTATCCACAGAACATATTTCCTTATGAGTTGGAAACTATTTATTTTTCCTATCACACTTTTACCTACAAACAGTAGTATATCATACAACCAAGTTGATGCATTACTATGCCATTCATTATATTGATGAGCTCTTAGATATATTTCATGCTCCAATACCACCAGTCTGGAGACTAAACAACATTATTGTGCCATGGACATTACTCAGCTGCTATCATCTCAAAAAAACAAACAAAACAAGTTCCTCATATCCCAATATATCATCCTTTATTAGTGAAACTGAACCCAAGCAGCAAGGTGCAATTCAGTAAAGGTGGTATTTGTATGTTTCTTCTTTTTGTTTTAGCATAGATTTAATAAATAAAATTTAAAATTGATGCAGATCAAGTAAACTGGGTTTAACACCAGAATCTAGTTTTATTATAAAAGTTTGCAGAAAAGAAAAACTTTCTCATTTTTATTCACACCTTTTTTTGCACAACATTCATTCTGCATGTTTTCAAGTATTTAATTTGCTTTTATTACTTCATATAATACATCCAGAACATCTTTCTCCCTCCCACCATTTCTCCCAGCTCCTTCCATCTCCCCTCACTACCAAATCTACCCGTTGTGCTGTCTGCTACTACTCAGAAGACAGAAGTCTCCCAAGGATTAAAACTCAGACAGTGCATAGCAATAATGTTTTGAATACTTCTCCTAGCACACAAACACAGAAACACACACATACACAAGCAATACATAAAATGGCATCCATCCTCAGAAACTCCCATGCTCCCATAGCTTTTGTGCCACAAGAAAAGAAGACAGATTTTTATCTCTGAAATCTTAGGAAATTGAAATTTTCATTTGGAGAATGCTTTCATTATCCAGCAGGCCACCTAACTCCACCTCCTTTACAACTGAATCTGTAGAGGCTATCTCCTCAGTATTGAGATCTTTTGTGATGCCCAGAGAAATAGGCCAAAGTCTTGCTTCCTTGCAGATATCCTGTCCGATTTCTGTGCGAACCTGAATTCAGGGAGCTTCTGTGTTTCTGACGACTAAAGAATTTGCATGTTGAAAGCTCAGAAGTTTCACAAGGAGCAGGCTATGGAACTAAATTTACAGATCAGATGCTGTACACATGTTTAGCAATCAAAGATCTTCATTGCTCAGACACATGAGAAGCAAACAGAGCACACATATACAGATTCCTCTTCTCGGTTATACAAGCACCAACCTAGGCACCTGTAAATAGTTTGAGTGAATGGGACAATCTACCATAGGCAAATAAATGGAAGGAGAAGAAGTAGATGTTCTGTTGTACATTAAGTGCATACATGCCATACTCTACCATTTATTTTTCATCGTTTAAATCTTTGATTCCTCCCCAGGGAAATAAGAGAGTACACATGACCCCTATTCACTTCAGGGGCTCTCTGAAATATAGCCTCTACCATGGATTACAAGTAGGCCTCGGTCTACATCTTCCATCTCCCATTTGAAATCTCCTTGGGTAGAAAGCTTGCATTAAAAGGGAAAACAATGCCTGGAAGGCAATCTTAACACTGATTGCAGCTGTCCTCCTGGAAATCTTGACCTTTGTGGTAATTGTAAAGGATGAACCAACATTTTTAAGAATATTGGACTGGACTCTCCACATGGAGACCAATCTGGCCAATGAAGGAAGAAATAAAGATACTGTATCCCTACTGATGTAAATAATTCAAAGAAATTGTGTTAACCCAAACCATTGAATCCAGCAATGCAGTGTCCAACTGATACTTTATAAGAAACATAGTGGATAGGAACCAAGTTAATCACCATTGCACTGAAGCATTCAGACTAATTCAGAAGGTAAAGTATGCCACAGGGCAACTTCCCTGATTTCTCTTCAAGGCAAGAAAGGAAGTGAGAAAACTGATGTGAAGAGAGATTAAAGGGACCTAGGCAAGAAGGAACTTGCTTGAACTGCAATAATCTGGAGGTGAATGCAGAAGAATCAGGAATTCATGATTATTTTCAGCAACAAAGTGAGTTGAGACCTGGGCTTCATGACTTTCAGGGGAGTGGAGGGTATGAATGTAAGGGAGTGAGTAACATTTAAAAGACCTAATAACAACAGTGTTTAGAGTTGTGATGGCCCATGTCATTGCAGTCCTTAGGCACAGTGGAATGGATCTATGTGAGTTTCAGGACAACCTGGTCTACATTGGGAATTCTAGACAAGCTAGAGCTACATACTAAAATTCTATATCCAATAAAAGTATAATGTATACAGCTTGTAGATTCTCTTAAAACAAACCAATCATTTTTTAAAATGCATTTTTAAGATTATCAGAGAATTTTGAACATAACTTGCTTAGGAGATGATGGCAAAGAATAATTCCTCATTTTAAAAGATATGTTAATGGCATTGTACGTAATGGTGAAATCATTGTTTTGCAAAAATTTGTTGTGCAAAAATTATAGATGTTAAATGTAATAATGCATAATACTTTAATTTTAAAATAGTCTCAGTTTAAAGGGTGAGACAGGTGGTATATGCCAGAAATCCCATTTCTATGTTGGACAGCCCTTTTTCCCAAACCCAATTTAAAGCAGGGATGTAAGTCAACATACTGAAATAACTGGACTTGAAGTATTCCCAAAATGAAGAAAGGAAGTACAGAAATTCTTAGTGACAGGATGCATCAAAAAAGAGAGAAAGTTCATCTTCAAGAAAGTATTTTCAATCCACAGCTTGAAGATGAAGAAGTTTGAGATATACAGAGAAAGTAGCAAGATTTTTTCCTATAAACTCTATTATTGTCAATTGAAACGTGTGTGTGTGTTTGTGTGTGTGTGTGTATACACATGTGGGGGAAGTGAGTATAGATGTACATGTTTGCTTGTGCATAGATGTACACAGGTGGTAGAGTTTCCTTGGAAGACTAATCAGTGTTCTCAACTGCTGATATATCTATGTAACCTGAGTATATTTTTTATCTAATGGCAATATTCAAGATTTTCAGAATAAATAGCATCTGGAACTGAGCAGAAAATACACTCTATGGTACGCCTTTTAGCAAACAGAGAGGATTATACCAGTATCTTTAATGTCTATATTTTTCATATCAAGTGTTTACCTCTGATATCTCTGTGATTGCTCTGAAAGGATGGCAAACAACCTCCCACTCAATAATATTGTCAACAATAGTAATATGTCACGGACATACTGTATTATACAGTTAGCAAAGCTGCACAGTAGCAGTATTACCAACTCTGCATTATTAATGTAGTCATTGATGAAGTATAACTGTAATTACTAGGTGTGTCCAACTGTAATCAATTAAGGAAAGTATTTTTCACTGTATCTCACAATGTTCCTTCATCTACTACTTTGAATTTTCTACTGCAAAATGAGTTATACATTAGACCTGTGTCTCACAGCAAGGGCATGCCCGGTACTTTGGAAGGATTTAGTTAGTTTTAAAGACTTCACTCCTCCCCCTGCTACACACCAAGTATCTGACCTTGGACAATTATCTAGGTGGAAAAATCATTTCCATCTTAGAGTAAACTAGATACCAACAAAAAATAAACAAAATCACAACAGAAAATGTCATTTGGCCTGAGGTTCATCTGGCTGTAGATTAAAGCCAGCCTTCAATTTCAATATCCAGTATACTATGGGCATCGAGAATCAAAAGATAGGCCAGGAAAAGTGGCTATATGGTTAAGAATAATTTCTGCTTTTCCAGAATACCCAAATTTAGTTCCCAACACCAACAACGCTTGGTTCTCAACTACTTGTAACTCCAGATGCAGGGATTCTGGAGCTCACTTCTGGTGTCTTACATCACATACTTATGGCACATGCTCACTCAAAAAAAACACATAAACAAAATGTAAATTCATAAAAAAATGATTCAAAAATATGGGCTGGACACGTAGCTCAGTACAGGCCTAGCTTTCACAAAGCTCTGGGGTTGATCCCCAGCACTGACCTGACTATGTATCATGGAACATACATTTAACCTTAGCATTGGAAAGGGACAGGTAAGAGGATCAGGATTTCAAGGATGGTCGCATATACATAATAAAGTAAAGGCCATTATTGAATATATGATACCATGTTACATAAGTAAATAAATAATTGAATAACTTCAAACAAAGAACACAAAGTTGCATACTTTTAAATTAAAAAAAATTTTCCTTCCAGTGTATTTGAACATATAAGGTCCTTCAGCTATCTATCCCACGTGGTGTCTCTATGTTGAATATATACCCATGGTACTTTCTATTTTTATCTGTTTAGCTTTTCCTAGGCTTAAACCACATGTAGCCACCTTCAATGTCTCAGTGGCATATGATCATGACAACAAATTGTATTCAATTACTGTGAAATCAGATTTTTTCAACCACCAGCATTAATGCCATTTATTTCTTTGTGAAGTCAGTAGTGGGAAGATGTGATATAAAGGCAAATTAGACTTCTATTTTCTGCATCTAACCATGGGAATTCAGAGTTGTGGAGCCAAGGAAGGTGCGTTTGTTGCAGCTGTTTGTTCTCGGCTGTTATCTGATATCTGTACAACATCATGAGGGACTGTACGTCCAACAGATGTAGCCCTCAGACTTATATATGTTGGCTTGGTGAGAGCTGAGTCATTGAAGGTGTAGAGATTCACGAATTTGGGCAACTTCTGAAGGGAAGAGTCCCACAGAAAAGAGCCAGTGCATTCTTTCAGCAATAAAGGCTCTTGCTGCTAAGCTTGATGACAAGATATTTAAAAATAATTTCCCAGACAAGTTTCAAGAAACAAACGCAATTTTGTACAGACTTAGCACAGGTGGTAGACTGTTTGGCTAGTTCATTACAGGACTTAGATAACTCAGAAAGTTTATACATATAAAATAATCAACAAAATCATTGAACAAAACTTCCCAAATATAAAGAAAGTGATGCATATAAAAATACAAGACGCTTAAAGAATACTAATTAGACTGGACCAGAAAAGCAAGTCCTCTTGCCACATACAAGTGAAACCACTGAAAATAGAAAGCAAACAAAGAATACTAAAAGCTACAAGAGAAAACAACAAATGGCATACAAATGTAAATCTATTAGAATCACACCTAACTTCTTAATATATACAATAATGTCTAACAGCAAACAGAAGAACTGCACATTCTAAGGGAACACAGATGCCAGCCAGACTATTAGTTCAAGAAAAACTATCAAGAATAGTCTGAGAAATCAAAATATTTCATGATAAAATCTAACAATACCTTTCAACAAACCCCGCCCACAGAAGGGAGTAGAATAAAAACTCCAAAACACGGAGATTCACTACAATCAGGAAATCCCAGGAAATAATCTCACACCGCAAATTCAAAAGAATTGACACACACACACACACACACACACACACACACACATACACCAACAATAACTACAAAATAACAGGAGCTAAGTATCATTGGTTATTGAGATCCTTCAATATTAATGGTGACAAGATTAATGATTCCCATCAAAAAGAGATAGACTAATAGAATGGATTTCAAAACAGAATCCAACCTTCGGCTGCATACAGGAAACCCACCTCAACCACAAACGTAAATATTACCTCAGAGTAAAGCATTGGGAAAAGTTTGACCAAGCGAATGGATAATAGAATCAAACAGGTGTAGCCATTTCTATTATCCACAAATAATTAGAAGACATGGAGAAGGACACTTCATATTTATTAAATCAAAAATCCACAAATATGACATTGCAATTCTTCATACCTATGCCCCTAAAATTTGTAAAAGGTCTCCAACAATTGTAAATGAAACAATGTAAAATTTAAATAAACACATTGACCCTCACACACTGATAGTGGGAGACCCTCACACTCTGATAGTGGGAGATTTCACAAGCCCAATTCTCAACGACTGACAACCCATCCATACAAAAATGACTGAGAAATACTGACGCTAACAAATATTATAAACAAAATGGACATGACAGATACTTACCGAATATTTCACCCAGACAAAAGAATACATCTTTTTCTCAACATGTCACAGAACATTCTAAAATTGACCACATTATTGGTCACAAAGCAATCTTCAATACATACAGGAAAATTGAAATAACCCCCTGCATCCTATCAGATCACCATTGATTAATGTACAGCTTCAACTACAGCAACAGCAAAAGGCCTACAAAATCATGGAAACTCAAGAACTCTCTACTTAATGACAACTGGGTCAAGACAGAAATAAAGGAAGAAATTAAAGAATTTCCTGAATTCAATGAAAATGACTCTAAAATATATCCAAAATTACGGTACATGATAAAAGCTATGATAAAGAGAAAATTCATAGTACAAAATGTTTACCAGAAAAAGAGTGGAGACTTCATATACTAGCAAATTAAGAGCATATCTGAAAGACCTAAAGGAAAAAGAAGAAAGTATACCCAAAAATGTAGATGTCAAGAATTAATCAAACTGAGGGCTGGAATCAACAAAATAGAAATGAAGGGAACAATTCAAAGAATCAATGGAACAAAGACCTGGTTCTTTGTCAAAATCAACAAGGTACACAAACACCTAGCTAAACTAATTAAAACACAGAGAAACAATGTATAAATCAATAAAACCAGAAAAAGGAGGATATAACTATACACATTGTAGAAATCCAAAGAATCAATAGGTCATACCTTAAAAAAGTGTACTCCACGAAATTGTAAAATCCAAATGAAATGAAAATTTTCTCGTTAGGTACCATCTACAAAAACTGAATCAAGATCAGATAAATAAATTAAATACACCTATAATTTTCAAGGAAATACAAGAGGGCAGTAAAGGACTTATAATCAATAAAAGGCCAGAGCCAAATGATTTAAGCTCAGAATTATCAGATATTTAAAGAGTTAACACCGAAATTCCTCAAGTTATTCTTCAAAATAGATACAGAATGAATTCTTACAAAATCAATCTGTGAGGCCACAGTAATGCTCATAGCAAACTTCACAAGACTCAGCAAAGAATGTGAATTATATGGCAATGACTCTCATGAACATACATGCAAATGTACTCATTAAAATATTCACAAAACACATCCAAAAAACATTAAAAAGATTTTCCACCATGATTGAGGAGGCTTGATCTCAGAGATGAAGAGATGGTTCACCATAGGAAAATCAGACAGTGCTTTACGAACGTGATTTATGATGCAGTGACACTGCATAAACAAATTGATAGAAAAAACGTACATGATCATCTCAATAGATCGTGACAACGCTTTTGACAAAATCAACAACCCTTCATAACAAACCCATTGGAGAAACTTGGGATACTAAGGCCATTTCGAAATGTAATAAAGGCAATAAACACCATGCCTACTGCAAACAAAATTAAATAGAGAAATTCCATTTAGTAAATGGAAATAGCAATAAATTCAACGCAATTCCACTAAAATCAGGAACAAAACCTGGTTGTTCCATCCATGTTTACATATTCAATATAATACTTAAAGTTCTAGTTAGATCAATAAGACAACAGATGGACATCAAGGGAATATGAATTTAAAAGAAAAAATTCCAAATATTCTTAATTGCAGATGATATTATATTATACATAAATGACCTCAAAAACTGGATTAGAGAACTCCTATAGGTAGAAAACAACTTCAGTGAAGTAGCTAGATACAAGATAATTTCAAAAAATTCTGTAGCCCTCCTATGTATAAATGACAAATGGACAGAGAAAGAAACAGTATTCTCCACAATAGCTACAAATAACGTAAGGGATCTTGGGCGATCAAGCAAGTGAAAGACTTGAATGACAAAAGCATTATATCCTTGAAAAGGATGATTGAAGATCTCAAAAGATGGAAAGATATCCCATTTTCTTCTGTGAGTTGTATTAACATAGTAAAAAGGGCCATTTCATTAAAAGTAATCAAGAGATTCAGTGAAATCCCTATCAAAAATCCCAATACAATTCTTTCTAGACATGAAAAGAACATTACACAACTCCATATGGAAAAGCAAAAAATCTTAGGACAGCTAAAATAATCTTGAAAAATAATTGAACTTCCAGAGGTATCAACATCCATGGTCCCAATATGTACTACAGTGACATAGTAAAAAAAACTGAATGGTGTCGTCACAAAAAACACACATGACAAATAATGGAAGTCAGTAAAGTTTCCAGATATACATCCAGATACCTAGGGATTTTTTATCTTTGATAAAGAAGCCAAAAACATACAATGACAAAAAAAAGCAGCTTTAACATATGGTCCTGGTCTAATTGGATGTCTGATGTAGAAGCATGCAAATGGATCCATATCTACCACTGAGTACAAACCTCAAGTCAAAATGGATCTAAGATATCACTATAAATCCTGGTACAATCAATCTGATGGAAGACAAAATGAGGAATGGAATTGAGAGCAGTGGCACAGAAGGTAACTTTTTAACAGAACACCACAAGATAAGAAATAAGATCAAAGATTAATAAGAGGATCTCATTAAACTGACAAGCTTCTTTAAGGAAAAAAGACATTGTCAATAGGCAAAAACTGAAGCCTACAGAATGAGGAAAGATATTCATCAACTCTACTTACAGTTGGGACCAAAATGTACAAAATAAATAAAAATGCAAGAAACTACAGGTCAATACAAAACAAATAACCTAATTAAAAATGAGGTTTATATATAAACCAAGAATTTACAAACGAGGAACCTCAAATGGCTGAGAAATACTTAAAGTAATATTCAATATCTTTAGTGATCTGGGCTGGCTCTCTGGGGGCAATCTCCAACTGGAGATACAAGAAATTTTGTGTGGGTATGGCTTTAAGGTGGGTGAGGGGTTCAATGTGGAGGATAGGGTAGGAAGAGGGTTATGGATGTTTGTTAGGCTCAGGCCTTGTGGGGCACAGACCATGGGGTCCTCAATGGAATTTCTGTAAAACACTTTCCTCAATTCAGTGTGCTAGGAGACTCAGAAACTGTTTCATAGTTCTAAGGGAATGCTTCAGAAAACACATGACAATCTGTAGCACAGAAGAGAGTACTCAGACACAAAAGATAGACTTATGTTCCAGGGACTGGAATCTGCTACTTTGTGGCAAAACAAGGACATTCTGACTTGGGCCTGCCAGAAATCCTGTTGCATTCTACTACACTCAACACACCAAGGTGATCACTAAAGCTTCCAGGCCAGACTTGGGTGTGATGACACTGGCTGACCATTGCCATAATCAAGCTTCTAGGTAAAAGCTACCTGACAACAAGGTCATCCTAGGCTAAAGCCGGGACCATACAGCAGCAAGGTAGTGTTATCAAAAAGCTTCATTTTCATGGGAAGGAGGGGCAGAAGCCTCAAGAAGACGCTTCAACAATTGAGGTCCTAGGCATCAAACTGCCTTCCAATATAGCAAAAGAAGACACCCTTGATGAACAAATGGCAAAGCAAAATGGTGTCTGTGTGTACTTGTTTTAATCCAGTTGCTCTGGTCAGACCCTTAAATCAGATGGGTGATGAGAAAGTCCACCCCAATGCTTTCATCTACTTATGCTAGCACAGAATCAAAGCAAATGCCTTCAGGAAAACTTCCATATGAGTTCTGTGGATGCTCCCAAAGTTCAAACATAGCAGGAGCCACCCAAAGCCAGGAGCATCCATGTACAAATTCAGTTGAAGAGGCAGGAAGTGAAGAGAACGTGTTTTGGGGAAAGGATATGTGTAAAGAATAGACATTTCGTCCCAATTACCCACTGGCCTATTGATAGTGGGCTTAGACCCAATAATAACTGTGTCCTGGCATTGTCACGCAACTATTATGAGTTATGTCAAGGTGTGTCATAACCTATCTCCTCTCCACAGCCCAAAAACCAATTCACACTACACCCAAACAAGAGGGGCACCAATCACGATACTTGGCTACGTTGTCTTTCTCTAAAATCCCCAAGGTGCTCTCAAATATAGATCATTCTGTGTCCTCTGAAAATATATCTCTTCATGTGAATAGGGATAGGCAAACAGGTAACTTAGAGCTTTCTTAAGTGATTCAAGTGGATCTACTGGCATCTAGACACAAAAGAAAAAAACACTGTCCTAACTGGTCCCCTCCAGGATGCCTGTAGCACAAACCACACCGCAGTCCCAAAAAGCAACTTCATAGCAAAGTAAGACATCCTCACAGAAAACTATCATGCTTTCTTTACCCCTTCTCTTCCATTGGCCTAGAACCAAGGATCAGGAGTGAGAGGCCATAGAGCTGTTATTTGAATGAATGGATTTGACCACCAAGGTGCAGGCAAATACACCAAAAATTTCACAGCAAATTTCCTCTCATTCTATCTCTCTGTATCTTTATCTTTCTTCTTTATCTTTATCTTTATCTTTATCTTTATCTTTATCTTTATTTATCTTTATCTTATCTTATCATCTTTATCTATCTATCTATCTATCTATCTATCTATCTATCTATCTATCATTCTTCTCATCTTTTGTAGCCTCTCTATCTCCCTCTCTCCATGTATACATTAAAAGCCAGTGCATCCAGGACAGATATGCCTGCTTGTATACCAGATGATAAACATTCTTCACTAGGAAATGATTTGCACTATCCCAAAGGAACCATTTCTTCCATGCGCTGAGAGCCCACAGGGGCCCAACTCCATGGGGATGATGGCCCCTAAAAAGACCATTTTCCCTGCCTCCAGGAGACAGACCAACATTGATTTCCATCTCTCCCTCTCTGTCACACATCCTTGAGGCAGCCTCTCTCATGCTCATAGCGTGGTCCCTCAGGCTGGACCTGAATTCATTCTCAGTTGTGCCAGACCAGTCACTCCCAGGGAGTGGTCCTGTCACGTTCAATACTGTTTTCATGTCCTGTGACTAATTGACTAAGCCACAAGTAATAACAACAATCAAAGGAAGATTCCAGACCCTATGCCTACATGAGCTTGTGATTAGTTTCAGCTCCCCAAAGCATCTCCTGTAAAAAAAAAAAAAAACTGTCTTTCCCAGACAATTCTTAATTGACCACTGATAGACCTGGGTCCATGATCTATACCTGCAGACAAGTTCAGAAGAACACAAAAGAAGGAAAAGAAAAAAAAGAGAAAAGATGTGGAAGAAAGAGGGGATAGAGGAGAATGAGGATGGTAGGGAGTGAGTGAAATGGATAAAACTCACAGGACCACAATGGCTATGTGGCTGTGACATTCTGATCACAGCTTAGAAGAGATGCTGGCAGTGTGTGTGGGTCTGAGAAGTGAGGTCGCCGTGCTACTGTTGATGCTCACCTGAAATTTAGGAGCCAGTGGGTGAAATTATGAACCCTGCCTGTCATGTGGAATAAGTATCCCTGCCTAAAGCCAAATGAAGCATCAGTTTCAGAGTCCCTGGCAAAGAGATACCAAATCCCTACTTACAAATCTACCTAAAAACCTGGGAGGCTGTGCTTCCTGCTTGCTGTATGACAACCCTAATGGCACATGGCCTGCACTGGGGCAGTACTTATCCCCAAGAGTCAAGGAACCCCTGGACCCTGGTTTCTCACACACTTCACTTGGGCCAACAAAGCTGCAGGAGACTCAAGCCAGTCCTGTTCTTCCAGGACAAAAGGTGCTCCTTAGGAAGCTGGCACTGTACAGAGATGTTCAGATGCCGGCTGGTAGAACCAGGAAAACCCTTCAACTTAACAATAGTTGTGGATCAAAATGCCAAATAATTCATGCCATAGAACCATTCCCTCTCTCCTTTTCTCTGCAAAAATAAAACACTAACCAGCTATCTCTAGACTCCAAGAGGCAGCTATTCTCATACACCAAGATTGGCCCAGTGATGGCTCTCTAGATGCAGTCCACCACAGAGGATGCTACCAGGGTATGTAAGCATGCAGGTATATGAGAGGCTTTCAGATAGGGGTGGGTGGGAGTGAGGATGGGTGGTAGTTTCTGTGAGTTACAGAACCCAGAACACAGGAGTTCCTCACCTGCAATGTCCTGAGTCACTTCACTCAATTAAGTGTCTGGGGAGTACAGAAGATGTG